>OX596271.1:0-670959 GCA_951394255.1 Polyploca ridens | reverse complement strand
CCATATGATATGTGATAGGGAAGTCTAAACTTGTGAAGTCACAGTGATAACAAATTGTGTGTTTAGCAGTTTTCCTTTAGTTATTTTTTTTTATTTCTAAGGCGGACTTAAATAAGTCATGGTCATTTTAAGGCCTTTGCTTGCGGCGGCGTCGTGTGACGGGTCGCTCACTTCCCTCCAATATGGGTGCGAGGGCGGTGGCTGCCACACGCGTCATACTTGTGAACAGGTGCTGCTTGTGGGGGCTGGTCTGCGCCGAGTTTGCTATTTATTCAAAATCAAAAAGTCATTTATTCAGTTTAGGCCCTAGTAAGGCAATTATCACGTAAATTTGTTACATACAGTTGAATTTACCACCGGTTCGGAATACACTTAAACTGAGAAGACTCCGGCAAGAAACTTTATTTACTTATTAAATATAGATTCAGTCTACTTTGTAGTGTTGCCGCCACGCCGGGGCACGCAATTGTTGTAATGAATCTAAGCTTGTTTTGATAAGAGTAATTGCTGAGTTTATTGCCGGCTCTTCTCAGCAAATGCTACCTTCCGAACCGGTATGAGAGTATTAGAGAGAAGGTCTATTTGAATAAATTATTTTGAATTGAATTTTGAAGGACGAGTTCCGAACCGGTGGTAACTTCAGTAAATATGACCTTCATAAGTGCCCTTCTGGGGCCTAAATTGAATAAATGGCTTTGACTTTGACTTTGATAAAAGGTAGCCGTGGGCATCAGGTCAAGCAAGCTGATGATCTGTATCCCTTCGAGCGCCTTATACAGACCGTTTCCGTCTTATTAATAAATAAGGTGTAAGTCAAGTATAGTTAAACCTAGGATTAAAATATATCCGTCACTTTCTAATGTCGTATAAACAAAAAGGGATGAGGCTATCTTAATAGCTGGTTATTACAAGACTGACTTACACCTTATTTATTAATAAGGAGGTTTGTGTTTAAGGGGAACCGCGGCCATTGTGCGCGAAATGCCACTGTGACGTATAGGACACAAGGTTTAATATTAAATTATTACTAGCAGGTCTTTCTTGTCTGGTCGTGCGCGCGACCAGGTATACTAACACCGTCAATGTTCCGCAGGGAGGAGGCGGTCTAGTTAGCGCGGCGCTTCCGGCGCACGTTCAGGCGCAGCTGCATGTGGCGCAGCCGCTATCTCTTCCTCCGCCCCCGCCTACGTACCAGGTACATACTCAACTATATATTCGACGCTCACAGCAACCGGCGCCGTAGCCTTGCGGTTAACGACGCGCGGTTGGTGAGGCGAGGGGTCATGGTTCAAATCACAAAGAACAATGGGTCAGGTTATATGGAACGCGTCCCCAGAATGTAGCACTATAAGCTATGGTGGAGATTGTTGGCCACATCGAGGGCATCATTTCATTGTATGACACCAAGTCTGGATTCCATGGGAAAAAAAAGATATTCACGGTTAAAGCAAACAAAATACTGTGTAATTTTGTTACCGTCCCGCAGTATTATAAAAACTTTTCTGGTTTTCAATCATTAGATATGCTAATCCAGAGTGTAATCTATCTATGTGCTAAGTTTCACCCACATCTGATTAGCCATTATGGCGTAATTTAAAAATAAATATCGACAAAATCTTAAGCATTTATTACTTACATTACTAGGGTCAAGATCAAATATTATTATTATTATTTTTTATTTTTTAATTGGCACAACAAACAAGTAAACATACATATTACCTACCTACTATATGACATTTTGTTACATTGATGTTCTATAAGAGTAATCAGTCCCGTTGTCCACGTATTAAATTAACTAACGGGTAACGTACTTTAATGATTATTAATTAAAAAGTTAGGCTGAATTATATTACAGTTTCCAACTTATTTACTGGACTGATATCAATAAACATTGGCACAAGCGGTAGCATAGAGCCTAGAGATGGACACGCAATACTTTTTTCTAAGGAACACAGGTGAAGCCACAAGGCACAGCTAGTACTTTAATACTATAAACATGAAAGTGGGTTTCTCTGTTTGTTATATTTTCACAGCTAAGATACTGGATGGATATCGATAAAAAATAGCAGAAAGGTAGCATGGAACTTGGAGATGGAACTGCAATACTTTTTTCACAGGAACATGGATGGAACCGCGATGCACAGCTAGTACTTTAATATGGTCAATGCGAAAGTAGTAACTAAAGTAGTCTTTTGTAACTTCAAATGTGAATATCTTTTTTCTCCCATGGAATTCAGACTTGCTGTCATAGAATAAAATAATGTGCTCAACGAGACCTACAATTACCACTATAGCTCCTCGTGCTACAACAGTCTGGGGACGTTTTTACCCATTATCCTTTGCCAATCACAAATTTCAAGTCTTAAGTTGCCAATCGATGTTAGAAACTATGGAATTTAGAACATAGTAAAAGGGCCCTATTAGGGCGAAATTAACACCATCAATATAATGTGAGACCTTTGAATTTAAAAAGAATCTATAGTAGGCGCAGTCGCTAATCTCTTCCCCCGCCTACGTATCAGATACAAACTCAACTGTATATTCGACGCTCACAGCAACCGGCGCCGTGGCCTTGCGGTTAACGACGCGCGGTTGGTGAGGCGGAGGGGTTATGGTTCAAATCACATATTGTCATTACAAAAGTTTAGGTCTTTGTTATAGATCAATCGATGTTAGAAACTATGGAATTTGGAACTTATATGGGAAGTAAAATATATTGAGTTGATTTAAAAAGAGTAGTACCCAACTGATATGGCGGGTCGTGAATCTTCGTTCGCACAGAAAAGAAAGTATGGCCCCGAAGATTAACGAAAGAATGCTTAAAACTTTACCATCAACCTTAGATCACTAACTACTATAAGGTACATAATACAGTGCAGCTGTTAAGCTCCGTCTCACTCGCGCGTGAGGCCCCTCCGCACGGCGCGCGCTAACATGGCGGCAGCTGCACTAGTACCTATATTATAATCAAAACGCACCTTCCGCCCTCCCCCCACCAACATTTAACGAATTTGTTCGCATGCAAAACTATCGGTCTGCGTCTATTAAGCTAATTGGTCTGGGTTGCCACCTTAAAACACAATTTAAAGTAGTGTGTCATATATCAGGTGTTCCTAAACCTGCTGGCGATGTTCCCGCTGTCCCCGTACGCCGAGGGGCGTGAGGAGCGCGGCGGGGAGTCCCCCGAGACGGAGAACTACGAGGCGCTACTGTCGCTCGCCGAGAGACTGGGCGAGGCCAAGCCGCGCGGCCTCGCGAGACACGAGATAGACCAGCTGCCCAGCTACAAGTACTGCGAGCAGACGCATCAAGGTAACTAATATATAACTACGAGGCGCTACTGTCGCTCGCCGAGAGACTGGGCGAGGCCAAGCCGCGCGGCCTCGCGAGACACGAGATAGACCAGCTGCCCAGCTACAAGTACTGCGAGCAGACGCATCAAGGTAACTAATATATAACTACGAGGCGCTACTGTCGCTCGCCGAGAGACTGGGCGAGGCCAAGCCGCGCGGCCTCGCGAGACACGAGATAGACCAGCTGCCCAGCTACAAGTACTGCGAGCAGACGCATCAAGGTAACTAATATATAACTACGAGGCGCTACTGTCGCTCGCCGAGAGACTGGGCGAGGCCAAGCCGCGCGGCCTCGCGAGACACGAGATAGACCAGCTGCCCAGCTACAAGTACTGCGAGCAGACGCATCAAGGTAACTAATATATAACTACGAGGCGCTACTGTCGCTCGCCGAGAGACTGGGCGAGGCCAAGCCGCGCGGCCTCGCGAGACACGAGATAGACCAGCTGCCCAGCTACAAGTACTGCGAGCAGACGCATCAAGGTAACTAATATATAACTACGAGGCGCTACTGTCGCTCGCCGAGAGACTGGGCGAGGCCAAGCCGCGCGGCCTCGCGAGACACGAGATAGACCAGCTGCCCAGCTACAAGTACTGCGAGCAGACGCATCAAGGTAACTAATATATAACTACGAGGCGCTACTGTCGCTCGCCGAGAGACTGGGCGAGGCCAAGCCGCGCGGCCTCGCGAGACACGAGATAGACCAGCTGCCCAGCTACAAGTACTGCGAGCAGACGCATCAAGGTAACTAATATATAACTACGAGGCGCTACTGTCGCTCGCCGAGAGACTGGGCGAGGCCAAGCCGCGCGGCCTCGCGAGACACGAGATAGACCAGCTGCCCAGCTACAAGTACTGCGAGCAGACGCATCAAGGTAACTAATATATAACTACGAGGCGCTACTGTCGCTCGCCGAGAGACTGGGCGAGGCCAAGCCGCGCGGCCTCGCGAGACACGAGATAGACCAGCTGCCCAGCTACAAGTACTGCGAGCAGACGCATCAAGGTAACTAATATATAACTACGAGGCGCTACTGTCGCTCGCCGAGAGACTGGGCGAGGCCAAGCCGCGCGGCCTCGCGAGACACGAGATAGACCAGCTGCCCAGCTACAAGTACTGCGAGCAGACGCATCAAGGTAACTAATATATAA
The DNA here is from genome assembly GCA_951394255.1 of Polyploca ridens. NCBI lineage: Eukaryota > Metazoa > Arthropoda > Insecta > Lepidoptera > Drepanidae > Polyploca > Polyploca ridens. The sequence continues at coordinate 666,453 of OX596271.1, read as the reverse complement.
CTACGAGGCGCTACTGTCGCTCGCCGAGAGACTGGGCGAGGCCAAGCCGCGCGGCCTCGCGAGACACGAGATAGACCAGCTGCCCAGCTACAAGTACTGCGAGCAGACGCATCAAGGTAACTAATATATAACTACGAGGCGCTACTGTCGCTCGCCGAGAGACTGGGCGAGGCCAAGCCGCGCGGCCTCGCGAGACACGAGATAGACCAGCTGCCCAGCTACAAGTACTGCGAGCAGACGCATCAAGGTAACTAATATATAACTACGAGGCGCTACTGTCGCTCGCCGAGAGACTGGGCGAGGCCAAGCCGCGCGGCCTCGCGAGACACGAGATAGACCAGCTGCCCAGCTACAAGTACTGCGAGCAGACGCATCAAGGTAACTAATATATAACTACGAGGCGCTACTGTCGCTCGCCGAGAGACTGGGCGAGGCCAAGCCGCGCGGCCTCGCGAGACACGAGATAGACCAGCTGCCCAGCTACAAGTACTGCGAGCAGACGCATCAAGGTAACTAATATATAACTACGAGGCGCTACTGTCGCTCGCCGAGAGACTGGGCGAGGCCAAGCCGCGCGGCCTCGCGAGACACGAGATAGACCAGCTGCCCAGCTACAAGTACTGCGAGCAGACGCATCAAGGTAACTAATATATAACTACGAGGCGCTACTGTCGCTCGCCGAGAGACTGGGCGAGGCCAAGCCGCGCGGCCTCGCGAGACACGAGATAGACCAGCTGCCCAGCTACAAGTACTGCGAGCAGACGCATCAAGGTAACTAATATATAACTACGAGGCGCTACTGTCGCTCGCCGAGAGACTGGGCGAGGCCAAGCCGCGCGGCCTCGCGAGACACGAGATAGACCAGCTGCCCAGCTACAAGTACTGCGAGCAGACGCATCAAGGTAACTAATATATAACTACGAGGCGCTACTGTCGCTCGCCGAGAGACTGGGCGAGGCCAAGCCGCGCGGCCTCGCGAGACACGAGATAGACCAGCTGCCCAGCTACAAGTACTGCGAGCAGACGCATCAAGGTAACTAATATATAACTACGAGGCGCTACTGTCGCTCGCCGAGAGACTGGGCGAGGCCAAGCCGCGCGGCCTCGCGAGACACGAGATAGACCAGCTGCCCAGCTACAAGTACTGCGAGCAGACGCATCAAGGTAACTAATATATAACTACGAGGCGCTACTGTCGCTCGCCGAGAGACTGGGCGAGGCCAAGCCGCGCGGCCTCGCGAGACACGAGATAGACCAGCTGCCCAGCTACAAGTACTGCGAGCAGACGCATCAAGGTAACTAATATATAACTACGAGGCGCTACTGTCGCTCGCCGAGAGACTGGGCGAGGCCAAGCCGCGCGGCCTCGCGAGACACGAGATAGACCAGCTGCCCAGCTACAAGTACTGCGAGCAGACGCATCAAGGTAACTAATATATAACTACGAGGCGCTACTGTCGCTCGCCGAGAGACTGGGCGAGGCCAAGCCGCGCGGCCTCGCGAGACACGAGATAGACCAGCTGCCCAGCTACAAGTACTGCGAGCAGACGCATCAAGGTAACTAATATATAACTACGAGGCGCTACTGTCGCTCGCCGAGAGACTGGGCGAGGCCAAGCCGCGCGGCCTCGCGAGACACGAGATAGACCAGCTGCCCAGCTACAAGTACTGCGAGCAGACGCATCAAGGTAACTAATATATAACTACGAGGCGCTACTGTCGCTCGCCGAGAGACTGGGCGAGGCCAAGCCGCGCGGCCTCGCGAGACACGAGATAGACCAGCTGCCCAGCTACAAGTACTGCGAGCAGACGCATCAAGGTAACTAATATATAACTACGAGGCGCTACTGTCGCTCGCCGAGAGACTGGGCGAGGCCAAGCCGCGCGGCCTCGCGAGACACGAGATAGACCAGCTGCCCAGCTACAAGTACTGCGAGCAGACGCATCAAGGTAACTAATATATAACTACGAGGCGCTACTGTCGCTCGCCGAGAGACTGGGCGAGGCCAAGCCGCGCGGCCTCGCGAGACACGAGATAGACCAGCTGCCCAGCTACAAGTACTGCGAGCAGACGCATCAAGGTAACTAATATATAACTACGAGGCGCTACTGTCGCTCGCCGAGAGACTGGGCGAGGCCAAGCCGCGCGGCCTCGCGAGACACGAGATAGACCAGCTGCCCAGCTACAAGTACTGCGAGCAGACGCATCAAGGTAACTAATATATAACTACGAGGCGCTACTGTCGCTCGCCGAGAGACTGGGCGAGGCCAAGCCGCGCGGCCTCGCGAGACACGAGATAGACCAGCTGCCCAGCTACAAGTACTGCGAGCAGACGCATCAAGGTAACTAATATATAACTACGAGGCGCTACTGTCGCTCGCCGAGAGACTGGGCGAGGCCAAGCCGCGCGGCCTCGCGAGACACGAGATAGACCAGCTGCCCAGCTACAAGTACTGCGAGCAGACGCATCAAGGTAACTAATATATAACTACGAGGCGCTACTGTCGCTCGCCGAGAGACTGGGCGAGGCCAAGCCGCGCGGCCTCGCGAGACACGAGATAGACCAGCTGCCCAGCTACAAGTACTGCGAGCAGACGCATCAAGGTAACTAATATATAACTACGAGGCGCTACTGTCGCTCGCCGAGAGACTGGGCGAGGCCAAGCCGCGCGGCCTCGCGAGACACGAGATAGACCAGCTGCCCAGCTACAAGTACTGCGAGCAGACGCATCAAGGTAACTAATATATAACTACGAGGCGCTACTGTCGCTCGCCGAGAGACTGGGCGAGGCCAAGCCGCGCGGCCTCGCGAGACACGAGATAGACCAGCTGCCCAGCTACAAGTACTGCGAGCAGACGCATCAAGGTAACTAATATATAACTACGAGGCGCTACTGTCGCTCGCCGAGAGACTGGGCGAGGCCAAGCCGCGCGGCCTCGCGAGACACGAGATAGACCAGCTGCCCAGCTACAAGTACTGCGAGCAGACGCATCAAGGTAACTAATATATAACTACGAGGCGCTACTGTCGCTCGCCGAGAGACTGGGCGAGGCCAAGCCGCGCGGCCTCGCGAGACACGAGATAGACCAGCTGCCCAGCTACAAGTACTGCGAGCAGACGCATCAAGGTAACTAATATATAACTACGAGGCGCTACTGTCGCTCGCCGAGAGACTGGGCGAGGCCAAGCCGCGCGGCCTCGCGAGACACGAGATAGACCAGCTGCCCAGCTACAAGTACTGCGAGCAGACGCATCAAGGTAACTAATATATAACTACGAGGCGCTACTGTCGCTCGCCGAGAGACTGGGCGAGGCCAAGCCGCGCGGCCTCGCGAGACACGAGATAGACCAGCTGCCCAGCTACAAGTACTGCGAGCAGACGCATCAAGGTAACTAATATATAACTACGAGGCGCTACTGTCGCTCGCCGAGAGACTGGGCGAGGCCAAGCCGCGCGGCCTCGCGAGACACGAGATAGACCAGCTGCCCAGCTACAAGTACTGCGAGCAGACGCATCAAGGTAACTAATATATAACTACGAGGCGCTACTGTCGCTCGCCGAGAGACTGGGCGAGGCCAAGCCGCGCGGCCTCGCGAGACACGAGATAGACCAGCTGCCCAGCTACAAGTACTGCGAGCAGACGCATCAAGGTAACTAATATATAACTACGAGGCGCTACTGTCGCTCGCCGAGAGACTGGGCGAGGCCAAGCCGCGCGGCCTCGCGAGACACGAGATAGACCAGCTGCCCAGCTACAAGTACTGCGAGCAGACGCATCAAGGTAACTAATATAACAGGTGGAGATTTCGAGATGGCATATTTTCGAAACCTATGTTGGATTAGTCATGCTGAACAACTTTTACTATGGAACCAATAGTGAATTCTCAATTCAGTCAACCTTGCTCGATCATAATGTAGGAAAATAAAAAATAATAATTTGAGAATTCAGTGTTGGTCCCATTGTAAAAGTTTCTCAGCATGACTAATCCAATATAGGTTTCGAAAATAAGTCTCCACCCAGTATATAACGCCAAAGTCTCAATCATTATGAGTTTTTAATGTCTGCAGTTAAGTCATTTATGAAAACTAAAAATGAAATGGGTCCCAAATGTGATCCCTGTGGAACACCTTAAGTAACCTATATGCATGGAGTCATAGCGTTAAACCTAAAAATTTTCGTGATCTGATATTTAAACAAGACGACACCCATTCGATTAGGCTCATGTGAATGCGCTTATGCGATATTCCTGAGTTTACGCAATAAAAAGAAATGACCTTATCGAAAGCTTTACTACTTTTAGTCAGTGTAAATTGCATCCACGTACTGTGCCTCAATTTTCGTAACAAAACTTCAACGATATCGTAGCGACTTCAACGATATCGTAGCGACTTCAACGATATCGTAGCGACTTCAACGATATCGTAGCGACTTCAACGCATAAACTGTGTTTTTTTTTTGGTACTATAATGTCAAATGAACGATTGAAAAACGATCTTATAGACAAATTATTGAGGCGTATACACTTTTGAATATTTTTTATATATAATATTTCTCGAAATACAGTTTAAATAGTTGATGTCGCTACGACACCGTTGAAGTTCTGTTAGGAGAATTGAGCCACTGTTAGCGCCCGCGCTCTGTTTGACAGTTATACAGGACACAGTTACTTATTATTACAAACTTTCGCGTTTATAATATTATATTAAGTATTTGAGGTAACACGGTGTGTATGTTGTGTGTAGGGGAGCAGTCGTCGTGCGTGGTGTGCATGTGCGAGTTCGAGGCGCGGCAGACGCTGCGCGTGCTGCCCTGCGCGCACGAGTTCCACGCCAAGTGCGTCGACAAGTGGCTCCGGGTACGTGCATGCGCATACATAACATACACAACACTCTACACGTCAACACTGCTACTACTCTACACATCCACGCTCCTACAACTCTACCCGTCAACACTTCTACCACTCTACCCGTCCACACTCCTACTACTCTACACATCCACGCTCCTACAACTCTACCCGTCAACACTTCTACCACTCTACCCGTCCACACTCCTACTACTCTACACATCCACGCTCCTACAACTCTACCCGTCAACACTTCTACCACTCTACCCGTCCACACTCCTACTACTCTACACATCCACGCTCCTACAACTCTACCCGTCTACACTTCTACCACTCTACACATCCACGCTCCTACAACTCTACCCGTCCACACTCCTACTACTCTACACATTCACGCTCCTACAACTCTACCCGTCTACACTTCTGCCACTCTACACATCCACGCTCCTACAACTCTACCCGTCCACACTCCTACTACTCTACACATCCACGCTCCTACAACTCTACCCGTCTACACTTCTACCACTCTACACATCCACGCTCCTACAACTCTACCCGTCCACATTCCTACCAGTATCTGCGTCTACACTCCTACCACTCTACCCGTCAACTCTCCTACCATTCTACCCGTCCACACTTTACTACTTTACCCGTCCACACTCCTACCACTCTACGCGTCCACACTCCTATCACTCTACACGTCCACACTGCTACCACTAGCCGTCCACACTTTTAACTATACCTATCCACACTCCTACCACTCTACCCATCAACACCTACCACTCTACCCGTCCACACTCCTACAATAATGTCAGCGATAATAAGTTATTTTTTGTCTCTTTCCAGTCGAACCGGACGTGTCCGATCTGTCGCGGCAACGCGTCCGAATACTTCAACAACTCCGAGTGACTCCCGCCCAAACCGACACACGTAATCGCCTCAATGCCTATCGCTTTAAGGTTCATATTCCATTGAACAATCAACGAGAAAAGACTCTGATTATGCTCGAAGGAACCTTGATTCACGAAGTTAGGGTTCATATTGCATTGATTGCCTTGTGGTGATTCTTATTGATGGTGTATGTGAATTTAGTTCTTATTTGTATTATTTTAAAGTTGATATTGCATTGAACGTGTAGCCTGATCTGATTGTTGATTTTAAATAAAATTAGTATTTTCAATCAAAAAAAGATTTCTTAAATCAATGCAATATGGTTCAATATTCAAAATCATAGATCGAGCAATGTAACAGTGTGAAGCAATAAAGGCCTGTATTACGTGGTCGTTAAGAACTATATTAGGGTAACTGAAGTGCCAGGACGCTAATAGTGCGATTGCCAAAATATCATTTGTTTTTAACGTGAATGTAATGATTAATTAAAACGCTTTAGTGATAAACGGATTGCTGTCGGCCATCTTTGATTATATTTTTTTTATCATACGAGAGATGACTTACACATTAAAATTAATGCAGACCAGAGATGTTATGGAGCTCCGTAACCGTATCCGAAAATATCGGATATCCGAAATAAAAATGTATCCGGATATTAAAGTTTCGGATAGGGGTGGAGTCTAAGTGTCAGCTCACATAGTGACGCGACGCAACGCGCACTTTTTAAAATAACATTAGAATATAGAATTTTATTTAGTAAACAAAAAGATACACATTTCAGGGAGAGAATTTGGATACGCCTCTTCAGTCACTTGTCACGAATAATCTCACTGAAATGTGCACCTTTTTGTGTAGTGAATAAGTTCTATATTGTATTGCTATCTTGAACTTGTCACGGAAGAAACTAAACTGAACCTAAGACAGTTAGATTTGATACGTTTTAGCCAGCCGAGGCGAAACACAAGCCGCGCGCTTTACTAAAGTACTAATATCCGTAACTGAAACTATCGGATATCCGGATTAATTTCATATCCCTAACCGTACTTGAAACCGGTATATTATCATATATCCGGATCAGAAATTTCATATCCGTAACATCACTGATGCAGATATTGTTTTTAAAAAAAATCATATTGATAAATCAAAAATGGTCGAAAGATTTCAATTCGAAGTTATATTAACGTTTATTTTTTAAAGTTACCGGTCATTATCGAGCCTCCCTATCAAATATATACATATATATAAATAAATAAATAATAATAATAATAGGTACCCCCCTATAGTCGTTAATTTCGCGGCCTTAGGTGTGTGCGTGTATATAGATAGATATTAGTTGTATGTATGTGTGTGTGTATGTCTCTAAGATTAGGGCAAGTTTTTTTCATCTGAAAGGGAAGATTTTGCGAGTTGCTTTGGTTTTTCCAGCGTTTATTGGGTAGTGATTTTTCTCGAATTAAATTCATTTTTATACTAAAAGTAGGCTATAGCCCTCGGGGATAATGTAGCTTCCTATTGGTGAAAGAATTTTCAGTATCGGATCAGTAGTTCCGGAGATTACCTCTTAAATACAAACTTTACCTCTTAATATTTCGAATTTCATATTTCATATAAGTCGAATTTCACCCACTTCCAGTGGTCGGATTGACTTGATATTTGGTATACATTAGTGTATTGGATGACAATGCAAGTACAGTCAACAAAAAAAGCTTGTCTTAAAAATGTTTTTTTTTAACAAAAACTTATTTTAAAAAAAAACATGTCACATCTTCAAATTCCATAAAATTTTATGTTATTTTTAATATTACAAAAAAAACTTTTTTTTTTTTTAATTCAAAGCGTCTGAAGTTACCACTATTAATCTAATTCAAATTACACCACTATAAATCTAATTTAAATCTAGAAAAATCATTATTAAAACGCGAGTAAAACCACAGCAATATCTAGTGTAAATGCGTATGTTAACATATCAGTAGGCATGCATTTCGTTTCAATTAAAAATCATCATTGCGGAGTATATTGTTTTATATTGTGGGGTTGATGAAAAGGCTTTGAGGAGTGGGGGGTGTATATCCCGGGACATTCCTCACACACGGTCATCTGATCCCAAACTAAGCAGAGCTTGTACTATGGAAACCAGACAACTGATATAATACATATACTACTTTTTGTTTGTAAACTGCCGTAGGGTCGGCATGCATATTTATTTATACATTTGTAGTAAAATATTCGTCAAGTACTCAAACTTTATGAACAATTATTTATTCTGTACGCTAAAATGAAGGTTAGAAACATACTGCATCGAGTTTGTCTGCTTAATTACTAACAAGGATCCGATCCTCTCGTTTTACAAAGCTTATGTACCTACTTTCGATACTTGCATATCTTAATACCCATTTTTCGTTTAGAATAACTAAGACTTAACAGTCAGACAGGTCAATCAATAAAACAAAAAGTAGTATATGTATTATATCAGTTGTCTGGTTTCCATAGTACAAGCTCTGCTTAGTTTGTGATCAGATGACCGTGTGTGAGGAATGTCACAGAATCAATATGACAATCCCCGACTTTCCGTGTTGCAAGATTTGTGGTCTGCATGTGCAATAACAGATCGTATTATAATGATGTTAATGTCTATGTTTGAGTAATTGTATAGGAAAGACTTTATGCAATACATCGGATTGAAATGAGTTCTTGGTTGTTAGCAGTTTGGCACAAGGTAGAGGTCGCTTTTGTAGTCTAGTTGCGTCCTTCGGTTTTACCCGCGTTCTAGAGAGGTGTATGTTTGTCCGGGATAAAAATAACCATATGTATTATTCCAGGATATAATCTATCTGCGTGCGAAATTTCATCCAAATCCGTTTAACCGTTGATGCGTGAATGAGGTTCAAACATCTGCCATCTAGTATGTCCAAAATTCAAAATCATTTATTCAAATAGACCTTCGCAGGCACTTATGAAAAGTCTGACTCTAATACCGGTTCGGAAGGTTGCATTTGCTGAGAAGAGCCGGCAATAAACTCAGCAATTACAAAACAAGCTTAGATTCATTACATAATATTTACATTCTAATCGCACTGACAACAATTACAATAAATAGCAAACTTAATCAGACATTTGAAGCTAGTAGCAAAGTAACCTCTATCTTGTGTCTTGTAATTCTCGGACTAATATCGGGACGTGGCTTGGCTTGTGTGCGTGTGGTGTGTATGTGTGTTTCGCTCTGATATATATTGTTTCGGGAAACTAAACAAAGAAATACGCTTCTTTGTACATTTACATACAAAAAGGAAGAAATTTTATATGAAGAAATATTTTTTTTAACACCTCAAATGTCAAAATTTAATTTGGCCACATTTAAAATGACAACAACGTCTGCAAGCTGGTTCTTTTAGCTTTGAAAAAATATCCAATGCAGTGCAAAAAGCTAATATTAAACTTGAGAAAATCTTTGCTGGGGCCAAATTCTATGGGTCGAATATTGCAACTAAATTTTTTAAGTTTTCCCTTGATTGAGCTGAAATTTCTTATACACGTTTAGTTTGAAAGACCGCAATAAGAGCTTGGAATTTTTTTAAAACATTAGTACATTATGATACATGTGTGCAAAGTTGGTCATTACAGACGAGGCGATAAGGAAGCCGAGAGTGTAATGATCAATGCACACGCGTGTCCTACGACGTTTTTCAACACACTTGCGAGGAAAAAAACAGTCTTTAAGTAGATTTTTGATAATCATCAACCACACAATGAGAACTTTAACAAATATGGCGCGCATTTTTTTTGTCAAACTGTTTTACCCGTTTAAATTACGAAAGCTTCGTCTACACACATATCACTTGCATTGAGGTACAAACATAACATAATCGGGATTATACCTACCATAAAACTGTGCGGTAATGTAAAGTAAAAAGCACTAGTGCGTAATAAGCCGCATTATGATACTAAAAACGGTGCAATGAATGTCACTTTACGAGCAAGTGCGTTAAAAATCTTTGTAAAGTAAAATCGGAGCGAAACCACATAATATATGTTAGTATGCTAGAGAAGTGAATTGCCGCAGTTCTTTACCCGACTTTACGAAGGGCGTGTTATTGTTTCTAGTTAAATTATCAGTTGTTAAATGCATTATTTTTGTTTACCGATAATCAAATGAAATTATGATTGAATCAATTTTAGATATATTAATTTTCTCAACCGTTGAACCTCAAAATTTAAACCTCGCTTATTAGACTGTACAGTAATTGCCCATTTATACGTAAAATGGTCAAGTAATTAACGTCATATTTTAGCAAAGACAGGAACGTGGTCGATAAATGCGTGACCTACTTATGGGTTCTCACAAGTGAATTTTAACCTAATTGATTTTATAGATGGATGTGGTATTTGAAACAATCTATTTTGATTTTTATACGTATAGCAATATGGTGTCAATTCGTTCGGTTAAAACTATAAATGTGACTTTTTACTGTACAGTTTACACCACGTTTTTTATGATTATTCAAAGCAATATTTTTTCTTTATACTTGTTATGAAATAATGTAAAATAAATGCAATAGATATAATTATGTTACGAGCTCCGGGCTGTGGTTTTGGCAAATTACAATCGATTATGTCACTTATGTCCAACACGTTAAGTCCACTTTGGTTCTGTACATCACATATACATTGGGAGCCAAAATGGGGTTTAAATCGAAGGTATAAGGTATATTATGCATTGACAATACCCTTGTGTACTTATTCACCATATATGGGTCATATTAGCCCTGATTCTGAAGTTTACAAGTAAACTAATTTTAATCTCACTATGTCTCTATCTAACAACGAACATAAGAAAAGGATGTAAGAAATTTAGTCATGTCAAATTAGTCCAATGCTTGTTTTCTATATAAATTTAGTCGCCATCTATCGCGGTTACGTCTAAATACCCGCAAATGAAGACGGCAAAGACTCATTTGACAGCTTTAAATATTTTCTATGCTTTTTCAATAATGTTTGTAAGAAAGAGATGTGATGTGATTAAAATTAGTTTAGTGCGATTGAATCGGCACCATTATCTGACTTTAAATGTTTTTTGTACATCAAATTACGTATAAATCAATTGAGTTTGTCTGTCCGTCCGCTCGGAGCTAAAGTGCCATTGTACGGTCGCTTCCGACGCAGTCATAATATGCTGTGCGTTATTATATTATTATTTTGTATTATATTGCATTACTACGTATATTATTATCATTATGAAACGTTATGTTGTGTCTCGGGGCTCGGCCTGCATCGCACTTATGAAATTTCTATAGAATATATATATAAGGTCCTAATAAAATAGTGAACTTCCTCTTGAGGGATGAATGTATGGGTCATTAGTAATCACTAATTTATTAGGACCTTATATGTATAGGCACCAAAATAGATATTATCCAATTCACTTCTATCTAAAGCCGGCTTTTCACTATAGGATATAATATAATATAAATTACATCTTGAGATATATTTTATCACTTTTCATACATTTTACATTACATCCCAAACTATAAATATTTTTTCGAAAAAAGGAAGGAACGAGGAAAAAAACAGACTGTGACTTGTATTTTGCAATAAATATCACTTTACGAGCGAATGTGTTGAAAAATCTTATATCTCAAGATGTAATATATATTATATTATATCCCATAGTGAAAAAAGGCTATACTGTTACAAAATTAGTAGTCTGAGAGCCAGTTCCTTGCTAGGCTTTTTCCTAAACGTTTAAACAGCGCCATCTCTCGGTGGCCCACGGAAACATTCAAACAATTACTTCAGAGTTGCCACAACCGAGCCCCTGTTGCTTCCCCTATTTGTGTATATTTTAAAACTAGTTTAATCTATTAATTAAATATTACAATTTTAATTTGGTTTAGTTTTCGTTAGTGGTTAATTTTTAACGTGCATTTTCCATTTTTAATGGCACAGTGTAAATACGAACAGTGTGGCTACAGCAATGGTTTCTTGTGCATCTGTTCGTAGCTACACTGTGTTCGAGGGCTTCTTTTATATTGTAGCTAATTGATCGTCTTGAGTTTGTATTCGCTGGTTACGTTTGTTACTTGTTAAAAAACAAATGTGTAATGCGAGGAATATGGATACCTTAAACTAGCTGTCTCCCGCGGTTTTAACCACGTTTCCGGGATAAAAAGCTTATAACACTCGAGGATAATGAAGCTTCCTATTAGTGAAAGAATTATCAGAATTTACCACTTTATAATATTTGTGCAGTTATTTCGAATATTTTCCTGACTCTTACAATATCTATAGGGACTTTCAGGCCAGATTGAATAGGTTTCTCCTGGGCAAGCGTGCATCATCATAAACTTCGTCATAGTATGGGCGGGTCATTGGCCATACGCAAGACCAATTTATTTTTTTCAGTGTTTTGTCTTTTTTCCAATCATATTTTCATATTTTGTCATTCACAGCCGCGTAGACGGTGACTGGCTTTGTCTCGACTGTTAACTATATCACACAAATCTCGAATAACGCGAGGCTGTATGGGCTAAAACCCTTTGCCTGCCACAGATTGGGGAAAAAAATACGAAAAGAAATATGTGTGACATGACTGCCTTTTTTTCCTACCAAACGTTTCGAAAATAATCTGTTCCTTGCATTACATATTTGTTACATTTTCGTTGCTCAATTATGTATTCTTTCACTTATTGTATTAATCTTGGGTTTTATTGTTTGTAAACGTACATTTAACCACACATTTTACACTTATCCACTTACAGTATACAGGTTTAGAATGGTGTAACTTTTTTGGGCAATCGTATACAGATTTCTTGAGTTTCTCCCTTGAAGGTGTTCAAATATCTTTCATCGCGTGCTTCTCAAAATGTCCGTTCTCCGGCCATACTACCAAAGTATTGTATAACATAAGACAACATTATCCAAAATAACCATCCATTGAGAATCTGGAACAAGGGCTTTGAGTTCCGGATGCGAATCTTTACAATATCGTCGACTTGATATTTTCATGTAAAAAAATGTTTTTTTTTATGTTTAGTTTGTATTCGGAACTGAAGCCTGATTCTCTGGAGCCAAGTCCGCCTCGATGTGCTCAGTCGTTTTTTTTATTTGTATTAAATGCACTGCTATTGTATATTTTGGTTTTTTATTTTTCTTTTCGCCTTTTTAATACCTTTATTTCTGATCTGAATGGTTCTCGAAATACATTAATTATATTTGTTCTGAGAAATCACAAAATGCATGTTATGAAAAATAAATATGTGACTGGTGGATCCTTGGTGGATCACACTCCAGTCGGTAATGGCTGCCGACAAGTACTAAAATAGATTCCTACCATTTTTGCACGGGATTCTACTAAATTTAGTAATATATGAATCTGGCCACACTGAATTTTTATGCAAGAAAATTTTATATAAAAAATAGGCTAGTGATAGATATGATTTAAAGCCGAATTTAAAAAAGTATGTTTGTAAATAGATGTTTTTCTATTTATTTAATTAGTTCGATTGTGACGTCCTAACCTAACAGTGGTACATATTGTAAATATTTCTTTTAGTTTTTGTAGTCGCTAGTGTTGGCCTGAAGACTGAATATCGATAGTTACAATAATAAATATCTATACTATAATAAATTGATAGCTAAGTCGTCGGTTAGCGTATGCCACGGTAGACACCGTAAGCAACAGTAAGTTAGGCTTAATCATTTTAATAATAATCGGTTAATGATTAAATACGATAATTACATGAAACAACCGTTTTGTAAAGTCCTAATCTAAAAATATTGTAAATATATTATGTACAATTTGAGATATTAGCCTTATCTGGAGATGCTTTAAATTTGAATCAGCAAGGATAATAAAGTTATGTGGCGGTAAAAATTCAAATATCACAGTATCAGATTTTGGTAAATTGATAGAACAAGCTATATTTTCACTATTTATGTCGATATCGTTCTTTCGGGCAACACTATTTGAAGCTTCGTAAGTCTTGTACATTGTTCATAAAATCGAGCGTATATTTTTTTCCATTTTCTTAAACTTGCCAAATGTTAGTGTTTCCAGCTCTGTATGAAACGGCTCCCATACGTTCCATGACAAATTCTATCTTTGCTAACATTAAGATGTTATTGAAATACGAACATCCTTTAACTAATCATTATAGATTCCATAAAAATCTAGGAACTGCGAGTCAACAACATTAATACCCATGGTGTTGCAAGCCTTTGCAGGTATGCTACCATTGTAGTAAAAAAATTGGTTGCCTAATGGCGTTGGATCTGACAACACATAATTTAGAAATAATTAATTGTGTCTCGTCGAATCGGCTAACTATGTCCTTGGCAGGATAAATAATCAAATGAGAACTCAATAATCAGATGTATTTATGCCTGAATATTTAATCAAATAGTACATACAGAGCGACACAATCTTGCCGTCGCTTGTAAACACAGTCCAATAGCGTAGTGCCTGTATATAGCCAATGTATGTAATATATACTTACACATACATAGTGAATATATCAAAGTATTTTTGCATGAATTAAATTATTTGTTGAGTGTCCGAACGTAGCGAGCGGTTGCGTTTACTTACAGTATTACGAGAACTCCGTTATTAAAGCGTGTAAAATAGTATGTATACATAGTAATCCTCAATGTTAGTAATTTTTTACGGTTTCTATGCACGAGTCTTTAAAGCTTATTAATATTGTAAGTAAACTGAACTGTATTGAAAAGTATGAAAATAATAAAATAGCGTTTGCAGACAAAGCACGCGTTACTATGCAATAACTTTTCTATACGATGAATTAAATATAAAAAGAATTTAAATGGAGTAGTGAGCCGGTAGTCGTGTATTGATGTGCTACCGTAAGTGCCCGTTAAATATAATTATCATTTTAAAGAAATAACACGTTTTTGATCGCTATTTCGAAGGTACGTTTTGGCCAAAGATTTCTAGAAGGTGTTGCCATGTATAATTACCGTAGTTTCTACCAAACTTTATGAAAGGATCTAAAAAAATGATCGAATCATCTAAAGTGATTCTAAATACGATTTCATAATTTAAGAATTATATCTGAATATATTAACTAGATCGTCTTACAGGAGTTGTATCAATCAATATTGAAATCATGAGGGTATAAAACATCTATTTAAATAAAATAAATTTAAATCATCACAGTTTGTTAGCTGTTTTTGAACTAGTATTTGATCTAGTTATATTTTATTTATATCCTCAAACTTTAAAATACGATTATGTCTATAAAATGTATTGGTGGTAGGACTGGCAGAGATGTGAGGTATGTTAGTGTGGAAGCTGAATAAGTGTAAAAGAAATACTGCTGAATGTTGTGGGCCATTAGGGAAAAAAATATTATTTATTTTGTCCAAGGGTAACATACCAGTTTTATACTACTGTCAGTTTTCAGAGTAAACATTTAAACGAGTTGAATATTATTTTTTTACGATTAAAAGACAGTTATGTGTATTTTAGTTTTAATTTAAATAAATGTGAAATATAAAGCTCGTCAAAAATATTTATATGTTCCCATTTAATTTATAATTATCTAATTATATAATTTATCTCGTTGGTATTTATTAAAAAAAACAACATATAGAATGAAGTGGTTCAAAAGACAAATAGCTATATTTAGGCCGAAGTGCAACTAAGTCAATAGGTATGTCTATCACATACCTACACATTTTTTTTTTCAAATCTTATTTTTTAATTATCATATTATTTTTCTGTTCGGGGTTTACTTGTTAAAAGTAAACATTTATATAAATTTTGGTGACACTTGCAGAGAGTCCGATAAATAATTTTCAAACAACAATGAAAATGGTAGCCTCTTTTTCAAAATTGTATAGATTTTATTTACCCAATATTTAAATGAATTTTTGCTTTTTTGTCATCTTATGTCTCAATTTTAACAACACTACGAATGATTAAAGGACCAAATCTTGAAATATATGATATTATTTTTAATTATTTTTTCATTGTTTCTCAACGTATATTTCAAAAACTGTTCGCTTGCTTACTTTTAATAATCGGAGTATAAAATTAAGAAGGTATTTCTTCTTCCTATGCCTTTTGAATTCTGAAATTTAACAAAATGTAGTTTTTAACTAGGTATTGGTGTTTCGTAAGTAATTTTACTAATGTTTGTGTTTCCCGCGTTGTTTATGTTTACGTTGGCACCATTTAATCGAAAGATGTTGCCAGAACAGAAAATCATATATCACTAATTAATATGCAATCTAGATGCTAATAGTCAGGGTTCAATAATTAAATAGGTACCTATATTTCCAACGAAAATGCAATAAAATGCTTTTACACTGTTAACTGACTGTGTCATATTATCGGGTCTCACCGTCGCGCGTCCTTTTATATTGACGCTCGGCGTGGACTGTGGTGCAAGGTGCAACACTACTGCAAATAAAATAATTTTGAATAGCAATAATTTGTTTTATTATCCACTCGTTTTCTGTTGTGTTTTTTATCTCCTAAAGTCCCAATGAGCGTTTTTCTGACATTAAATATAATCATAATTGGACTGTTTTACAAAAAACTTAAACCGACTTCAAAGTACACTAAGAAGTAATCAAATCCTGATCTGATGATAATGGGACCAAACGGGAAGTGTACCCTTTCAAATAAAAAAATAATTTTCCAAATCGGTTAATAAATGACGGAGTTACGAGGTAACAAACATAAGAAAAAATACATTCGAATTGAAAACCTCCTCCTTTTTTAACCGACTTCAAAAAGGAGGAGGTTATCAATTCAGATGTTTGTCAGATCAGGTCAGATGTCAAGATCTGTAGTTCAGAAGTTGCCCACACTGGCTAGAAAAAAAAATTCGCCTGTATAGGTATACTCTCACGAGACTTGTTGACGGGAACTTGCAGAGTTATCGGTGGTGTTGTTTTATCCAATAAAGATCAATAGATCTGTACCAATGAAGTGTCATGAATTATGTGTATCGTGCAAGGAAATTATATAATATACTGACGCTAATGTGTATGTCTCATTTCAAATTGTCACAATGACAAAAATGTCCATGAAAAGATTTTGTACAATTACAGGTCGGTTAACTCAAGCTGGCACCTAAATACACAAAGACTAGCACGTTCAACACATTAATACGTTGCGCTTGTGCAATATATGTGAATAAGCGCGCGGCGGCGTGACGTCGCACTGCATGTGCATAATGAAAAGTCTGTCCGTATCTCTCACGCGCGCGGTCATGCTTATAATTAATATAAAAAAGACAACAAAAAGGAAACCGTTATTGTTTTGCTTTTGCTACTGCTGATAAATATAGTTTTTTTTTTTGCATTCTTACATTAGAATTGACTGATTGATTAGAAGCAATAATGTAATAAAACATAAAAATATTTTATATATCGTGACATTTTTATTATAATGTTATTATATTATTATTATTATTGCGTACTGAGTATGAAGGTGCCAGCTTTCTTGCCCAACATTATTGTATAGTCCCACATACTTATCTGGCCCGGTGAGAGTCGCTTTTATCGCATTTGGTGGAGCAAGCAACCAATGAACGTAGTGTTTATATTCTTTTGACCAATGGCGATTGACATTTCAAAATGTCGTCGTTAGTTCTTCTTTCGTTACCACCGGGCCAGATAAGTTTGTAGAATGAGGAGTATTTTAAAGTGATTTATTGTGAATATAAATTATAATTTAATCGACACTGGCAAAAATAATTCCTAATATATAGGATTTGGTTGGCAAATATAAAACCAAAGAAGAAAAGTAGGTAAGTGTACATACGGCTACCTACATATCAACCTATATATTTCCGCATTGTATAGGATTTCCTTATAATGAGAGGTCAGCTTATACTAGAAATGTATAGCTGGGTATGTAGTTATAATCAGAATAAAAATATTTTTTAACGATTTATTTAATTTTTACATTGTCAGTCCCAAGCCTGTTGAAGTATGAGGGAAAGCTCATTGATTGATCTGCTATATCACAGACATGCATAAATCCTTGGTATTTTTTGGTACAATTTTAAATATATCCGTTTCAAACTAAATAAAGAAGACTAAGAAGAAGAACGTACACAAAAAAGGACCTAATAAAAATGATTTGGTTGCGTAGTATAATAAGACAATAGCGTCTTATTATACTATGCCACTGTTAATTTAATAAAATGTTACTTATTCATCGCTTTCTGAGGAGCGATCACTTTAATTACCAAAGCACACATATCGTTGTTCTTAATTGTTAATTCAAATTAACATGTTTTTATAATGTCAGTAATTATTAGCTATAAGTTTTTAATCTATAATTCAATAATGTTTTATCTGTATTTTGTATGCAAATCTTCACTCATTACTAGCAACACTAGTCAAATTATCTATAGTCATTTTTGTTAATCTGTGGTTCTCTCTCTCATTTTTCAAGTCCGTTCGGCTACACGGCATTTATTGTTTTAATTCATTTATTCAAGTTAAAAGTGAAATTATTGACTCAAATTCATTTATTTGTATTGTGTACGGTGTTACTCAAGAATACATCAAGTTTTCTGAAGAAAACCAACTTTCATTTATCATCAGCCACCGATGTTCACAACCCACGCTATTTTCAAGCCACCACATTCCGGTTGCATTTCGAACCCGCCGACCGGAGTGAACATTATTTGGTGGCCCATGAGGGGAATTCAGTAAAAAAGTCACTACATCGAAGTTCAACGAAGATCGTCGAAGGCGTCATCGCGTTGACTGCGCGATTGCGTCATCTCAAGTTTCAACGGAATTCAACACGGGCGCAGCGAGGGACGCCATTGTCGCCGTGTGAAAAAGTACCTATTTTCTTCATTTCAATAATCATCGGTTCATTTCCATCGGGTACTGCAAATTCAACTCAGCGGGTGCTGTAAACCTGGTTCATCGGAGTTTTCATCGAAAAATACATTTTCATCAGTTCGAGCGTTGGTCGTTTGGCGCCAACAAATTCAAATAACGCGTCAAGAGTCAAGTCGTCGAGTGTCAAAGTTGTCAAGTGTCAGTGTCATTTAGTTTTGGCAAACTTTTGGTTAGGTTAGGTTACCTACCGGTTTGTTTATAAGTTTATAATATTGATCTAAAGTGTAATATTAGTTTAAAAGGGTAGTGTAATTAAGTCAACACGATGCCTTTAAACGAATATAAACATTTCAAGGCGCAGTTCGTATCGAAGCATCGGATGTTGTCCGATTTTTATAATACGATTGACCAAAATAAAACTTCAATCTCAGCAAGTGTGGCAAAACGGCAGTTTGATAAATATTATGATGAGTTCATTTCAGCATACGAAAAATTGCTACAATTGGAAGATGTTCCCGAGGAGGAATCCGCCAAGTTCAAGGCAGACTTCTCTCAGATCAATGAATACATGCTCCGGGTGGAGCAGGCACAATCTGAAGGTATTTCTACACCCAAAGTCACAGGTAAGCAATCAGATGTGCTCGCAAAATTACCGCCAATAGAATTGCCAAGATTTTCTGGTTTAATCATGGACTGGATACCTTTCTTTGACTTATTCCAATCATTAGTTCACGAACGATCAATTCTGTCCGATGCTGAGAAGCATTATTATCTACGTACATCTCTGGTAGGGGAGGCACTATCATTAGTCAGACAGTTGCCAATGGACGAAGCTAACTATGAGGTAGCGCTAAATCTACTCAAAGGTAGATATCATAACTCAAGATTATTATTAGACACCTACATCAATAGAATCATGAAACTGCCTACAGTACAACCTCAGTCATTGACCCTTAGGAAGGATTTGTATGACCCACTTAGGGAGTCGATTCAGGCCCTAGAAAAATTAAAAATGCCCATTAAAGAGTGGTCATATTTACTATTGTTCATCATTTTACAGAAGTTGCCTGTTAGAATCAGATCATTATTTGAAGAAAGGTATGGCAAGAATCACGATAAGCTGCCAACATTGGATCAGTTGATGGATCTCCTGGACGAGCAGTGCAGGTTGCACTTAACCATCACAGAGGCAGAGCAACGGTCACTTCCATCAAGAAGGAGAGCACCTCTTCATCAGGCAGATGCTACTCCAGGACGTTCATCTCAGGGACTTTCATCACAGGTGAATTCGATTTCAGAATGTTCATATTGTCAAAGGCCACTGCACAACTTGTATAAGTGTCGCAAGTTCAATACTCTTCATCCTAAGGCCAGGAAGTCCTGGGCTTTCAAATCAGGTCATTGTTTTAGGTGCTTAAGGAAGCACTATGCAAATGAGTGCACCCATCCAAATTGGTGTAAGCACTGTGGATCAAAGGATCATAATTCATTACTGTGTGTTGAAGAACCCCAAACTTCACCAAATCTGAAGTCACAGAATGCCGGTAACAAGACTCAGGTACCATCATCAGCGGATCACCGCCGAGAGTCTGATGCTCAGGCCCAGACCAGGAATCAGTCACATGCGGTAGAACAATCAACCAGTAATCAGGTGCCGGAGAGGCTATTTCAATCAAGTCAAGGCATTCCTAAGGTAGGAGAACGTGCAGCCCGAGCCCAACTCAGGTTCCAGGAGTTGCGCTTCGGATCCAGGCTCAGTCCTGACCGACTCGAATAGGACAGGTCCACTGTTGGTGACAAGCGTCCATTACCCATAGCCATCTGTCCAACCGCAGTGGTTGGTATCAAAGGGGGTGATGGACACTATTATAAGGTCAGAGCTTTATTAGACACAGGGGCAAGTGTCTCAGTCATCAAACAATCATTGGTAAATAAATTAAAATTGCACCAACAGTCTAATAGTACAGAAATATATGGAGTAGGCCATCAAAAGGTTGATTTACCCGGAACTTTATCAAGAATAGTTATCAAACCAATAGGCAAAATAGTACCTATCATCAGTACACTAGCTATAGTCATGTATTCTATCACAGGAGACATTCCTTCATATCATTTGAATTGTAGTCATTTAATTAATAATAATGATATCATACTAGCTGATCAGAACTTTGACAAACCTCAGGAAGTGGATCTCATACTTGGAACAGATATATTAAATTATGTGTTTGTAGGTTCAAAGATTTCATTAAATATTCCAGGGCTTTTTGCATATGGAACATGTTTTGGTCATGTTGTCATGGGATCTCTACTCGACTCAACGAGTGACAGATCACTGCGAGGATGTACATCAGTTCAAGATTATGGAGTCCTGGCTTCCAGGCTTGAGGAGGTCCTCGAGAGGTTCTGGAAGATAGAGGAACCCCCAACACCGCCAGCTGATCATCCAGAACACATGGAATGTGAAAGGTTGTATAATTCTTCTGTCAATAGAATGCCTGATGGGAAATACATGGTAAGGTTGCCATTATTATCAGAGAGGCCAATGTTGGGTGAATCAAAAGCATTAGCTATGCAAAGGCTCAAGTCATTAGAAAGAAAAATGGATAAAAATCCTATATTTGCTGACAAATATAGAGAGTTTATGGATGAATATGAAAGCCTTGGTCATATGTCATTATCAAAGTTTCAATTTGATTCAGAGCACTTCATTATACCTCATCATGGTATATTCAAGAAAGGTACTGACAAATTAAGAGTTGTCTTTGATGGAAGCGGGAAGACTTCCACAGGAGTTTCATTAAATCAATGCCTTCATAGTGGCAAACCACTTCAAAATGACATAACAAAAATATTGTTGAATTTCAGACGACATCAGATTGTCTTCACTACTGACATTAAGATGATGTTCAGAATGACATGGATTCACCCTGAGGACAGGAAGTATCAACTCATACTATGGAGAAGAACTCCTACCGAACCAGTCAAGGTATACGAATTAAATACTAACACTTATGGACTAAGGTCAAGCCCATATATATCAATCAGAACACTACTGCAATTAGCTGATGATTGGGAATCAGATCACCCAAATTCTCGCGCAGCAGAAACCATCAGAAGTCAGATCTTTGTTGATGATATTTTGACTGGAGCAGATACAGTATCAGAGGCTAATGAATTAAAAGAAGAACTCAAGCACTTGATGAATAGTGCAGGTTATGAGCTTCGGAAATGGTCATCAAACAATGACGAGGTATTGAAGGATTTACCAGGTGATCATTGTGAACAACCACGTCAATTTGATTCTCAGGATAGGAGTTTCATCAAGGTGCTAGGAATTCAATGGGATCCTGTATCAGATTCATTTTCATATCAGCTTAATATACCTACCGGACAACCTACAACTAAAAGGAGTATACTCAGTACCATAGCTAGGTTATATGATCCGTGTGGATACTGTACTCCTATCATATTGAGATTTAAATTACTTCTTCAATCATTATTCACAGATGGACTTAATTGGGATGAACCAATTAGTGATTCAGTTCTTGAGCATTGGAATGGTCTTATCAATGATCTCAAATATCTTTCATATTTAAATTTACCAAGATGTGTTTCATTACCAGAAGCTGTGTCATACTCACTTCATGGATTTGGAGATGCCTCAGAGCAAGGATATGCAGCGTGTGTATACCTACGTAGCCTAGATTCATCAGGAAGAGTTATGGTGCAACTGGTCATGGCTAAATCGAGGGTTGCGCCTAAGAAGACTACTCAAACTATACCTAAACTCGAGTTAAGTGCAGCTCATTTAGTTTATAAACTTTTAAATCACGTCGCTGAAGCATATGAAAACGAAGTTCATATTGACAGTATAAATGCATGGTCAGACAGCTCAATAGTATTGGCATGGTTAAATACGAAACCTCACATGCTTCAGACCTTTGAATGCAATAGAGTTCAGGAAATTCAAGGTTCTAAGAGGAATATGGTATGGAGACATATTAAATCTGAGCTCAACCCAGCTGATTGTGCATCTAGAGGTATGTCAGCTGAAGATTTACTAGACTATGATGATTGGTGGTCACCCAAATGGCTTCTTCAACAAGAAAAGGATTGGCCTAAGTCAACTATCATCATGCCAGAGAATTTACCAGGATTTAAGAAGCTTGTTCGTGTTACAACACCAACGGAGTCATGGGAACAGTCATTGTTATCACGAGTCAGTAAGTTCAGCAAGCTTATCAATGTCACAGCATTCATACTTAGGTTTATTAGAAATATCAGGCTACCTAAGTCACAAAGAAATCTTAGCAAGATATTATCTATTGAAGAAATAAGAGAAGCCAAAAAGTATTGGATCAAGGAAATACAGTCTCAGTCATTCAGTGAAGAAATTGCATTATTGAAGAAAGGAAAACCAGTATGCAAGTCATTACAGAAATTAAGTATATTCATAGATCAAGATGGATTAATCAGAGTAGGGGGAAGATTAAGAAGATCAGAATTGCCATATGGGGCACGTCATCCTTACTTATTACCCAAGGATCACAGATTTGGTCAACTTTTAATAGAGTATTATCACCGGTCGTATTGTCATGCAGCAACCAATGCTTTAATTGCTATTCTTAGAAGAGAATATTGGATCACGTCAGTCAAGCGTCAGGTATCTAGGGTCATAAGAAAATGTTTAGTATGTTTCAGGTTCAATCCATCAATTCAACCACCATTCATGGCAGATCTACCCGCAGATAGAGTCACAGCTGCGCGTCCATTTTCAGGCGTTGCTACAGATTTCGCAGGTCCCTTTTTGGTTAAAAGCAGTCTACTCAGGAATGCAAAGTCAGTAAAGGCTTATTTATGTGTCTTTGTTTGCCTAGCAACCAAGGCAGTTCATTTAGAATTAGTTTCATCGTTGTCTGTGGAAGCCTTTATAGCTACATTCACCAGATTCGTCAGCCGCAGAGGGCTGCCTTCACTCATCAGATCAGATAGGGGTACAAACTATATAGGTGCCAATAATTACCTCAAAGAGGTTAATCAGTTTTTAATCAATAATGAATTATTACTTCAGGAGGAGTTTAGAATTCAGAACATCAAATGGGAATTCAACCCTCCAGCTTCACCTCATATGGGAGGATTATTTGAAGCTGCTGTCAAAAGTGCGAAAAATCTACTGAAGAGGGAGGTAAGAGATACTATTCTAACGTTTGAGGAACTCATTACAATCTTATCGAAAATAGAAGCCATTCTTAATTCACGTCCACTTGTGCCAATGTCAGATGATCCTTGCGATTTTGAAGTTTTAACCCCAGGTCATTTTCTAATCGGTCAACCACTTGTAGCATTACCAGAGGTCCACTGGAAAAATACTAAAATGTCACGCTTATCACGGTTTCAAGTTATTCAAAAAATGTATCAAAACATATGGACTCGCTGGCACTTGGAATATTTAAATACTTTACAGGCTCGTAATAAATGGTATAATCAATCAGAAAGTGTAAAAATTGATGATTTAGTTTTAATTATAGATGAGAATTCACCACCACTTCAATGGAAACGAGGTAGAGTCATTGAATTGTATAAAGGTAGAGATTCAATTGTAAGATCAGTGAAAGTCAAGACTCAGTATGGTGAATTCATAAGACCGGTAGTAAAATTATGTAAACTACCAATTGATTGTAATACTAGTTAAGGTTTAAGATAAATAATTTAAGGTCTTAAGTTTCTTGTTTATTATTTGTTCATTGTATTAATCTTTTCAATGTTTACAGTAGTAACATTGTCCTTTCTCCTGCTGAGGGGGCCCAGGAATGTTAATTCAAATTAACATGTTTTTATAATGTCAGTAATTATTAGCTATAAGTTTTTAATCTATAATTCAATAATGTTTTATCTGTATTTTGTATGCAAATCTTCACTCATTACTAGCAACACTAGTCAAATTATCTATAGTCATTTTTGTTAATCTGTGGTTCTCTCTCTCATTTTTCAAGTCCGTTCGGCTACACGGCATTTATTGTTTTAATTCATTTATTCAAGTTAAAAGTGAAATTATTGACTCAAATTCATTTATTTGTATTGTGTACGGTGTTACTCAAGAATACATCAAGTTTTCTGAAGAAAACCAACTTTCATTTATCATCAGCCACCGATGTTCACAACCCACGCTATTTTCAAGCCACCACATTCCGGTTGCATTTCGAACCCGCCGACCGGAGTGAACAATAATGTAGTTATAATCAGAATAAAAATATTTTTTAACGATTTATTTAATTTTTACATTGTCAGTCCCAAGCCTGTTGAAGTATGAGGGAAAGCTCATTGATTGATCTGCTATATCACAGACATGCATAAATCCTTGGTATTTTTTGGTACAATTTTAAATATATCCGTTTCAAACTAAATAAAGAAGACTAAGAAGAAGAACGTACACAAAAAAGGACCTAATAAAAATGATTTGGTTGCGTAGTATAATAAGACAATAGCGTCTTATTATACTATGCCACTGTTAATTTAATAAAATGTTACTTATTCATCGCTTTCTGAGGAGCGATCACTTTAATTACCAAAGCACACATATCGTTGTTCTTAATTTTAGATTGGTGTTCTCTTTTCTTGAACTTGGCTCGACACGCTTGCGCATGTCTAGATTTACCTAGTAATGTAAGAATATTCTCTCTCACTTTGACATCGTACCGATATATCGATATTTTGTGATAAATAATAATATTTCAATATTAATCCTATACCTATTCAAAAATAATCGATATAACATATCGATACTTTTTTGCATTTCATTGTCGATCGAGAATTGTCAATCACTATAAGTAAACGTTCCGTTTCATGCAGCAAGTATTCTATTTCTTTGTTTTTTAAATTATCAAGCTATATTAATGTATTGAAATTATTTCTTTAAAATATGTATATAAATATGTATTGTATTTTTGCAATGATATAAAATTGAAATTAAAATTATTTTTAATAAATTATTATATTAGTTACTCGCGAGTAGTATGAGTGAACCGGAAAATGTGAACTGTCACCGATATCATTTCATCCCTTAGATTAAGGTGGATTAAGGATTAGGTTTCATCCTGAAAACAGTTTGAGTATACAATACAACATATTTTAAAAAGTACTCTGTGATATTATATTACATATGATCTGTCGTTAAAGTTTGTGTCCTTACCCATATAGTACATTTGTATATAGGAGACAAGGATATTATATACTATATAGTATAAAAATTCCTTGATAGGAGATCCTTACCTTAGGTACCTAAGGAACTTCTAAAACAATGAGTGCGATTTGGGATCACTTTGAAAAAATCCCAGGCAAGACTGCGGCAAAGTGTATAACATGTAAAAAAGAATATTCATACAAAACGTCTATTACAAACTTAAAAAAACATTTAAATTATAAACATTTAAGTGCCTACCAAAATTTCTTGAATGCGCCGCATACGAGACCGAGCGATATCGAACAGGTAGAAGAAGGTTCATCAAGTTCTGCTCAACAAGATATATTTCAAGTTCCAGCAGATATCCAAACTGTCCCGACAGGTAATTTACTAAAACGTAAACAGTAGGCAATTACCACATTTCTACATATATATTTTTTTATACTACTTAGCAAACAAGCATACGGCCCGCCTGATCGTAAGCGGCTACCGCAGCCTCGATGGCGAGAGTTGCGATGGTAGAAGGTGGCCGTGGGCATCATCTTGAAACAATTCTACAGAACACTGTCCGTTGTACAAGTGGTAGAACACACATAAGGAGCAAAGACTCTCCTCAGACTGAGGGGCTCTAAACCGCTTGTGAGCTCGGGATCGTCAACAATTCTAACCGAGTCTAAAAGACAGCAGTACTCCATATGAGGCCGGACTTGCGACTTATAAAGTTGCAGCCTTTGCCCCTATGTGAAGTACTGATTCACTTTGTTGAGCACTCCGAGCTTTTTGGATGTATAAAGTCCTGAACTTAATTAAAACACATTGTGACTTCAATAATGTATTTGCTAGGTAGCCATTACAAAGAGAAGTGATCTTGTCATATTGTTGTTCATCTACCCACTTAATCTACATTATTATTAACAAAGTAGAAAAGTAACCTGCACTATACTTAAACCACCACAGATAATCAAACTATCCTTTCTAACATATGACATACCTCCCCCCTAAGTATGATACTACATTCAATACCTATAATATAAACAATGCTTGTGTAATATGAAATAATCTAAATCATAATAACATAAAAGACAGTACAGGCACATTGGTATTATTATATCAAAACACGTTCAACACAAATAAAGATTATCTTTCTGTCTTTCATAAGGCGTTCTGGAATGTATATCTAATTTGTTTTTAATCTTTCCTGGTGCAGACGAAACTGATGGTGTCTCAGATTGTGGAATCCCCAACATCTCTGCCCATTTGTCAGCATCAGGAATTTCAATGATTAAGTCAGATTCTTGACTGTTTGTTTCATTCGCATCTTCATTTCTTTCTTTACTATCTGGCATTGGTAGTTCATTAGTCCCTGAATCTGCAACCATTCTCTCTCCCTCATCTAGCCTGGTATCTGCAGATGTCTTCTTTATTAGTTGGTCAATATGACGGTTAATAATAACACCGTCCCCTGTTCTAATCTTGTAGCTGGATGGACCATTTTTGTCACATACCTGGCCTGATAACCATCTTGGACCCATTGTGCTATAATTCCGATACATAACGCTCTGGCCAACGTGTGTCTCTCTAGTTTTTCTCTCTATATTTTCTTCAATCTGCTTGTCTGTCCGTTTATGTTGCAGATTGTCCGGGTGAATAGTGTCTAGTAATGTACGTAAACGTCTATTCATGAGCAACTCTGCAGGTGTCTTATTGGTAGTAGTGCATGGTGTGACACGAAGTCCTAGCAGCAGATTTGGGATCCTACTGTCCCATGCCAAATCATCCATTTTCCGCAGTTTGTCCTTGACTGTCTGTACCATACGTTCGGCCAACCCGTTTGTAGCTGGATGGTACGGTGCCGTGGTCACATGTCGGATGTTATTAGCATTAAAAAACTGCTTTATCTCATTAGATACGAAACACGTGCCGTTGTCAGACACAACTACGTCACACAGTCCATGTGTAGCAAACACTGTTCTCAATAGTTTAATAACCGTTGCTGAAGTGGTATTGTTCACCATAAATAGTTCAGGCCAACGGGAGTATGCATCTACAATAATCAAAAAATATTTATTGTAAAATGGCCCAGCAAAATCTACGTGTATTCTAGACCAAGGTCTTGTTGGTGTAATCCATTCATGGGAAGTCTTGGGTGGCATGTGTCGATGCTCAAGGCATTTGTTACACGTACTGACCAGCATTTCTATGTCTTCATTGAGGCGTGGCCACCACACATAGCTCCTAGCTAGGGCCTTCGTTTGAACGATGCCTGCGTGTGTTCTGTGGAGCATTTTCAACACTGCTTGGCGAAGTGACTTTGGTACAACCACTCGACAACCCAACAGTATACAGTCGTCTTGGAGCGAAAGTTCTAACCGATTCAACCAAAATGATCGCAAGTTATCGTCAGTTACTCTAGCGGGCCAACCGCGTTGTATATAGTAAATGACTTGTGACAATGCCTTGTCCCGCTTCGTTTCTGATGCTATGTGCTTAACATCGTAAGGAAAATCTTCTGGTGTTTCAGCCATTAACAATATTTCGCTAAGCTGTTGTTCACGTTCGTCTGGAACTGGTTGTGGCCAGCGACTTAAACTGTCGGCAAATCCGATTTGTGCTCCAGGTTTGTATACTATTTCATAGCTGTGAGAAGTCAAAGCAATGGCAATTCTAGTTAATCGCGGTGATAACATATTAGGCATAGGTTTTTTTGGGTCAAATATGCCAAGCAGCGGCTTATGGTCGGTCACTATCCTAAAGTGCCGTCCCATAAGATAATTATGGAACTTGGTGATACCAAACATTATAGATGTGGCTTCTTTGTCCAATTGCGAATATCGTCGTTCGTGTGTATGAAGTGTCCTAGATGCCATGGCTATTGGACGTTCTTGTCCATCATTAGTCTCATGAGATAACACTGCACCGGCTCCGTATTCAGAGCTATCACACGTAAGTACAAGCGGTTTTTGTAAGTCATAATGTACCAGTGTTAAATCGAATGTAATAAGACGTTTTGCGGTGTCGAACGCCTGTTGTTCACGATCTGTCCACTTCCATATCTGAGACGTCTCCAGTAACCTATGTAGTGGCTCTAGTATCGTTGCCTTATGAGGTATAAATCGTTCATAAAAATTGTATAGGCCGAGGAATGCTTGTAGTTCCTGTTTGTTCTTGGGCTCAGGTGTATTCACTATCGCCTCTACTTTACTTGGTGCGGGGTGTATGCCCTCCGCGTCTATGACAAAGCCAAGAAATTCTACCTGCTGTCTGGCGAATTTACATTTGTTTTTATTAAGATGAAGACCAGCTCGACCAATGCGTCCAAATACCATGTCAAGTCTTTCTTGCATTTCCTGAATCGTTCTGCCACTCACAATAATATCATCAATCAGAACAGCTATTCCAGGGATTCCAGCAAGTAACGACGTCATCAAACGTTGGAAAATACCCGGACATGCTTTTACTCCAAATGCCAATCGATGAACGGTGTAAAGACCCTTGCAGGTATTCAATGTTAATAGCTTTGAGGTGGCATCGTTTACGATCACCTGCGTATAAGCACGGTCCAGGTCTAAAGTAGAGAAGAATTTCCCTCCTGCGACTGTAGCGAAAACTTCGTTTGCTGTCGGCATTGGATAGGTATCCGATTCGGTCGATTCATTGACTGTACTGCGGTAGTCACCACATAATCTTATTTCTCCAGATTTCTTCACTATCGGAACTACAGGTGTAGCCCACTCGGAGTAGGAAGTCGGTTGTAATACTCCTTCACGTTCCAGTCTGTCTATCTCTTCTTCAACTCTCTCCTTGATGGCGTAAGGGACCGGTCTGGCCTTCAGAAATTTGGGTGTGGCTTCTGCTTTAAGATGTATCGCCACTGGTTGTCCACGGTATGTACCGAGCCCGTCTTTAAATACTTCCTTGTGTTTAATCATTAATCGCTCGATTTCGATATTATCTGCATTGGAAACGAAATTAATATTCATAGTTATGTTGAGTGGTGTAAACCAATCACGACCCAAAAGATTCGGTCCGTTCCCTTTAGCAACTATCACGCATAAGTTTTGCGCCACCGCGTTGTATTGTACTTGCATCGAAACTTGTCCGAGGAGAAGGACAGGGGTCTTGGTCCAGGTGCGCAGCGACAAATCGACAGGCCGCAGGGCATCACGCGGCAAGCGTACACGCAGCGAGTTCCAAGTTGGTTCGTTTATGATAGAAAAACTTGCGCCCGTGTCCACCTGCATGCGGACCGGCACCCCTGCGAGTGACACCGACACTTCGTAAGGCGGTACGCGACTGGTGCATCTGGTGCTCTGTACACAATAGATTCCGTTTAAAAAGTCTTCTGGCTCTGCAGCGAAATTAACGTCTCGGTTAGAGTTCTTTTTTTTGTTCAAACATATTTTTTCTAAATGTCCCTTCTTCTTACAATATCGACATATTGAGTTTACGAAACGACACTCTCCAGCATGGCGGTCACCGCAACGGTAACATAAACGACTGATATTCTTTGACTGAACGGCATTAATGTCCATCGGCTCGACGCCGACAGGTGATGTCGTACTCGGCGGCGACAAGAACGTCTGCGAAACACTCGTCGTGACACCGGCTGCGTGCTGAATCATCCGGACGTCACGCCCCGCACTTTCAGCCGACAACATTGCGTCTACAACATTCTGATATGTTATTTGGTCACGTTTCAATAGTTCATACTGCAGTCTATCATCCCTCATACCACAAACTAGTCTGTCACGTAACATTCGCTCTAACTCTATAAAATTGCAGTGAGAACTTAGTTTCCGCAATTGTGCTATATATTCCGACGCGGACTCATCACGTTTCTGATCTCGTTTATAAAATTTAAACGACACTGATATTTCGTTCGGTTTAGGACTGAAATGTTTCGTAAGGAGTGTTTGTATTTCCTCGAATGTCACATCACTAGCTTTCTTTGGCGTAATTAACGCAAGCAACGTCTCGAACACTCGCGAACCACAAACTGTGAAGAAATTAGCTCGTTTAGAGGCATCCAACACGACTCCATTCGCCTCAAAACAAAAATTTAACCGTTCAAGATAAATCTCCCAATTGTCCGTTTGTGGGTTGAATATGTCAAATTTCACTGCTTTACTGTCCATTTTTAACACTTTTTACTAAACGTCGCCACTATAAAGTCCTGAACTTAATTAAAACACATTGTGACTTCAATAATGTATTTGCTAGGTAGCCATTACAAAGAGAAGTGATCTTGTCATATTGTTGTTCATCTACCCACTTAATCTACATTATTATTAACAAAGTAGAAAAGTAACCTGCACTATACTTAAACCACCACAGATAATCAAACTATCCTTTCTAACATATGACAGGATGCCAGCTTAACCTTGTCTTCTAAGTGACTACGGAACAAAACGTCGCTAGAAATGTCCTTCCTGTCATTTGCATAGTCCCTCAGGAAGCCAGTATGCTGGTAGCTTCGCTACGTGACCCTGGTGCCAGACCTGATCGAACGCCTTCGCCACATCTAGGCTCACTGCCAATGCCTCACCTTGACTCTCAATGGCGAGTGACCAACGGTTTGTGATCCTCTAGGTATCTCAGGATTTGCGTGTTGATCACTCGCTCCATGACTTTGGAGAGAAGGTAGGTCTTTAATCGGGTCCGATCTATCGCCCTTTTTGGGCACAGGGTGCACGTGGGCAGTCTTCCACGAAGATGGGACTATCATTTTGGTGAAGGAAAGTGCGAAAAGATGCGTCAGTACAGGACACAAGGAGCACACCGCTTCAGCACCACTGCCGGTATGCCGTCTGGCCCGCTCGACTTATGGACGTCCAGAGAAAGCAATTCCTGCCGGACTTCCCGTTGGGTAATGCTTATCTCCAGTATGGAGATGTCACACTGTGGGATGGTAGGCGGTGTGTCACCCCCGTCATCCAAAGTCGAGTTTGAGGCAAAGAGTGAGCCCAAAAGATCAGCTTTCTCCTTTGCACTATGGGTCAAGTTTCCGTCTGGCTTACGGAGTGGTGGCAAGGACGACTGGCAAAAGTTTCCTTCAGCAGCTTTGGCAAGAGACCAGAAAGCGCGACTTCCAGAGGGCAGGCTAGTCAGCCTCTCACCAAACCTGCCAACGAAATCGAACTTAGCCCTGGCAATCATTCACATACTCAACCTCGAGGCAGCGTTAAATTTGCGTTTCGCATCAAACATTCCATGAAAAATAGATGAAAAGCGAAAAAAATTGCCAGTGGCAGTAAGAGCAGAGCACATTTTATAAAACAATATCAATTTAATTGATGTGATAAAATAAAAACTTTTTTGCCAACCACATTGAAATCCATGTCATATTAGTAAGACATAACAAAATATTTTTTTACAGATCATAATACGACCACTCCGCCTCGTCCTTCAGAGTCCCGTCTGACTGATTATAGTGTAGCTACATCACAAGGTAAATATTTTTATTTTATTTAGGAACAGTAAACAGCTACAATATAAATGGTAAATTTGACAATCTTAAGAATAATAACAATATTGCAAATTAATCAATTCCGATTTGTTTTAATTATATTGGGCATAATAAAAATGTATGGAGGTGGATGACACCTCCATTTAAAATGGAAGATCTTCCGCCGATCGTGGCTGGGGACCGCGGTCCAACTGTACATGTCAGACAGTTGTATATATAGCAGGGGTGTAGAATCAAAACTGGCTATGTCTATTGAGGGTAATTTTTTTTATTTATTTTTTTATACCACTAAAGGGCTTATTACATCTTCCTATATTTAGGATCCTAACTAGTGCTTAAAGCACTTATTACAACTTCCTATTTTTAGGATCCTAACTAGGATGGTTCTAACTAGGAAGCAGGAAGCTACTTATTACACTACACTATCTTGCTTTCTAAATAGGACGCGGCAAAGAGTATAGCAACTATACTTAAAGCGGGACGGACGACTCGTAGGGATGTAACAAAGGTCGATTTAAAAAAATATAACAATACTTACATCGATGATCTTCCGATGTTTTAAGTTTTTTATTCTCTCAAACCGATCACACAACTTAAAATTTTAATGAATACAAATGAGCTCCTTTATGTTAAAAATAAAAAACAAAATTGAACTTTATGTAAGTAAGTACCAAGTATTAATTTATAAATAATGTAGTATTTTCAATTACATTGTTTTTTGATTACTAATGACCTATACATTCATCCCTCAAAATATACGCCAAGACTTAAGAAGGGCCTTATATAATTATTTCAAAACATCGATGTTTTGAAGAACAATGTTACATCCCTAAACGTCCTAAATCGGAGCGACGCGATTACACTTTCCTGTTTAAGGAAGTACAGCGGTTGGGACCTTCCTATCTCACTACTTAGGACACTAACCGTTCTTTCTGCGATTACACGTTCCTATTTCCTAGTTAGGATCCTAAAAATAGGACGGTGTAATAGTTACTATACCCGAGTATTATATAATCTGCGGGAGACAGCCAGAGTTCAATATAGTACTTAACATGGATTTATTTCTTTTCTTTCAGAATTTTCTATCCATCTACAATCTCCTGACAGAACCCAACAAAGAGAAGAGGAGTTACACAAACTCAGGATAGCTGAGAGAGAGTGGATGGTGAAGGCAGCAAAGGAAAACTTCATCAAAGCTAAAGCTGAGAGGGAAGCTATGGAGGAACTGGCCCTCTGCAATAGAGCCAAGAGAGAGGAGGCTGAATTGCGTTTGGCAATATTTAGAAATAATAAAAACATAATTTAAAAAAAAATATACGTGTGGCACTCGGAGACTGCCGCGGTAAAGCTATTGCATAGCTGTTTTTATCAACTTATGCAATTATAATTATTTATGTATGCAGTATTTTTTCCTTTGTTTTTTTTTCTTTGATATTAATTCAAGTTACACTTTTTGAGCGTGGTGACCGATAAGAAAACATTTTTTTTCTTTTATTAAATAAATGAGAAGTTAATATATGCAATAGACAACCAATGCCACCTAGTTGCTGAACTAAAGAGACAAGCGTGATATTTCAAAAAGTCATTAAAAGTTCTGCTATTCATCGATAGATGGCAAAACTAAAAAGTATCACCGCTGTGCCGGTCGGAGTGGGGGGTGTTAGGTTTTTTCGTTACGGAATTTCTTGATTCGGTCTCCACGCTCAAGGCTCGCGATAGAAGCTATGCAATAGCTTAAAAACAACTTCAAAATACAATAAAAACGAAAGAGCACATATTCATTGTAAATGTTTTGCTGACTTCAAATCAGTGTCACATTAAGAGTTATTTCATACTTTTTGTGTATTTTGAAGATGATAATTCTTTTTTTAATTACTTTTTTATTTCGTCATTTTTAGTTTTTCTTAAATTCACTAGAATTTGACCGAGGTTTTGAGATGTTTTTCCTTTGACACCACACTCTTAGCTCGTATCAATAAGCCAGGCCGTCACACATATTTGTCCGTATAGTATCTTGAAAACTACTGAACCAATTTCGGTGCAACTTGCACTGTTCCCTAAGCTGAAGTAAATGTAAACCATTGAGCTATTATTACTACGTATAGAGAAGCTATCATAAGCAAAGGCTATGTCCCATTGTTTTAGAGTCAACTAAAGGTTTTTTTTTAATATTGAATGGGTTTGCGCTTGACCGCAATCCCTCCTGATGGTAAACGAAGATGTAGTCTAGGGTGGACCGCGCGTACCTATGAGATGCCTGTTCACTCTGGCCTTGAATATACCCATGTTATAATTGTCTGGAATCACGTTGTCCGGGAGAGCATTCCGCAACATGGCCGTGCGTATAAGGTAAGAGGAAGCGAAACGCTTTGTACGGCAAGATGGGATGTCGACGACGACGCGGTGGAGACCTATACTAGGAGGTGACGACAAAAATGGTAACGATAAGGTAAACGGGTGAACTCTTGGATAGAGGATACCTCTCTGATGCCATATAAGTCTGACTGCCTGCACCAAGTGGTTGTGTTGTCCAGATATGGCGCCTGAAAAACTGTTTATCGTGACCAAAAAAAACGATAAGGTAAATGGCTCAACTCCACGTAGAAAGTAAGTACTAGTTGTACTGATGTCAATTAAAAAAAACTGACCAAATATTCGGTTGCGTTATCTAGATATGGCGGCTGAAAAACTGTTTATCGTGACCGAAAAAAAATTGTAAGGTAAATGGCTGAGCTCGATGAATCATGGAAGTATTAGTGCATACTAGCTTAGTAATAAAAAAACTGACAAAAATTTTGGTTGCGTTTCGTAGTTATAAGCGATCTACGTAATAATTATCAAAATGGATAATTTTAGTGTTTAATGGTTTCGCGGAATTTGCAATGTCAAAAATATGAAAATTATATCAGTGAGGGAGGGGGGGCGCTCTCCCTTTATATCTCCCGTCGCCCGCCTGCACTGAGCGGTTATATTAATCTTTTTTTTATAGTTTGAGTATTATATGAAATAAATGCTTAGTTGTCTGGTAGGCATGAGCCTATAGTGATGTTGTTGGTGGCAACACTCCAACAATTATTTTCCATCTACCGTACGCAAAAAATAACTGCTGTTTGGAATTTTGAAATCAATATATTAGTTATTTAAGACATTAAAGTTAGTTGCAAAAATTGTATTCGGCCTTTCCCATAATATTTATGAATTTAAATTTTTATTGTAACGTGTCGATAGTTTTACAATTATTATAGAATCGACAATTTACTTTAATTTATTGATTGGCGAAAGAATACTGGGAGTTTATCAACAGGCATTGCTCCATATGTTCGATACATATCTTGCGCGTAATATCTGCTGATCCAATTCTACTTTTGAAGGTGGCATTGAAGAAGCATCGAAATTCATAACTCTTGAAAAATTTCTCATTTTCTTTATTAGGTTTGAATTTTTTTTAAAGCATCTTATGGCGATCTTCGTTGACTGAACTAACATAGTTTTGCAGCCATACATGTCGTAAACAATCGGATTGCCAAGGCCCGAGCAACTTTCGCGCATTTGCGCCCCTTATGGCAGTCTCGGAAGCTGACCCAAAGAGTTAAGCTCAAGATATTTGGGTCCAATGTGAAGTCTGTAGTTCTTCTCTACGGGTGCGAAACGTGGAAGGTAACCAAAGCCATCTCGCACCAGCTCCAGGTTTTTGTCAACCGATGCCTTCGTCAAATTCTCGTTATCCACTGGCCCGAGAAAATCTAGAACGTAGAGCTTAGAGAACGCTGCCACGAAACACCGATCGACCAACAGATCAAGTGTCGCAAATGGAACTGGATTGGTCACACTCTCCGAAGGGACCCCGACCATATACCCAAGCAGGCAATGGACTGGAATCCGCAGGGGAAACGAAAGCGTGGCCGTCCCAAACAAACCTGGCGACGCACTGTGCTTGACGAAGCGAAGAAAATCGGGAAGTCTTCAGAGTTTCCAGAGTTTCTGTAGACACCCTCTGCCCCATCTAAGGGACACAGGATCATAATCCATGTCGCAAACAAATTGTTCTATTTTTTGTCATGTTTTATTGTTCAATGGCTCATCGTCATATAACTCTATTAGTGCATCTTGATAATCTTTGTTTTTAGCAACAATATTATATCATATAAATATTAAGGTGTGCTCGGTATATTAGGCACTGTAAGTAGAATTTCTTCAACTGTATATCTGGTAATCAATTATGTGTATCTGGTACTGCGTTTTTTTAGTTAACTTATGAAATAAAGTGGACGTACTTTTAACTGCTGTAAACTTTTTATGACAAAAATGACAATCTAAGTTATTTTGTTATTTTATGTTTGCGTACTTCAGATACGATTACCTCGAATTTGTAAAACTGTTTTTAATGCGCTCGTGGTGTAGCATGATTAGCCGTTCTTAATCGATCGGCTATCACCGTCGTGGTTGGTACCTAGATGGGCCTAGTGGTATTTCAAATCGAGCGTTTCTGTGCTTTGGAAGGCATGTCAAGCCGTTGGTTCCGGTTATCACATAATTATGATAGTCGTTAAGCTAGTAGGATGTCTCCTAGGCAGCTTGAAAAATTCCAAGAGTAGGTTGACCACTAGCTTACCTCCACCAATTCGCAGTGGGCATGCGTGGTGGAGTATTACCCAGTCCCATTCACCCTCATTTGTGAAAGGAGGCCTGTGCTAAGCAGTGGGATAGGCTGATGATGATGATGATTTTTTTAAAAAGTTCTCATTAAACAACACAACTTTTTTCATTTTTACACTATTTTCACTAATCTGGTACATTAATTCTGACATATTTATAATAAAATACTTTTGTCAACTCAAGAGTAAATAATACGTGAAAAGCGCGAGCAAGCGTTGCCTGAACTTGCCTGTAAGCTCGTGCAAGTAACTAGTGCAAAATATCTTTCACAACAATATTATAATCTTATACTATGTCTGTTGACTCGTGAATGCCGGTCAGTGCAGGCGGGGTAACGGGAGATATAAAGAGAGGGGGGTGGCACTAATAACATTTTCATATTTTTGACAATGTGAATTCCGCGAAACTGTAAAACACTAAAATTATCCATATTGATCATTATTACGTAGATCGCTTATAACTACGAAACGCAACCAAAATTTTTGTCAGTTTTTTTATTACTGAGCTAGTATACACTAATACTTCCATGATTCATCGAGCTCAGCCATTTACCTTATCATTTTTTTTCGGTCACGATCAACAGTTTTTCAGCCGCCATATCTCTAGATAACGCAACCGAATATTTGGTCAGTTTTTTTTATAATAACATCAGTACAACTACTACTTACTTTCTACGTCGAGCTCAGCCATTTACCTTATCGTTTTTTTTTGGTCACGATAAACAGTTTTACAGGCGCCATATCTTGATAACGCAACCAATTGGCGCAGGCAGACCGACTTATTTGGCATCAGGGAGGTATCCTCTATCCGATGAACCCGATTTCATCCATTTACCTTATCGTTACCATTTCTGTCGTGCCCTCCTAGTCTAACCCCCCCGACGCCTAGTGGGCCGATAGAAGAACGGGGATTGAGGGACAAGATTGCGTAGTTCTTTATCGCATTCTCATTATTATATTTTCGGAGATATGTATGGAAAAACATACATACACCTATGTTTTGTATATTTGTTTGGAAGCCCTTAAAGCCCTAATAGATTATCATATATATTACATACATATGTGTTGAATTGTACTCTCCATTTTTTTAAGTCCATTAAAAATTTGAACTTAAAAATGGTATTTTATTTACATGTTCTTCATATAGTACTTACATGTCCATATTATTTAGCAGACATAAAGTTGAAAATACATTTAAAATAAGGCTACCTACTCAAATTAAACACCAATATAATTATTCCTACTAATTAAAATGTATATTAGAACTTGAATCAACACACAAGTCACAGATTAAAGTTGTAACAGATACTTCTCTTCGTTGAGCGAATTACGCTATTTTGAGGTCAATTGCCTTGACGCTAAAATTCATATTGCTTCGCACTGTACGGACGAGTCGGCTAGATCAAACGCACCCGCGTCGCTCGCTCTTAACGCTGCACGTGTAGCGATAGGTTTTATGGATTCTGAAGTTCTTAGATGGATACCTGCCTACAAAAATAAATATAAATACAAAGACTGAATTTCAATATTTTTGAATTTATTACAATTATTTGGTTATTCATATTAGGAATAAAAAGTATTTTAGCTTCTGTAATGATGGATATTTATTTTCCATACTCCAAAATCTCTGTTAAGGTTAAGATCTCTGTTTATTATTGAAAATAAATAAATCGCAAATAATTTCAATAAAATGCTATTTTTATGAATAAAACAAACCAACGAAATGTAAAAGTAGATCAAAATTGAATGAAAGTAAATTGTACCATGCGGAATTGCGTACAAGTGATCGCGTTGGCTTACGGCATGTGTAGATAATGGCCCTGATTCTGTTGTTTACAACTAAACTAATTTAAATCTCATTATGTCTCTTTCTAACAAAGAACATAAGAAAAGGATGTAAGAAATTTAGTCCTGTCAAATTAGTCCAATGCTTGTTTTGAATATAAATTTAGTCGCCATCTATCGCGGTTACATCTAAATACCCGCAAATGAAGACGGCAAAGACTAATTGGACAGCTTTAAATATGTTCTATCCTTTTTCAATAATGTTTGTAAGAAAGAGATGTGATGTGACTAGAATTAGTTTAGTGTGTTTTACAACAGAATCGGCACCAATATTTACCTATCTGAGTTACAAACAAAAAACAAAGTGACATATATTATAACAGACACATAACAAGTACTTTTGAGTATTTATATTGGATTCTCAAAGGTAGGTACAAAGGTACTTTACTATTTTAATTTGCACGTTTTAACTGACTTGATCAATGGACTTGATGATGAATAATAAATGTACCCCCCCCCCCAAATAATTTACAATAAAATTCAAGTAAAATATTTGCAAAGAAATAAATATTTAATTTCTATTAGTAAAACCTTAGAGAATTTGGAAAGTCTACAATGTGGAAAACCCTGATTGTATGGCTGACACCATGCTGACACCTTCTCGATTTAGGAACATTGTTTGCAACATTTGTATTACATTTTTGATTGCATGCAACACTTTAAATTGCATTTTTTTTAAATGTTAATTTGTTCATGACCATGGATACAAAGTCATTCATCATTTATCTTCTTCTTCTTATTTTTAAGTTTGGCAACCAAGCCTAGATTAGGGCTCATTTCTGCCAGTGTCGAGTTATATTATAGCTTCCAGTCACAATAAATCACTTTCACATATAGTCCTCAGTCAGTCACCGTCCATAAAAGTCATGTTTTACTACAATGATGGTCATTGTACTAAAACTCTTCGCGGACTTTTTGAGACAACTTGAAAAGTCACGATACACATAATCCATTTCATTTCACTTCACTGGTGCACATGGATGATCTTTATTGGGTAAAATATCACCGAAAATACACAATAAAACTCAAAATACACGAATTTATGAAAATAAAAATGAAAACGCAATGTCACTCTGCAAGTTCCCGCCAAAAAGTCCATCATTTATCTTATTTTTATGTTTGGCAACCAAATCCAAATTGGGACTTATTTCTGCCAGTGTCGATTCGAGTTATATTATAATTTCCAGTCACAATAAATCACTTTCACATAATATATTCCTCAGTCAGTCACCGTCCATAAGAGTCATTGGCCCCGATTCTGTTGTTCACAATTTAACTAATTTTAATCTCACTATGTCTCTTTCTAACAAAGAACAAGAAAAGGATGTAAGAAATTTAGTCCTGTCAAATTAGTTCAATGCTTATTTTCAATATAAATTTAGTCGCCATCTATCGCAGTTACGCCTAAATACACGCAAAATAAGACGGCAAAGATTAATTTGACGATTGACACCGTACGGTGACCGGACTGTCCCCATACAGTACGCCATAGACGCTACGGTCTACCTGTGCAGGTTACCTGCGCAGGTATACCTGCGCAGGTAGACCTGAGCGTGAGTGGCAATAGACCTGTGCAGTTTTTTAACCTGCGCAGGTAACCGGTATAGTATCGAAAATCAATTCTTTCGATTGACACCGTACGGTGTACCTGTGCGTGTGTGCTTGTACTCAGGTCACCTGCGCAGGTCGCGTTAGTTGTTTTCTAGTGTCTATTCAAAGTGGTTCTTCACGACGTACTAAATAATATTTAACTATTTACCTATGTTATTTATAACTAGCAGCGAAACCCGGCGTTGCTCGGGTTAAAATACATCGCATGTTCAATGGTATAAAAAATATATTAAGGATACATATTTAACATAGATATTATAGATTTCTATTTTCCATAGTGAGAGACTTATTCGGCCATTAAACATGCGCTGATACAGGATGTTGTTTTGGTCGGCGACAAGCGACCCAGGAGCGGTAGTACAAAATATATATTCCCCAAAAATGGACTTAATTCCATTAAATACCGTAAATATGTTGAAAAATACCTTATTCAATTTGAAATAAAATTACTGCAAAGTATGGTTACTAGGCACATGCACAGACTAGAGCTAGGCGCAAGCCACCATCGCCCCACCCCTTTACTCCCTCGTACTCCCGTTGAGTATTATGTCTACACTTTAGCTTATTACAAAATTTTAAATTATTTATTTTTATTATTAAAAAAAAAAAAGTATTTTTTTATATTTTCTTTTAGCACCAGTATCATTTGTATTATCGACCCTGAGTCGCTCGTAGCTGACCAAAACAACGACCTGTATAGTTAATTTTGAATCATTTTTCTAAATTAACGCAACGCCTATCAAGGCCAGTGCGTCGTCGTCGTCTTCACTTGATGCCATAGCAAAATGAACTGAAGAGCGCTCCGGTATACCGGACTGTCCCCATACACGCTATCGACCTGCGCAGGTAAACCTGCACAGATAACCTGTACAGGTAGACCATAGCGTCTATGGCGTACTTTATAGTATGCGGCCGGTCTTAAGCACTTATTACACCTTCCTATTTTTAGGATCCTAACTAGGAAATAGGAACGTGTAATCGCAGAAAGAACGGTTAGTGTCCTAAGTAGTGAGATAGAAGGTCCCAACCGCTCTGCTTCCTTAAACAGGAAAGTGTAATTTTTTTTTTATTTTTTTTTTAATACCACTAAGGTGGCAAACAAGCATACGGCCCGCCTGATGGTAAGCAGTTACCGTAGCCTATGGACGCTTGCAACACCAGGGGCATCACTTGCGCGTTGCCGACCCTGAAGAAATCTCTTCACGCCCTTTTTGAAGAACCCCATGCTGTACTCCATTGGGAAAACCACCGCAGGGAGCTCATTCCACAATCTGACGCGTAATCGCGTCGCTCCGATTTAGGACGTTTAGGGATGTAACATTGTTCTTCAAAACATCGATGTTTTGAAATAATTATATAAGGCTTCTAAAGTCTTGGCGTATATTTTGAGGGATGAATGTATAGGTCATTAGTAATCAAAAAACAATAATAGAATAATAATCCGTACAATATATAATTATTTCAAAACATCGATGTTTTGAAATAATTATACAGGATGTTGTAATTTGTGTGATCGGTTTGAGAGAATAAAAAACTTAAAACATCGGAAGAACATCGATGTAAGTATAGTTATATTTTTTTTAAATCGACCTTTGTTACATCCCTACGAGTCGTCCGTCCCGCTTTAAGTATAGTTGCTATACTCTTTGCCGCGTCCTAGTTAGAAAGCAAGATAGTGTAGTGTAAAGGGCTTATTACACCTTCCTATATTTAGGATCCTAACTAGGATGGTTCTAACAAGGAAGCAGGAAGCTACTTATTACACTACACTATCTTGCTTTCTAACTAGGACGCGGCAAAGAGTATAGCAACTATACAGGGTGTAAGGGACATCGCCGCACAAACGGATACCATGGGTCCAGGACATGATTCTGGACCCCCCTATGTTGGAATTTTTCGTCGGTTTTTCCCAAATTTTTTAAATTTTTTTTTGTTTTTTTTTTACTTAAGACTATTTATAATCGTTATTCTTACCTAACCCAAAGATATTTAAAATAAATAAGTTATTAATTCATTACTTTCACTAAAAGTAGCAATGTAAATAAAACTAGAAACGGTGTCTTCTCAGCTGTTTATAAAAGTTCAAATGAAAGGTCATCGTATACCACAGTACCTGTAGTACCTCATGCACGGCTCAATTTAAAGTAGTAAATAAAAGCTAAAATCTAAACAACACGAAATAACCGATATTCGACATTAATTTAACTACCGAAGGTCAGAAATGCATTACTTAATTTTGCGTCATTTTATGTGACAATACTTGGAAGTGTGCGGCAATTCTTGGAAGGCGCACCGAAAATGCCCGGCGGCTTTGGCACAAAGAGCACAAAGACGCCGCTAAACTTCATAGGAAAATTAAAATTTACAAAAAAAGAAATAACCAATTTCGACATTAAGTAGAGAACATAAGGTCGGAAATGTATTACTTCATTTTCCGTCACTAAGAACATTTTACTTTGCGCGCGCTTTCTCAAAAGAAGCCGCAAACCTGACCTCGGAGCAAAGAATAAATAAAAAAAAAACACACAGTGGACAGTATTTCAACTAGGCTCTTAATGTTTTTGAATTAGAATTTTATAACATTAGTGTTCTGTAGTGATCAAACAATCGTGTTGATATTACTAGTTTACAACATAGGTACATAAACTCACGCCTTTTCCCCATGGGGATAGGCAGAAACAACAAAACGCCACCGGTTATTATCAGTAAAAGAAGGTACCTTTTTTTTTTACGTGGTAATATCATCAAATGATTCCTCCCACCCAGGGCAGAGCGGGAGGGACTGTCAGACTCGTACTGACTAAAAT
This sequence comes from Polyploca ridens, assembly GCA_951394255.1. Lineage (NCBI taxonomy): Eukaryota > Metazoa > Arthropoda > Insecta > Lepidoptera > Drepanidae > Polyploca > Polyploca ridens. Next base: position 623,323 of record OX596271.1, on the reverse strand, counting down.
CCACGGTGTCCTTCAATAGCCATTTACGTTCCGGGGTCACGGTAATTCGTAAGTCCCGCGACCCCGGCAGACTTTAGCCCTCTAGAGGGGGGCCCCGTCATATTGCTGATTGCTGACACTCTTTGAGGCGCGCGTGGAACACAACGCGCCGTCGACCCGGGCATGGTCCATGGTCGGACAGCGAGTTACCCATTACTCGCATGCCCGCGCCTACGGTGGCTGGAGATTGTCTGCCGACGTCGGTCGCCGTGGGCGTCTACCACTGCGGCTGGGGTGGAGGGAGGACGCTGTCCTCTCCCTCACTCGGCTCGCCTCCTCCTTCACGAGCATGACTGCTTCGCAGAAGGAAGCGACCGCTTCTCCACCTGTCGCCGTCGTGAGGTCACGGCGGTGCTCTGCCCAAGCGGGGCAGTCCTGCACCGTATGCTCCACCGTGTCGTGACGATCCTCGCAGTGGTGACACCCAGGCGTTTCTTATTCCTATCAGACAGGTACCTCCCGAAATTTCCGTGTCCGGTGAGGACCTGCGTCATGCGGTAGGTCAGGAAAAAGAAGGTACCTAGTTTATAACACGAAACAGTTTAATTATCACACAACAATTTTTACAACATCCTCCTCGAAAACCATAAAAACGACACCCATGACGAAAATGTGTGAGTGTGCCGTTTCGACCGATTAGTACGTAGTTTCCTTACTGTTCATTTGTTCTGTGGTCATAGGTAACTACTCTTTTGCTTTGCCGATTTTAACGGTTTTTTGTCAGTTTGCCGTTGACGTGGAATGCGAACAAGCGATATTTTTGCTAAATTCGGTTTACGCGAGTTGAGAAGAAATACGTTTTGGCTAGATTCCAAAACTAATTTTTTCTCTGTGTTTGTGTGTTTTGAGATGTTTTAGGTGTTTTCTTGTGTGTGATTTAAAAATGTCATCTGGACATAACGATTACTATAGTGCCCAAGAATATGGAAATATGCTAATGTGTTATGGCGAAGCACGTGGCAATGCACGTGAGGCACTGCGTATTTACATAAATAGGTATCCAGGAGTCCGTCATCCAAGAGATTCTCATCCGAGTGATAACACGAGCGTACCAGCGTGTCTTAGAAAACCAGCCCATTGCGCCTCAGCGCGAGGGAGTTGGAAGGCCTGTTAGAGCCAGTGTAGAGAACCATATTCTGAGAGTCGTGCGGCAGAACCCACGACTGGGAGTACGCACGGCAGCTCGTGTGGTGCGCAACCGTTACAGAACCCGCGTCTCGCACTGGACAGTTCATCGGGTTTTACGTAGCGATCACCAGCGCCCGTATCGCATTCACAAAGTGCATGCGTTATTACCCGCCGACAGAGTATCTCGTGTTAGGTACTGTCGGTGGCTACAACAACAGCACGACGAAATACCTAACTTTGCTGCAAATGTGATATGGACGGATGAGTCCACATTTACTCGAAACGGAATGTGGAACAGGCGCAATTCCCATATCTGGGCTCATACCAATCCGTTCTCATTGCAGCAGACGGGACACCAAACTCGATGGTCGGTGAATGTGGCATGGGCCGGTATTTATAAAAACCGCGTGATTGGGCCCATTTTTCTCCCAGAACGATTAAACGGGACTAATTATCATGCGTTCCTGAGTACATACCTCCAGGAGCAAGCTCAAGCGGTTTAGAGCCCCTTAGTCTGAGGAGAGACTTTGCCTCCTTATGTGTGTTCTACCGCTTGTACAACGGAGAGTGTTCTAAAGAATTGTTCGACTTGTTGCCCACTGCTACCTTCTACCATCGCAACTCTCGCCATCGACGGGGAGTCCATCCTCACATATTGAAACCAGAATTGTTTCGAACTGTGCGGGCTCAAAGGAGCTTTCTTCCGCGGACGGTCAGATTGTGGAATGAGCTCCCCGCCGTGGTTTTCCCAATGGAGTACAGCATGGGGTTCTTCAAAAAGGGCGTGAAGAGATTTCTTCAGGGTCGGCAACGCGCAAGTGATGCCCCTGGTGTTGCAAGCGTCCATAGGCTACGGTAACTGCTTACCATCAGGCGGGCCGTATGCTTGTTTGCCACCTTAGTGGTATAAAAAAAAAAAAAAAAAAAAAAAGGAAATAATTGAAGAGATTCCTCTGGCCCAGTACAGAGTGACATGGTTCCAACACGACGGCGCTCCCCCGCACGTGACTCTTCCTGTCAGACGCTGCCTTACCGAATCTTTTGGAAGTCGATGGATTGGGAGATTCGGCCCGCAGCAATGGCCAGCCCGCTCGCCCGATTTGACTCCATTAGATTTTTTTCTTTGGGGTTATGTAAAGGAAAAGGTGTTTGTGTCCGAGTGCAATTCCGCAACAGAGATGAGTAGTCGCATTGTGAATGTGTTCTCGACGCTGCGTGAAGAGTGTGCCCATGATCCCACGTTTCTACCTCGTGTCCACGCTGAAACCCTGCGCCGTGCTCAGATCTGCGAGCGTGCTGAGGGCGGCCATTTCGAACCTTACCTGGTCAGGAGTGAACGAGCTTAGAGTAGGTAAGTTAAATGTTCATAAGTTTTTACCTACAATACCGGAGCTCGATGCGCTTAAGTAGGTACAAGCTTCTTTTTTGTTGTCAATCCTTATCGGAATCATGATTTTAAGAGATAGAGCTTAGGGCTTCTCTTAACTTTTGCATAAACATGTTCCTAACATTATTAAGTAGGTAATTATGAGTGATTAAAATGATTTTATGTGATATTATTGTTGTTTGCGATATTCGCCTGCAGTCAGCGACATACTACGTAGGCACAGAGTTATCGGGCGTTTAAATCGCGGTGTTCACAATACATTGCGCGCTCGAAAATGACAATTTCTATAACCGATCATTAGCGAGGTGAATGACTTTCACAATTTGATTAGTGGCATTAGGTGTAGCCTTTTCGCGAAGTTTGCGTTACCATGCGAAATACACCCTGTACTTAACGCGGGACGGAAGACTCGTAGGGATGTAACAAAGGTCGATTTAAAAAAAAAATAACTATACTTACATCGATGTTCTTCCGATGTCTCAAACCGATCACACAAATTAAAATTTCAATGAATACAAATGAGTTCCTTGAAATCCTTTATGTTAAAATAAAACAAAATTGAACTTTATGTAAGTAAGTACCAAGTATTAATTTATAAATAATGTAGTACTTTCAATGTACGGATTATTTTTCTATTATTGTTTCTTGATTACTAATGACCTATACATTCATCCCTCAAAATATACGCCAAGACTTTAGAAGGGCCTTATATAATTATTTCAAAACATCGATGTTTTGAAGAACAATGTTACATCCCTAAACGTCCTAAATCGGAGCGACGCGATTACACTTTCCTGTTTAAGGAAGCAGAGCGGTTGGGACCTTCCTATCTCACTACTTAGGACACTAACCGTTCTTTCTGCGATTACACGTTCCTATTTCCTAGTTAGGATCCTAAAAATAGGAAGGTGTAATAAGTGCTTAATAAGTAGCTTCCTGCTTCCTTGTTAGAACCATCCTAGTTAGGATCCTAAATATAGGAAGGTGTAATAAGCCCTTTAGGAGCTGTCTGTGTGTATTCTACCGTGAAGTCACTAGCGATGGGTAACTAGCCGAAAAGCTTAGCTAGCCGGCTATATGTGGTGTAAAAGCCAGCTAGTTAGTCAGCTATTTTGGCTATTTGGCTACACGCACGCACACACAGCTACCGGCTACTCGGCTAGATTGGCTTTGGCTAGACGGCCAGCTACCGGCTAGTGGCGGCTAGAATGGCTTTGGCTAGCCCGCCAGCTAGTGGCGGCTAGTGACCTGGGCGGCTAGGCGGCTACCCGCTGTGTGTGACGTAAACTTGTCGTAATGAGGAGAATTTCTTATGATACCTCTATGGTCAAAATACTTATCAATACTTGCACTTAAGGTTCAAATTGGTCCGAATTATCAACAGTTAGGCAGGTAAGAAAACTCCTCATTCTTTCTAGCTAGCGAGTAGCCAGTAGCCATCCTGTAGCCAGTAGCCACCCAGTAGCCAATAGCCAATTATCGTTTTGACAGATAACGTAGCCGTGGCTATTTTGTGACTAGCCGTTTTTTGGCTAGTTATTAGAATAGCTACCCACCTCTAGAAGTCACTCTGGCATGCGTAGTATCTCTACTTAGTTTTCTCCGACTAATATATAGTTATCTGGGCTTAGTTTGTGACTCTGGCAACGCTGGTTGCAACATGTAAATAATTAATTAATTATTTTAGCATAGTACTGTGTGTGAGTACTATTTCCTCATGTAGAAATTTCAATCAGAAGTTTTAATTTTAATCTTCATTATAGTTTTACGATGTGATTTCATTTCGGGCTGCCTAGTGATTATTCATAACCAAATCATGGAGTATTTGCAAATCGTTTCAAAGATATTTTTCTATTATTTCGTGTCAAATGTTGCGTATATCATGTTTTTTGATCGAAAATATGTTAGAAGCAATGTCTGGGATATGTGATACAAAAAAAATCTGGCGTGTCACATGACATGATATATCTGTCTTTAACCTTCAGTGGTTTTATTCTTGCTTGGCTTAACTTCCAAGTTGGAAGGTATCAAATAACACGCCATCATACCTACCTTTGTACCAGTAAAAACCGTCGTAATCGTTTCTTGTGTCTTGTGGTCGTATCGTTGAGTCAATTCTATAATAAATGTTGGTTCTTTGTTTCTTGAAGCTTTCTAAAGCAAGAAATACATGTACCTGCTTGTGTTGACATAAAATGCTAAATGTTGTTGTAAGTTGTGTTGTTTGTTCCAAATATATCACAAAATGTATAGAAGATGAGTTGGTATTTCTTATCTTTGTCAATAGTACGGTTTCCTGCATCAGTTTTATCTCGAATGCCATGTCTTAGATCCAAATTGTCATGCAGCGTCTAAAATGGTGATTGTGGGTGGAGCGTAGGATATTGAGTTGATTTTTTCTTCATTGTCAGTTTTAAAGTGGTACCTACTTGTAATGTTGGCAAATATAATAATCTCATTAATCTGGCACTATTAATGATAGGGTGCCAGATTGTTGATATTCAGATTACTGGATTGTTATAAAAAATTAAGAATTCCATAAAGGTAATATATGTGTATTCATGTAGGGTTTTTTGTCTGGTTTTCAGCCTATTGAATTGCATTTACCATTCAAATTCAAAAAGCATTTATTCAATTTAGGCCCTGATAAGGCTCTTATTAACAAATGGCTCTACACCGGTTCCAAATACAACTTGAACTGAGAAGACTCCGGCAAGAAACTCAGCAAGTCTTTTTTTTTTAATGTGTACTTAGAAGTATTACAATTACAAAATATATATAACAATAGCCTGCGAAGCGAACAATTCATTCAAATGCATTCTTGTCATCTACAAAATCAGAAACTTTATAGTACCCTTTCGTGCATAACTTCTGTTTTACTATCTTTTTGAATCTGTGCATAGGTAGCTCTTGGATTTCTTTGGGTACTTTTTTATTTAAAAACTATATGGAACAAAACTGCATAAAAGATGTAATGAATTATTATGAAACTTGTTGGACTTGTGAAACTTGTACATATTTGGCAGTGAACACCTGGGGCGTGCTAGAGACCCGACCGAATATTCACTGCAATTAATAATGAAACTGCATATGTTGTGTAAAAATGCTGACTTAAGAAAATTTACGGATTTACGGTACTTGTGGAGTTGTCAACTTTCAATGCAAGAAAGTATTGCCAATGTGTTAGATCTAGTGCTATTGATCTCAATGTATTGCCAAAGTTTCTTAAAATGCACACAGGTTCTTATCACAAATTGTTCAAAAGTATTGGTCTCTGTGATTTTTGTTTGTTCCTTTTTATCCCATAAGGATAAGTTAAGAATTTCTACCTTCCTTAACTTAACTGTCCTTTCTGAAGTTTTGTTAGTTTCTGCAGTCCTTAGGGTTCCGTACCTCAAAAGGGAAAAAGGAACCCTTATAGGATCACTTGTGTGTCTGTCTGTCACAGCCAATTTGCTTCGAATATACTGGACCGATTGAGTTAAAATTAGGTACACTTATGAATTTCTGTGACCCAAATACGGAGGTGTATCGTAAAGAAATGAATTTTGAATATGAGGGTCTCTTTTGGGGGACAAATTAGAAAATATAATACATAGTTTTTGCAATCTGTACCATGTGTGTATTTTGTAACTTTAAATCAGTATTAAAAGTTAAATAAATCAATTTAGAAAACGATTCTGAACAGTTTAACGGTTTAGCATCTTAATCTTTCACGTTGTATATGAATTAAAGGTAATATTTGAAAGCTAAAAATAAACTTAAACAATGAGATCTTTATAAAAATGTTAAATATACCTAGGTAAAAATATAAAATCAACAAACATTGAAACTTAAATAATGGCCATGATTCTGTTGTTCACAACTAAACTAATTTTAATCTTCTATCTCTCTTTCTAACAAAGAACATAAGAAAAAGTTGTTTTCAATATAATTTTAGTCGCCATCTATCGTGGTTACGCCTAAATACACGCAAAAGATTAATTTGACAACTTAAAATATGTTCTATCCTTTTTCAATCATGTTCGTAAGAAAGAGATGAGATGTGACTAAAATTAGTTTAGTGCGATTTACAACAGAATCGGCACCATTTTTGAGCTAATACTCGAAGATCCATACAGTCGACGGGAAATCCCCATTCACTTAAAATTAATATGTTTTGTAAATGTATAAATGAATTTTCCTCTTCGGGAGTAAATAATGTTGGATGTCCAGCTTTATCTTGCCTGTTATTTATATTCTTTTTATGCTCATTGGTATAACATAAATATCGGTAGCATCGGTTAACTTAAGTTTTCCAGGCTGTACATCCTCTATCGCTTTTTTCAAATTTTCTTTCGTATGATTTACCATTTCTGGAATTAATGTGCTTTCTTTGGTAAGTATGCACCATATTTCCGGAACTGTAATATAAAATTACAAAAAGAAATTAAAAGCTTCTCCTTAAATTTGTACATAATAGACATTTGGGGCTATTTGAGACAGCGATCACAAACTTAGTAAAACGAAGACAGACAAAACAGGGTTATTTGGAACAGGATTCCAAATATTTCCAAATAGCCTTAAACTTGTGCCAAAAGGCCCCATTTCCAATTCTCTAATAGTTTTAGATATTTTATGATAAATATTTATCGCCATAATGTAACAATTCCTTTTATTAAGCGTAACTAGAGCATGGTGGTATGTTTAGCTTAGTAGGCTCCTATTTTCATTTGCCTTTCTAAAAAGGTACTGTATGGACTTTGTTGATTATTAAATGCTGATGCTTACCTAGTTCCAATCTTTTCGGCTGTGGTGATTGGTGGAATCCTCAGCATTGAGAATGTACTTTTTCCGCAGTCTTTTTGACAATTCGCCAGCCTCGGTGGATCGCACCCGCCGTAACGCCAAATCATTGTGTCTTTCCATAAATACGGTGATTGGCTCCAGCTGTCTCACCGTTGTGTATTTTCTTCCGCTTATTTAAGTATTTCTAGTTTTAACGAATCATTTAATTTGACTTGAATAAAAACGTCCTTTAATATACAGTACGCCTTTCCCTGTAGTACCTAAATATTTAATCTTAAAACAAGCAGCCACAGAATTTTTTGAAATATTGTTCACAACGCTTTCAATTTGGTCCATTATCTGGTCAACTTCATCTTGCACTACATATTGCGAAGTAAGCCGAACGTTGTCTTCACCTCCCATTTTCATTTATTTCCAATGTTTGTATTTTTATTAATCGATGCCCTTTGCGCGGTTTACTGTGTGTGTACAAACGATGGATGATGATGACGGATGCGATTATTTCTTTGATGCATAATATGTTTCTGCATAATATTCGTTTTAGTTTTTTCATACAATGATTTAGTTTTTCCGTATATGTCATCCTGGAAGTATTGAATGTTTTTGTCATCAATCTCATTTACTAGAATGGTATTCCTCTCGTGGAAGTCGTTCCAATGTTCTTCCAATGATGATAGACGTATATTCAAATATTCAAGCGTTTTTCTCTCACTGCCATCTTTATTATAGTTAGTACATAAAGATTTAATGTTTGTAAAACATTTTAACTGTTGAGCTATTTGTCCCATGTTGTATGGTATTAGTTAAAGTTTCTTTCTTTTCGTTAGTTGTTCGTTGTAAGTCTGGCACGTAGTTTACAGTGCCAGCTTTAAAGTGTTGTAGCTTCGGCGAGTCTGGCACACTAGCCACACATTTTTATTTTTAAATACAGGGTGTTGTTTTGGTCGGCGACAAGCGACCCAGGAGCGGTAGTACAAAATATATATTCCCCAGAAATGGACTTAATTCCATTAAATACTGTAAATATGTTGAGAAATACCGTATTCAATTTGAATTAAAATTACCGCAAAGTATGGTTACTAGGCACGTGCACAGACTAGAGCTAGGCGCAAGCCGCCATCGCCCCACCCCTTTACTCCCTCGTACTCCCGTTGCGTATTATGTCTACACTTTAGATTATTACATGATTTTCAAAATTTTATTTTTTTTATTTTTATCATTAAAAAAAAATAAAGTATTTTTTTTATATTTTTTTAGCACCAGTATCATTTGTATTATCGACCCTGAGTCACTCGTCGCTGACCAAAACAACGACCTGTATTGTTCAAAACATATTCAATTTGGTTCATTACCTGGTCAACTTCATCTTGCACTACATATTGCGACGTAAGCCGAACGTTGTCTTCACCTACATTTTCATTTATTTCCAATGTTTTTATTTTTATTAAACGACGCCCTTTACGCGGTTCACTGTTAAGTACAAACGATGGATGATGATGACGGATGCGATTATTTCTTTGATGACTGCACTCCTTTTTATTTCTTTTTATCGCTGGTCTTTACGTTTCTTCTGCTGATTATTGTTTCCTGCAGATGCAAAATGCTAATGATAACTAACAAAATGATTTCTTTTCCTGGGTATCATTTTTAAACAATAAAATCAGAGCAAAATATTCAAAGTTTACTTTCAGACAAGTATGTTCTTTAAGATATCTATCAACGCTTTAATTTTATCTTGAATATTATTTAAAAATGAATCTATAGAATAATGTCCATATGAATCGATAACTCTATACGAAGCTATACGATTACGTAATACGGAATGTATTATTTCGACACCTTCGCAAGATTGTGAAATATTTTTATTTTTACGTAGATGACCTGTCCAGTGACTGCGCTCAGCAGAAGTATTGCAAACGGTACAAAGGCATTTTCGAATGTTACGCTATAGAATATTAATATCTCCTTTAAATTACGAAAATTAAATGAAGTTTAATAGTTAATGTTATAAAACTTATAAATATTTATGGTGTCTCAAAGTACCTATTCAATCATTTGATGAAGGGTCTTTATAGAAGACAGGCTCGGACTTATCAAATAATTCTGTGTCATGAATATTTGTAAAGCGTCCCACTGCGGAAAATTTCTATTAAGCTGAATCTTCAACTGTACGGACGCTTTTTCCCATCATTCTTCCCTGGCCGTAGAGATCGCTTCATTAGTATTATATACCTTAAACTCTATGTAGAAATCGCCATCCAAGTCCGCCGTGCGCCGCACTTTCCCATTGGTAACGTGGCTCACGAGAAACGATCCTATTTCTCCGTTTGAAGCAGGTGCTATGAGCTCTGCGTCATAAACGTCGATAGTATGACTACGATGTTTCTTAACACTGTAAATGAATATGATGGAGTAGCTTTTTAAATATTGACATCAAATCTCGTTGGAAGTTTGATAAAGTATTGAACATTTCGTCGGACATCGCGCGGTATGTAGACAGAGTATCAGCTAGCTCACTCCGGAATTCAGAGGTTTCAAATAAGCACTCATGGCAGTGATAAACAGCTGTAAAAGTAACTGGTAACTCCGAGTCAGATCTGAAATTGAAGTTCCTGTGGACACAATTATTTGTCTACGCAACTGTTCTAGTTGTAAGTGTATATATTCCAGATATCATTATCTTATCTTATCCAAGGTTCAATCCTTCTCTCATTTTGGGTAATAACATTTAAGGCCCGGGAGCCATCCCTCTTTGAGAGCGATACCAATTCCCATTTATATTATATCCCGGAGCAAGTACAGTGGACCACTGTGAAGGGGTCCCAGTTCTCAAATCAAGAAAATAAGTAATTCTAATTCTTGCGGTTCCATGAGCTAGTACATCCTTATATTCCTGCCGTTATAATTGTGGTAGCCTACGTCACATGTTCCATCCTCAGATACAGTTTCGGCAAAAGTAGGACAGGTATTTCTTTTTTATATATTCGTGCAATGCGACTATCATGCATCCTCTTTATTTATTTTATTTATTTGACGAAACCAACAGCTTAAAATTAAGTACACAATTAACAAAAGAATATGCATAAAAAAAGCCAATTACAGGTTTCCTAGAACCTTCTCTTACATTGCAAAGTGCATTTATTACGCCGCCATTCACCATTTAGTTATGGCTATGCACTCCGCAATACGATATAACGTAATTCAGATTAATTAAGCAGCTATAAACGGTAATGTAAGTTAATTGCTTTTGTTATAATAACTGTATATCGACATAGAGGAAGATCTCTATGAAATCATAATAAGTACTTACTGGATATCAATTTTTCCACTGGTGGGAGCGAATTGCGTCGCTCATCGGTTCTTGCTGAAAATCAGCGCTGCAGACATTAGGCTAGTCCTAATTTCCCAGCTAAGCTGAGCAGGTTCTAGTTTTTGCGCACATACGACGCAAAAACTTATATTGTTTACACAAGATTTAAAATTGTTATATTGTTACTTATTATTCAACTTTAATGTGTACTGTACTTTTTGTTAATTAGATAAAATTGTATCACTCATCACATCACATCACAGAAGCATCACGATTGTACCTATTCTATTGTTTATTCACAGATTACGTATGTTTATCATTAAATTAGAAGTTGGCTTTATCAAAGATGGCGGAAGGCTTATGTGGTGTTGCCACCTGTAATTCTCGTGGTAGCTAAAATAGTAGCCAATAACTTCTGTGTTGTTTGTGATTATAAACTATAAATAGTATAAATATTAATACTTATCTGTGTCTAGTTAGTTCTATTTGCGTCGAATGGCGCGCAAAAATAAATATTTTTCATTTCATTTTTTTCATTTCATTTCATTTCATTTCAAATCATCTTCCTGATTGATGCGATTACCCGATAGAAAAGAAATTTTCGTGTAATTGGATTGATCTGATGTACAATCAAATGCGATGTTTTGTGAATTCCTTGGCATTATAAGCAATGTTAAAGAAATCGGGGTAAGACGATATTCTTTCATGATAACTTCTAGCTGAATGCTGCTTTGAGCTGATGATGCTCGACTTGGCCCGGTGTGACGATGTCTTGGACCCTGTCTACCAGGTCTGCCAGTGTCTCAAGCGAGCCTGTCGGCTGCGAAGCGAGTAGGGTCTGGATATTACTGGGCAGACGGCTACTCCAAATCGTCTGAAGAAAGTCCTCCGGTACGCCTGATCCGGCCAAGCCCTGGAGATGTCGCAGGAACTGTGAGGGCTTGCGGTCTCCTAGTTCCTCGTGCATGAGGAGCCGCTTTACACGTTACTCGTGTGACTGAGAAAGTCTCTTTATGAGCTCCTGTTTAAGCTTCTCATACTTGTTTTTAGCCGGTGGATTCAGAAAAATATCTCTAACCTGCTTCGAGTACTGGTGTTCCAGGTTGCCGATGACGTAATTAAATTTTGGCGCGTCACTCGTTCTAGGGATTGCAAAATCCGGTTTTTTTCAAATCCGGATTCCAACATTACACATATAAATATAAACACATATAAATCCGGATTATCAGGATTTTTTGAATATAGTTTTTTTTTGTAGTTTTATGGTAAACTATTAGTAGTTTCATGATATGTGTTCTATTTTATTGTTTTTCCATTGCTTTTGAATAAAAATTTAATTGCAAAAATAAAATACGCATTTGCGTTTGTCCACTGAAAAGACATTAAAGATAATGACGAAACCTAAGTTGGAGCACGCTATTCAATTAAATTACTTTACCAGCCCCAAATTAATGTATTCAAATAGACCTTCGCTGGCACTTATGCAAAGTCAGGCTCTAATACCGGTTCGGGTGGTTGCATTTGCTTCAGCTGCTACGGCTCGCACGGGTGCCTATGATTTTTTCAGCGGGCGGGGGGCTACCCTCCCTTCGCGCATCCGAACTTACTGCGTGAAGTCGGGGTGCCCCAATTTGGTTTTGGAACAGATACGACCTAATGTAACCATAATTTATTCCTCAGAAGGATCTCTTTTATATCTTTCTACTTTTATTCTCCACAGATATTCATACATTAAATCATTTATATTTGCACGATAAGTATAATTTTCTTTTTTCTGTTTGAAGACACGCCACTGTGACTCAATTCATTGACTGTGGGTGCCATCCTCGGCCACAAAGGGTTGCTTGAGTCACTGTGATTCTCCTTACCGTGAATGTACCCATGGTCCCCTAAACAGTCATAGGCCCTCCAGAAATCCTATATGGTGGTGCCCTCAGCCACATGTTTCTTTATCAAGGGCACGCAAGCCGAACAGACATTGACTGGGCAGACTTCTAGGCGAAAGAGAAATAGAACAAGAAATAAATTGATGTACTTATGTCAAATAAGTTATTCTAGAAAACCAATATGATGGGTTTAGGTAAGATAGCCATGAAGTCCCGTTTTCCCCATGAAGATGATCCGTTATCTTTTATTAATCTTTCCATTTTCAGTGGCGTGCATTCCATATAGGCAATTAAGCAATGCTTACCTCATAAGATTCAATAAAATAATATATTGATTCAATTAAACTACATAATCATTTTAAATAAAAATTCTATCCTAACATTCAATACAAAATTTCAAACTTTGCCGCGCAGGCTCTCGCGAGTTCGTGTATCAATTTCAGGCACACTAAAACGATTTCGGCATATTCATACACAAACACACTTCTTTAGGATAATACGACGAAAGTATAAATCACGTTCAAATTCAAATTCAATTCAATTCAAAAAGCATTTATTCAGTTTAGGCACTTGTGAACGTTAACAAATGGCTCTACACCGGTTCCAAATACAACTTGAACTGAGAAGACTCCGGCAAGAAAATCAGCAAGTCTTTTTTTTTTAAATATGTAAATAAAAGTATTACAATTACAAAATAAATATAACAATAGCCTGCGAAGCGAACAATTCGGGATCCTTGGCGTCGACATTTCTAGCGACGTTTTGTTCCGAAGTCACTTGGAAGACAAGGTTAAGCTGGCATCCAAAAAGCTAGGAGTGCTCAACAGAGCGAGGCAGTACTTCACATCGGGGCAAAGGCTACAACTTTATAAGTCACAAGTCCGGCCTCATATGGAGTACTGCTGTCACCTATGGGCGGGAGCACCTGGATACCAGCTTGGGCCTTTAGACTCGGTTCAACGACGTGCCATCAGAATTGTTGACGATCCCGAGCTCACAAGCGGTTTAGAGCCCCTTAGTCTAAGGAGAGACTTTGCCTCCTTATGTGTGTTCTACCGCTTGTACAACGGAGAGTGTTCTAAAGAATTGTTCGACTTGTTGCCCACTGCTACCTTCTACCATCGCAACTCTCGCCATCGACGGGGAGTCCATCCTCACATATTGAAACCAGAATTGTTTCAAACTGTGCGGGCCCAAAGGAGCTTTCTTCCGCGGACGCTCAGATTGTGGAATGAGCTCCCCGCCGTGGTTTTCCCAATGGAGTACAGCATGGGGTTCTTCAAAAAGGGCGTGAAGAGATTTCTTCAGGGTCGGCAACGCGCGAGTAATGCCCCTGGTGTTGCAAGCGTCCATAGGCTACGGTAACTGCTTACCATCAGGCAGGCCGTATGCTTGTTTGCCAAATTAGTGGTATAAAAAAAAAAAAAAAAAAAATTCATTCAAATGCATTCTTGTCATCTACAAAATCAGAAACTTTATAGTACCCTTTCGTGCATAACTTCTGTTTAACTATCTTTTGATGAATCTATGTATAGGTAGCTCTTGGATTTCTTTGGGTACTTTATTATAGAAACGTATACATTGCCCCTTGAAAGAGTTAAGGACTTTGCTGAGCCGAGTTAAAGGTACAGCAAGTTTGTGCTTAGTGCATCGTTCTAGTGTTCAAACTATGAGTGTCACTATTCTTAGGAAAGTTATTTAAGTTTTTCCTCACATGAATAAGATTTTCATATATGTACTGTGACGACACTGTCATTATATTAATAGATTTAAACTTGTCTCTCAAAGAATCTCTAGGCCTTATTTTATATATTGCGCGGACAGCCTTCTTCTGCAGTATAAAAAATCTATTGATTTCGGCACCACTATCCCAGAGGAGGATACCGTAAGACATCAAACTGTGAAAGTAACTGAAATAAACTAATTTTGCCGTAGATTCGTCAGTGAGAGCGCGAATTTTTCTCACTGCATAAGCTGCAGAACTAAGTCTATCCACCAATTTACAAATGTGAGGGCTCCATTGTATCTTATTATTTAGATAATAAGATACAATGGAGCCCTCACATTTGACTTTCTATCACTTTAGAGTGATACCTAAAAATACAGTTGTTTCAACAAGATCCAGTTTTTCGCCTTTAATTACAATATTTGTGTCCGAATGTCTCACATTGGGTAGACCGAATCTGATACATTTTGTTTTTTTCTCATTTAGCAATAAATTATTAATAGTAAACCAATCAACGACTTCAGAAAGAGCATTGCTCACATCGTCAGAATTAAAATCATGTCTATTCACTTTGTAAAGAAGTGAAGTGTCATCAGCAAACAATACTATTTCATGTTTTTTTTCTACAAGATATGGTAAGTCGTTGATGTAAATGAGAAATAGAAAAGGTCCAAGGATAGAACCTTGTGGTACACCCATGGTTACTGATGACCCAGGGGATACTTTACCATTAACATCAACCTTTTGAATTCTGTCACATAAGTAAGAAATCAAAAGATCAAGTGCAGTGTCTCTAACGCCGTAGTGATGTAATTTGCTGATCAGTATTTTATGATGGACGCAATCAAAAGCCTTGGATAAGTCACAAAAAACACCGAGGGTGTCTCGTGAATTTTCCCAGGCGTCAAAAATATGTTGAATAAGCTCAACACCAGCATCGGTTGTTGAGCGACCCCTAGTAAAACCAAATTGTTTACTGTGAAGCAGTCTATTACTATTGAAATGTACCATCAATTGATTAAGTATACTTTTCTCGAATACTTTACTGAATGTCGGTAGTATGGAAATTGGTCTAAAATTTGTGGGGTCGGATGTACTACCGGATTTAAATAAAGGCACTACTTTACTGTTTCATAAGATCAGGAAACTCACCACAATCAATACATTTATTAAAAATAACAGCTAAATGAGGTGCAATACAATCAATTATAGAATTAATAAGTTTAACTGAAAGTCCCCATAGATCAACAGTGTGAGATTTGAATGCTTTAATTATATCGCTAGAAGTAACAGTTGAGAATTTAAAGTCAACAGTACATTCTGTTCTTGCTATGCGTAGCGCAGACATTTGACATTCGTGATTTATGGATCAAAAGTAATCTTACCTACTCTGTTGTGACACTTGTAACCCACAGAAATAAAAAAAAATACAGTTTACCAACGTTAGAGCAACTCAAACATCGCATTTTATTTGTATTCTTTTGTTCATGGTTTGGCTGGCATTGCATAGGGTTACCGTACTTCGACAAAAACAAATAATCGATAGATTCAAATCGAAGTGTCTGTCTGATATTGATTTAAAAAAAATATATAAAAGATAGATCCTAAGAAAATCAATATTTATATTATATTTTATTATGACATAAAATATATTTCTTAGTAAATTAGTAACAAAAAATATAAGAAAAACGCACCGTATATTCACGAATAATAATTAAACGAATATCGTTATTAAATTAAACTTATTTTCGAGATATTTAGAAAAACAACGATTTGGACGCTCTCCCATCGATTTCGACATTGATGAGAGAGAAAGAGAGTAACTTGTGCTAATTTGCTCAAAAAATATTCTGTTATCCTTGTATTTTGTTTTCTAATAGGAAAAGTGTGTGGAATGATACGGGATACGCTGACCTAAATAATTTTACAAATCTTGCCAAAAAACATAATAAATCTGAGAGTACGATTTATTTGCTCCATCTGTGTAGTGCTTGATTAACTACTCCTCCGAAAACCAATGCACGCCACTGTCCATTTTAGAAATTCATTCTTCAACTCCCAGTTTATTCCCTCACTACTGCTAATTCTCATATTATTCACTTCTGGGTTTCATTTTCTTCAACCCTATTAAAACGTCAAAATTAGAATTCTTGAAGAGTTCAAGCACTTGTTATTGTGAGCTTCATGATAGGACCCACTGAAGCATTGTTTACCACCCTCACAGAAATTTCTTGAGTTATCATCTTCCTCTGCGCCCCTACCACACATTTCTGTCAAGGTAGTGCAAGATATATTCCATCACGTATTCAGTAATTCTAGTGACTAACAATGTCTGCGCGTTGGCGTCCTTATTTTCCCACGTGGGTTTCTGCGGGCCTTCAACCAAATCGTATAAACCTTGACCACGTAGTATAACAGCCGCATGAAACTTCCAGATACTACAGTTTTTAGGTCCTTCCAGTTAAATAACTGTATTTTGATCGTCGCATCGTCATCGATCGTCGTTGCCGTTCATTTTGTAAAGCGAGAAGACAATACTAGATATTCTTTACCTCTTGTCCTTGAAAAAGGTTTGATCTTGTTGAATGTCTGTGTGGAGAGGGTTTCTGTCTCGTTTGTTTAATTAATGTTCAGTACTGCGATGGCTAACATATTTCAGTTTTTTATCTTTCTATCAATTACAGAATGGACAGAGTCCACCTCCATCTGTGTCTGTCCCCTTTTGAGGTTTGTTATTGTAATATTTTTATCCATCCTAGTCTAAGTAGCGCATTTGAAACGACGCTGTTACGATTTTGCGATGTACAACATCTACTTTTGCATCTTCATCTAACAGATTAACCAAACAATTTGATGTTATACCGAGTCCCAACCGAATAATTAAATGGGATGTTGAGCCCCAACCGAATACCTCCTGTGTGAAGATAAAGGAGGCTTATTAAAGAAAATGGAACGAATTCCTAACGACGCCACGCCACGCGTCATGGATCGATTGTAAATCACACTCCTCCAGCATAATTCAAAACAGTAGTATGGGATCACATGGATAAAAATAAGGCTCCTTAGTCATTTTGTCTAACTTTGAAAAGGGTTACTTACAGTAGAAAACTTAATCCGATCATCTGTTGAAAACTACGAGACACTGAGCACAAACCTTATTAACTTGGATGTTTAATTTAAGAAAAACGTTGCCTGAAAGTCCAAAAAGCACGGGTGTTTTATTGATAAAAACAATGTTTATTAACTTTAATTCATATTATTTGTAAACAAACAATAAACGTCAACTAAATTACCAAATTATGAACATTCCTGTCAAAACTGATAATTCATTTTATTCGCTGGTTGCCTAGGATTGCCACTAGAGGAACATGTTGTGCAGGAGCTTTCTTTTGTTTGTTTTCGATAGATCGACGGTTCTTCATATTCGATGGTACACCAAGCTTACATAAAGTTCTTGCAACTTCTTAAAATTGTCGAGAAATTTTCTTGTACTCTCAGCTATCTTGGTTTGAATCATGTTTCGCAGCTCTGTACAATGTTGCATCATTTTGTGCCACCAAATTCAAGATGTGTGCAAAACACAGTACTTATGTGTTTTTTTTTCCAAAAGCCAATTTATTTTTAATGTTCATGTTGTTATTTATTTATTTAGGAAACCTAAAGTTATACAATAGTGAACAATGAATTAAAAAATGATTAAATGCACGGCTAATAAAAAAATCCATTAATAACAATAATAAAAAGTTGCCTCGTAAGATACAATTAAATATAAAAAATAATAATTAAACAATTCTATTCAATGTTATTTTTTTTTAATCAATCAATGATTAAAAAAAATAACATTGAATAGGACTAAATTATGCAAATACAAATATTTTGTGAGTGTACCTAGTTAAATATAAAAAACGGAACTTTAGCTTTTTAATGATTATATTTGACAATAAACTTTTTAACAGCATGGATGCTGGTTACAGAATGAATCTTAAAACTAAATAATCGATAGTCCATTAAACAAGCCAGGTGTTCTATCAGTGCAAAGTCATCATATTCATTTTTAAGTATTGTGATGCGCTTGCACTATCGCGGTGGCAACTACTGTGTGTGTAAGTGCTGTATATGTTACGCTTTCACACCGTAACTACTCAACACGTATTTAGCCTATGCGTGGGGGACAGCCAGTTCTACATTAATGTAAATTTGATAAATAAACCTATAAAATTTCATTCTATACTAGCTTCTGCTCGCGGCTTCGCCCGCGTGGCCTACAGGAATCATATGACATATTTTTCCACAACAATAAAACAAAACAACTTCAATGGAATTATTGGAATTATTAAAAACGCCGACACGTATACATTAATTTTCAATCTCCAGCCTAAACACAAAATTTGAAGATCCTAACTTCGAAACTGACGGACTTACATACAAACTTTCATCGCCTATTTTACCCCCTTAGGGGTGGAATTTCGAAAAACCCTTTCTTAGTGGAGACCTACTCTTCACAAAGAATATACCCTCTAAATTTCATGTCTCTAGGACCAGTGGTTTAGGCTGTGCGTTGATATATCAGTCAATCAGTCAGTCAGTCAGTCAGGACTTTGAATTTTATATATATAGATCTGCTGTATTATCTTCAGATTTTGAGGCAGTTACATTTATGATAAAGCTTTCAACTACATCATCAGTTAAGTGATCGATTTGGCACATTTTGTCCACCTTTATTGTGTGGGTAATAGTCAGTCCACTTCTGCGGTGTCACATGTAATCCCTCATGAAATAATTTTTCTATTTCTTCCATTAAATGTTTTATTATTCCTACCAACATGCCTCTTTACCTGTTCCCAGATCAGAGATTCGGGGGCAGTCGGAGGATAGTGATACGATATTCAGCAGCCAACTCATCCACAACATGCTTTTGATATCCATGTTTCTCTCTGTTTACAATGTCCAGCAATAGTGCGCTGATGATAGTCGGTTCGTATGCAATATTCTTTGATTGCAACCATTGTTCGATGGTCGCTTTTCGGCAGGAGGTAATCCTGGGTGTTTTTTTTTTCGACTTAAACATGAGTAATCCCCCGTCAACAAAACCTTCGCTGCCAATGTGACTAACAATCAGCCGCCTCCCTTTTCCTATACGAGCTTTGGTCCCTGTTGTGAGCCCCTCCAGGAAAGCTTGCCTCGAGGATTCCACTTTCGTGTCTACCCACACTTTATTCAATGTATGACCTGTAATTACAAAGATGATATGAATTAAATAAAATGTATGGCGAGAAGAGGCTCAAAACTAACGCATCGGGGCCATATTTCATATATAAAATTGATTGAGTAAATAGGAAACACTATTTTCTGATTGGAAGAATTCACCTCCCCCCCATTCTCTGCCCTCCCTGATATATCTATTTCTTGTTTTATTTAAAAGACTATTTATAGCAGCTAGTTCTGTTCGAAGATCCTTGGTTGCAGTTCGTACTACATTTAATCCCGTTTCTTCTATCTCATTAATTATTGTTATGTATAGTTTATGTTGATCTCAAACAATAACCGTATCCAATTACTTGTTTATTTTTTTAGAACATGGTCACTTACTTATTTGTTCTTCACCGTTTTCAACTAGTCTAGTGATAAAAGAGATACTTTGCGAGATAACTATTTCGTCGAAAATTACGAGCTATACTTATAGGGCATTCCAGATACTTTTTTTTAAGGTGAGTAAATGTTGTGTTGTTTACTTGAGGTTATAAATCAATGTCTTGCAAAAGATTTTGAAGTTTTTCTTTTTGGTAGTATACATAAGTTCTCAAGCAATCGGTATTTGGGCCACGCTTGTACAAAGAGAGACAATATTTTTCAATCATAGTAAATATCTTTCCTCGCGCTTTCTTTTTAAAGGATTGTTTCTTTGTTACTCAATGTGTAATTCTGCATAAAAAATCGATTATTAATTAATCGATAGTTTATTAGCATGAAAAATCGATGTACCAATAATCGATTTTTCTTTAAAAAATAATCGATGTTTCTTTAAAAAATAATCGATTTTGTTATATTAATCGATTATTCCTAATTAATATAATCCTATTTTTTCCAAATTTTTTAAATTAATTCCAAAATAAACGCCAAAATATTTTATTTATTATTATTATTGTATTTAAAAATAAACAACAGAAATAAGAAGTTTTTAATTAAACTATTCTAATAAAAAAAGTTAGAAATCCGTAGGCCATGTTTAGGAATAAGAGCTTAGGTAAGCGTTTGGATAATATTCGGCATCTGGCCTTAGTTAATATGGCGCCAGCTTTCGAGAACGATCTCTGCTGGAGCTGAAGAAGCCGGTCTGGTTCCAAAACGTGCTTACACGCCAACTGTGTCAGTTTGGGATAAGCTCCCTCATAGCTTCTCCAGGATTCTAAAGCATCTTCTTTTTATCTTATTAGAGGCGCCTTACGGCCTGATGGCCCTTAGGACACTCGCCAGGATGTCGGGGTGTGGCAGATGCAAAATCGATTATTAATCGATTATTTGCAATGTTAAAATCGTTTAATAAAATCGATTTTTATTGTAAAAAAATCGATTATAAATCGATTATTTTTTCACGTACCTCATAACTCTGTTTGTATGTGTGCTCCGGCCTGGCGTGGACGTTAAATATTACAATGAGTTGTGTTTTGAATATTTCATACCTAAAAGAAACTGAATAAGGTAGCAAGTTGCAAAAATGTGCCATATCAAGCATGTTCAATATTGTGATCTTGTGGATGAGAAACGTATAATAAGATATATTTTCTATAATAAACCATTCTCCTTTATTATTATGATATTAACGTACTTAATTACGCATAAGTTAAAGTTTATTTATTTATTTTAATTAAAGGCTATCACAACATGGTCAAAGACATGTAAATATTATAAACTTAAGGTTTGTTAACACTTGATTGAATTAAGTTAAAGATATTAAAACAAAAAAGACTTAAAAACTAACATATTGTTACGAGCTGGGGTTCAGGATAAATAATGGTACACGAATTTACCAAAACACTGGTCACACTTTTATTAAAACACTCACAAATTAAATATTTCACAAGCACTTGACTGTATTTCACTACGATGTTTACTCTCTGTCTCGCTAAATTAAACTAACTCTTCTGTGCATTGTCTCGTATTTATACTTAATAAACGGCACCCGGAACATTCTACAACCCTCGTGAGTATACTACATGCCTACTGTACTATCGAGAATAATCCAGAAGAAGGTGTCTATTCGGCGATAGATAGCGTTGCTTTAGATGTTCTATTATTCAACAACAGATGGCGTTCCTGAGATTACCCCTATTCAATAACAGATGGCGTTACTGGTAGCAATTTATTCCTAATGCCGTAACACTATACTGTATGTACCGTTGGCTTTTATATGTTCTCTATAATACGATCTAGCCTACTTTATTTGATAAGTACGACAGGCAATGAATATTAATTCGCTCATTGTTAATCGTGGAAAGTTATTTAAAATCTTTCACAGTCCTGCGATTTAAATGATATTGGGCTACATAATCAGCCAGAGTATTATTGGTGTACATTTTTTCTTTAATTACTCATACAATCTGATCTGCATCGTCTCTATTTAATATTCTATTTAAAATTCTTATGTCGTTTCTTATAATACTTATGTGCCATCACTTGAACAGCAGAATCTTTGTTAAAATCGCTTCTGGACCCATTTAATAGTTTATTTGAGTCTTTGCACCAATTAAAAATGAATATATTAGTGCTTAATTCTTCAAGTTTCTTTATAATTTCATTTTTATGATCACTGCAATTTATGAAACGGTAGTCTATCACAACAGACAATACTGGCGGCGCCTAAGTCCGCCAAATTTATTAAATAATTTTAATAGAGACTGTTAATAGGTTTTAGATGTTAATTAATGAAATAAAAACAAGCCTCATGAAAGAAATGTAACAGGGAAGGTTGGCCTACCAGTCACATCCAATTTTCCTGCGCTGGTATGGCGGGCTCCTCTGAGTTCGCCGATGAGCTTGCGTTTCTCTTCTTGTTTGCGGTTGGTGATTAACGCGGGTGATCGCGACACGGGGTTTTCCGGCGCTTTTTTATAAGTTTGTATTATAGCGCAGAACCAATTGCTCTTGGTTCGTGCGGGTACGTGGCGTCGCTAGCGCAGCCATATTGCAAGTGACGTATGTAGTAGGTTGAATAATAGGGGTGGGACGGTCGATTAGGGAGGAGACATCAATCTACTAAAATGATAGAATATAACGAACAATAAAATAGTTTACTAATTGGCGCCATCAAATACTGTTTTTATGAAATTCTAAATTGAAAATCATTTATTCAAATAGACCTTCGCAGGCACTTACGAAAAGTCTGACTCTAATACCGGTTCGGAAGTTACATTGTAATCGCACTGACAACAATTGCGTGTCCCGGCGCGGCGGCAAAACTACAAAGTAGACTGAATCTATATTTAATAAGTAAATAAATAAATGGAAAACTTAAGCAGACCAACCCCCACAAGCAGCACCTGCTAATATTAATCTCTTTAAGATCTTTTTGTAATATTTTGGTGACAACATCCTGAATATTTGTGTAACACTTTATAATAGCGTGAGACAATTTTTATTTAGAAAAAAAACCCTAATTTTTATTATTATAGACAGTATAATAATAAAAATTAGGGTTTTCTTTTATTCTCATTATATAGACATGGTTTGCAATTATTACGTTTCTTTTTATTTAATTTCTTTATCACATATCCTGTCACGTATTCCAGTTGTGCTCTTATTTTAGGATTGTTACTTTTTAAATGTATATCTACAAAAATTGTGCCCTGACCATAGTAGGTTCGAATGCAGTAATAAAAGATGGTCGCTTTTCCCCAGGAGGTAATCCTGGTTGTTTTTTTGACTTAAACATGAGTAATCCGCCGTCAACAATACCTTCGCTGCCAATGTGACTAACAATCAGCCGCCTCCCTTTTCCTATACGAGCTTTGGTCCCTGTTGTTAGCCCCTCCAGGAAAGCTTGCCTCGACGATTCCACTTTCGGTGTCTACCCACACTTTATTCAATGTATGACCTGTAATTACAAAGTTGATATGAATTAAATAAAATGTATGGCGAGAAGAGGCTCAAAACTAACGCATCGGGGCAGGCACATCCGAGCTTACAACCGTGCTTGTGTGCGCAGACTAAAAATTATATTCTTACATGAAGTTTGTAGCTAGACCTATACATTCTATATGAACTCGCTTGCTAGATAGTTTACAATCTTGTACCATTCTAACATCTAGTATTTGTATCTTTCCGTTCAAAAACATTGGAATATTAATTGTGAAATCTTTTTGAGCAAAAATGTCCTGCACATTAAAACCTCTGCCTGCCATAATGCAATCACCACTGTCACAGATTTTTCGAGTTTGGATCTTTCTATAATCTGTCTATCACTGACTGAATCTCCACTTGTCACATGCTGTGAAGAATTTCCAGGCTCCGTGATGGGTATTTCTGTTGTGTCTACAATAATTCTTCTATTTGCAAAACTTCTTCTAAATGACTCGCATGAAGTATTGAACCAATTCTTTAACTGGCGAAATTATATCAATCCAAAACCATATTTCATACATAAAATTAATCCATGTAATAAAAATGTTACCAACATTTCTTTGAGAATTACCGAATAAAAATGCTAGCTCTAATTCTGGTAAATATCGTCTTAGTTTGATCATTGTTCTCAACAGTTGGTCACCAACACAAACATTGATAACATTACATTCCTCGTAATTCAAATTATTATACATGGGACCAGTGTCTCCATATGTAAATCGGCATTTACCGTGTTGCAAAGGTAAAAATACCGTGTTTTTAGGCAAAATTACGGTGGATCAGCTTAAATTGTACCGTGTAAATTACCGTGTAATTTTTTAAAGGATAAAAACAATAATATAACCTAGATACCGACTGCAGCGTCATCTGCCAGGCTGATTTGTGAATGTAAACCATCCAGGGCGCCACCCAAACGCATACAAAAAATTTCATTCAAATCGATCCAGCCGTTTAGGAGTTCAGTGACAAACACACGTACAGTAGAATTAACTCCCTGGATGGTTTAGTTAGGGTAGGGTAGCACTACGCGAACGAAGTTGCACCGGGCAGCAGGTATATTATATAAACCTAAAAAAATGAGCTAATATTCAATAAAAAGAGAGCTATAGAGCTAAATACTATTTTTTTAGAGCTGACAATGTTGAAATTGAGCTAAATTTAGCTCTAAAAGAGTTAAGTTGGTAACACTGTTCCTGTATGTTTAAATAAGGACGAGAATAGATTGCCGAGGTTTGGTAGATTTTTCTATGTGTGAGTGGAGATAGAAGTTTTGATAACCTGTGATTCCCGGTAACCAAGAGCAGTGTTGCCATTACAAAATACTTATGTTAAGTTCACTGAGATTCGTTTTACGCAGTAATTTTTTTAAATACGGTGACATATGACACGGTAATACCTTATTACCTTGACGGTAGATTAAGACCAGATTACGGTGTTTCTACGGTAATTACCGTGTATATGGAGACACTGCATGGGACTTGTGTCTAACACCAGCATGAATTTTTCATAATATTCTAACCCTGTATAATAATGAATAGACTGCTGATTGCCCCTCATAGCCTCTGGTGATAAGATTCCCAAAGAATTACCGCATTAAGTATTGCCAGATAGGTACTGTTTTTGGAGTAATATCTTCTGAGGAACTCTCTATTTTGGATATTTCTATTTCACTGCTAGTAGAGGGTTCTGAAATACTTTCTCCCACAGTTGATTTTGTGAACTCAATTCTGCAAAAAAAGGAGTGGCCAACTTCAATTGAATTATTAAAAGAAACAAAAAACCCGACTGCGTAAAATTTCTTAGAATAGGACAAAATAACCCGCTGGTCTACGTGAGATATCCGGCGTCGAGTCAATGATCAGAGAAAAATATTTCCATTAAGTACAACTTTGATTTTCCGCGACTCCAACTACCAACTTTTGCTTTACCATCCATAAAATGGAGGTCTTTTAGACTAGTAAAAGTAGTAGTAGTTATTTCGGTTCCCATTAATTAAATTGGGTTGAACGAAAATAGGAAACACTATTTTCTGATTGGAAGAATTCACCTTCCCATTTTCTGCCCTCCCTGATATATCTACTTCTTGTTTTATTTAAAAGACTATTTATAGCAGCTAGTTCTGTTCGAAGATCCTTGGTCGCAGTTCGTACTACATTTAATCCCGTTTCTTCTATCTCATTAATTATTGATTTTATTCTGCATTTCTTTTTGTCTTAACCTATTTTGCCCACTCCTTCATGGAGTCTCTATGCTACATTCTGAATTGTCTTCATTGTGCATCAGAATTCACAAATTGTTGGGCAGTTTGGTCTTCGTGTGTCAATCTTAAACGTCTTCGAGGTGACGGTCGTATTATTGGAAGTCCTCTCACTATTTTCGCGATATAGTTTGCCCATACTGAGCAGAGTGTACAGTGTGTTTTAAAGTTGTCAAAAAGTTCATAATTAAAAAAAGTAAGTACATTAATTTTAGCCGCAGAGCGGATGGGCTTCCCGTTTGTCGACACAGCGTCTCAATCGGTTCGTAGTTACTAGAATATAGAGCGCTGCCGCGGGATATTCGTAGAGTCGAAAGTAGAGAAAAAGTTATGACGAAAAGGAAAAGGCGGCGGCCCAATCGCGTGGGCGTTAATCGAACGTGTCGGATAAATTTGGTATATTGGTTGTGCTAGACAACCAATATCCAATTTACTGTCATTATGTGAGCGCAACAAAGCACCGTGCGTTTTCCAACTATACAGTTACAATAATATTGTATGATTGTATATATGCCATTATCTCTCAAAATATAAACAATATACGGCCTACTTGTATTGTATTTTAGCCCGCAAAAGCCAGCAGTTTTCATTAAGAGTGGGATTCAGTAGCACGCGCCGGTCATCGCGTGTAAATACGAGACGTGCGTGTGTGTGTGTGGTTGCGAATGTAGTAGTCGCACACAATAATGAAGATCGCATCGACAGCTATTATATTCTTTACCTATTTATATATACTATATTTACCGTTAACTCTAATATGTTCTCTATAATACGATCTAGTCTGCTTTATTTGATAAATACGACAGGCAATGAATATTAATTCGCTCATTGTTAATCGTGGAAAGTCATTTAAAATCTTTCACAATCCTGCGATTTAAATGATATTGGGCTACATAATCAGCCAGAGTTTTATTGATGTACATTTTTTCTTTAATTACTCATACAATTAAATCTGCATCGTCTCTATTTAATATTGTATTTAAAATTCTTATGTCGTTTCTTATAATAATTATGTGCCATCACTTGAACAGCAGAATCTTTGTTAAAATCGCTTCTGGACCCATTTAATAGTTTATTTGAGTCTTTGCACCAATTAATATGAATATATTAGTGCTCAATTCTTCAAGTTTCTTAATAATTTCATTTTTATGTTCACTGCAATTTATGAAACGGTAGTCTATCACAACAGAAAATACTGTTTTCATATATTGTTTATTATTCAAAGATCTAAAAGAGATTAGATCTTTTTGTAATATTTTGGTGACATCCTGAATATTTGAGAAACACTTTATAAGAGCAGGAGAGGGATGCGTGAGACAATTTTTATTTTGAATAAATACCATTAATTATATGTCTTCATTCTCATTATATAGACATGGTTGCAATTATTACATTTCTTTTTATTTAATTTCCTTAGCACATATCCCGTCACGTATTCCAGTTGTGTTCTTATTTTAGGATTGGTACTTTTTAAATTTATATCTACGAAATATCCTGCTCTGCTTAAATTATTGATTAACAGGGATGCAAAAGCTGCATCAAATCTAGCACACGTCGGTGAGTTATTCCGCTAACCATGGCTTCTGATACAACCAAAGAAAATTGTAGTTAGGAGTGCATTTTTCATCTTTGTCGTTTTCTTGTTATGCTCGATTATCTTCGTGCGGGTATATCCATATTTTAGCCATTTTCCTCACTGAATAGCCTGAATGGTGGAGCCATATTGTGAAATCCTAAGCTATACATAATTTAAGTCGATTCGCCGTAAACATAGGCGAAATCCTTAAAAGTGGAAACACTGAAATTGACTGACATAATGTTTGACATAAAAGGCGACCAGTACCGAACCGTTCCATTCTACGAAAAATCTATAGTTCATGTAAATTGTAAAATTTTTTGGTTAAATAAATGTTGTCACTTTGGGATAGCTGTCATAATTTTCTGTATATAAAATAAAAAGATATTTTATATATATTTCAATTACATTAAACTATTAAAAGTTGAATTGAATGCGCAAAATGTGCGAAAGTGACATCCAGCGATAGGAACATAACTTTCCCAAAATTCGTCGACTAAATTGAATTGTACGTCAGAAAGCTGTAAATACATTAACCAATCAACCTATTTAGTTGGTTTCTGTCTCGTCCAGTTACTTCCAAGTTATAACACCATGCTTTGCACTAAATCCTTCGCTACCTTTGCTTAGTAAATGCTAGTCAACCATCAATAAATCTCCAGTTTGATAGTTTGGACACGCTGATCGTCTTATCGACATATTCCTTTCTTTTTTCTTCGGTCCACTCTTGTACTTCAATTGCTTTCTTCATTGCTTCAGTCATTAGCAATGTCTTTGGTGTAAATGAAGAAACAAAATTATCACTTTGCACTATTTGCTTTACATCATGTTCGACGTCATCTGGTGTACGTAAGTCACGACCAAACGTCAAAAATGCGGGGCTGTATCCAGTTATAGCTACTACAGCAGTGTTCATGGCGAAACGGACACTTGGTAGTTAATCAAACCATGATGTGTGACCACACACTATAATATCGTACACGCAGCAAAAAAAAAAACTAGTCAGACTTAAAATGACAAAAAATTTTTACAACTGGAATCTCACGTTGACAGTGAAGTTTCTTTGTTTAATTTTTTGTACTGATTAAAAATGCTACTATAATTTGGCAAGCTGGGTTTTCATGCCCTGTTTCTCCTTCCTACCGGATTGGTTCCCGGTAAATCCATGGCATATGGCTTAGCAATGTGTCAATTGCTGCATAACACTTGTGGGCGACGTTGAGGATTAATCAGGTAATTTTGGGGATGATAAAAATAAGATTCCCGTTAACGCAGTAAACTCGTGTAATTTCAAAGAGTAAGTTAAAAGTAATGAATCTATGTAGATAGGCATGACGTTGGCATAAAAAATAATATAAGCGCCCGATCAATTATGTTAGCAAAGGCACGGTCTTAAAACTAATATAATAATAAATGGGCTCCAACAACACTGTTTACAAATTGAGGGCCGTTGTCACTGATAAAACGGCGTGGTGTCTTATACCTACCGTATTTTTTTTTCACTTAGCAATATTTTCGTGCATTCTTCAGCAGTTGCTTGTTTCAAACCAAAAAACTTTCTTATAAACATGAGCACGCGTAGGGCACTTAATTTCAATGACAAATTCATCACAAATCCCATCTGGTGACCCAGCAATCATGAACTCTTTACTTATTAATAGACAACAATTTTCTATTTTAACTCCAAGTTTCATTTCTATTATTCTCCTTACATCATCAAGTTTCATTGCAGAGGTATCAGGTAGTTTATCTCCCATAATTTGCGCTATTAAACTGCCATCTGTGGTTTTGTATTTACTAACATCATGAGCTTAGATGCAGTAATCCGCGCAAATCGCAACTGAAACCATAATTTGTTTTGAGACTGATCTCTTTTCAGTTTTTGAATTTCTACTAAAGTATTCTCGTCAATCGAGAATCAAGCTTCAAGTAAAAATTCGTCACAATCTTCTTCATACCAAAAACAGAGTTGGTGCATTGAGAACTTTTCAAAATCATCCCATTTGTAATTTGCTGTTTTATGAGCTCTTCTAAAATATAATTTAACTAGCTGTCCCTCGCGGTTTCACACGCGTTCCCGGGATACAAAGTAGCCTATTTCCTTCTCCATACCAAATTGCATGATGATCCGTTGAGTAGTTGAGGCGTGAAGGCGTAACAAATAAATTGAAGGGGCCTAGAATCGGTATCCCTTCAAAGTATGTAGTAGGTACTACTCAGGGATTTACTTTCTACTATGAAGTTACTAAGGTTTATATGAATAAAATAAACGAGAAGTTTAAACTTGGGATATATTACTCCGAATATTACAGTACGGCATTATTACAGCAAGGTTAACAAAGATATATGATGATGTAAACAAGGGAAGCGCGCGTGAGGTGCGAATGTCGCGGAGCGTCTGCCGTTCCGTCGATCCGCTGTAGCTAGGGCGTGGTCGGCCGGTACATTGTTCGCTGCCGCTTGCCGGTGGAGCGAATACACTATTCGCGGCCATAAGCGACGAGCGATTTATGCAGCCAGTGGCATGTCGCCACAAAAAAAAACTCACTTTCGCATTTATAATATTAGTTAGGATATCCTATGATCTGGCAGATAACTTCGTGCGTCTCCTTTAGAGATCTCCTGTGATGTCACAAATTTCAAAGTCGTGCCTACCTTGGTAAGGCGTGACTTTTTCCAGTTACACTCGACAGAAGTGAAGGAAGGTTCCCCACTTCTATGTCACTTGCTGTTGTTCCAGACTTCAAAGATTTTTTATATTTGTTCAGATGAATTCTGTAATTATCTGATTTTTGTGGGACTTTTCGGTCGGATCCAGAGGTTTCCATTATCTTTGCCCCTTATAATCATTTCCACCTCCATAACTGTGGATACATCGGTTGTTTTGTTCAGCCTTAATCACCTTTTTTACCTTTTCGGATAATTCTGAGTGGTAAGCTACCAAAATTGAGTACGAAATTTCTTACCAATATTCATCAACCTGTGTAGTAGTGGGAAAAACTAGTGATTTACCTTATTCAACCTTGAAATAAATAATTCATGATACTTTGATACCTACACAATAAATTATTCTATACTTACAAGAAGAACCTTAAGACTGAGGTATAGCTTCCTATTAGAATACGTTTCCTCGTGGTTTTGAGGTCGAATGATTGCGACGTGTGTGCCGTCAATGCAGCCTATCACACGTTTTTCCTTTTAATTTGATTACCTAGGTATTATAACACAGCACTATATAGTATGGCGGTTAACACACTGCCACGCACCACGCTGCATGTTTTGTGTCAACGCACCTACGTGCGTACTTGAGTGCAGATCTGCATCATCGAGCGGGTTTTTTACGCACTTACGCGCGTAGTTGCGTCTTGTGGATTCACGTCGGCTCTGACTCATTTAATTCAAAGCCGTTCGCTGTGGTCCAAAATCACGCACGGCACTGCGAGACTCGGTGTGCCATACCTTGCGTCTCGCCCCGCACCCGCGCGCGTGTGTGCATGTTTCTCCGCATGTAGGCGCGTGATCTGTATGAACGCGCGTGGATGCATTTTCTGTGTTGGACTGTGCGTCTTTTCTATACAAACGGAGATACTTACAAGCAACGTTAAAACACGCATTCACGCGCTACGCTGCGTGATGCGTGGCAGTGTGTTAATCGCCTAAGGGTAAGGTAGTTGTCTATTCACCTCCTTTTTACGATATCCCTCTCTTCATGATATCTCGAAAAAATTATATATTTTTTAAAACTCCCGGAGTGTTGAGAGCATTCGTCACCAAGAAACAAGGTATGTACTCAATTACCCACTGATTGTACATAATATTACCGAGTTTCTAATACTAAACAAGATACTGGAATCATTAACCGCATACAGATAATAGTGGACAGTGGGCTATGATATGCCTTACTGATAAAAGCAGCCCATATTTTTTTGGTATGCACCATTTGCGTAAAACGCTACAGCGGCCAGCACCTGAAAAATAAAATTGGCTATTTAGGGGCTTTAAACGGAATCTCTTAAATCTGCCTTTTATATTGTTACTGGCTATGAAACTTTATTTATAGGACATTTGTTTTGTACGTATCTTTATCTCCGGATGCACAGCAGACTTGCGACGCCTTGAAAGAAGTGGCATCACTTCGTCACAAAGTCTCATAAACTGAGACGTCAGACGAATGTTGGCCACAAAATTGTTCTCCGGCAAATCAAGTGGGTTACTTGCAGTGGCGTGCATTGGTTTTCGGAGGAGGTAGGCAATCAAGTACTAGGAGAGTTTTATTGCATATTATCAGTGGTATTTTATCCAATAAAGATCAATCCACGTGCACTAGTGAAATGAAATGAATTATGTGTATCGTGATTTTACAAGTTGTCTCAAAAAGTTCGTGAAAAGTTTTAGTACAGTGACCACCATTTTACTAAAACACGACTGAACGGACGAACGTGACTGATAATGCGGACTATGTAAAAGTTTATGTGCGGACTATATGAAAGTGATATTATAAATAAAATGTATGCGACTGAAGGACTTTGTGTCCATGGTCATGAACAAATATTTAAAAAAAAGCCAAACTAGGGTTTCCAGCCTCGGTTGAATCAATCGATTTTTTAATCAATATTCGATCTTTTAAATCGTCTTTGGAGAAACGGATCGATTTTAAGATCGCCACGAAATTAAAAGATCGAAAATCGATTTTAACGAGACCATAATATTCCATTTCGAATTTTCGAATCGATATTTTTTGCAGTATTATGTTAAATATTAAAGTTTTTTTTAAAATAAATTAGCACACGTTACTCTCTTTCTCTCTCATTAATGCCGAAATCGATCGGAGAGAGTCTAAATCGTTGTTTTCCTAAAAATCTCGACAGTGTAAGTTTAATCGAATAACGATATTCGTTTAATTATATTATTATTAGTGACCTAATAAACAGTGCATTTTTAAAAATATTTTTTGCTACTAATTAACTAAGAAATATATTTTATATCATAATATAATATAAAATATAAATATTGATTTTCTAAGGATCGATCTTTTATATATTTTTTTTAATCGATATCAGTCACTTCGATTTGAATCTATCGATAATAAATTTTGTCAAAGTACGGTACCCTTTGCAATGCCAGCCAAACAAAAAAAACAAAACAATACAACGTTGCTCTAACGTTGGTAAACTGTAGTTTTTTTAATTTGGCTGGGTTACTAGTGTCACAACAGAGTAGGTATGGTTACTTTTGGTCCATAAATCAGTAATAGTAGTATCAGTAGTAGCATAGTAAAAACGTGATTTATGCTTTCGTCGTATTATCCTAAAGAAGTGTGTGTGCGTGTATGCATGTGCCGAAAACGTTTTAGTGTGCGTGAATTTGTTACACGAACTCGCGAGTGCCTGCGCGGCAAAGTTTGAAATTCTGTATTGAATGTTAGGTTAGAATTTTTATTTAAAATGATTATGTAGTTTAATTGAATCAATATATCATATTATTGAATCTTATGAGGTAAGCATTGCTTATTTGCCTATATGGAATGCACGCCACTGGTTACTTGTAGCCCTCAGAAGCCTACGCTTACCCGCAAATCAGTTCTGCCCCTCCTCTTCTGCTAGCGCCAACAAGTACCTATGAGCAAAGTGTTACCAATTGGGATCTTTCGTAGCGTATATTTTTTTATATACTGCTCATTCTTTAATTTGTATTTGTACAAACATTTTTTGTATAAGTTGAAACGTACGTTTCGGGAAAAGTACCGCGGTAGCAAGTAAAGTTTTCGCAGTATAAAAATTTGGCGGCGATCAAGTGAATACTAAACTGGAATCGGTTTTTCACTTGCGCTATAAGTACATCGCAAACTTTTTTTGCGACTGCTGTACTGCTGCTGCTACTTGTACGAGATTTGAAATTCCATCTAGATTGTGGGGCAGCAGGAATTCTCTTTGAACCAATTAAAAAATATTGCGTTTAGTTGAACGTGAAAAGAACTTTGGAATAGCTTGGAGATTGGGAAAAAAATCTGTAACGCTTTGTTTTGACATACACTTTTTTCAATAATTCAATTCAGTTGGTGTGCATAACTGAACAAATCGAGCACCTGGATATACACTTTATGTTTTAGCCTGCACGTCATGTCTGTTTCTCATATTTTGTGTAAATTCACATAAATGAAATAGAAGTCAGAGGATGACTTCACCTGTTAACGTCGCAAGTTGACGAAAGCAAAAATAATATTGAAATATTATTTTTATATAAAATATTATTTTTATATTACCACTGCTTCGGAATAGGTAAGTACCTACTTCATGTCCGACTTGCCCATAATCTGTCCACAACAGCTTGCCTAATCACTACCTTATCACTCTGACGCACTGTCTGTAGGTACAATTTGCAACGATAGGTCTCGTACCATATCGTCGTGGATTGGGACATGTTCATTATTATCATGTTATGTAGGACAGCACTGGCATTTACAAATTTCCCTGCCTTGACTGTTACATAATGCAGCAAGCACCCTGTGTGCCATCAAACAACGACAACGACTTTTTAAAACACCAATGCATCGTTCAACCACATTTCTTGTGCGGACATGGCGTTGAGTGAAAAATTCCTCGGGTGAGTTGTGGGCCGCATTTAGGACCGGCGTCATTAACCAAGGCCTTTGAGCATAGCGTGAGTCGCCCGGTTTATAAATAATTACAGATTGACAATACATATATAATAAAACTATACTAAATAACTTAATGTAAATAATAATAAAAAAAAAAATTAAAAAAGGTAAAAAATAATGAGAAAATACCGTTGGCATACCTGTCAATTATTGCCTGTTTTTTTGCAATTGTTTTTCCTGTCACTTAGGGCCATTCTCACACGGGGTGAAGACAACTACGATGCATCAGGTACTCTCACATCTGGCGCAACTCAAGTTGTATCAATTTTTGTCATTTCATGATTCATTCAGACACCGTTAACCGGGCACACGTCTCAAATGATTAATAATATAATAGAGTCTAATGATGATGTAGTAAAATTTTATTTTCAATTACTTTTATCACATTATTCCAAACCTTTTCTGTGACATTGTTACGTTGAAAAATAATACAGCGTTTCAACTATAACAAGAGTTTATATATTATAAAAAGAACTACATCTTTTACCTTTAATTAAGCAGGGCAGGGTTCTTTATCTGAATGTTAGTCAACTTTTAGTCACAGGAATACCTCCAATACTTCACTTCCCTCGGTCGTCGTCAATATAGTGAAAATAGGCCACGCACAAGTTGTCAGACTTAGTAGTGTCCAATCGTATGATCGTTTTCAATCCTTTATATGGTAGGTAGAAAAACCCTGGAATTTGCAGAAGGTAGCTATTTACAAAGGTGCACCTTGACTGCAACGTGACACGTCTTGATTCCAGTACAGTGAAACAAAGCAATACATAGCTGCTAGCAGTGATAGATGACCGATGAATGAGTGATGTAAATATGGGAAATGGTATAAACTAATTATCAATCAAGACGGGGCAGTCAAGGTAAGGTAAGAATAAAGCAGGACTTTTACAATAATGTATTTTAAAATAACTGAATAGGTAAGGTTACTAGAATAGGTAACGTTACTAGAATAGGTAACGTAAATCATAATTAGGTAACGTAAAACACACATAGGTAACGTAAAACACAAATAGGTAACGTAACCTAATTATTTTATAAGAACCAAGTGTTTTAATTAGGAACAAACAAGTGTGAACGATTTGATTTAACAAAAATCAAATAAATTTAAAGGTATTATTATTAAGTATAATAAATGATATACAATGAAAGTCATGCACACGTACATTGATAAGAAGGTACTAACAAAATGATCTATTTAAGCGATAGAAATGCATTTTCTTTTTGATTCTAGTTGTTAATTATACAAGTTTCATTTAAATTCAATTTATTCCTAAAATTCTTCAAATCTTCGTTTTTTTTTTGTTTTTCACCCATTCAAATCCTGTATACAAGTGGCTACAGCTTGCGAACGTTGACGGTGATGGGTGAGAAAAAGTGGTTCCTTTTTCGAGTCTAGAAGAACAGTTCAACCAAAGATTTAACCATGCCTTCCCTTCGCCCTCCAGAGCCTGAGTCGCACGATATAATTTTCTCCGCTCACTCCAATTACAGGCAGAAGCGATATCTTCAACCTTCTGAATCCATTCCTTCACATACCGTCCCTTCTTGCTGGGATCGAAGCCCGGAACAGTCAAGTTCTGGTGTTCTGGATGTCCTGCGCCGCACTTTCCTTGGAGAAGTGTAACTCGACGACTCCGACTCGGACGTTTCGTGACTGCGGGATGGTTGCAACATTGGTGCCGATTCTGTTGTAAATCGCACAAAACTAATTTTAGTGACGTCACATCTCTTTCTTACAAACATTATTGAAAAAAGATAGAACATATTTAAAGCTGTCAAATTAGTCTTTGTCGTCTTCATTTGCTGGTATTTAGACGTAACAGCGATAGATGGCGACTAAATTTATATTGAAAACAAGCATTGGACTAATTTGACAGTACTAAATTTCTTACATCCTTTTCTTATGTTCTTTGTTAGAAAGATCATGAAAGATCATGAAAGAAGACATGGTGAGACTAAAATTAATTAAGTTGTAAACAACAGAATCAGGGCCATTTTCAAATTAGTTTCTGTTATCACTTTCACTTTTACACGTTTAGTTCACTTCGGAAACAGTATGGATAGGTATCCCACCGCTGTTTATAAGCTAAATAAGTTTTACAATATTATATTTTAATTATACTTGCGCAAATTGAACGACGAGTGTTCTCTCCCACCGCGGTATCTTATTGAAGGCTTGTCTCGCACTGCCTGCCAAGATGCGGGCGCACCCCGCGTCTTTCTTTTCCCCTGCTACACTTCACCACTGTAACGTACTATTGTTGTAGGCGATAAGACGTAATGTAATAAGACTTCCCTTTAGCACGCAGTAAAACCGTTTAACTTCAATGACTAAGTGTAATATAAGTAAATAATGATGATGCGCTTCAACAATTGTTTTTTTAGACTACTTATTTACATAACAACGTAAATATATTAAATAGAAAAACTAGTTAGGGTAATGGTTCGAGTTGGAGGAGGCTTTCAAATCAAATCAAATCAAAAAGTCATTTATTCAGTTTAGGCCCTAGTAAGGCACTTATGAACGTTAAATTGGTATATACAGTTGAATTTACCCAAGAGGCTACATAATTCAACAAATACTATTTAAAATAACAGCTCTTTGAAATGTTATTGTTAACTCTGTGAATGTGTAGATAAATAAAGCTTAACTTTTACATATGTAGATGAACTGTTCATAGATTTATTTTTGTTTTCTCCAGTTAGCTCTAGAATCTTTGGTCGTAAACACATTGGCATTTAATTATATTGATGGCCACGAAAGTACGATTCTGATCGTTTTTTATAACGTTTTATTCAAACGCAAACGTCTGATGATTGTTCAAATTTGGGTTGTTCAAAATCGGTTCAAAATCCACTTACACTATTCCACGGTGCAACATAAATCAACTGATTCATTGAAATAAAATAAAAATAAATATCCTGGGACATTCCTCACACACGGTCATCTGATCCCAAACTAAGCAGAGCTTGTACTATGGAAACCAGATAACTGATATAATACATAAATAACTCTTACATAAATGACATGTCGACAACTTTTTGTTGTAAATTATGGAAACAAGTTATTAATAACTATTTATTTTTTGAGACGTATTTATATGGCCCATTTATCCAATGTCCTGTATAGAGAATATTTTTCATGGGAGTGATAAATGAATCTAACCACTTTTCCATCCTGCTGGATTTTTCCTTTCGGTCTTTACTCCTTTGATTTTCATTAATTCCTTGGTATTTGCGTAGGCATCGCCATCGCCAACTTGTATACAGGGGAGTCCACGCCAGAGATCACTGTCAAGGAGCTGAATGTTCGTTTCGTCCAATACTGATTCTTGGGGAGACGAAAGCACTCGTTGAATGGATACAGCTCTAATTTCGCCAGCATATACCCATGCTCTCAAATTAAAAATTCCTTTAAAGAATCAATGTTTAGTATCATGTAACATCTTCGTAGTCTCCTTGTCGGTGGGGATTACTGCGTGGTGGGGTCTTCTATGTTGTAAGTTCATTATATTTATCATTATCCTTTAAAAAAGATTTAATCAAAATACACAATGGATTTTTGAAGATTTGATTCTTCACGTTTTGGTATGCTTTTATTTTTGTTGTTTTTGATGATGTAAAGGACGAAGATGATCAGTATCGCTGGGCTATAGCTACACTCCACTAAATGCAAGGTACCTTTCCAATACTGTTACATTGGCTGATTGTCCTTTGCGAGATCACTGTCAATGATATTTTAAATTTTTCTTAAATATATGTTTTCGTGTACATTTCAGAAGATTCAAAAGCCCTGTAAAACCAATCTGCTTTTTTTTTCAAAGGATCGTTAAATTGAACCGCCGTACTAGCATATCCTGCATTGCTCTGCCCCTGGAAACGTCACCACCTTTGTTCGGGTAAAAGCTGACCCTGTCGCAGTCGCATCATACGGTGGGTCAGCGACTCGAAATTTAATGGCAAAATGTGTAGGACACAAACTGAAGTAATTAAGTCCACACATTTTTTCGGTTTATAATGTAGTTTGCGATCTTAGAAACCGCAAACGATTTTTCAAAATTCCAAATATATTTTCTATGGCTACCCGAGCGATATGTGCGAATATGCATTTTTCTTGTGGGGAATTCCTTTTCGGGTCGTTAATAGGAATCATGAGCCAGGGCCGCAGAGGGTAACCGGAATCGCCTGCAATAAAATAAGGAGGAGGTAGTCAGCCTTTATAGCGCCCGCCTCACCGGCTACGTCAAGCATACGGACGACTGTCATCGTCGTCCTGCAGGCTTTTATTCTAGGCTATTACGAGCCTCGGTTAGCACGGACCTGTAGGTCGCGCCTTTCTCAACCGCGACCGACAACAGGGTGAGCGTCACCGCTGCTGTGCACGGAGGGCGTATTTTCGCCGTAACCTTCTTTTTCGGGGCCAGGGGGCCTACCATAAGTTCTTAAAACAAGGTTAAAATAACCTTATTTGTCTTTTGTCCCGTTTTGACGTTGGATGTCAAAGAAAGACAAAAGTCAAATAAGGTTATTTTAGCCTTGTTTTAAGAGCTTGTGGTTCGCCCTCTGGGCTTTTTTGGAGCCGTTGGCGGTAGTCCGATTTGGTGATCTTTCTCGACTTCAACCCGTGTTTGGGTAGCGGCGGGCGCACGCCCCTTCAGCTCCATCTGGATAGTTTCAATAGTGTCGCGCAAGACGGCGATGTGCTCCTGCAGGCGCATCTGCTTGGCGTTCTCTGTTAAGTACAAACGATGGATGATGTTGACGGGTACGATTATTTCTTTGATGACTGCACTCCTTTTTAATTCTTTTTTTCGCTGGTATTTTACGTTTCTGGTGCTGTGCTGTTATTGTTTCCTGTGGATATTGTTCCTGATCTGGTGGATCATTTTTAACTTGAACCCGTGTTTCGTCGGGGCAATTATATTTATTTTTAATTATTCATTTATTATTGATACCATAGGAAATGATCAATCGATTCTATGTATGTATAGTAAATTCTTAATGAATTTAATACATTAATTTTACCATTTCATAAATTAAAACAAGCTATATGCGTAGCCATATTTGTTTTTTGAAATATAGTTCACAACACTTTCAATTTGGTCCATTATCTGGTCAACTTCATCTTGCACTACATATTGCGAAGTAAGCCGAACGTTGTCTTCACCTCCATTTTCATTTATGTCCTATATTTGTATTTTTTATTAAACGACGCCCTCAACGAAAATCAACGAATTACACCTGCGGTATAAAATAATGTATTGGTTGCTTGGAAAACACTCTAAGTTGTCAATACACAATAAACTTGTATTATACAAACAAGTCCTTATGCCAGTATGGACTTATGGTATACAGCTATGTGGCTGCACCAAACAGAGCAATATTTTGATTATCCAACGCTTCCAGAACAAGGTACTGAGGGAAATAGTGAATGCCCCTTGGTACATCAGAAATGTCGACCTCCATCGGGACCTAAAAGTAGAGCTCGTACAATCAGTGATTAAAAAATATGCAGAAGCTCACCACAACCGGCTTCATCATCATGTGAACGTTGAGGCAATCCAGCTCCTCAATCACACAGACATAGTGAGACGACTCAAAAGAACTAAACCTTTTGAGTTAGTGTAGTGATAGTTATAATAGTGTAACGTAGTCCAAGTGCTATTATAAAGAACACAAGAACAAAGTGTTCTCCCCTTAATAGAGACAATAAGAAAAGTGTTAATGGACACATTCTTAGAAATAGTCAATATAGAAGTTTATGTTAAATTTAAATTACTTATTAGCCTAATATTAGGGCTAGATGGTAGTATGAATAGGGAACACTAAAGAAGGTGTAACCTAGGATAAATAAAAAAAAAAAACGGCTACGTCAAGCATACGGACGACTGTCATCGTCGTCCTGCAGGCTTTTATTCTAGGCATTTATTCTTTTAGTCTAAAAAAAACGACGCCCCTTGCGCGGTTCACTGTTAAGTACAAACGCCACGTTACGATAGTCACCAATAAAACAGTTTTATGTTATATTCTCAGGGATATTTTTTAATGGGTCATAATTAAAAATGCTTAGTTTGTTGAATAGCGCACTGCAAACTGATCCTACTTTTAAGTTTTTTTCAACTTAGTAGTGAATGCGACCCCAGCCTTCCGTGCCCAATCGGTGGCACTTGATTCCCTCTCTTTATTAGAGCAGAAAGTTCGATGTTGAGATGGTCTGCTTCTTTAGTTATCAGCAAAAAATCGAGATCCATTTCGCCTTCGTCACCAGCTTTTGAATATTTGTCTACAAGAAGACGCATCAGATTCATAGTCACCGTTCGAATCTGAGTCGTAATTTTCTTTATCAGATTCAAGGTCATACATACCTATCGTACAGCAAGGAGCAACACTCCTCAATATTCTAGAAGGAGAGAAAACATGGCATCCACCATTCACATTGTTGTTTGGGGATGGAGACCTTGTTCTTCGGCTTATGTCTGCCCCCTACCCTGGCTGCGTGATGCTGTGGGAGAGCCTCCCCTTTTATAATAACTGCTTACTTTAAATAACCACTCTGCACCCGGTACATCCGATGTTTACGGAGAAAGTAAATGTCAAAGATTTTTATTAATGTCTCGGTACCAGTATTAGAAAACAGAAATGGCTATGAAATAGAATGTATTTAATAGCCATTTCTGTTTTCTAATACTGGTGCAATCCTTTCACCGCTGATATGGCATTAGCTAAACTGTCAATTGTCTGCACAAGCCTTCCCCAACCGGCAACATTAGCCACTTCAGCTTCTACTGTCTTTTCTTCAATTCTTAAGAGCTGTTGACACTCCGTAGGAAGTTGATGGCCTATTTCTTAGCGCTGTAATTATTAGATAAGGTTTAGTTAGCCATAAAATGTGGCAGAATCAACCGAGTCACGCGGTATACTATAAACTGACACCTTTATGGTTGGT
The DNA here is from genome assembly GCA_951394255.1 of Polyploca ridens. Classification (NCBI taxonomy): domain Eukaryota; kingdom Metazoa; phylum Arthropoda; class Insecta; order Lepidoptera; family Drepanidae; genus Polyploca; species Polyploca ridens. The sequence continues at coordinate 582,505 of OX596271.1, read as the reverse complement.
GAAACTAAAAGAACTTCACGAATATTCTTTCGTGCTTTCGTTACAACAATCTCTGCCCCAAAGACCAAAACCAAAGCACAAAGACACGTAACTCGTCTGGATTTTTCACAGCGCCGGTAGCAAAGCTCCGCCGAAAGTTCTTAATTTCCTTGATAAACACACAACCGATTGGAGATGGTATAGGACAACAGTTCACAACACAACGTCCATGTACGCAATGTAAAAGAAAATAAAAACCTGATTTGGAATGTACAAATGAAGCTCTTTCATATGATACCCCATTTAAACATGTAGCCCTATTTTGAGATTTCGGTCCCCCATTCCTGCCCCTTTTACAAAAAAAATAAAAATATGTGTGACGATAAAAGATAAAGATAAAAGATAAAATGGTATTTATTAGACACACAGATTCACACACAACAATAAGAATAAGAAAGAAACAACTAGTAACATAAAAAATATAAGAAAAAACAACACAACAAACTAAAAGAATAATAAATATAATGCAATAATTTGCGTGTGATATCGTGGGTCTAAATGGCCCCAGCTCAGCATGTGCTGCAGATCACTACAGCGCTGATTTTCGGCTGAAGCCACGTGAGAATCACGGACATTTGGGCGGTGCATATTTATAATATAATATATGCATGGTTAAAAATAGAAAGCTCACATCAATCTCATCAAAGCAACAAATAATAATAATAATTACATAATAAATATATTATTTCTTTAAATCAAAATCTTTAAAAATCTTTAAAAGACGTATGTATTCGAATTCTTTCCTTAAAATGTGGTACCTTTTTGTGTAGCAAATAAAGTTCAATATTGTATCGTGATCTTAAAAAGAGCGCGCCGCATCGCGTCTCGTCTCATTCGGTTAGCTGTCATTATGACAGTTAGAGCGCTAGAAGATTGGGATGATTTTTTAGGTATTTAATGAAATATAGTAACGGTTATCTTGGAATCAATTTTTATTTAGTGGATCGCTTGGTCGTAGCGAGCTCCTCGACCGTGGCAAGCCGGGGGCTCCGCCTCGGCCGTTCGCGCGTCCAGGTCGGTTTCAAGCTGAATTCATTGCGCGTTCGCCGTCGACGGGCGCTCGGCGGGCACTCTCGGCCGGCCTCGCGACCGTCGGCGCCCGCCGCTGAGGGACGTCGTCGGGAACCGCTCGGTGGTTAACCGGTTCGACGACTCGTACGGAGCTCGAGCGCGTCCAGGTCGGTTTCAAGGTATTTAATGAAATATAGTAACGGTTATCTTGGAATCGCTTTTAATTTAGTGGATCGCTTGGTCGTAGCGAGCTCCTCGACCGTGGCAACCCGGGGCTCCGCCTCGGCCGTTCGCGCGTCCAGGTCGGTTTCAAGCTGAATTCATTGCGCGTTCGCCGTCGACGGGCGCTCGGCGGGCACTCTCGGCCGGCCTCGCGACCGTCGGCGCCCGCCGCTGAGGGACGTCGTCTGGAACCGCTCGGTGGTTAACCGGTTCGACGACTCGTACGGAGCTCGAGCGCGTCCAGGTCGGTTTCAAGGTATTTAATGAAATATAGTAACGGTTATCTTGGAATCGCTTTTAATTTAGTGGATCGCTTGGTCGTTGCGAGCTCCTCGACCGTGGCAACCCGGGGCTCCGCCTCGGCCGTTCGCGCGTCCAGGTCGGTTTCAAGCTGAATTCATTGCGCGTTCGCCATCGACGGGCGCTCGGCGGACACTCTCGGCCGGCCTCGCGACCGTCGGCGCCTGCCGCTGAGGGACGTCCTCGGGAACCGCTCGGTGGTTAACCGGTTCGACGACTCGTACGGAGCTCGAGCGCGTCCAGGTCGGTTTCAAGGTATTTAATGAAATATAGTAACGGTTATCTTGGAATCGCTTTTAATTTAGTGGATCGCTTGGTCGTAGCGAGCTCCTCGACCGTGGCAACCCGGGGCTCCGCCTCGGCCGTTCGCGCGTCCAGGTCGGTTTAAAGCTGAATTCATTGCGCGTTCGCCGTCGACGGGCGCTCGGCGGGCACTATCGGCCGGCCTCGCGACCGTCGGCGCCCGCCGCTGAGGGATGTCGTCGGGAACCGCTCGGTGGTTAACCGGTTCGACGTACGGAGCTCACCCGCGGGCTTTGAGCGCGGCCTCTTGCAACCAGCCGACCAACTCACTGCGTGGTTGACCTCTGCACCTCACCGCACCGTATACCGACCTGCAGTTGCACGTCGGTTACGGTGGTGTGGTGACGCTCGCACCTCGGCGATGACCTCATCCTTCTGCCGAAACGGTAGACAAGACCACCTCTTTCCAATGGTGGTGGCATGTTTTCCCCTTGCTCCTGCTTTTTAATAATACAGCGCATCTTTCGCAGCTTGTATCGATAAATCCTCTTCGACAGCTTGAAATTGTAATTCGCTCTCGATTTTTTCGACGTGGCATTCTAAAAAAACAATTGATTTATGTCATCTACACTCAAAGATATTGGCAGCGTTAACACTCAAAATAAAAATGATTTTATTGTTAATTCGCCAGTCTTAAATGATTTGTCGCAAAAAAGTTACCAATTAGCACATATATGCCGCTCGCTGTAATTTATGCATCCAAGCAATACAGAACATAAAATTCTTTTATTATCAATCAAATGCGCTGTTAATTGATGCTATATAGCATTTTGTACTTAAATCCTAAAGACCACAAAAAATCCTGTTAATGGCATAGAAATTCTCAATATCGACTCAAGTGGCTTACTTGCTCCATGACCTATCTTATTAAAAGTTTGTCTTATCGTTTTTCCTAACAGGCATAGTTCACATAGTGTATTCTCTACTTTATTATTTTTCAAACCGTTTAAACCTTCAACCATATTATTTTTAGCTAAAATATTAATATTTTTCATCCCTAAATGTGTATACCTTCTGTGTTATAGCTGTGCAATGTCATTTTTACTTTGATCAGTTGAATAGTTATATTTTGATTGACTCCAACAAAGATATTATAAATATAACAAGATTGTGCACTACGGCGCTAAAAACGTCAAGCTTCTAAACATAATTGTATCTCTTTCTATTAGAGTGACAACACCATTTAGTGTTTAGTGTTGTGGAGTTGTTGTAACACTAATTGTTTAGGGTTGATACGGCGGGCCCTAGTAAATACAAATAATTAACGTACTCATAGTTTATTCGTTCCCACACATACAACACATAAAGCAAATCTGATATTATCAATATAAGAAAGACACAGATTCATATAACAGCACTGAAGACAAAAAGACACACGGATAATAGATTACAGATATATCTAGGTAAGTTAGGTAACCTACAAGCACTAGGTACAACGTTAACACAAATGTCTACTGTCAAATTAGTCCAATGCTTCTTTTCAATATAAATTTAGTCGCCATCCATCGCGGTTACGCCTAAATACATGCAAAATAAGACAGCAAAGATTAATTTGACATTAGCGAATGCGACGTGGACTGTGCGACCAGTGTTGCCAGGTCAAATTTTTACAATACTTGGCTTGGTTTCAATTTACTCTAGCTTCTTTATAATTTTGAACAAATACCCTAAATATAATTTACTTTAAAGGGTCGTCTTCCTTTGCAAATATTTTTTTTAATTTCATTTCATTATTTGATATAATCATCTGAAAGTTTGTCGACCAGTGTGTTTTATTTATTTTCAGGTGTTATTGTTGTAGCTGTCACGTATTGGTTGGTTTCTCGTGTAACGTGGGTCTACTAATTCTGTTAAAAGGCAATCGTTATAAAAAGATAGTAAATGTGATGTTTTGGTTTCCCAAAAATCATCATCTTTTTCATCATCAGCTCCTTTATTTTGCCATTACCATACCATACGGCTGATAGGCATAAAAGTTTCTTGCAAATATGCATCTGGCCTTGGGCTTGCGTAAACCAATCAGATTTGTTATTTACTGAAATAGTATCCGTTTTTTTATTGTAGCGCCAAAAATCTGAAATCATATAAAATATTTTCATACATTTTCAATCGAGCAAAGTTACCCAGTAGGATTTTTTGTTCTAACATTAAAGTTTGCTAAGTTATATATTGCGGTAGCATAGAGATGGACATGCAATACTTTTTTCTCAGGAACAAAAGTAAAGCCACGAAGCACAGCTAGTACTTTAATATGATCAATGCGAATGCAGATCTGTCCATTTGTAATGTTTTCACAGTTATGTTACTAGACCGATATCGATAAATATTAGCAGAAAGATAGCATGGAACCTGGAAATGGACGGACAGTTCTTTTTGTCCTGAAAACCCGGTTGGAATCGCTGGTATTAAAAAAAAACATTAAAACATGAACATTTTTGTAACTTCAAATGTGAATATCTTTTTTCTCCCATGGAATTTGGACTTGCTGTCATGGAATGAAATAATGTGCTCGAGGAGACCTACTATTACCACTATGGCTCATCTTGCTTCAATCTGGGGACGCTATTACCCATTCTTTGCTTTTGCTATTTCGTGCATCAAACATATTGTTCACAACTTGTACAAGATTGGCTGTGGCATCTGCAGACTCTGCAGTATCGCTCTTTAATTTGCAAGTATTTTTAGCGGTAGGAATACCAGCTGATACGGATTTGCTGAATAATTTAGTTGCGAAAGTAGGCGATCAGGGAATTTGGTTAAAAATATGTTTTATTATTACAATTTTAATAGTACAAGATATATTATAATGGCTAGCACAAGACTGATTGAATAACATTTATAATTGGAAAATAGGTAATGCAATTATTGTAGTCGGCGACTTTGGCTTCTGCAGCGTCGGCGTATGCTACGTCGGCAATCTCCATGGGTTACGATGTGGTAAATTAGAGTCTTACATTATTTTTTTGGAAAGGATTGGGATTTAAATGGCGAAAGTTCAATTTCAAAAGTTTTTAAAATATCTCTGAAAGATGTTTTATTTTCATAAAAATAATCTTTATTTAAGAAATAATTTCTTTTAAGTATTGCACATAAAATAACGCAAATAATTCCCTATTATTGCAAAAAAAGTACTTATTGAGATCTGTTCCACGGTAGATAAGCGACCATTCAATCTCTGAATTTCATTTTTCAACTGTAATTTGTTTTATAATGATGGCCTTTTCTTTGATCTCGCTTTTTACATCTGTTCACGCTGTAAGATTTACGGCCTTACTCATAAACGCTATTTAACTAAAGCTACTGAATAAATTGTCAAATAAATAACGACACCTTGCTGTCATTGTCAAACAATTTGACGCTATTTAGGTGACCACTTAATCAGCTTATTAGTTAAATAACGTTTTATGAGTAAGGGGGTTAATGTGTTAGTCGCTGGTTTAATTAGCAAAACACTTAGTAAAGATTTATTACTCACGCGCGAACCATATACATGAAAGACGTAATTGAATGCGAGGTTAAGTTCCGGTCAGTGTAATGGCTGACCTAGTGATGTACCGGTGGTGTAGGGATGTGATACTACAACATCCTATAACTCGTCCATAATGAAATCTGTGGTATGAGTGAAATCTTCCTTTACCTGGGTTTAATTCCGCAGCAAACATAATTTTGACATCGTCTAATTAGGAAGTTCATCATGGCAGTAAAGTTTTCGAACCGAGAGTGCACTTATGCTTTCGAGTGGCAAGGTTGCAGGTTGTTTTGAGCCAGTGCCAGAAGTAGTTTGACGCAACGGGCGACGGTTTGTGCAGACTGGGGCTAATACCTACTTTAAGAGAGTTGCAAGGAAATTGCTAGTCACGTCTTGAAGTTTGAAGCTTGAAACCACATGATGGATTTGTGGGGAAAAACAATCGCATTGTCCTGGAATTGCTCCACAGAAACAACTTACATCCCTGAATTTTATTGAATATTCATCTCTTGTGATAATTTGACGGCAATATTTTAGGGATGTCAGTGATAAAACTGTCTGGAATCAGGAAGACTCTTGTAAGGCTATTCCTGAGAACACTTTTTCCGTGTCCAGATTCAAAATACGACCAGGTTACATCCAAGGAATTTTGTTAAATATGCCAGCAAATAAAAGTTGTTGTTTTGGCAGTATTGTGACGATGGACCATCTGAGAAAAAGTGGATGAATGAAATATGAATGAATGAAATATTCTTTATTGTATAGACTAACATAGAACACGATAAAAGTAACAGAAATTTAGGAAGTTATACAACATAGGCGGCCTTATCGCTTAAGCGATCTCTTCCAGGCAACCTTTGGGTACAGGAAAAGCTTCAAAAGGCGGCAGGTTGAGCATCTACCTACAAATAATACAATATATATGAAATAAACTAATACTATTTATACACAGATACTATAATACTTTGAGATATATAAATTAATATACTAATACTTACATACATACAATAAATAAAGATAAGTAGGTAAATAAACTAAATACTAATATTAAATAATATTGAGGTAACTAAAGGAAAATAAAAGGAATTAGAGAGAATGATAGTAGGAGAATATTTGAGATTTAAAGGATTCAATAGTCTGAGCTTGTCTGATAGTAAGGGGTAAGGCGTTTCAAAGACGAACAGCTTGAACATTGAAAGATTGAGAAAAAGAGTGAGAAGTGTGTAAAGGGGTTTTGAGGCGAAGTTCAAGAGAGGTACGAAGGGAGTGATGCTGCGAGCTATAGTATTCGAAGTGCTCCTTAAGATAAGTAGGGGATTTGGGATTAAACAGAATAGTATAAAGAAGTGAAAGTATGTGAGTATTCCGGCGAAGGCGAATAGGAAGCCACTTGAGTTGAGTACGAAACTGGGAGACGTGGTCATATTTGCGCAAGCCAAAAATGAACCGTATGCAAAAATTCTGAAGACGCTCAAGTTTATTCAGCTGCTCCTCTGTAAGGTCAAGGTAACTGACATCAGCATAATCGAGATGCGGTAAAAGTAAAGACTGTGAGAGCGCAATTTTAGTGTCCATAGGTAAGAAATTTCGTAACCGTCTAAGAGAACCAGCGGCGGCAAACACCTTCCTACTCACTTCCGCTATTTGCGGAGCCCAAGATAACGTTCGGTCAATCAAGATACCAAGGTTTCTTACAACTTCGCTGTATGGTATAGCGACACCGTCAAATGTAATTTGGGGTAATTGGTCCCACTTTATTCGTGATATTAAATTTTTACTACCAATAATGATAGCCTTGGTTTTAGCTGGATTAACTTGGAGTCCGAATCGGCTGCTCCAGTCAGATATTGCAGCAAGATCCGTATTCATTAAATTAATGGCAAAAGGAAGATCACTTAAAGATGATTGTCTGTACAATTGGAGATCATCTGCATAAAGGTGGTAGAAAGAAGAAATTTTATCAGTTATAGAGGAAATGAAAACGGAAAACAGAAGTGGAGAAAGGACGCCACCTTGAGGAACGCCGGCGTTTGTATCACACCATGAGGACAATGTCTCATCAACGCGAATACGTTGCCGGCGGCCATACAAGTAACTACGAAACCACTCAATTACCGTTGGAGATATGTTAAGAGAGCACATTATAGCAAGTAAAATATCAAAATCAACTGTGTTGAATGCATTGCTAAAATCCAATAGAGTTAGAACAGTAAGTTGCCTGTTCTCCATCCCAGAGCGAATGTCATCTGTAATTTTGACTAGCGATGTCACGGTACTATGCCCGGGACGGAAACCAGACTGGAACGGATTATGTAAAATGTTACTAGAGAGAAAAGAACTAAGCTGGTGGTGTACTAGACGTTCTAGAGTTTTTGATAAAAAAGGCAATATTGCAATAGGTCGATATTCTGAAAAGGAAGAAGGATTGCTTTTTTTGGGAACAGGAACTATAAAAGCTTCTTTCCAAAGAGATGGAAAGACATTGGTAGCAATCGAAAAATTGAAGATAGAAGTTAAAATCGGAGTAAGAAGGTCAATGAGAGGAAGAATCATCTTTCGGCTGATGTTGTCACCACCGACAGCATTAGAAGCAATGGATACAATGTGCCTCTTAACATCACAATCAGTAAATAGATTAAAAGAAAAAGAGGAAATATTGGGATACTTGGAAGAATTAAGATCATTTAAAGTACTTAATTTGTTTGTATTATTAACTAAGGATGAAGAAGAAAAATGTTGATTTAGTTGGTCTAGATTGATATTATTAGAAATTGTAGTTTTATTGGATTTTCCAATTCCCAGTGTCTTAAGAAATCTCCAGACTTTAGCTGGGTCCCCATTCTCTACAGATTTGTGAATATGGCGTCGTTGTGCATCTCTACACACCTTATTGCAGTGATTCCGAGTCTGTCTGTATTTCTCACGATGTTTATCAGGGCTAAGTTTGTACTTCAATTTAGCAGCGTTCTTTTTTGTTTGTAGGGACCTGATCTCATTCGTGAGCCAGGGGGCAGGAAGATGCTTAACTCGAACTGGACGAACAGGAGCATGCTTATCGTAAAGTTGTGTTAGGAGAGAGTTGAATATACTAACTTGTTCGTCAACTGTTGGCGCAACTTCAATGATAGACCAATCAATATTATTCGCATCTTCTCGGAGAAGTTTCAAATCCATGTCACCAAAATTGCGCTGCAGCAGAACTCTCGATTTATGCTTGGGAGGACGTATTTTATAGGAAAGAAAGATGAGATCATGAAAGGAAAATGCATCAGCGGTACATTGACCATGTTTAGCAACATGATCAATAGAGGAGACAATAATGAGGTCAAGAAGAGAAGGGTCACAATGAGGAAAGAAGTGAGTAGGATTTAGAGGAAGAATATTAAGGTTACACGCATCTGTAATAGATTTCAACAGAGCAGAACGATTATCACGTTTAAGTAGGCAAGTGTTGAAATCACCCATCAAAATGGTGTGGCGGTACAAAGGAACTAAATTTTCTAAAATAGTTTCCAAAGAGGAGAAATAATTAATAAGGAGAGAAGGGCTGTATAATATACCTATAAGAGTTTTTAGACCAGATAATTCTACTTCAATAAAAATATATTCAGCTCCGCTTGGAGATGAACTTTGAGTGGACATGTTAAGAATAGTAAAAGGTATATGATCACGCAGATAAATGGCTACCCCACCTCCTCCTCTACCAACACGATCATTGCGTATTAAATGAAAGCCGGGCAAAGAGTAAGAGGAAGAAGGTAAGCAGGGCTTTAGCCATGATTCCGAGACAAGAATTGCGTGGATATTTTTATTCGTAAAGGATGTCAGCATATCGGGATAGTGAGCCGGAATACTCTGGGCATTGATATGGACGACGTTGAAGTTTTTAGGAACATCTTCGAACTGTATGTCTAGAGTATCGCATAAAGAAGGAGGAATAGAATGAAAGCTGTCGTTACTGCTCAGATTATTAGAAGAGATCGATAATGAATGAAATAAGTTACTATCATCTTCAAGATCAGACATTAAAATAGTAAATATTTATAAAGAGTATAAATATATATATATATATATATGCAATAATAATATATAATAATCACTGTGGCCAGTTGGTCTCATTTCATATGCCTAGAAAAAAAGTGATAAAAAAAGATATTAAGTGTGTTCCTATGAGTGAAAGTCGCCTTGAAAAATTTAGAAATAACATTGTTAATAAATTACCACACGTACCTTACGATAATAATAATGTTAATGAACTTTATAACTCAATTTTTAATTTAACCAAAAATGAGTATAATTCAATGTTTTCTTCAAAAACAGTAAAACGGAAATCTAATACGGTCTTCAATGACTGGGCGACGGTGGGAATTTATATAAGTAGGCGAAAATTGTATGAATTATATAGGGAAAAACAGTATAATCATGATGCTGTTTTTCTAAATTATGTAAGGAATTACTCAAAAACATTTAAATGCGTTTGTACTGCGGCTAAATCAATACATATAAGAAATAAAATTAAAAATAGTCAAGATAAGATCAAGATGACTTGGAAAATTATAAATAGTGAAACTGGAAAGTTCAAAGTACGTAATAATGAGTTTCAACTTATTATGAATGATAAATCAATCAAATCTGATCAAGATGTTGCAGCCGCTTTTGAGGCATTCTTCACCAATATTCCAGTTTCGACTACCAAGGCTCTTAATTCTTCTCCCACCCTCGCTGTATCTTTACTTAGGAAAAATGTAACAGAATGTACTGTTGACTTTAAATTCTCAACTGTTACTTCTAGCGATATAATTAAAGCTTTCAAATCTCTAAATTTGAAAAACACTGTTGATCTATGGGGGCTTTCAGTTAAACTTATTAATTCTATAATTGATTGTATTGCACCTCATTTAGCTGTTATTTTTAATAAATGTATTGATTGTGGTGAGTTTCCTGATCTTATGAAACATAGTAAAGTAGTGCCTTTATTTAAATCCGGTAGTACATCCGACCCTACAAATTTTAGACCAATTTCCATACTACCGACATTCAGTAAAGTATTCGAGAAAATTATACTCAATCAATTGATGGTACATTTCAATAGTAATAGACTGCTTCACAGTAAACAATTTGGTTTCACTAGGGGTCGCTCAACAACCGATGCTGGTGTTGAGCTTATTCAACACATTTTTGACGCCTGGGAAAATTCACGAGACACCCTCGGTGTTTTTTGTGACTTATCCAAGGCTTTTGATTGCGTCCATCATAAAATACTGATCAGCAAATTACATCACTATGGCGTTAGAGACACTGCACTTGATCTTTTGATTTCTTACTTAAGTGACAGAATTCAAAAGGTTGAAGTTAATGGTAAAGTATCCCCTGGGTCATCAGTAACTATGGGTGTACCACAAGGTTCTATCCTTGGACCTTTTCTATTTCTCATTTACATCAACGACTTACCATATCTTGTAGAAAAAAAACATGAGATAGTATTGTTTGCTGATGACACTTCACTTCTTTACAAAGTGAATAGACATGATTTTAATTCTGACGATGTGAACAATGCTCTTTCTGAAGTCGTTGATTGGTTTACTATTAATAATTTATTGCTAAATGAGAAAAAAACAAAATGTATCAGATTCAGTCTACCCAATGTGAGACATTCGGACACAAATATTGTAATTAAAGGCGAAAAACTGGATCTTGTTGAAACAACTGTATTTTTAGGTATCACTTTAGATAATAAGTTACAATGGAGCCCTCACATTTGTAAATTGGTGGATAGACTTAGTTCTGCAGCTTATGCAGTGAGAAAAATTCGCGCTCTCACTGACGAATCTACGGCAAAATTAGTTTATTTCAGTTACTTTCACAGTTTGATGTCTTACGGTATCCTCCTCTGGGGCAGTGGTGCCGAAATCAATAGAATTTTTATACTGCAGAAGAAGGCTGTCCGCGCAATATATAAAATAAGGCCTAGAGATTCTTTGAGAGACAAGTTTAAATCTATTAATATAATGACAGTGTCGTCACAGTACATATATGAAAATCTTATTCATGTGAGGAAAAACCTAAATAACTTTCCTAAGAATAGTGACACTCATAGTTTGAACACTAGAAATAAGCACAAACTTGCTGTACCTTTAACTCGGCTCAGCAAAGTCCTTAACTCTTTCAAGGGGCAATGTATACGTTTCTATAATAAAGTACCCAAAGAAATCCAAGAGCTACCTATACATAGATTCAAAAAGATAGTTAAACAGAAGTTATGCACGAAAGGGTACTATAAAGTTTCTGATTTTGTAGATGACAAGAATGCATTTGAATGAATTGTTCGCTTCGCAGGCTATTGTTATATATATTTTGTAATTGTAATACTTCTATTTACATATTTAAAAAAAAAAAAAACACTTGCTGAGTTTCTTGCCGGAGTCTTCTCAGTTCAAGTTGTATTTGGAACCGGTGTAGAGCCATTTGTTAACGTTCACAAGTGCCTTATCAGGGCCTAAATTGAATAAATGCTTTTTGAATTTGAATTTGAATTTGAATACTAATAAAAAGCAAAAACTAGATCAATATTTTAAGCGTACCCGCCAGCAGAATGTAGGAGATAGAAAATGGCACAAATACAACAGCAATAGTAAAACGGAACGTTACAAATAGAAGAATAACAGATAGTTTATAATAATGGTAACAAAATTAGCAAGAAAATAAAAAAAAAAAGTCATTATGGCACTGGCAACATAACATCAGAACTGTCACTTGTCACAAATAAAAATTGTAAAAGTTACAACGAAAATACATAAAGTTGTAAACAGATTTAAGTTATAACATAGAATTGAATTGAAGTTATAGATAATTTAAAATTACCCGCCCAATAGTGATATAATGAAGCACGAAAGTATACCGGCATAAATGTAAATCAAAATTTATCAAAGAAACTACTTCCTAGTCGTCCTTTTCAATTTTGAGGCCGTAGTCTTGGTCCCAGCAGATGCAGGACTCTACTCGGAAGTGCTGGCTGGTGCACTCGGGCCTTGTGGACTTTGTAAAGTGCGTAGCTCAGTGATGGATGTAATCTTATGCCTCTTTCCATCTGGCCCAATTATGAGAATCCATCCATCTCTTGTCCAGCACTTTGACATGCCGAATATCTGCCGTGCCTCCATAAATGCGACGTGACGCTCACGCGTGAGGAACTCAGACATGGTGATGCCTGTGCCTTTAAGGGAGGTCTTGCTGACCCACAACTTGTCCCGCACTGAGCCATCCTTAAATTTGATTAAAATAGGCCTAGACTTGTCAGAAGGCTGTCCCATACGATGACATCTACTAATGTCTGTGCTGCTGAAATTGGGAAACTTGAGATCACCAGTAACTACCTTCACCATTACCTGATGAACATCCTCACTAGATTGCTCCTTGACACCATGGAAGAGGAGAATTTTTCGCCGTCCTCTCATCTCCAAACGGTCCTGCTCCTTTGCCAGAATAGACACTTGAGCTTGAAGCGTGTCTAGAGCCTTGACAACAAAGCTGCGGAAAGTCTCAAACTCAGCAGACAGCGATGAGGTGGTAACAGGGGCTGGACCTTCCTTCTTCTTGAGCTCCGTTTGAAAATTGTCCATTTGTTTTTTGAATAACTGTGTCATTGTGTCCATGGACTGTTGTAGAGATTCCATAGTGATATGCAAGTTTTGTGAAATTGTTGTGATTTTGTATGGATTTCTTTTACTGGCGGTGCTAACACTTATGCAGACATAAATGTAAGGTTTGGAAATAGGTTATTATACATTAAATAATTTAAAAGAATTTAATTTGAACTCCGAAATAAAACCACACCCAATTATCTTGCCTACCCGCCAAAAAAAAAATGAATGGATGACACATATGTTTAGAGATTCTTCTTTGATAAGGTCACAATATAATCACTGATATTTTAATAATTGTTCAAAATGAAGCCCTCTTCCTAGGCATAAACTAGGCGTTAAGGGTTTATGCATTTAACTAAATTCAATAGTTCTACTTTTAACATAGTTATTCAAGGATTTAGATAATTTTAACAAAGTAGGTAACTCATTTTTTCTGTAGTAACCGTATATGTGATTACTGATTGCATCGGCAGTCAAACTATGTACTCCAGTTACTAAACGGATGTGCGTCATAGTTGCGACATGGCGACGTTCTATCGATATGTCATGGAACTCATCGTATCCGAAAAATAGGCTGTTTGATCAATGGAGGGCTTCTGCCTCACACACGGTGCCGCGCGGTGCCCTACACAACTGTGCGCTCTGTGGTTGCAGATCACTGGAAGTGTTTTTTTGTTTTTTTTTATACCACTTAGGTGGCAAACAAGCTTACGGCCCGCTTGATGGTAAGCAGTTACCGTAGCCTATGGACGCTTGCAACACCAGGGGCATCATCACTCGCGCGTTGCCGATCCTGAAGAAATCTCTTCAGACCCTTTTTGAAGAACCCCATGCTGTACTCCAATGGGAAAACCACGGCGGGGAGCTCATTCCACAATCTGAGCGTCCGCGGAAGAAAACTCCTTTGAGCCAGCACAGCTGGAAACAATTCTGGTTCCAATATGTGAGGATGGACTCCCCGTCGATGGCGAGAGTTGCGATGGTGGAAAGTAGCTGTGGGCATCAAGTCGAACAATTCTTTAGAACACTCTCCGTTATACAAGCGGTAGAACACACACACAGTGTGTTATTTAAAAGCAAATAATAACTAGACAATAAAATGAAATATTCAGTTCTATGTGATTTTGAACTAGCATAAAGTTTTAAAGTGTTACAACTAAGCAGATGATAGAAATGTGATACGATGAGTGTGTTTGTAATTGAATTCATAAAAAAGTGAGTTACTATATTGTTGCCACTTAATTTTAAAATTGTTTAACTGTAAGAATACTTATAGGCATGATGGCAGTAAATAAAAATCACTAAAGTTTTGTGTCTGTTTAATGAAACCTAAATAATGGATTACAAAAATCGTATTATTATGAGCGAGATTAATATTTATTTTGATAAATTAAAACTACAAAATAATGCAATTTCTAAGCAGACTGTATAATATAAGGTAGTTTAATGCGTAAATTAAGGGTACAGTAATGCGAGTGGTCTGATGGCGGGTCGTGACTGCGTCGCCGGCCGCCCGGTGATGGTGGGGGTTGCGCGCCGTAGGTGTGGTGTCCGCCGCCCGCGCGTATATGTCAAGCGGTTTCTTAACATGCTCCCGAGGTTGAAGTATGCAAATGAAGACTTCAAAATCTGGAAGGGGACACATATTAATATAAGCCCTGCAAATGGCGTTCCAGTGAACCGTCACCGCTAGGGTAGACGTTGATGTAGTTGTCTATCCTACAGGAGGCCACAAGAGCCCAGTCTCGATGCCAGAAATGGTCTCTTGAATCTCGCTCCAGTCGTATGATGTTCATGTTCTTCCATCTGTGTATGAGGAATGGACAAACGTGATCGTCCAATAAAAAGGTAGGCTGGAGTGAGAACAGAGAAGTCAAGAGGATCGGGGAAAAGATGAAAAAGAGGATATTTAAGTGAGGCAATTGACCTCATAGGTAAAATGTGTTGTTATTAAATGATTACAAGATAGGTATAAGAGCCAACAAGATTTGATGATTTAGAATTTCCTATGATGTAATATAAAAAAGTTTACAACGGCTTTGTTATGTTTTTCTTACAAGATGGAGCCGTAATGACTACGATAGGCTACAAAACTGTTTAGTTTTACCAAACAAAGACGTAAAAGAAATGAAAAATAATAAAAAGTCTCAAGATGATAATCAAAATTACTGCTGCTACTAACCAACGTATTTAATGAGTATTAAAATTATAATTAAGCATAAGAAATACGAATAAAAAACAAAAAGCAAAATTAGGTAAATTCTGTTTCAGGCCACTTGTTATGTTTTTAATGAAGAGTGATATTGTATGATCACTATAAAGAAAAAACTGCTGATGAGATCAGTCTTCAGCCCTCGCGAAACAAAATCTGCTGGATAGTCTTTCGACGGTACGTAGCTCCACGTGACACCAACGTAGTTTTAACAAAGGTTTATACTTTTGAATTTGAGGAGTTATTAAGCCACCGAAAGACCAGTCACAACTTAATATACAGGTCGTTGTTTTGGTCAGCGACGAGCGACTCAGGGTCGATAATACAAATGATACTGGTGCTAAAAAAAATATTAAAAAAATACTTTACTTTTCTTTAATAATAAAAATAAAAAAAAATTGAAAATCATGTAATAAGCTAAAGTGTAGACATAATACTCAACGGGAGTACGAGGGAGTAAAGGGGTGGGGCGATGGCGGCTTGCGCCTAGCTCTAGTTTGTGCACGTGCCTAGTAACCATACTTTGCGGTAATTTTATTTCAAATTGAATAAGGTATTTCTCAACATATTTACAGTATTTAAAGGAATTAAGTCCATTTTTGGGGAATATATATTTTGAGCTACCGCTCCTGGATCGCTTGTCGCCGACCAAAACAACACCCTGTATATATTTTGTAATATGAAGATAGAAATATTAAGAAATTCGCAATGAGGTATGAAGTACCCTAATAATAAATAATAAATCTGGTTTGGCTTCCTCGTTTAAAGTATGACAAACGAGAAAAACTTCTTCCCTCGTTCTCTTCTTCCGAAGAAGAGTGTGACTTAAGACGGGGAACATACCCAGACACCAGCCAACCCAGCTCAGTTTTATATAATTTAGGTTGATTTTTACCTAAATCTATGGATTTTTACATAAGACTGACGAAAATACGTTGGCCCTGAACAAGATGTCTATGTCTGATGGTATATTAAAAAGGGCCAGCAAGACTTATTCCCATAGGAAGAGGAATATGGTCATTATTTATGAAAAAAGACGGGAAAGTTTTAGTGATTTGAGGCAGAATAAGACAAGTCAAAAGTATGTTTGAAGTTATTATGAAATGACATGACAATAAGAATATAAGACTGTGTACTATAAGAAGAATGATTGTTTATACGTGTCACCATGGAGCTAGCACTACGCCTTGACAAACCCAGCTTACCGCAAAGCGATTGCGTAACATTGTTCGCCGTGCCATCATTATCAAGCAGTACTCGGGCAGAGTGCACGTCGCCCTCGCCGTCGACCACCTTCTCGGGCGCTGTGAAAGGCAAAACATGTGGAGGAGTAGTAAACTGCTGTGCATGATTATTAACAAGCAGTCTTTTGTTATCATACCTACTACATAATAAACTCTTATTCTCGGCATTAAAATCTAAATTATCAATCACAAGCAAAGCACTATTTTTAAGAGAAGCACGTAAATAGTGCAACTTAGTTGCGACTGACGTGGAACACTCAGTTGCTGAAAACATACATTTATATTACATAAAATAATAGCCACAGTAACAGTTTCAATGGCAAAACATACCTGCTGATGGCTGCTGACCACTGCAGTGAGGATGTTCGACAACATCCACAATAAGGTCTGATTCTATTTGGGAGGTTGAAGGCTGCACTTCACTCATATTAGTTGGGCTTATAGTCTGAAATAAGATTTTGAGCTTATAAACCAATACACAGTAGCATACGCCCTACGATCAGTGCCCAGACGTCTGAAACCCGACTCAGTAACGTAGCATCACAAGAAGCACACTTAATTTTTCTGGATATGTAATTAATTTATTAAACTAAAAAAGGTTGACGATCTATGACTCTTGGAACTGCACAAGTATACGTCTCACCTCAATGATTCCGCAACGACGAATGAAATAATAAATTGAATGTTCTGGGAACAGTCACAAATGAATCCTTTACTTTAGTATTTACTAGTTAATAGTGATTTAAGAAAAAGTTTAATATACCTAAATATGACGTTGAAAGAATATCATATTTATTGTGAATTTTCTTACCTGGTGTTTGTGAGTATGAGTCAACAGCGAATTGGCTGTTTCCAGCGGCAAATGACTGCCCTCCCATAACTGCAACCAGCCGCAACTCTAATGCTGACAAGTTTGGTACAGTTTGTGGTCCTTATTGATTGGGCTTGTTGTGCAGTTATTTTTAAGTCACATTTCTTTCCAGCCCAATACTAAATTGTAGAAAAAAATATAAAGTGATTACCTATTACATTACAATGGATAATACCTATTTAATTAAAAGTAGACCTTTAAGGATTATTACCATAGATCAGCCAGGTCCATTTTTGACCACACTACCCAAAACATTGATGGTTGTGACAAATTCACTGCACTTTCTTACTTGGCAAGTTTGGTTCGCAAGAGACCCCTCGCAACGTCTTGGTTTTCTTCTAAAAACTCCATCAAGGTTTCCAATTGGACTTGAGTGGAGTGAGCCATTGTTTAAGGATATATCTATGGACAAACGTTAAAAATTTATGCTATGATAAATAATATTTATAAGTGATATGCTTTATGAACATTTCCGCGCACTTTCCTTATATTCGTACTTCTTTGACTAGGAATGTGAATAGAAGTAACATTTGTTTGATATGGCTAAAGCACTTAAAGTACATAGATAACACTATTCTTAAAATATGTAACAATCTTTATTGGTAATAAATTAATAACTCGTTGAAAACTTTAAGTACTCAAATTGGTGGTACGAAAGCGTTTAAATGGACTGTATTTAGCGGGGGCAGGGCTGGCTGCCACTTCCTATGTGTACCGGAAAAAATACCTAATTTATTCCTCAAATGCAGTAAAGAGAAAAGATAGGAAAGAGCGGGAAAGGACTTACCCCAATCAAGGCGGCACAAAGGCCGCGATCAGATGCGGTAATTGTTGAAGCGTTGGCGGTGGCGTACGGTCTGCTAGGGCTCCGACCGTTACTTGGATTTGATGCGTTAGGCGGGAACAACGAGAGCGGTAGGAGAAGTGGCGGCGAGTGCGGGCTCCAAGATCTGAAGCGGTGAGGCAGCGCGTCCCTATGATGAATTACGAGCAACTGATGTAGAGCGAGAGTCGAGCGCGGGGCTCTCAGGCGAAGCGGTGCTATCGGGGGAGGCAACGCGTGCCTACGATCCCGATGACGAATTACGAGCGACTGCTCTAATCCATCTCTACTGATGAACTGAGGGTAGCAGATGCGCAGACAGTTGGCGTGGGATCCAAAAAAAATATGATTACACAAAACAAAAGGGCATGGAAACAAATGTTCTGTTTTATGGCCCGCGCTTGGGGTAATAAACCAATAAACGGAGTAAGGAGAACAAAGATTATGCACAACGGGAATTTTAGAAAGCGGACATGTGGCAGGACTCTAGGAAGCGGAACAAAGGAGGTACTGCATCAAGGTTAAACTAAAATTTCAATATGCGCCAAACCAACAATTTTAAACGTAAATAAAATTTCTGATGTCAGATCATAGATATTTTACCTACCGATAATTGCGCAGGATCGGAATTTCGTTGTATTGAGATTGGCATTCAGTTAACCGTCGAGAGTAAGCCAACAGGTTATAGATTTTCTATAAAAAGTTTCAGTTCAAAATGAATGACTGAAAAACTCATACCATGTTTATTAATAATAATAATAAGCATTTATTTCAAATAAATTGATTCCATAATTGTTAGTAAAAACTTAATATAATGTTAGTAAAAACTTAATATTAGTGTTAGTAAGTTTTATTGAATTAAAATCATCACCAACATGTCACCGCTCAATGATCTTGTATCGTAGCCATGGACCCTTCCAGGGGTATCGCGGCGTCTTCACGCCCATTTGAAGATCTTTTTGCTTTATCAGGTATTTATCTTGCTGTTACCAATGGTGCAGTTTGGTATACTGGGCTAACAAGTCTTCTATAATCCAAATGCTCTCTCAATGGAAATGCGTGCAGACGAAAGAGCAAAATTGTGTATAAGAGACAAAAACTGGTAAGAAACTCAGCAACTTTATGTATGCAGCATCACCGATAATATGGCTGTCGCCTCCAAAATAGTGATCTGGGTTCTGAAAGCCTAACTACTAAAGCAGTATGTACACTCCCTGCATAACGAGCTAAGACACCGGTGAACACCATGTCATGAATACAAACAGCCTGGAACAATGTATTGTCATATTAATTACTATATTATTTGAATGTTTATTTTACATCAAGAGTTATCCTTACTTGCACTTGGATTGAGTGGGCTCCTTTTCTATTAATATAGGATTGTGCATCCTTGGTTGGCGCAGTTATTTTATTGTACGGACTATCCATGGCTCCCACTACCCTTGGGAATGCACTGTGCCTCTCAAACTCTTTGGCTACATCTTTTATGCTCCCCTCTAAGCCATCTTACGAACTGGGGAGCAAGAGAGTGGAAAGCATGATAAACTTCTTACACCAAATGTATATCATACCCTGAAATAACATATAGGATACTTTTTATTACGGAATACACAAGATCCTTCCGGAATGCAGGTAAAACCACGGGGTGGAAGCTGGTAAAATAAAATAAGCACTTACTGGATTGAGGATTCCAGCAACCGCTTCTGTCGCATTGATCTCCTCGGCATATCTGTGACTGGCGTAGAATCCCGAGAGGTTCGTTCACCAACCAGTGCTGTCGAACTGTAAAAGAGATATTAAAATTAGGTATATTATATGATAACATCTTGTGGCGACCCTCGGCATATCTGTGACTGGCGTAGAATCCCGAGGGGTTCGTTCACCAACCAGTGCTGTCGAACTGTAAAAGAGATATTAAAATTAGGTATATTATATGATAATATCTTGTGGCGACCCTCGGCATATCTGTGACTGGCGTAGAATCCCGAGGGGTTCGTTCACCAACCAGTGCTGTCGAACTGTAAAAGAGATATTAAAATTAGGTATATTATATGATAATATCTTGTGGCGAACGTACAAAAAGTTAACCTCCCGCATAGCAAAGTAAATAATGTACTGCTAGGCCTAGTAGGTCACGTCGGTCGCGCCGATTATACCCGAACGTCAGCGCTCGGGCGCGATCGGTTTTCCCAGCCTCGTCAGTAGCTAACTGAATACTACACCGAGAGGCTGCGCGCGCGTCTAACGAAATAACGTTACGATATAATAGGTTTCAATTGCTGTTTGTCTTGCTAATAGTACTATACTTACTACATAGTATACAGGTGTTGTTTTGGTCGGCGACAAGCGACCCAGGAGCGGTAGTACAAAAAATTCATTTTCCAAAAATGGACTTATTTCCATTAAACACTGTAAATGCGTTGAGAAATACCTTATTCAATTTGAAATAAAATTACCGCAAAGTATGGTTACTAGGCACGTGCACAGACTAGAGCTAGGTGCAAGCCGCCATTGCCCCATCCCTTTACTTCTTCGCATTCCCGTTGAGTATTACGTCTACAATTTATTACATGATTTTCCAATTAATATATATTTTTTTTATTAATATAAAAAAATAAAGTTCTTTTTTATATTTTTTTAGCACCAGTATCACATGTATTATCGACCCTGAGTCGCTCGTCGCTGACCAAAACAACGACCTGTATAATGAAGTCGCTTTCCGCGTCTGTCTGTCTGTTTATCCGTTAACTACTTATAAACCACGCAACGGATTTTGATGCGGTTTTTACTATCAGTTAGATAATTTTTCAAGGAAGGTTTATATATATTATTATATGTATTATACATATATACAGAATACCTAATACCACGGGCTGGAAGCTAGTAATATGAAATAATCACTTGCGTTACTGTAGATTCTTTTCTTCGTCTAATTGAACCCCTCGGGGTATTCTCAATGTCAACCATCTCGTTGACTCGAATAGAACCCCAAGGAGAACGATTTACTATAAGTGCGGTGGAGCTGTAAAAGAAAAAATAAAATTAGATATGTTATATGTGCGTGGCTTACTGCTAGTTTCTGAGATTAGCGCGTTCAAACATACAAACTCTTCAGTTTGTAAGGACATACACAAAACATAACAATAAAAAAAAAGTTGTTTCACTCACGGTGGAGGCATCCAGATACGGGGCTCCGGCTCGTTCGCCGCTTCTCTTTCTGAAGACGCCTCTACCCGCCCCTATAATTAGGTTGGGCCGGCTACGGAGTTGAGGCCGGGAAGCTAACGAACCATCGCTTTCACTTCCCGGCGTCACCGAACGCGACCTTGACTGCATTATTCTAAAAAAAAAACAAACTAGCTCATTTTGTTTTGCTATACTATTGTCAAAAATAAAATAAAACGTAATAAAAAAATACAAATTTGGTTTTATTTACCACAAAACTATAAGTTATCTGCTTTATCAATAATTACCTACAACAAAAAACATGCATATAATTCAATAAGGTTTTACAATTTTTTTTTCAAATCTACTTTGAAATGCATATGTTAATACGGGCTTTGCAACTGTCTGTGAAGCTTCCCCGGACTTCGACCAAGATCTTTTTCGCACATTATTATCATACGTGATCCACTTTTCATCGCCCGTAATCATTCGTTTCAAAAATGGCTCGATTTCGTTTCTTTTCAGCAACGATTCACAAATGGAAACTCGATTCATTAAATTGTTCACTGTTAATTCATGTGGAATCCAAGTATCGAGCTTCTTTTGGTATCCAGTCTAATGTAAACTGTTTTATGATCGATGTTTAGTTCCGTAGCGATGTCGCGAGATGAAATGTGTCGGTCTACTTCGATTTTTTTAAGAATTTCATAGATATTTTCAACAATTGGCCGGCTAGGGCGAGATTCATCTTCAACATCGAAATTTCCGGAACGAAAACGAGCAAACCAATTCTGACACAGGCGTTCACTTAAGCACTCATCACCATCAACACCACACAATTTTCGATGAGCCTGCGCTGCCTTTTTCCCTTTTCGGAAGTAAAAAAGCAAAATATGACGAAAATTAACTTTTGGTATCTCCATTTTCAAAGCACAATAATTTTTGACTGTGTAAACTTATGACGCTACCTTTATAAATGTAGAATGTTCTATGAGTGTTATCTTTCAAACGCGCTATAGCATAGCTTCGTTGAATAAGTATTACTAGAGATGTGCGACTTCAAAGTTATCTATTAGGAAAAACCGAAATTACTTTTTCCCCAACCCAATATGATATAGAGAGAGTCTACTTATAACGGCTTTAATCGGACTAATTTTAGAGAGGATTTCTTATACACCGTGACTTTAAATTCATCTTAGAAAGAAGGTCTACACAATGTATCCAATGACAACGAATCATTAATAAAAGAAAAATGATATTGACGAACATTTGAATCATAAAAAAAAATCATTATGACGCATGACGTAGTTTGAAACACCCTGTACGAGCACGGTCAGGACCTTACGTTCCAAGGGCGGCGCGGAATGGGGCGGAGCGCGGCGATATCAAAGTTGGTTTACGACTGATAATACAATAGGTACCTAGTGTGTTTAGTTAGCATAATTTCCAAGCAAGATTTGAGCTTGGTCAATGTGATGCACGTGTTCAAGGCAATTAACAATAACAAAAGCAAGACTGCTGTTTACGACCTAATTATGAATGTCACAGCCGAAGGACCCAAAAAAACCAAGATTTATTAATTTAAAATAAAACTTTAATTATTTAAGATTACAAATATGAGTGAATCTAACCGATGTAAGATATAGAATGAATACAATTATATTTGATTTAATAATGAAATGTTAAAAATGTTCCACTGCTGTGTCAGCGTCCTCATTTCCACGGCGACGCAGTGCTGACTCGACGACTCGTGGCTGTTCGCAGTCACGTAGGCTATACAAGTCTCACACCCATACAGTGCTCCACACTCCAAACGTATGTTTTAATAAATTTCTTTTTAACTTTACTTGATATTTTTGCCCTGAATATATGCATTTTATTTTGAAAAGCTTGTTTGGCTATGGCTATCCTACTTTTAATATCTGGGGTACATCTAGAGTCACTGGTGATAATGATTCCTAAATATTTAAATGTTAGTACTTGTTCTAATATGGTATTATTAATTTTGTTTTCTCCGTCTGTATATGGTTTTTTAGATACTGTTAGAAGCTTTGTTTCACTACTGTTTATTTTCATGCCGTTTGCTATAAAATTTTCATTCATACAATTGAGTAACAGTTTCAGATCATTTTCGTTTTCGGCAAGTGCCGCTATATCATCAGCAAATGTTATGAATGTAATTCTTTGGCCATTTATCTTTACACCTATCTCAGTTTTTTCCAAAATTATTTGTGTAATTGATTCTATAAATATGTTGAGTATGAGGGGTGAGAGTGTGTAATAAAGTGTGCAATAAGATCACGAAAGTAAATAATAATAATAATAAATGGTATATTAAGTTAATATAAAGAGGGTTCGAGTTTGTAAACAATACTTTAGTAGGTTGTAGGTAAATAATAATAAAACCGCTGTTTCACACTTTAAACTTCAATTAACTCAAATTAATTCTAGTTACAACCAGTTATAAACTCGACCAGTGTTTGTAGAGGTACGAATAAGAATAATCCATCCCACTGTTATAAGCGAGCCACAGCGTTGCTTTGTTATTGTTAACACGGATATTTGTTTTCGGCGCGTAGCGTCTAGAGTCGTAGAACGCTTCAATGATGTCATCGTTACTAGGCCCAGCTACGTTGGTTGCCAACAAGTTTATTTATTTCATAGATTCACAGCTTATTAGCCAAAGCGAATCTCATTATATAATCCAAAATCATAATATTAATTTAAAAAGAGTAGGAACGCTAATTAAACAATAGACATTAAAAAATTAAAAATAACAAAAAGAATCCTATCAATTAACAAAAAAAAAATACTTAACAATTTTATTTATAAAGGTTTGGTAGGTAGGTACTACGATAAACTGCCGTCGCCGCGTCGCGTGAGTTCTGAGGTGTGTGTGTGTAGTGTAGATGCAAAGAGTATGCGAATGCGAATGTTGTGTGTGATGAATAACAATGTCAATGTTTATTAGGGTAGGGTTATATGTTTGTGGTCTTTAAAATAAATAAATAGAAATTATGATGTGATTAAATATTATATTGGCCCTGATTCTGTTGTTCATAACTAAACTAATTTTAATGTCACTATGTCTCTTTCTAACAAAGAACATTAGAAAAGGATGTAAGAAATTTAGTCCTGTCAAATTAGTCCAATGCTTGTTTTCAATATAAATTTAGTCGCCATCTATCGCGGTCACGCCTAAATACACGCAAAATAAGACGGCAAAGATTAATTAATTAAATGTTAAATGAGCTTGCGTTTGACCTTCGACTGACCCCATGAGGAGTTATGACGAGGCCAAGGATGTAGCACGCTTACCCAGAAAAAGCCTATTCACTCTGGCCTTGAATAAATCTAGGTTATAGGTGTCGGGAAACACAGACCCCGGAAGAGAGTTCCACTCCTTTGCTGTTCGTATAAGAAACGATGAAGCGAAACGTTGTGTCCGGGTACGCGAGATGTCGACAACGTATGGGTGAAAATTCTCCCGGCGTCTTGTGTTTCGATGGAGAAACGGGGAAGGAGGAATTAGATTGAACAATACTGTAGCACACTCTCCAAAATATATCCTATAGAAGACAGACAAACATGAAACCTTACGCCGAAGTTCAAGGCTCGAACTTAAAATATGTTCTATCCTTTTAAAATCATGTTCGTAAGAAAGAGATGAGATGTGACTAAAATTAGTTAAGTGCGATTTACAACAGAATCGGCACCATTGATAATTTAAATAAGTGATTGTAGATAATTCTATTTAATTTTATTTAAGTTCATTAAATAAGTATGAGTCCTGTTCTTAGGCTGCAGTCTGCTTAAGGGAATGTCACTGTCCTGGTGATAGGTGAGCGCGGGGTCCGTTCGGAGGTGGTCGCGGTGTCTATTGTCTTATTTGCAATTAAAAGGTAGTACTAATGCGCATCAAGCTTGAGCATCATGTAAATCATATTTATAATATATTGTGAATCAATATAGAGCATCAATTTTATCTTGTTTCTTAAATTTACAAATCGTTGCCATTAAATTATGTATTTGTTCTAGGACCTTGTTCGTCTCAATTTTGGTAAATTCTGTTGTTTCCTTGGCAAAAATAAACTTTATTGGTCGACAAACACTGTGGAGGATGGGCGTGGATTTTGCCAAATTATGTTATCACCATCATCGATTAGTCTTATTGGCACAAATGAATAGACAAACAGAAACTCGTCCGTGTCCTCGCTATTCTAAAACTTCTGTTTGTAATTACCGTGACCAGAGCTTCCATCACAGCCCCGTTTACTAATAAGGATATACGATGAATTAGGGATCGATCTCTGTGATTAGGACATAAACATTCAATCACTTCCGTCTGTGCTTCAATTAAGCGCTCAACAGATTTATCTAACACATCTTGAAGATTAATTTCAGCACGAGTTTGAGTAATAACGATGTGCTCCGAAGGATAGCAGGCCATTTTTGATTTAGTCAAACAGTGATGTGACGGAAACGTGATGTCCTGCCTTCATAGACAGGACATCACGTTTCCGTCATATTCACTTCCTAGTCTGCTTGTATGAGTGTGTCGTAGATTTGGAATCTATGCAATAAGCTAATGCTTCATCACCACTTAATTGTCTAGCACTCTGCACAGAACTAGTATTATTGACTGATTCAGGACTTTCACTTATATGTCTAATGTTTTTTGCAATATTTCTATTTCCCGTCGAATGCGCAGCTACTTCTGCAGCAGTCATTAATTCTTCCACACTACGCATTCGAACAAGATCATCAACTCGACAATTCACCAACATTAAATTATTAAAAAAGTAAAGTTCATAGTTTAGATCCATCACTAAAACATTCACCAAATTACTAACTGCCACAATGAGATGTTGTCGAAAGTGTCGCTAAAATACAACTCACCTGAACTGCTCGGTACATTTAACTCATTAGTTATCTTTGACCACCGACGACTCATCACTGTAGAATGTTACAGGTAAAAGAAATAGAATCGGTGGTTTAGGGGTATTATTAATATCAGATAATTAACAATTTCCGTAAATCTAACAATGACTTTTGTCCACCTAGCTTGTTCTAGGCGAAACACTGTGCGACGGTTTCCTTATAACTCCTATTCATATTTCACTGAGTTGCTTCTAATAGATTGTTATCAATTGGTACTAATTTAGGTGAATAATGTTTCTTGGTTCTAATTCTGTTTGGCGTTGAATTTATCGCTGTTGTTAAGAATGTACCATCTTTTACTTTAACTAAAGCATCTGGGAACACTAATCCATTATCTTGGAATTCTTAAATTATGTAATCACCATTGCTATAGTTACATAAAAGCGTAACTTGTCTATTGTGTATTGGTTCGATAGTCATTCGATTTAAAATGTCTTTCCGGACTGCATAGTCTGTTCTTAATAGCATATTCTTAAGGTCAATTTGGCTGCCTAAAGGAAATAGTATGTCGATTCCAAATAGTCCACTAAAATCTTTATCAAATGTCTTTTATTGTCTTGTGGTAATGTTAGGTCTACTACGGTGTCATGCCTAGATGAGGCGTGAGCTGTTTTAATGATATGGAGTTCATGACGTGTGAATGAATTCAGTTTTTGCCTACGTATAATTTCTGGGTCAATGAACGATTGTGATGAACCTGTATCTAATAAAAAAAAAGGCGTAACTTGTTTATTGTGTATTGGTTCGATAGTCATTCGATTTAAAATGTCTTTCCGGACTGCATAGTCTGTTCTTAATAGCATATTCTTAAGGTCAATTTGGCTGCCTAAAGGAAATAGTATGTCGATTCCAAATAGTCCACTAAAATCTTTATCAAATGTCTTTTATTGTCTTGTGGTAATGTTAGGTCTACTACGGTGTCATGCCTAGATGAGGCGTGAGCTGTTTTAATGATATGGAGTTCATGACGTGAGAATGAATTCAGTTTTTGCCTACGTATAATTTCTGGGTCAATGAACGATTGTGATGAACCTGTATCTAATAAAAAAAAAAGCGTAACTTGTTTATTGTGTATTGGTTCGATAGTCATTCGATTTAAAATGTCTTTCCGGACTGCATAGTCTGTTCTTAATAGCATATTCTTAAGGTCAATTTGGCTGCCTAAAGGAAATAGTATGTCGATTCCAAATAGTCCACTAAAATCTTTATCAAATGTCTTTTATTGTCTTGTGGTAATGTTAGGTCTACTACGGTGTCATGCCTAGATGAGGCGTGAGCTGTTTTAATGATATGGAGTTCATGACGTGAGAATGAATTCAGTTTTTGCCTACGTATAATTTCTGGTCCAATGAGCGATTGTGATGAACCTGTATCTAATAAAAAGTGACCTCTTAATTCGTTTAAGTTTAAGATGGAAGAATTTTTTGTGAATATTTATTATTGTATACTGTTGTTATTGTGTTGTCATTACATCATGACTTTCTAGAAAATTTTCGAAGTTATCTTCGTTTTCGTATTCTTGACCTAAATTTTCTATCTGGGTTGAAGAGCCTTCATATTGATCTAACTCTTTATTTTCGTTAATTTCCTGTTGGTAATGCATGGGTTTATGTTCTATCGATTTCGATTGAGGCTGAAGCTGAGATGTTGATGGTTTTGGAGAGGCGGGTTTGAGAATTAATTTGGAGTGATGGCGGGAAGTTATTTGGTTGTCTAGGCCCGTTATAATATCTCGGGATATTTCTGTTGCGTATTTCGGAGCATGCAAACTATTGTTTGTTATACGCGGTATGGCTTTGTTTGTATTTGATACGGTGGAATCTTAACTACGCCAAAACTTCAGACGAGCGTACTCCTGCTTAGCGAAAACAATTACCTTGTCTAATGTTTCTATGCCTTGAGTGCGAACGTTTAACGAAATCAGTGGATTTAGTTGATCTAGGAAAACTTTTTTTGCCATTTTCTCATAATATTCGCGTTTTTATGTGTCTAAGTTAATTAAAAAGAAGAAGAAAATATTTTTATTTAACAGCACAACAACAATACAAAAAGATTGGACAAATAAATAACAAAACGGAAGAAACGTAAAAATAAGACTACTTAATAACTAGGTTTACTTATAGGCACATTTAAAAAATAATAAAGAAACAAGGTGGGTACTTAATAATTTCTCGCTTCACCGTTAGATGGGTGTGCTGTTAAGAAGGAGCCAGCTCAGCATGTGCTCCTGTAATCAACAGCGCTGATATTCAGCTGACCCCTCTAGTGACCACGGACGAATTAACGTTGAAGCAATTTCCGCAAACGACTCAATTTCTTGTGAGCGAGGTTTACTGTTATGCATAAGTTCTTGCACTAATTGTAACTCATCTCTAAATTCGCCATATCTTTTGTTCAAAATGTTTTAAATATCTGACCACGTTTTCATGTTGGTGTTTTCTGATAATACTTCGAAAGCTTTACCTGTTAACCGATTCCTAATAATGCACGCCATGCTTTCGTCCTCCCTGTTTTCTATTAAATCTAAATCACTTTCAACACTTTGAATATAGAAAGCTAATGTATTTTTATTACCATCATAGGTTGGTAACAAAAGAGCCATTTCCCTGAATTTAATTGCCATTTTTTTGCCAAAATAAAAGGTTATAGATTTTTTAATATCTATATACTAAGATACAAAGATCATAGCTCTTCTGGCCTTAACTAACACATTTAGGGTATATAGAAAACCTTATCGATGTTTAGATGAAGATATCTAATACAAAAATAGGGTATGAGAATCGACTCCATTTTTAGATGTAAATTACTCAATACAAATACAAGAGGGTATGTTAACTTAATAGATGCTAAGATTTAAGCTAAACACACTAGATAGATAAGGGTACTCTAAAACCTAACCGATTTTAAGGCTATAGGCATACAGTACTTAACAAAAGATAAAAAGTGGGATGCAGCAAGTTTTAGGATACGTTGGAGGCAACCAGCATTACTTGTCGCTTGGATTGGCAGAGTTTTATGCCCCGTTGAAGTTACCGAAGAACGACGTCTCTCGTCGCAAGGTTCGTGATCGCGTCGCGGAACAGCTCCATTATCTTGAAATTCTTAAATTATGTAATCACCATTGTTATAGTTACAAAAAAGCGTAACTTGTTTATTGTGCATTGGTTCGATAGTCATTCGATTTAAAATGTCTTTCCGAATGGGAATAACTGCATTGTCTGTTCTTAATAGCATATTCTTAAGGTCAATTTGGCTGCCTAAAGGAAATAGTAGGTATATAGGAATAATAGTAGGTGGGATAGGGAGTGCATGTTTTAGGATACGTTGGAGGCAACCAGCATTACTTGTCGCTCGTAGTTGAAGTGAGTTTTAGTGAGATCCGATTGGCAGTTTTATGCCCCGTTGAAGTAACCGAAGACCTACGTCTCTCGTCGCAAGGTTCGTGATCGCGTCGCGGAACAGCTCAATGAAGAGGAAAGGGCTCGAACAGCTCCGTTAGGTTTCTACGCGATCCTACCGACTGCGCCAATTATCTTGTACTTTACAAAAGATAATTGGAGGCAACCAGCATTACTTGTCGCTCGTAGTTGAAGAAGGAAGAAGTGAGACCCGATTGGCAGAGTTTTATGCCCCGTTGAAGTTACCGAAGAACGACGTCTCTCGTCGCAAGGTTCGTGATCGCGTCGCGGAACAGCTCCATTATCTTGGAATTCTTAAATTATGTAATCACCATTGCTATAGTTACAAAAAAGCGTAACTTGTTTATTTTGCATTGGTTCAATAGTCATTCGATTTAAAATGTCTTTCCGAATGGGAATAACTGCATTGTCTGTTCTTAATAGCATATTCTTAAGGTCAATTTGGCTGCCTAAAGGAAATAGTAGGTATATAGGAATAATAGTAGGTGGGATAGGGAGTGCAAGTTTTAGGATACGTTGGAGGCAACCAGCATTACTTGTCGCTCGTAGTTGAAGAAGGAAGAAGTGAGATCCGATTGGCAGTTTTATGCCCCGTTGAAGTAACCGAAGACCTACGTCTCTCGTCGCAAGGTTCGTGATCGCGTCGCGGAACAGCTCAATGAAGAGGAAAGGGCTCGAACAGCTCCGTTAGGTTTCTACGCGATCCTACCGACTGCGCCAATTATCTTGTACTTTACAAAAGTTAATTGGAGGCAACCAGCATTACTTGTCGCTCGTAGTTGAAGAAGGAAGAAGTGAGACCCGATTGGCAGAGTTTTAAGTTACCGAAGAACGACGTCTCTCGTCGCAAGGTTCGTGATCGCGTCGCGGAACAGCTCCATTATCTTGGAACTCTTAAATTATGTAATCACCATTGCTATAGTTACAAAAAAGCGTAACTTGTTTATTGTGCATTGGTTCAATAGTCATTCGATTTAAAATGTCTTTCCGGATGGGAATAACTGCATTGTCTGTTCTTAATAGCATTTTCTTAAGGTCAATTTGGCTGCCTAAAGGAAATCTTTTATTGTCATGTGGTAATGTTAGGTCTACTAACGGTGTCATGCCTAGATGAGGCGTGAGCTGTTTTAATGATATGGAGTTCGTGACGTGTGAATGAATTAAGTTTTCGCCTACGTATAATTTCTGGTCCAATGAGCGATTGTGATGCACCTGTATCTAATAAAAAGTGAACTCCTAATTGGTCGAAGTAAATGTATGAAAGATTTTTTGTGAATAAATATTAATATAGGCGGATGTTATTGTGCTACCATTATATCCTGACTTTCTAGAAAATTTTCGAAGTTATCTTCGACTTCGTATTCTTGACCTACATTTTCTTCGTAGATTGTCTCTATCTGGGTTGAAGAGCCTTCATATTGATATAACTCTTAATTTCCTGTTGGTTATGAATGGGTTTATGTTCTATCGATTTCAATTTCGATTGAGGCTGAAGCTGAGATGTTGATGGTTTTGGAGAGGCGGGTTTTAGAATTAATTTAAGGCGATGATAGCTCAGTGGTAGTGACGTCGGATACCGAGACAAAGGTCCCGGGTTCGAATCCTACAATGAGCTTGAGCTTTCGGTGAAGGAAAACATCGTGAGGAAACCATAGCACGGTGGTAGGGTACTTTGTAGTACCCGCCTGGCTGGCTACCACCCTCAAGTTGAAAATCTGTCGCCAAGCACCTTTCGGTGTGTTCCGATAGCTGCACTTGAGAGCCAGTTCCTTCTAGGCTTTGTGTGCTTACCACCTTCGGCCGCATCATCACTTACCATGGTGACATTGCAGTCAAACACAGGCCAATAAACAATAAAAAAAAAAAAAAATGTGGAGTGACTGCGGGAAGTTATTTGGTTGTCTAGGCCCGTTATAATATCTCGGGATATTGCAGGTGCGTATTTCGCAGCAGGCAAACTATTGTTTGTTATACGCGGTATGGCTTTGTTTGTATTTGATACGGTGGAATCTTAACTACGCCAAAATTTCAGACGAGCGTCCTCCTGCTTAGCGAAAAAAATTACCTTTTCTAATGTTTCTATGCCTTGAGTGCGAACGTATAACGAAATCAGTGGATTTAGTTATCTAGGAAAACCTTTATTGCCATTTTCTCATAATATTCGCGTTTCGATGTGTCTAAGTTAACTAACGTAGAAGCAATTTCTCTAATACTTTCCGCAAACGACTCAATTTCTTGTGAGCGAGGTTAACTGTTATGCATAAGTTTTTGCACTAATTGTAACTCATCTCTAAATTCGTCTAATCTTTTGTTCAAAATGTTTTAAATATCTGACCACGTTTTCATGTTGGTGTTTTCTGATAATGCTACGAAAGCTTTACCTGTTAACCGATTCCTAATATTGCACGCTATGCTTTCGTCCTCCCTGTTTTCTATTAAATCTAAATCACTTTCAACACATTGAATATAGAAAGCTAATGTATTTTTATTACCATCATAGGTTGGTAACAAAAGAGCCATTTCCCCAATAAAAGGTTATAGATCTTTGAATATCTATATACTAAGATACAAAGATCATAGATCTTCTGGCCTTAACTAACACATTTAGGGTATATAGAAAACCTTATCGATGTTTAGATGAAGATATCTAATACAAAAATAGGGTATGAGAATCGACTCGATTTTTAGATGTAAATTACTCAATACAAATACAAGAGGGGATGTTAACTTAATCGATGCTAAGATTCAAGCTAAACACACTAGATAGATAAGGGATAAGATAAAACTTAACCGATTTTAAGGCTATAGGCATACAGGACTTAACATAAGATTAAAGGTGGGATAGGGAGTGCAAGTTTTAGGATACGTTGGAGGCAACCAGCATTACTTGTCGCTCGTAGTTGAAGAAGGAAGAAGTGAGACTCGATTGGCAGTTTTATGCCCCGTTGAAGTAATCGAAGACCTACGTCTCTCGTCTCAAGGTTCGTGATCGCGTCGCGAAACAGCTCAATGAAGAGGAAAGGGCTCGAACAGCTCCGTTAGGTTTCTACGCGATCCTACCGACTGCGCCAATTATGTTGCGCGAGAGCGGTTTTGGGTTTTTAAAAACACAATTATACACGAAAGATATAGAGAGGTGTTCTACTTACAACGGCTTTAATCGGACTAATTGAATAGAGGGATTTCTTATATTTATAAACAATGCGGACGTGACACAGGTCACGTGATTTAGAGCGGATGCATTCTCATTTACTATGAAGATGCTACCTGACTCTATTGAAATCTGAGGTCTAAAAAAATGGCGATGTAAAATCAGCGAAATTTAACCGAAATTTGATGCTTTTTTGTTGCTAATTATCTAGTAGCTAGAAAATTATTATTTTTTTGCTTCAACCGATCGCAAATAATCGCCAATAACGCAAACTTTTCAATTAAGGCGCGGACTGACTACGATTTTGACAGGACTCGTTCTTCACTGGAATAGGGTTGAAAATGGTAAATCATAAATGTGTCGACTCTATGAAATGGACTGTTATTTACGGGTTTTGTTTAGATTATACAGAATATACGCATTAAATTGAATAAGTGTCCGGTTAACATTCTAATATAATTCTGTATCTTATATATTCTTAAAAATAAAATTGTTGTCATCGCTGAAAATACGGAGAATTTCGACGCGAAAGATTTTTTTAGACGTAACTTAGGATTTTTTTATTGGGAATATCAAAGCACTTTTTAATATTCTATTCGGTTAACATTTTTCTCAAAACCCTCTTCTATCCACAGTATTTTTTTGTGTTAGGTATTTCATTGCGTTACGTCATACTCGACTCTCAAAGAAACCCATTTTTGAGATTTGAGCTTAGACCCGGCCTTAATATAGCGTGGAAATCACTGGATGTGGACTGATCGATCAAGCGAATAGGGATCAATTTGTTGCTAATTAGTTACTGAAAGATGCTAAAGAGAAAAAAAGTTTTTTTTTTAATTATACCAAAATAAATAATGTCCACGCTAGCTTAACTCTTGACTTTTCCGTGGAAAAACTAGTGAAAATTTGTTGCTGCTCATAATGCAGCTTGTTTTAGCATAAAGAGTTAGCAACACAATAAAATCCGGAAGTCAAGAGAAGTTGGAGGTCGGTTTATACACAAACCGGTCACGCTAGTTTAACTAACGATTTTACCGTAAAATAACTATTGTAAAAATTTGTTGCTACTTATACTGTAGCTCGTCTGAGTACAAAGGGTCAGCAACAAAATAAAAGCCGGAAGTCAAGAGAAGTTGGAGATCGGTTCATAAACAAACCGGTCACGCTAGCTTAACTAACGATTTTCCCGTAAAAGAACTATTGTAAAAATTTGTTGCTATTTATACTAAAGCTAGTCTGAGTACAAAGGGTCAGCAACAAAATAGAAAACCGGATGTCAAGAGAATTTGGAGATCGGCAAGCATATAAAGTTACCAAGACCATTAAAAAAAATCACGTTCATTATTTTTATTATCTTATTTTTATTACTCAACATTTTTGATAGTCGATTTTAGCATACAACACCACACGCGGATTAATTGAATGTGTATATTTTCGGTTTATTGCTTTTTCGTATCGATCGTCGTATTTTGTCCATTGAGTACCCCGTAGAGACGGCCGTAAAGTGTTCTAACCTTAGATCCGACGATGATCGAAGGTTGACTGCAGGGGGCATGAAATCTACTGCTCCAACGAGCTTGTAAATTTCTTCCATGTTCCCAGGATTTTTGAGACTCCGTGGCAAAGAGTTTAATTTCATTTTCTCGTTTGTTCCTCTGTCGAACACTTCAAAAATAATGGCATTTTCTGCTAAACATACATGTAAATTAATTTTTAGTAACGTAATTTTATATTCTTATGTTTCTTTGTATGACTCATTATGCAAAGTATTAGGTATCGAAAAAAACTTTTTTCTTTCCCTACCACGTTTTCCAGTATCACACTGTTTGTAGATTATGATATGAACACGAATTTTCTTTTGTCAAGATATGGTATGAATGGAAGTTAATTCTATAATCATAAAAATTAATTTTCGGAAACAGAAGCAATCAAAACATCAAAATAGTCTATCTGTTAAATCAGTTTTCTAGCATCAGAATCGCTCTGCAACTAAGTCGTATGTCTGTCCCGCTACACGTACCATTTAATAACACTTTAAATTCAACTGAATTTAATCCGTGTTTTATTTATATTTTTTTTTACTCGATATTTCAAAAATGTTTGGAAAATCCAAAAGTGCACGACTCATACTCATTTAATTATGAAATAATAATAAGATAAAATATGTAAAATTTTCTTTCGTTAAAACTCTTTGTTATATTGATTTTACTAGTATTTTTTTTAATTGAAAAAAAAAAAAAAACATGAGTCGTGCTAAAACAACTTTAGTTGGAAGGTAATGCCCAGGAGCCCCTGTCGGAATAAATGTACATAATATGTATATATGTAATCCTTCAACGCTGAGGCCTACCAAGTCCATTATAATTTCCTCTTCTTGCGTCAAGTTCAAGTCTTGTGGCGGTCGACCTCCCGTGCGATATAAACTTCTACGGTATTCGCCATATTTCCTTTTCAGGGTATTTTTCATGTTTTCATATTTTGCCCGTAAAGTGTTTGTATTTCGCTGGTACCAGAAGCACTATTAAAGTCTGCGGTTAATTTGCACCAAGTTTCCTCCTGTAATTGGTTATTCACTAGGTCCGTTTTTTTATTTTCCAAAACGTTGGAATATTACTTAACTAATGTGGTTAACAGTTCCGTTTCAAACGTGGAGAAGTTTTGCACTCTTTTTTTTCAAGTTATCATTAATTTTTGATAGCAAAGAAACAGTAATATTAAATTTATCGTAGAAAATAACACGGAACAAACATAGCATAAACGACAAAACGAAATTATAAATTTCAGTATGTCAGACAGTGGTGCATCTGTCAATGACAAACGAACACATTGCTGAACGAATGAATGTTGGTTGTCTGATGTATTCATTGCAATTTCTGTCAGTTGCCTAATGATTCCCAGTGCAGAAGGTACATTTTAAATTATCTGAAACACATGAAGCACCATCATGGCCGCAGCCGCATTTATAACAACGTGGTTTACTTCTACATTGAGTTCTGGTATGCCCAAAACGATAACAATGAAAACACTGTATTGTTTCGCGTACTATCTACTCACGAGGCTGTTGAGCGCGATAGTGGCCACGTTATAATTTCACTACCCCTAATTTCATCAAAGCATTACAACTATTAATTAAACCATTCTTATTTAAATTAAGTGCTTGATTCGATTCTATGGGTGGACTCAAATTTTTCTTGAGCAGTCGGAAAATAGCGGTGCTTAAATTATCAGGATCTCGACACCTATCTATTTTGCTAAGTATAGGATTCAGGCCAATCGTATAGGTATGGAGAGCAAGGTCTTCTATGGCTGCGACGCGACCAGCCAGTTCCGATTAACGTTTAGTCGCTATTGAAATATTTATCTCAGTAATAAGTTTAGCGAGGCAAGTTTAATTTTAGAGTGAAAACCGGCTGACCGTTTCGCCTTGTTTACATAATGAACTTAGAGGATGGAATCAGACTGGCCACCAATTACAGCACCGCGCGAGCGCATCTCAACTTTTCGGGCTCCGCTGAAAATCAGTGCTGATGGTACCTACGTGCCAAAACATATGCTGAGTTGGGGTCCTTTTTGGCATCACACCACAAATAGTGCCATCCATCCCCACATATTGGAACCAAAATTGTTTCGAACTGTGCGGTCTCAAAGGAGCTTCCTTCCGCGGACGCTCAGATTGTGGAATGAGCTCCCTGCCGTGGTTTTCCCAATGGAGTACAGCATGGGGTTCTTCAAAAAGGGTGTGAAGAGATTTCTGCAGGGTCGGCAACGCGCGAGTAACACCCCTGGTGATGCAAGCGTCCATAGGCTGCGGTAACCGCTTACCATCAGGCGGGCGGTATGCTTGTTGGCTACCTAAGTAGTATAAAAAAAAAAAAAATATCTATGCTTTTTCTTTTATGGCATATCATAATTATAAGCTTTTGTGTTTTATTTTTTGTTATTTATTTTTATTTTTATTTTAAGCTTTTGTTTTTGTTGTTTGCATACTTTGTAATTTTTTAATTTTTTAATAACGTCGTTCTCTTTATAATCTCATCGTTTAATTTATTGACAACATCCATCCAAACGAACTTTCAATAGGTTATGGGGCCAGCAAGCTCATGGTCTACTGATCGTTTCAAGAAAGCTGTGGTCAAGCAGCTATACGACGGGTGAGAATTCGTCGGCGGCCGGAGAAGGTCAAAAAAGTGAACAACAGCGTGGGGCAGGTAAAGGTACTTCATAAACATTGCGGTGAAGCAACAACACGATGGATTTCATCGGATATATGGCCAACGGGCTAGTTGGCCAGTAGCAACTTGAAGGTATTGAAAATACCTTCCATCATACCATAAAATCAAGGTTATACTACGGGCGGAGGATCTTCTGAATGTCGCAGAAGGAAACCCTCCGGTGGAAAAACAAGAGAGCAAGAAATTGATGCTGAAAGACGCATAAGCTCAAGGTTTGATAGTCACACGTATATCCGATAAGGTATACCTCAAATTGTAAGCTGCAGGACAGCAAAAGAAATATGGGATAAACCACACATAATCTACGAACAACGTGGGGAGTTGTCGGTGCAAATACTCCAACAGAAGTTCTTTTAATGAAATTGGAAGATAAAGAAACTATATAACAGTTCTTAGGACGGTTTGAAAGTCTCCTATGCAATTTGAAGATAACTTCATCACTTCCATTGCAGTTTCAACACTTCGTGTTCCAGTAGAAATGTGGACGATGGATGAGTTATCAGCAAGGTTACTGATTGAAGAGCAGCGTGCCACTTCTAAGTGAGAAAAAGAATCAGCAGCAATTACATCCAGGTCTGCGAGAAAATGTTTTCAATGTGGTAAAATAGGACATGATTCATTGCAAATTAAAGGTAAAAGGTAATTGTGAGTATTGTAAGAAAAGTAACCACAAAAGTAAACATTGTTGGTATAAGAATAATAAAAATAATCATAACAAATATCATAAGGTAAACAAAAGTCAAAGCAATGCTTTCTCTGAGTCTGTGTTGTCATCATCAGGTTTTTATGGTCAATTAGAAAGAAATCATTAGTGGGTAATGGATAGTGGTGCATCAGAGCACATGAGTCATGACATTAGCATATTTACGAAATATAAAAAGCTAGAGCGTCCAATGCCGATTGGTGATGGTATAGTCATACCTACAAGCTATATGTATTGGTACTATTTTCTTGGAAGCGTATTCGAGTAAAGAATAGATTAGTACAACACTAAATAATGTTTTACACGTTCCTGATATCAAAATGAATCTATTTTCAACAAGCTCAATAGCTGATAGAGGTTATAATATGACAATGAACAATAAATTGTGTTATTTTACAAAAGGGAACAACAAAAATGCATATGCATTGGCATATCGTAAAAGTTACTTGTATATTATGAAATTTAAGTTTAACAATGTTGAAAATGCGTCATCAGGCTATAGAACAAGTGAAAATGTGGTAACTAAATAGCTTTCAGTGTAAGTAAACAAGATGAGTTAACATGTGAGCCATGTCTTCTTGGTAAGTTACATAAAAAAGCATTTCCATTAAGTGAAAATAGGGCAGAATGGCCCGGTCAGTGTTTACATATAGATTTAGGCCGAACTATGAAAACTACATCATTAGGTGACGCCAGGTATTATTTACTAATAAAAGATGACTACACAAAGTATAAAACAGTTTATTTTCTGAAAAAAGTATACCACAGTTGGTAAATTCAAAAGTTTTCTGAATTTTGTTACTAAAACTTATTATATAAAGTGGAAATTATCATCAGCGGGCTTTTATAAATGAGTAATCGATTACTTTACACTCTTTATTTTGTAATACAATGAGATACAATTAATTGATATATAATATACAAGGAGCAAGACACTACACATTTAATGAGCTGAAGAAAAATTTCACCGACACAGACCGGAAATAGTTTTGATTCGGGGTTCCAACTGATGCAACCATTTGCATACTTGAATAAATAGCCACAATATGATCTTCTGTCTATTCTGCAGCCGGCCCATTCTGCATCAATTCCGTATATTTCTTGATTAGACTTGGTGTATTCATTGTGCCTTTTAACCTTGTTCTTTATTTATTTATTTTATAGATTCACAGCATAGCCAAAAACGAATCTCATTATATAAGCCAAACATAATACTGATTTAAAAAGAGTAGAAACGCTAATAAACAATAGAAATAATAGAAAATAACATAAAGTAATCCTATCAATTATAAGCATTATTGAACTGTGACAGGTAGCTCACTGAATATGCTATATCTGGGCGGCTTGCTACTGACAGATACCAATTGGTATGGGATATTCTTGTCACATTTTTCCATGTGCTGGTCTCGAAACAAGAACCAAAGTTCAAGTTCCTTTAATGATAAAAAGAATAAATCATACAGAAATTTATTCATTTCAGAGCAATCAGCTTATATCGTTCATGCTACTGCAGATGATGTATGGTATCTGGACAGTGGGTGCCATCTCACGTGAAGAAAAAAAGAAGAAAAAGATTGAATTGACAGCACTTGAAAGATAACAAACAATAAACACAAAACAGCAATAAATGTAAAAATAATATTAAAAACTAGGTAAGTATACATATACAAAACACCATAATTAAAATTTGACTGGATCTTCTGAAAAATTCCAGCACATTGAACCAGGACAAGAAAAGTTGAAATGGCATCGGATCACAGTAACCCAAATAAAAGGTACAGGAACAGTTACATTATCTCACAGTAATACTGAAATAAAATTAAATAATACTCTTTATGTACCAGAGTTATCAACAAATTTGCTTTCAGTTGCTCGTATAACAGAGAGAGGCAATACTGTTTTATTCACAAAAGAGCCTATATTAAAAATGAAAAAGGATGGCTGGCATCTATCTGACTAAATTTCAAAGCATGCTAATAATGTTTCAATAAATAATAGAAAGAAATGGCATGAAAAACTAGCTCATTCATTTGAATGAAAAAGACATCAAAATAAACAACCTAGTGTCAGGTTTAGACTTGAATAAAAATGATATTATCGTATAGGTAATTGTGAAAGCTGTATAAAAGGAAAATGTCACGTTTGCCTTTTCCTAAAAATCAAGGAATAAAAACAAGTCTTGGAGGTTATACACACTGATTTGTATGGAGCCATGCCGCAGGCAACCATTGGTGGCTCAAGGTACACATCCTAACCTTTATTGATGATTTCATCCGATATTGCTATGTATATTTTTTACAAAATAAATCTGAAACATTGGAAAAATTAAAGGAATTTAAAATGGAAGTGGAACTGCTTACTGAAAAGAAAATAAAGTACATAGAGTTAGATAATGGTACAGAATACTGCAATAAAGATTTTGATCAATAATTTAAAGAAAATGGCATTCAAAGGAGATTGGCTGTTATATACGCAGCACAACAAAATTGCCTTGCATTTTGGAAGATGTATGATGATTGAATAAAAAGTTTCTGAAACATTGTGGGCAGAAGCCATAGCCACAACAAATTATATTGTGAATAGATGTCCCGCGAAGGCCTTAAATGGAGAGACACCATATATGAAATGGGTTGGCCGCACACTATCTGTAAAACATTTACAAAAACAAGTAAATAGTACAGCGCCCATTCAATGAATTCGTTCCATAAGTTGCACACAATGTGCTCAGAGATGGCGTTACACGTCCCGATAATTGAGATTCGTGAATGACTTTGTTGAACTGTTGTTCTCAATCACTCTTTTGTTTTCTGCGGACCATTTTTTCCGGTCCATGGTCATAACCTATTTTGCAATGATGTAGTAAATAAAATAAAATATAAATGAAATTACTTTTTCCTTCTCATAAAATATTAGAAAAGATGTGTTTTGAAGGAATGATTTGTGAACCGGGCTCAGTGTACTTTGAGAGAGATCTACGTCATGTTGTGGACTAACACAGGTTGATTAGAATTTATTAGTTTAATTTTGCACTTGCTAATAATTTAGAAAATATGTAGACGCTCTCAAAAATCTTCTGCCATTTTAATAATAATTTTTATAAAATCTTCATCGAAATCTTCCCATTTTTTTGTGGTTTCGAGAACTGGATCTGTGCACACAGAATATACCATTTCTTTTTCCACATGCGAGCATTTGGCAATGTATTTGAGCATTATACAGGATGTTGTTTTGGTCAGCGACAAGCGACCCAGGAGTGGTAGTACAAAAAATACATTTTCCAAAAATGGACTTAATTCCATTAAATACTGTAAATGCGTTGAGAAATACCTTATTCAATTTGAAATAAAATTACCGCAAAGTATGGTCACTAGCCACGTGCACTGACTAGAGCTAGGCACAAGCCGCCATCGCCCCACCCCTTTACACCCTCGCACTCCCGTTGAGTATTACGTCTATATTTAAGCTTATTACATGATTTTCAAAATAATATTATTTTAATTTTTATTATTATAAAAAAATAAAGTATTTTTTTTATATTTTTTTTAGCACCAGTATCAGTTGTATTATCGACCCTGAGTCGCTCGTCGCTGACCAAAACAACAACCTGTATTTGTCTCGAATGACATTATTTTTGAAATATGTCTTAACAGTTTTTTCAGGAGCTGGGCATTTTACCTCCTCAACAAAATCACCCATGCATGAAGTTCCTAATATCCCATTGATAAGCACAAAACCTGTTTTTTTTTATTGGTACATTTAGTTTCTGTGAAACTTCTTTCAGTAGTCTTTCCTCTAACTTTCTTCAACGTAGAATGAATTTGGTTTCTGGTATTTTGTAGCCTCCTAATATCTAACTTTCTTCAACGTAGAATGAATTTGGTTTCTGGTATTTTGTAGCCTCCTAATATTTGCTCCACCAATAAGCCGTCTGTCCTACAGTGAGCAGCTTCTTGTAATTTTGAAGCTGTCAATCTTCCTTGACATATGTTGTGCCAGTATTTACTATCTGTTTGACCTTCTGTCTTTTTATTTTTGTCTTCTATTATTTCTAAAATTAATTTTATATCGTATATTTGAAAATTTGTGAAATCAAGTGTACATTAAGTCAAACATGTTTTTAGTCTAGTAATTCCGCCGTTTCATGGGAAATTGTGCGGTAGTCTCTGATGGCTCTGATGTTCACATTACGGGCCGTCAGGTTTCTAGCCCAAACCGGTGATCCGCACATGGCTATGGACCGCACGATGCCCGTAAATAAGTATGTCTGAGTGAAATGACTATAATCATCAATAATTGTTTGGAAATATCTGTATCCCTCTTTGGTCGGCATTCTAGTGGGACCTGCAATATCAGTATGAATCAATTCACCTATTTTATTTGACCCTGGTCTCTGTATTCTTTTCAATGGCAATCTTGTTGCTTTATTCTTCATGCATGACCCACACACTGCTTTGCTAAAAGGTAATCTTAATATTGCTAAATTCTTTCTTCACATATGTCCAAATCTTTGATGCCATATGTTTTTATTCTCATATTTCTCTTCTTTACTCATTTCACAAGACTGTGCAACTTCTATTTTAGCATTAATTTTCACTTTAAATGTATACAGTTGGCCTTTTTTAACACTATAAGACATCCTATCTTCATGTTTGATTAGTAATCTTCCGTTTTTAAATGTCACTTCCATTCTTCTTTCTACCAATTTATTTACTGACATCAAGTTGGTGCTTAGGCCAGGCTCAACTGTATCTATAATATCACTGCTTCAATTCTTATTTTTTGTTGCGGTTAGAATTTCTCTATTTGCTATTTTTATATTCAATGTATGAGACATATCTTCTATTTTCCTTAATAAAATGCTGTGTAGTACCGGAGTCAACGACAATGGTTGACCTTTAGTTTCTTGACCAGATCTAATGATATTAGCAATTGCTGTTGATCGTGTCGGGGTTTTGAGGCACTCTTTGACAACGA
This sequence comes from Polyploca ridens, assembly GCA_951394255.1. Taxonomy (NCBI): domain Eukaryota; kingdom Metazoa; phylum Arthropoda; class Insecta; order Lepidoptera; family Drepanidae; genus Polyploca; species Polyploca ridens. The sequence continues at coordinate 539,783 of OX596271.1, read as the reverse complement.
ACTCAAAGTTTTATTTAGCTTAAAACCTGCTTTATCTGTTGCTATTTTCGAGACAACCTTAATCAGTTTTTCTATAGGTTGGTCTTCGAGGTCTTGTTCAAGACTGTTCCTTGCACGTCGCTCACTACGATTACTTAGGTCTTCATATTATTTCGAAGTGGAAGGAGCACCTGGTAACCTATTCGATTCTTCTGACGTCGAGGGCAGTACTATTGATTTTTGAATGGAACTCGTGGGTTCCTGTTTTTCTGATGCCAAAATAATATCATTTTCTAGTGCATGTGTTTGATCTAGATGTATTTCATGGTGTATGTTGGAGGAAATGCGAATATTAAAAATTACCCATTTTTTGTTTTTATTCAGGAACCTTACACGATATCGAGAACTTGCTTTGTAAAGTTTTTCACATCTACAGATAAATGTTGTGATGGTTTTGGTAAAGGTGTCGGAGTCTCTATGAATATTATTGGGGATGCATTTAGGGTACATCTTTTTTCTAATGTATTGAACAATTCAAGATGAATCAATGCCACTGGTCGATCGTCTTTGCTTAATTTGTCTCCTAGTATATTTATAGGCTATATAAATACTAGGAGACATATATAGCGTATGCTTAATGAGGGCGGCGAAAAATAGGTGTGGAGATGTTTTAGAGGTTTCTATGGACTTTTCTCGATTTTGTAAATTTCTCGAAAACTATGATAGATAAAGAAGTCACGAGAGTTTTATTAATATCTGTTCAGAAACTATATAAACCAGACATGTCCGCAACTCGGCTCTCATAACCATAGATCGGAATTAGGTGACTATATTTACCTAAACTTTGAAGAACAGAGTCAGAAAGTGGAGACTTCCATATGACAACATTTTTTTTCCCGGGATTCGGGAAAAATCTTAAGTAAATTAAAAATAAACGTTATTTCAGATAGATATGAACTATTTTCACCTAAGCTAAGCAACCACCAATTTTTCGAAATTTTCTCTTAAAATCTCCAAATAAATTATTTTACTTAATACATGTATTGAAATTATTAGGATGTGTATTTTAAAGGTATTTATGCTCTTTAACCTGTCGGTCGCTTCAAATCTTTGTACTTATACATATTATTTGTTAATTTTTCTGTCGAATGATAATCTAAGTAGTGAAGTAGTAAAAATGGATATGTTAATAAAACATGCAAATATAACAAGAAATTATTTTTATTCATATAACATAAATAATCAAATTTGAACATAAGTTCACAATAAAATAATAAATAACAAATAAAAAATAAGCATAATAGCAAAGAAGTAACAAATAAATAAACAAGTATTTATCCACAAGTTGAATTATTCAATATGAACCTCATTGTTTTAAGTTGGTATTACTTGCTCATAGCTGTAGAGAATTGAAATAAATAACCATAAGTTTTTCAACATTTTCCGGTGTCAATCTGTTTCGTTTGACACTTATTAGCCATTTATAGGAAGAGAAAGATCTCTCAACATCCACAGATGTGAGGTGCATTTTGTATAAAACTTCGTTATTTATTTCATTCCCGCTTAAATTTTTTCACTTATCTCTCTAACCACGTCATAATCGGGGTTTCGATCCAAAACTGTAAAGTAATTCAGTTAGTGCTATTTGTATAATTGAATAATATTCATCAATATAATTTAACTCTGGTAAAATATCATAGCTACCTATAATATTTTTTGCGTTTCTTATGGAAAGAGCCTCATTGCTATTAAGCCTGCTTATTACATTGGATATTTTGTTAAAAGCCATGTTCCCCATCTTGTGATTACTGGTTGTGGAGGTAGCGGCAAATCAGGGTACATTTCTTTTAACACCTTCACCCGGTTTGGGGATTTTAAAAAGATCTTTTTAACATTTGCTATAAATGCGTCAACATTCTCTACTGTGCTGATGTGTTAAGAGCATGTTATGTGAACCATATTAGGGAAATCAATTTTTAAAAGGCGGCCAGCTCGCAACATACCGGGTGGAGATTTCGAGATGGCATATTTTTCAATAATGTTTTCATTATAATTATTAGTAAATATTGCTGAACCCTAAATGTTGATGTAATAGGTTTACAAGATGTGTATTTTTTCTAACAAAACAACGCAATAAAACAATATAAACCCAGCCGAACGTTGTGAATGAAAACGCGAGATAACGACAACTCACCTCTCGCCCCAGCCCGCAGTCGAACGGCATGCGGGATGCGGGGCGGGGCGTAGCGCCTGGGGCCCAATTCTCACCCAATCGAAACTGATCGCTCGATCGAAAAAAGCACGAATTCTAACTTTTACGAACGTTACGTTATTCTGGCAATTTCAAGGCCGGCATATTTAGAAGGGAAACCAGTCAGCCAGAGCGTTGATTGGTCGGGACCATTCGAATTGACTCCGCCCCTCGAAATTTTACAGTCGAATAGGACTCGAACCGTAAGTTCGATTCGAAGGCTAGTTCGAGGGAAGTGAGAATTGGGCCCCTGGTCGCCGCGAACTACCAGCACGTGTACTACAACGCAAACCGCGCCGCGCGCCGCTAACAGAGCGGCAACGCAGCATTTAAAGTTCGCTAAACTAGAAACCTTTATCTATCTACAATAGGTACCTACCTGCTTACTGTACAAACAAAAATCAAAATCAAAAAGTCATTTATTCAGTTTAGGCCCTAGTAAGGCACTTATGAACGTTAAATTGGTACATACAGAATTTACCACCGGTTCGGAATACACTTAAACTGAGAAGACTCCGGCAAGAAACTCAGCAAGGCACAACCAAAACATTAATTTATTTATTTACTCTCTGATTAATTACATACGTTTTTCACCAATTTATTGTAATTTTAATGTATTTATTTACTTAATAATAACAAAATAACTTACTTAAATTAGGCGGGAGTTTTCAATGTGTCTACCACATGTTTCTATGCACACTTGGCACCGCCTGACAGTATGCGCGTGCCCGCGGGACGCTAAATCGGTATCCCGAAAACATTCCTTCAATTATTCGAATGCAAAAAATATCTTATCTCGCATTACGGCTTCGCTGGATGAAGGCATCTTGAAAACAATTTCCTTTAGCGCCACAAGAAAAAAGCTAGTGGGGTTAAATCGGGCCATGGTTGTGCCCCATATCGTCCAATCCACCTTTCTCCGAACAAAACATTAACTTTTTCAGTAATAGTTCTCCCCAAGTGTGGTGGTGCTCCATCCTGCTGAAACCATGTCTCCCGTAGCCTAGCAAGAGGCAGGTCATCCAAATAGGGCTCGAGAATGTGGCTGATTAAATTTGCGTACTTTGCAGTCGTCAAGGTCCCGTCAATGAAATATGGCCCAATTATCTCTTGCCCTATTATAGCAGCCCACAAGTTAATGGTCCAACGTATCTGGTGGCCCGCCTCTCTGGTGGCATGTGGATTTTCACCCGACCATAAATGAATATTTTTTCTGTTCCACATACCATTTCTCGCGAACGAATTCATCGGTCCAAATTATTTGTGCGCTGAAATTTATATCCGCGTTGGACTGATTTAAAAAGCAACGGGAAAATTCAAGTCGTCGGCGTTCATCACCAGGATACAACGCATGCACACGCTGTAATTTGTACGGGTGCTACTGATCTCGGTGTAAAATTCTCAGCACCGTACGGTGATGCAATCCAAAAAGCCTAGCAGCCACACGAGAGCTCTCCCATGGGGTGCCTATGAAAAAAGTTTAAAACGCGCTCTTCAATGTTCACTGGTACTCTTAATGGCACGTTGTGTTCAGATTCTACTCCCGAGTTACCAGCAATCGGCTCATTTCTATCGCTTCTGTATTAACATTCTCCCGTGAATACTGCGGTGTGAGTTAGTTGTGAAACTCGAGTAGTGGCAAAGTGTGTGTAATATGAATGAATGAGTTTATCGGCTGTTTATTAAGAGTTACAGAATAAAAAGAAATCCTTAATATCTTTACCTATTTGATTTACGACTATGGTCGCCATATATTAAATTGTTCAGGGTAACGAGCTTCTACCTTATATAAAAAATATGCCATCTCGAAATCTCCACCCGGTATATGCCACGCTATCAGTGCATAACATGAGTACATTATTTACTTTTTCTTCATATCCCTCACCTCACATTGTTTGCAAAGATTCGCTAACAAAATTAGAAATTGTCTCTCCATTTACTGTCTCCAACATTTTACATGCAATTAAGTACGGTCGAGCTGCTACATTTTCAATCAAAGGCATCACCAATAAATGTACCACGCATCTCCCTAAAAATCTGTGGTTTCATACAAAGAAATCCATATTTTATTATTTCCTATAATATTGTACACATTACTTAAATGAGTGTGGAAAAAATTTGTAAAATATTGTTTTCGCAACAAGGACTCCGATGGAATAATCTTTTTTGCAAATGCAACAACATGAGAAGCAAATATATTTACTGAAAAACTTTTCGAAGGCTGGGTTGCTAACTTGAGACCATGGTATGTTGCAAAGAATTAAACATTCAATTAAATCAAAGAAAAATTCTTGATCAGGTTTTCGCTGTCTACCTTGATCCTTTTTTCCATAGATGTGCCGGTCGACGTTTCCCTTGAATGTCGCCTTCACTTGAGTTTCACATTTTGTACAAAATATGATGCCACTTGCAGGATCATAAACTAACTCAGGGTTATTGATAATCCAAATAGCGACAACTTCTGGACTCTCTAAAAATAAAATTTGCTTTCTTTAAAAACATCACGAACAATATCACATTGCCAGAAGGTATAAATAAGATATTTGTTTATTTATTTGTTTCTTATTTCTTTATAAAATAATTATGAGGAAATTGTAAATTCCGACATTTACAATTTCCTCATAAATATATTTCCCTCTCCTTTACTTTACAGAGTTATAAAAAAAAATTAGTTATACGCATAGTCAAGATTTTTCACGATTTTTTACGTTCCTTAATTAAACATTATATATACTACACAAGACTGTTTGTTGCCAAAATAAAATAATAAAAAAATAAAAAACATTTTAGTAAGGACTAAGGTCGTTACCCACTACACCGTGTCAGACCATGACATGACTGTGCTATGAACGTATCAGACACGACAAGCAACACGATACTATGCCCACTAAAACGGATCAACGAAGTGCTGTGCCCGTATGCAACCCGTACGATGCCCGTATATAACGTCCATTAAATTATATTCTTTGTATTGAAACGTATGAGACTATGCTCACTAAACCGTTCCGTCACCGTCGCGTGTCATGCACAGAGCATGTCAGCACCGGCAAAATATTCCCCCTGACAATAGTTGACGGTCCGTGCATGGCACGCGATGGTGCTGGTCGGTGACGGAAAGGTCTAGTGGGCATAGTCTCATACTTTTCAATACAAAGAATATTTGTTTACCTGAAACGCTTCTATCATGGTCCTAGTATGACACGGTGTAGTGGGTAGAGATCTTTAAGAAACATGCCTATGCTCGAGGTATAAAATTCACGCTTAAGTCTTAAAGATAAAAAAAATAATCCAAAGATTAAATAAAAAAAAAAAAAACAAAACAATTTCAACAAATTAACGAAATTTAAACATACCTTCACGAATAGGTATCTAGCTCCTTGCAGATGCCAGAAAACCACAAAATCCAATCGAAAAGAAAGCAGTGTCCGTGAATCAAGCCAAGTACGTCAGGTGCGGTAGAAAACAGTCCGATATTCCAAGCCAGGTCAAAGAAAACTAAGGATCACAAAATAAGATACGTGCGCACTCCAATACCAAGAAGAATGGAATGAGAAGAGAATTACACTGGTTTAGCATATCTCTATATCTTTCTGTCTTATAAAGATACAGTTTTTTAAAGCGAGATAGAAAACAATGTCGAGCTGTAGCCGCGTGATATTGCTATCTCTTTCGTTACTCAAACGGAAACTGCTACCTGCATACTTTTTAGTTGTTAGCCAGAGAACTATTGTTTAATTCTCGGAAATACAATTGGTTTAAAAGATAATACTCAAAGTGACTTAATTTTTATGTAAGTTATCTTCACTAAGTGGCAAACAAGCATTGATGCTATCAAAGTCTCAATATTTAATTTATATTTTCACGATAAAGTGATACCGGTTGAAGTTGTGATAGCCTTGTTCGTTAGTTAGGTCATGTTTGCCATTTATTCGAAATAAAAAAAATTAGTTCAATTGCTGAGTCTCAATTATTTTACTACGTAGCTTAACGTTTTTAATTACGACACGAAAGTCGAGTCAGAAAGTTTCAGAAGCACCGACATAGTTAGTAACTGTTAAAAAATTAAAACATAGAAATACATAAAAGAGTAGATGCATTCGTTTAAAGATCACGGAAAAATTGCCATGACTCTGCAATCCATTCGAAATACATATCCTAATAATCTTAACACATGTATTAAAACTATTTATTTTAAGATTTTTCGTAAAAATTCCGAAAATTTGGTGGTTGCGCAGCTTAGGTAAAAATAGTTCATATTTATGTCAAATAACGTTTATTTTTAATTTACTTAAGACTTTTCCCGATTCCCGGGAAAAAATTCAGACGTCTGTAGACTCATCACCTTGTTCTTTACTGAAGAGCACTCGATAAATTCTATGAGGTGGGAGACGTGGGCCATAGGTCAACCGAAGCTTTAACACCTTGCCACCAGGTTGCTGCTAACCCAGTGAGAAGCATAGGTAGTCCACGCAGGGCAATACCATCCGCGATGCTGACGCACTCCTTGTAGATCTCGATAGCGTCAATAAACGCTACGACGTCGCTGTCCTTAGCGCCGTCGAAACGCGCCGTGCACTTAGCAAAATTGCCATGATGAAGTACAGGCGTAGGTGAGACACACGAAGCTGCAGGCGACTGCATCTGAAGCATCTGCGCGAGTTGCAGTAGTTGCTGGTCGGTGATTATAATCGGAGTCGGCGCGATGGACGAGCCGGGTGCGGGCGACGCAGCCGTTGCGGGCAGCGGCGCGGCCGCATCGCTAGGCGCACTTGCGCCTGATCGCGACTCACTCTCCCCCTTGTCTTTATCCCCTTACCGTGTAGTCGGAGCCATTATCGTAGACAAGTATAGAACACGTAAGTAGATGTAAAAAGTCTATCCCATGTAACGTAAGATTTCGCCTACATAAATGTTTACTTAAGTCCAACACATGTACCAATCTTGAATAACAAAAATAAGTCCCACTTATATCAACAAAAGATAACAAAAAGTTCTATAAACATCACCACGTAATATAAGGTACGATAGGCAGGATGTAACTACTTGTAACAAGAAACAAGACTAAACATAAACAAAAGCTGAACATAAACACTTGCGGTTATCGCTAGGCGGAATGTCTTTGTGTCATCGTCCATAGCACTAATCTAAAAATGTTCATTAAAATTAAAACTAGGTACTTATCGTCGCTTCGGTAGAGTGCAGCCTCGTGTCAAATGTGCTATGTAGGCGCCAACTATGAGCGCTCTCTCACGCACTAGATGTGTAAACAGGTTGGCGAGGCGAGGGTAACCAGGATAGGCCTCCAGCAACACACATCCAGCCGTAGAAAGATGGTACAAAACTCAATGGCACGGCACTCATTTACGTGACTTAAAGAACAGTCAACGCGACCGGATACACACGTAAATAGGTACGATAGTTCAAAAGTACAAAGTTATAAAAAGTAAAATGTTCACAGATCGTTCACACTAAATAGGTAGCACGATTGTTATAAACACAGTTTATAGGAACACATACGTTTGAGTCACAAAATGCATTCACTGGTTCCGAAGAGCCGAACGTTGGGTAGCCATTTATCGGCTTACCTATTTACGTTATTTTAATTTTGAGTGATTGTCTGGTGCAAATCAAAGAAAACACGCGAAAACTATCAAAACTTTACTGTTTTGTATCAATAGTTCTATGTCTTAATCTAAAACATATGTCCGCGTGCGTACACCCCGATATGCTACAATACACTGGGTCAACGGTGGCGGTGTACTACACGCGGGCGCAGCCCGTAGGCATGGGACCGCTGAGGGGCGAGGGGTAGTGATACTACATCACGTTGTGCTATAATACTATTTTTGCCAAAGAGCTACTTCAGCATCCGAAATGTAAAAAATCCTGAAGGAAATTATATCTGCTGTGGGAAGTACTGGGCTTATACCCGTAGCTTTAGTTTCGGATCAAGGAGCAGCATTTCAATCGGCCATTAAAAGCCTCCAGGAAGATACAAGACGAGAACAAATCCTGGCTGATGAAAATACAGGTAAGAAAAGTTATTTACACTATGCTATACTCATCTACACTCATAACGAAATAAGTTGTTTTGTTTTTTTTGTACTTTTTATTAAATCATCTGATCTGATTCTGTAAATTATGTTACTGATAGAAAGTTACAATATGCTCGGTAGTCATAGTGCAGCTAGTAGAAGTCGGTAGTGTGCATGTATAAATAATATCGATAATTTAATAATGTAATTAATGTTTTAGATGAAACTATTCGAACTGATGGATTCAAGTTGAGTGTCATTGCTGATCCACCTCACCTTATCAAAGGTATCCGAAACAACTTTCTGACGAAAGAAATCTCCTTTAAAGGTAAAAGGGCTACGTGGATGGATATTGTTGATGTCTATAAAACAGACTGTCAACATGCAAACATGCGCTTGCTACACAAGTTAAATGACGAGCATGTTTTACCATAAAAAAAAGTGAAGGTTTGTATTAAATTACTTTTTGATTTTGAAAAATCTTAATCATTATGGTGAAACGTCAGTAACTCGTTTTGAAAAATCCGTGAAATAACAAACAACAAATTAAAAGGATCGTGAAATAGGGTTTCATAGAAAAAAATAATCTTATATTCCTGTGGAAACGTAAATAATGAATCTATTGGGTATAAATGACTGTGACTTGCTTCATCTGTCTGTGTGTTCTAATAATAAATAATATTGTTTCTTATTTTCAGGTGAAAAATTGTGTGCGAGTGTTTAGTAAAACTATGGCAGGTGCCCTGTTCTATACTTCTGCATTTTGTGAGTATTATTATATTACATTGTTTATTTTTTAAATTATTCTTTTACGAGGACTACTTTAATCATTTTTATAATATTTTTTTGTTTTAGCTAACTATGCTGATGGAAGAACAGTAAGCAACACTTTAAAGAATACTGCAGAAGTGGTGTCTTTCTTGGACGATTTGTTCGACAGTGTGAATGGTGCCAGCATTTTTAATCCAAAAAGAAAAGGAAAGGAACTGCGTGCAGCCGTAACAGCCTCGTCGAAACATCACGATTTTTGGAGAGAGGCCATGCAAAATCTCGAGAAGCTAAAATTTGTTAATGAACGGGGGCAAGAAATTATTGTACCGAGTATAAAAAATTGGATTACTACCCTTAAAAGCTTCCAGAGGCAGTGGCATTTTATTTCATTTCATTTAGTAGCAAAGGAATTAAAATAATGCGTCCTCGTTAGAATAAAGAGAATAACATACTCTATGAACATAATGCGTACACACACACATGAAGAAAATACATTACATACTATTGTATGTAATGTATTTTCTTCATGAATACAGATCATTGAAATAAAGGAAGCTGACCTACCCAGCAGAGTATGTTGTAAGGTGTTTTGGCACTACAATCGAAGAATCCAATAAGTTTTTGGAAATACAGGCACATAAAATAAATAATATTTCAAATGTAGTTAAAAAAGAACTGCTTCGAAAGCACGATTTTAATAATATATATTGTCCAAAACATAAATATTCACTCCGGAACGCTTTCCTACAGATTTCAATTAAATTGGCTATATTTAACTGGATAAATATCATAAATAGGATTTTAAAAGGAAGTGATGTTGCTCGATTGGAGATGAGAAATAACTTGCCCTCTATGCAGAACAAAGCATTTACTAAATTTAAGAAAAGGTTAAAAAGGAAATAAAAATGTATTATAAGTACCTACTTGAGTTTTATTTTACCGTTTTACCTGTAAATAGTAAAAAATTGGGATAAAGGGAGGAGGGTACTGCCCGATATTAGGGCTGTATAATATTAAGGCTTTAGTCCGACAAGGACCATTGCTTTAAAAAAAAAATGTCATACATCAATTTCCCTAGTCGGCTCTATTGCCTGACCAATTAGTAAGTGAGATACCCATCTGATACGTAGTATCTCTACCTAGTCTGTGTTATAAATCGCGACAGTCTCTACTGAGAGCGTCGGCAACATACATTTCTGTCCCTTTTTTGTAAATTATTTTAGCATTGTATGGCAGTATCTGAAAGAACATGCGTAGCGGTCTGGCTGGTGCCTCTACTAGAGGTTTATTGAAAATGGCTTCAAGAGGCTTGTGGTCAGATTCAATTGTTAGGTTCTTGCAGCCCCATATATATGTGTGGAACTTTTTACATGCTACTAGATGGCATTGGCTTCTTTTTCTAGTTGACTATAGTTTTGTTCGGTTTTTGTGAACGCCTTAGCGGCGTATGCTATTGGTTTATTATTCTGTATGAGTTCTCCACCACATGCATAGCTACTGGCATCTACTGAAAGCAATATTGGGTCTCTGGGGTCATAGAATCCAAGGATCGGTGGGCTCTTTAATGATTACTTGAGTTCGCATTTTTTAGTAATTTATTTTGAGCTGAAACTTTTTATAGAGTGTCTGTACCTGATGTAGTCTTCACTCCCTTCGGATGTATATACCCTTTCCGTTAGGGGTGGGCGTTGAATGAACGAACCGTTTTTTTAGACTGTTTACTACGCGTCAACGGTTCGACTAGTTTACAGTTCACAGATAAACTAGTTTACTCATGAACGACATTACATGCGTCGACTTGATTTCGTGTGGTCCACGCACGACGCGACGGAACGAGTGATTACGAAGATTGCCGAAGCAATGCGACGTGCGTGCGGTCCGCTTATTATTGTTTCTCTCTCTTTCTCATGCAGAAACGAACACGTTCATTTCATCATGCGAACGCTGTCAAATGTAAATAGACTCTATTACAAAGTAATAGATACGAATCTTTAATTGGTTAAATAATAAATGTTTTTGAATTTTTATAACGTAATTTTTTTAGTCCTGATTGAAATGCATTACGTATCGGTCATGGTCAAATGTTATAGGTTATTATTATAAATTAGGTAATATAAGACAATGTAATTCGGAAATAAGTAAAATAACTGATTGTAAATAGTGTATAAAAATAGTGTAGTCTGTGTTTGACTGGTTATTTTAGTGTAAATATTAATAATGTCGGTTCGTAAAAACAGCAGTGTTATTTGGCACCACTTTGAAAAAGACAATGGAACCTATAAAGCAACTTGTAATGAATGCAAAGACACCTATTTTAAGTTTGAATCATCAACCGCAAATTTAAAAAGTAGAGAAAACTTTCTTCCGTTTATTTTGACCAGACCGGTCTTCCATCCAAAGGGAACATTTCAATTCGCAGGTACAATTCGTTGACTGATAGTTGATTAGTAAACAAGTTTTTAACTAAAGGACATATTCCGATCGTTTACTAAACTATATTCAGTCTATGATAAACCAGTCGAAAATTAAACTGTTTTATAAACTAGTTTATCATAGACGGTAAACCAGTCTCGTTTCGTCGACCGTAAAAACGTCGACGACCCACCACTACTTTCCGTTACTCCCTATATATTAATAGAACTCTCTTCCTCCGAGCTGTCTATACTATCATTTTGAGTGATTATCTCTACGTTTTTTGATTTACAGCACTTTGTTAGGTGATTCTTTTTATTACAGATTTTACAGACTTGAATGCTGGGCAAGCTCGCCTTCTATGGGTGGTAAAACATCTTTCACAGTAAAAGGTATCTTCACTTTTTTTCTTTCAATTTTTCTGTTCAAGGTCACCATGTCCACTGTTGTCGCCTGCTTCATGTTATTCACCTGCATTTTAACCTGCTCTGCTGAATGGCAGATAGATGTCTATAGTTTTTTGCAGTGTGAGATTAGTTTCTGCTAGCAATTTTTCTCTGGTGTGTTGCTTTCTATTCCAACCACAATGCGGTCTCTGATAATGGTGTCTTCTAATGTAAAAACAAAAAGTAGGAATCAATGATAGTGTGTCATCGGGCTCCTTAGTCAAATTGGGCGTACCTCAAGGCTCGATTTTAGGCCCATTTCTGTTTCTAGTTTATATAAATGACCTACCTTACATGGTGAAAGAACTATCAGATGTCGTTTTGTTTGCAGATGATACGTCTCTAATATTTAAAGTAGATAGAAAAGACAAAGATCTTTTAAAAGTTAACCACGCTCTGGAAACTGTGTCTCAATGGTTTGCTGCCAACAATCTAATGCTAAATTCTAAAAAAACTAAATTCTTCTTCTAAGATTTTCATTACCAAATGTACCAAAAGTTGATACCAATGTTATTGTGGACGGTACTAAACTTAAGACCAGGCATCAAAATTTATCATGATTTTTGACTTAATATGCTGTGTCCATCACAAGTCTGATCAAAAAGTAAATTATAATTTAAGTTATTTCAGACCTTTATCTAGGGCCCCACAAAGCCAAAAACGTGATTCGAAGACTTTCATTCGATCATTTATTCGTTTTAAAAATGGTATCTTTTTAGCTTTAATATAATTTTCTTTGTAATCGGCTTCAGTTTTCTGTCTTAAATTTGTCTTACAGCAAGAAAACATAGTTTACTAGGGCATGATAAACCAAAATTTTCCTAGATATTATAACAGGTGGAGATTTCGAGATGGCATATTTTCGAAACCTAGATTGGGTTAGTCATGCTGAACAACTCCACGGAGGCAATGGCAATAGTGTACAATATTTCACTAATTAATTTTAGGTCTTCAGATTCTTCGAGATTAAATTTTTTACTCATTTTGAACACGGCGTTACAAAAATGATAGTAGCAACCTTTAACCGCTACATGTGGAAAAACTTCTTCTACAGCTTTTACGACTGCTAATTCATAATCGCATTTGTACATATTTAAGTTTAATCCAAATTGTTGTTTCAGTATTAGAAACAACCTTTTGTATGTACTTTGTTTCTTGTTAGGTAATAGAGCAAAAATTACGGGTATACAATTCACCATATCATCACTCCGTGCTATATCAACATGTAAACTATACATCTGATAATATGGAGCTAGTACAATTTTAAACGTGCCGTCGCCATTAACTGTTTCAGTGGATTTTAAATATTCCTGTAACTCTGGCCGTGTTAGCACTGAAAATATTATGATTCTATCGGAGGAATCATATTCGTCATATAAAAAGAAATCTTCCACTAAATTATGTGGTAGTCTGAAATTTTTTGTGTCTGTTACTTTCAAACTACGCATATTTAAATAGTTATTCCGTGCTCTATAAAGAGTATCCTTCTTTGATGCGAACATGGGTATTTGATGAACCTGACCTTTATAATCATGGTTCAAAATATTTTGGGCAGACTCGAAATTTTCGCACACCTCTTTCTTACAGTCGTCCATAACCATGTCTATTAAATTGCGGGTATGATCAGGAGCATCGCACGTGTACTTCGCGGGGTTCTCGTTTTTTTTATTGAGTGGTTTTGAGGTGCGGCAATCTTTTTGTTTGGAACACCGCCAATTCGTTGTCCCGGATTTATTTTTTAAATATAAGTTGTATCGGTATCCACCGTGTAGCAAAACAGGCTTATTTTTTTGACTTTTTAGAAATGTACAACTATGTCTATCCATTTTCTTAAATGAAATTCTTAAGCTTCTTAAACTATTGATAAAATGACATTGTCATTTTTAGTAATAAGAGGAAAAAGTTACCGGCCCGAACGTTTTTTTTTTATTAAAGAGGTTTCGTAAGTTTTTTTTATTATTTAACCTTTTTTAATTTTTATAGCGATGTTTCACAAATTTTCATGCTAACTGTATACACAGATAAGAAAATGATGTTATTCACTAATATAATGTTTTGAGAATATGATGTTTTGCGTATGTGGTATCTTGAGATTATGATATTTCGCGAACATGATGTTTTGAGAATATGGTGTTTTGTGAATGTGGTATCACGAGAATATGGTATTTTGCGACTGTGGTATCTCGAGATTATGATATATTGCGAATATGATGTTTTGAGAATATGATATTCTGCGACGGAGCGGTTATACGACATATTTATTCGATGCATAAGAGGGTTATAGTAAAGTACGTCTAATTTCCAATAGTGCTCGATTGACGGCTTAGGATTGAGACCCATGTAGATTATTACTCCAAAAAATGTTTTCAATTCCTCCAATTTTGTACACCGTGATTGCATGTGAATGTTTCCCTCCCTAAAGGTAAAACATCTCTTTTCCATTGGGCATCGGATGGATTGGATGATAATGAACTTGCCGGTGTGGGTGACGGACTCTCAGTACTTCTGCCTGCACTACTTGCTATAAAATTTGCAATTACCTCGGTATCGTCGCTTTCTTCATCTTCATCATTGGGTTGATATTCTTCATCACTTCCACTACTAAATGGTTCTTCATCAGAATTTTCTAAATACCGCAATAATTCTTCATTTGTATATGTTCTATTCGCCATTTTCAAAAAAGGTATCAATTTATAGTCACAAATAAACCTTTTTCCAATAAAATATCAATTGTAACCTCAAATACTTTTTTACCTGGTGCCATCATCACCTTTTTACCACCGCACCGCTCGCCGGCGATGTGGAGTTCATCGTCATATCCTCGAGCCGCCTCGATCGTCCACACAACGGTTCAGTCGGACGTTCCTACTGCGGACCATTAGGATGTGGAATGAGCTCCCCATTACGGTTTTCCCTCAACGCTACGATATGGGGATCTTCAAGGTCGGCAACACATCGGCAATCACCCTGGTATTGCAAATGTCCATAGGCGGCGGTGACCACTTACCATCAGGTGGACCGTCTGCCTGTTTGTCAACCTAATGACATAAAAAAAAACATTACACTTTCTAATCTAATTGCAGTTATGACAGTTGTGACGTAGCACATCACGCCACCTCGAACCATCCAGCCGCCGCCGACGCCGCCGCAGCGCAGAGGGGAAAGTTACCGCCCGCGGGACGCCCGCACACCCCGCGCCACGTGCCTCACCCCGCAGCATCCTTTATAAGACCGCGCACTCCAGTGAGAGGCACGCAGTCGGCTCAGCGCTATCGTACAGTCAACACATGTCGGTTCGGGTTACCAAATTCGGCTGTGTTGATCATTGCGGTGAGGTTGGTCCGTCTGTACCGAAGCCCTGGTAGATTTACCATCGGGCACCGTCCGCGTCCCCGATACCGTATTCCCTGTGAATCAGTATATTTATCGTCTCCTCGTACGTTACCATTCCCTGGATTGGTGTCCCAGACGGTTCGGGTTACCAAATACGTCTGGTGCCACCTCCCAGGAAAGTGCGTTCAAGGAGCGATTCCCCGTACCGTTTAAAGCAAGATCACGCCGCGCCCTCTATCCATAGTGTTAGAATTAAGAGCTAGCTATAGAGTCTCAGATATATGTATTTACGATTAATAAATCAATTGGCGGCAACTTTGTAATCATTGATTGGTGTTTTCTTTATAGCTCTCCGATAGGTTACCCAAGTAGGAAGGTAAAACTAAGTCCTCCACTGGTTTACCTTAATGTACGAAGTCCGCTTCGTTACATTTGGCGCCCAACTCAGTGAGAATCCACCCCGCGAGGTGCTTAAATCAGTAAAATAGTGTATCGTTACATTGAACACCCATCTTAGTAAGAATCCGTTCCGCGAAGTGTTCAAATCAGTAAGATAGCGTATTGTTACAATAGGCACCCGTTTAGTGAGAATCCACTCCGGTATCACACCTCATTACCTCCCTGGTCGGCCCACTTAACAAACAAGACGGCCTTCGCGAAACCTAGATGGTGGAGCAAGGAAACGTTAAGGGCGGAAAGTGAGCGGTCACGGGAAACCGAGTGAGTGTGTAGAAAAAAAAATCGATGTAAAAACCCCGTATCCGTATAGATGAGCTATAAAGATTACTAATTATTACCAAAAAAAAAAACAGAAAAGGAATATTTGTTCACCTCTTTTGCTTGCTTTATACCGCTTCCGCAGCCTTTTGGCTAATTTCATCTTCAAGAACGTTACAATTCCATGGATTGGTGTCCCAGACGGTTCGGGTTACCAAATACGTCTGGTGCCACCTCCCAGGAAAGTGCGTTCAAGAAGTGAATTACAAAGAGGATAAAAAAATATACCTTTTCACCGTAAAGAAAAAAAAATTGTATATTATAACTAGTTGCAACCAATAAAACCGTGAGTAAATAAATATAAAAATCTGCTAGTTTCGTGTAAAAATCAAACTAAACAAATAAAATAAATTTAATTTCGTTACTTAATCTGGTAATAAAAATAAAACCCGGTTAATTTAAATTAAGAATAAAATAGAAACAAATAAAATACATTTTTGTTCCGTAAATTATTGATCCGCGTTCCGTTAAAAGAAATAAAATCCGTTAATAAATTGAACCCATATAAAAATTGAAGGTAAGTTATATAAAGAAATAAAATAAATCCGTTATATATTCCGTTATTTCCGTTAAATGAAAAACCGTTCCGTTATAAAAAAAAACATGTCAATGGTAAGTTAATAAAATAAATAAATAATTTAACCATCAAATGTCCACAAATTGGATCTACAATTTGAAAAAAAACCAGAACTCATCAAAGAAATACAAGCAAGAAATATTTCAATTGAGGGTTTAACCGTTGAACAGCTTAGAAAAATCCTAGCAACAGACATCAAAAGCACGAAGATGACAGACAAGCCCGAAACAAGTCAAGAAAAGACAACCGCATCCGTATCCGAATCCGAATCAAACTCCGAAAAACCACAGAGTAAGAACATGATGAATCTACTCAAATTGGTAAACAGTTACGGTATCTCATTCGATATACGTAACGAACCGGTGGATTTTATCGAAACGTTGGAAGAAATTAAAACTACCAATGAAATAAAACCACAAGAAATGCTGCAGATACTGCCAAGAATTCTTAAAGACAACGCAAGAGCGTGGTACCGTAATAATCACCAGACATGGTCGTCGTGGGAAAACTTCATAGAAGAATTCAAACTTAGTTTCTTTCCGAAAAACTACAACTCCAAACTAATAGGAGACATAGTAAGAAAACGGCAGAATTACAAACAAAACTTCGTTAGTTACTTAACCGAGATACAAACGTTGATGAGAAGATATGGAAAACTATCAACTTCCGAAGAACTAGACCGCATATATGAAAATATGAATGCCAAATATAAATATTATGTAAAGAAGAACGAGTTCAGCAATCTCTCTGAGTTAATACACCTGGCAAGAGATCACGAAGCAATCTCACATCAAATATATATAGAGAAGCAACCGCAGAGTTATGAAGAAAACTCAAGAAAAAACCAGATAGCCGAAACCGAGGAATCCAGTTTTCTAAACAACTTTGATAGCAAGAAGTGTTGTTGGAGCTGTGGAAAAAGAAACCATACAACAAAAGAATGCACAGGTAAACGCATAATCTTTTGTAGTACGTGTGGCCGAATGGGAATATTAAGCAAAAATTGTTGCAGACAGCAAGAAACCCGAAATGAAAAATATACTCAAAGAACAAATACCGTAGGATCTGACGATATAGATGAACCAAGAATTTTCTTAGATGTTGAGATACAAGGACAACAATTTAAAGCACTGTATGATACTGGATCAACAAACTCGTATATAAATGAAGAAGTATATAAGATACTTCCAGAAGAAGAAAAATCCGTCAACCAAGAAGTACATAAAATACAACTAGCCGATGGAAGTAAATTAGAGTTGTCAAAATTCCGAGACATAGATCTAAAGATAAATGAAACAGTATTGAAACACCGTATGTACGTCATGCCAAGAGCAACGCACACAATATTAGGAATAGATCTAATAAAACGATTGAATATGAATATAGACATTCAAAAAATAGATAAAATTAAACCATCAGTAAAAAAATCTAAAACGAAAAGGAAGAAGCAAAAACAGAATATAGTAGCCGATGAATTAATAAGAAATCCGATATGTGCAACCGTTACCGACATAAAAGATTGGTATAAAAAGAAAACCGCAGCTATCAAGACAGAACCGCATATTTTTCCTGAATTTAAATTCATAGAAGAAAACCTTTATAAACGAATCACAAACCCGTCATATGGTACAAAATTAAAATCATCATCCGAATGGAAACTTTGTGTACCGACAACGAAAAAAGAAGAAATAATTAAAGAAAACCACGATACTCCGACCGCTGGACACATAGGAACAGCAAAAACGTTAGCGAAAGTAGCACACATATACTATTGGCCAGGAATGTTTAGGGACATAGCCAAATATGTTAAAAAGTGTACCATTTGCCAAAAACGCAAATCCGAAAATAAAGAAATAATGCAGGTAGATAACCGAAATAAACCATATGACTTAGTGAAAATGAATCAAAGCAGAAAATCTGATTGCCAACAACCGAATTATTATACACAAATAAAGTACTCGAAACCGGAAATTAAACCATTTGCATTAAAAAAGAATATTCCATTATCGGATAAACCAATAAGTTGTTGTGCCATACTCGCACCGAATTGTACAGGACCGTTCAAAATAATTGAAAGAAAATCACCGGTAATAAATTTATTGAAGGATCCTTACTCTAATAGAATAATAACAACACATATAAAAGATATAAAAAAATACGAAGCCAAGTAAAAAAAAATAAAAATGAGGGTAGATATCACTTGGTCAACCGAGATTATCGATACACCCAAAACAAAATTTATTTTCAAATACCCACATTATAACGAAGAAAAATTATAAAAACAAAGTGAAAGCAAAAATTAGCTCATTGCCATTTCATCATGTCAGAGGTAATAGTGAACCACCCACGGGACGTAATTATTTATAAGAAAAATAACGAGTGGAAACTCGGAGTCAAAGATGAAACCATAGCGCGGAACCCGGAAATACAAAACCTAGAGAATAGGGAATCTCCAAAGCCAGATGAGATACTTCAGATTTCGGTAGAGGAAGAAGATATAAAATTCCTAGAGGAAGCCAAAAAAATTATAAAAAAGAAAAAGAAAAGACGGGGAAAACCGCGTTTAAATGGAAATAGAAAGGGTTTAGTGAGGTTACCAAAATACACAAAAAAATGATTTAGTTCTAGGGTAACTAACAACAATACAATATTAGTTATTGACTTTGAGCATCATTTACAGCAGTGATTTTTACAGGTAAAAATCTCCATTCCCGGGAGAGGAGTGTGACGTAGCACATCACGCCACCTCGAACCATCCAGCCGCCGCCGACGCCGCCGCAGCGCAGAGGGGAAAGTTACCGCCCGCGGGACGCCCGCACACCCCGCGCCACGTGCCTCACCCCGCAGCATCCTTTATAAGACCGCGCACTCCAGTGAGAGGCACGCAGTCGGCTCAGCGCTATCGTACAGTCAACACATGTCGGTTCGGGTTACCAAATTCGGCTGTGTTGATCATTGCGGTGAGGTTGGTCCGTCTGTACCGAAGCCCTGGTAGATTTACCATCGGGCACCGTCCGCGTCCCCGATACCGTATTCCCTGTGAATCAGTATATTTATCGTCTCCTCGTACGTTACCATTCCCTGGATTGGTGTCCCAGACGGTTCGGGTTACCAAATACGTCTGGTGCCACCTCCCAGGAAAGTGCGTTCAAGGAGCGATTCCCCGTACCGTTTAAAGCAAGATCACGCCGCGCCCTCTATCCATAGTGTTAGAATTAAGAGCTAGCTATAGAGTCTCAGATATATGTATTTACGATTAATAAATCAATTGGCGGCAACTTTGTAATCATTGATTGGTGTTTTCTTTATAGCTCTCCGATAGGTTACCCAAGTAGGAAGGTAAAACTAAGTCCTCCACTGGTTTACCTTAATGTACGAAGTCCGCTTCGTTACACAGTTAATTGACATTCTACGGATGATGTTGTTATTATCACTCAATAATGTATTTGTGTGTGTGTGTGTTCACATCTGACTCATTGAACATGGCAAAATGTATGTATCGCCCCACGTTCGTGTGTCACGTATAACTAAAAAAACAAACTAGTAAAAAAGTTAGTTTATTATAAATCATATAGTATATTAGTTATTTTTATGATATTTTAATGATGTCATTTAGCGTAATAATAAAAGAAACCTGTGGACGTGGGGCATTATCAAAATGAGTTGTATGGGGACAGGGAAGTTGACCTTTGTACTTGGTTTTAATAAGTACATTACTAATAATGTTAATTTGTAAAATGAACTAGCGGTGTTATACCTACTTGTTTTAGTAACTACTGTAACTTTTGCTGTTTGTTGTAGTTTATTCAAGACTTAAGTGATCTAGTAACGGTTATAATAAACGCAAAATAATTGCAATAAACTATTTAATTATCCTGAACAATTATGGTTGTTGGATATCGATTAGTTGTAGTACAACACTAGTTTAGTATGTAAGATAGGTGAGCAAAATAATTGGAAATCATACAAACAAAGGTTCCTTTTATACTTGGAAGCTGCGGACTTACAAGAGGTGTCTGAAAAGAGAAATACCGGAATTTTGCTCAACAGTACAGGAAATGAAGTTCTGGACGTTTATAATGCATTCATACAAAAGAATAAAATAGAAACGTTACATAAATTATTGTTAGAGTACGACAAATATGCCGAACCAAGATATAATCTAATACTAAAAACATACGAGTTTCTTAATGTAAAAAAACGGCTTAAGTTAAAAAATCTTTGAATGTACAATTAAAAAAATTACCTAATAAATCTTGGATACCGGGGAAAATTATAAAGGAAGTTGGTCCTAGATCTTTCAAAGTAAAAAATGATTAAGGAAATATTGTTGTAAGAAATGAAAAACATTTAAATCATAGTAAAAATAACTTTATTGTAAAACCAGAATTAGATTTTGAAATTGAGAGTGACACTTGCAGAAGATCAAGTAATAGTGTTCCATGTATTACTTCTAACATTGTAAATGATAATAGTAACTTAGAGTATCCTACGGGTTATGTATTGAAATCAAGGTCAGGTAGGCAAATAAGAAAACCTTTGTGTCTTGCTAAAATCAAAATCAAAAAGTCATTTATTCAGTTTAGGCCCTAGTAAGGCACTTATGAACGTAACATTGGTACATACAGTTGAATTTACCACCGGTTCGGAATACACTTAAACTGAGAAGACTCCGGCAAGAAACTCTGCTGATTTATCATCTGCCTGCCCTGTTCCCACTCATTTGGGGTCGGCACAATATGTATGCTTCTTCCATTCGTCTCTTCTATCCGCCATACTAGCATTCACTCCTTTCTTACCCATGTCAACTTTCACACAATCCATCCATCTCTTTTTTGGTCTTCCTCTTCCCGTATATCCATCCACTTTCATATTTCATAACTTTTTTAGTGACGTGGCTTTCATCTTGTGTCTTGCTGATTATCAATGTTAAATTAAAAGTTGTTTTTATAACCGGGGGGATGTTGGATATCTATTAGTTGTAGTACAACACTAGTGTAGTATGTAAGACAGTCTTTGTATATGGACATCACTAGAGACATTAATAAACATGGCGTACATTGAAGTTGGCGTCTTATTTAGAAAACCTACCATGCATAATATCAAACAATGGCCCATATCTGGCTGTCTGTTAACATCTCCCTTTTGGCCGTGAATTGTGCTGATGAGAGCTAACATGTTCTCACAAGATAAATCATCATTAGTAGTTGATATTGTTCTACTTTAATTAAACACATTTTTATCTAATTTTTTATGCGTCGTTTTTTTTCTATATCTATTTATCTCGGCGAACATCGCCCGAACACAGGAGTAGGCTGAAAAACAACGTAGCTTGCATAATGTAAATGTGTAAGCTACATTCGCTGAGCCTACCCTATTGCCATATTTTATATACTATATTGTACCTTATTCTAACTGTAACTTTTCTTGTGGCAATAAATAAATTTTCTTCTTCATCTTCTTCATTTTAAGCACAAATGTTTTCATTTTGAACCTCTGTCATCAAGCCAATGACTCGCGACACCATAAGAGATGATTCCGTAACACGCGCGATAATTCCGGCCGCACGCGAAATGTTTCTGCCATTACAATTGCAGACTGCCAGCTTCCCTCAAACTCTGCCCTCTTCGACTCTAAATTCATAACCCATTCAGTCTCGATTCTGGGTATTTGGCGACGAGAGAGCAGAAAGCAACTATTGTCGAAAAAGGAAATCGTGGAGTCTACTGCGCCTCTGATATTTGTGGGTCATCTACCAGTATTCGATAATAATAAAGATTTACCAGCTGGATGGAATTGTTCGAATAGTATTGTAACTTAAATAATATCCCTGAAGAAAGTGCGACATGCAAAACAAGAAATTAACTATTTTTCGTACACATTGGCGTCCGCCATTACGAAATGCTAAGAGGGACATGTTTACCAAGTAAACCAAATATAAAAACTATTACAGAATTAGCAAACAAATCAAAAGACAACCCTCCGGGCTTAGAATCAACAAATAGGTATTTATTCTATAGAAAGTTGCAAAAGGAATCTGAGTCGGGGTCAGAGTACATTGCAGCTCTACAAGAATTAGCGTATAAATGCAATTTTGGTTCTCACGCAGAGAGTGCATGTCGAGATCAGCTTATATGCGGTATAAAAAGTGAAAATATAAGGAAGAAACTACTAAATGAGTCTTAATTTAACGTATGAAAATGCAAAATCATTGTTCCTCCAGGAAGATTCAGTAGTCAATCAAATGAAAGTATAAGCAGTAATAATAATATTGAATAGGATTTAAATATATAATTCCTCAATCATTCACAGCAGTTTACAGACAATCGTAAAGGCCTACCTAGGCAAGGCCTCTCAGCACATTGTCAACGGATTTGCGATCAAACCCATAGCTTGATCACCTATGTGATGACGGCGAGGAGCACAGCAATTTAATATAATTGATGAAAGGAAAATTTAAAAATATACAGATACATCATTTATTATAATAAATTGTTTAGATTATAATATCTCATTCTTTTATTTCCACTGACAGTGTTATGAGGAACCTTGCATTTTTTTGCTTTCTTCTTCAGGAAGAAATTCCTCATTAATTTCAAGAGTAATATTTTAATTATGCTGGGCTAAGAAACACCATGTAGGTCAGCTATATAATCTTGTATCTGAAATCAAATAATATATTAGATATAATCTGGATAGATATTATATCTTTCGCTGCAGTTAATAAAAATGAAGACACGTTTAAAGATATAGAAAATTAGTTTTATTTTCGATATAATAATTTTCACAATCAAGTTATTTGACACAACAAAGAATACCATTTCGTAACATTTCTATATACATTACATGTTGGCCAGTTTGAGATTACATCAAAATAAAGGAAACCTCCTTTCTAATACTCCTCCTTAATCTCAATCATCTACTCAACTGACACTCAAGTAACAAAAGCAGTGAGTCTTTATTGAAAGTCCTATCTTTGACGACATCGCGGAAGACGATCATTCGCTAGGTCGACAATTCAATCAGCAAATCGTTTTGTGAACTTGTATTGGAGCCGAAATTCATTATCATGCAACGAATTGGTTGTCGGTTCGGTTCGGCTGTCGTCAAAATCCATATCCTGAAGCAAATCGTAATCGTTCGATAGTTTTCGAAGTGATCAACGCCACCTATACTCCTCGTGTATTCTGCGATTGCAGAGGGACAATACATGTCTTTCTTTTGCACGTTATTTTGAGTTCTCTGGATCACCTCCACTTTGGTACCCAACCAAAGTGGAGGTGGAGGGAACAGGTTACTAAAATATTCAATGGGGAGACTTTGATTACTATATGATTTAGTGGGTTCTAATTCCTTGGAAAAATTTAACTCATCAAAATTTTCAACACGTGAAGTCCATGTTCTATCCCGGGCCTGCAATAGGGAATATGCATATATTTTTTTTATATTTTTATACGATAGCTTACAACGATATATAACTGTAAAAAAATATTCAGCGCAAAAAAATACGATATGGGCACTTTCAAACGCACGCTATCTTCGCGCGCTTGGCGTGACGTCATAGTCACAGTCTATACAATTGTCAATGTCAACAACAAAGTACAAAGTAAACTACTGTAGAAGTATTATTGTGCTCTGTAAGTTATTAATATCTTGTATTTTACGACTATTATATGATGGAACAACACAAAAAACCGACGTATAAGTACTGTATTGTACCTAGGTGTAACCAGAAGACTATAGGCTCATATCTCCTAGCCTCGTTGTAAAACACATGAAAAGAGTTTTCAACGAGACTGGGGAGGAGTAAGGTATCTAGGGGACCACAATAGATCCCAATGGGTCGAAGTGTCCGAGCTATTTCTCGGCCCCTCCATAAGATAAGATAAGACCTAGGTGTAAAAATACAGTAAAAAATGCACCCGATAAAGTGTTTTTTCTTGTTCCGAGCGTTATGGATGTAAGGAGAGAGTGGTGTAAAATAACGAAAAGAAACATGGTATCTCCATCAACTTGTTTATATTGTTGTGAAGATCACTTCAACGTAAGTACACTCCTTTGCAAAAAAAACGGGCGGTTTGGATTTTTCTACATTATTGGTAATTATTTAGTTCTAAAGTGGTTTTAATAGCCAAACTATGTTACTGACACTTAATAAAGGGTCTGGGTATGATAAAAAGTTAATTTCAAATTCGAAACATTTGTTTTTAAAAATAATGATCCCCTTTTCAGTTTGTGACTTTTTACTTAGTTTTCGCGGGTTCGCGGTTAAAAGTTTATCAGGCAACTTAAACTAACTTTTAGTAGAATAATTTATGTTTGTTGCATAATCCTGCCTTATAGTGACTTAAAAAAGATATCTTTGTGTCGATTGTAATGGCAGAGAAAGCAATAAGAGCTAGTAAAATTATAGCGCTGTTGGAAGAGGGGTGTAGCCAATGTTACGTCTCACAGCGGTTAAACGTGAGTCGTTCAACCGTCCAAAGAACCTGGACTCGATACCAAGAGACGGGTTCCGTTCAGAGAAGGCAAGGTTTTGGGAGAAAACGTCGCACATAACCACGAGATGACCGCTTTTTAGTGACTCAGGCGTTGAGGAACCGCAAATGCAGTTACATAGACCTAAAAGAAACCTTGAAGAGGTACGATGAGCACAAGTTAGCCTATGGAAAGTGAGGAGGAGGCTTTTAGCGGCTGATATACGCAGTTGACGACCAGCGCGGGCCCCCAAGTTACTCCGTGAGCACCGGATAGCTCGAATGAGATTCGCTAGAAATTGCCTATCTTGGATACTAGGTAACTGGAGTAGCGTACTATTCTCCGATGAGGCTCGAATTGGTCTGAATAGTGAGGACTGACGTCGGCAACTGTTACGAAGACCAGGGCCGCTATGCCGACGTGTGTTTTGAAGAAATCACTCCTTATGGTGGAGGGTCCGTTATGTTTTGGGCGGGAGTAACTTCCCCCTATCGTACCGAGATAGTATTCATTGAAAATGGCACATTAAATACCTTAAGGTACACAACAGAAATCCTTTGTAAACTTGCACAACCCTCACTGACTGTAATTGGTGAAGATGCCATTTACATGGACGATAATGCTTGGGCCCACCATTCTGGCGACGTAGATGCTTATATGCAAGAGGAGTTTATATCTTAAACAATTTCAACTAAGAGTTTTGTTTTTATGCTCCACTTAACAAATGTCAACATAACCTATATAGTTTAAAGCCCGGTGTTGTGCTTGTGTATGTTTTAATTAATAATGGTGCCGATTCTGTTGTAAATCGCACTAAACTAATTTTAGTCACATCTCATCTCTTTTTTACGAACATTATTGAAAAAGGATAGAACATATTTTAAGTCGTAAAATTAATCTTTGCCGTCTTATTTTGTGTGTATTTAGGCGTAACCACGATAGATGGCGACTAAATTTATATTGAAAACAAGCATTGGACTAATTAACAGGACTAAATTTCTTACATCCTTTTCTTATGTTCTTTGTTAGAAAGAGACATAGTGAGATTAAAATTAGTTTAGTTGTGAACAACAGAATCAGGGCCATAGTTTATATTTTCAGTTAGAAGAGGGTACAGACAATTTTATGGAGTAAAAAATCATGAATTTACAAGAAAAACAAAAGACATTAAGAGAAAGGTATCCTTCCTCATAAAAAGTGTCAAAAAGATACTAAGTTGCATCCACCACCGGAGAGAAAATGTTTCTTAAAGAGAAAACATCTCGAAATAACTGACTCAAACCACCTCAAACTGCAGTTATGGCAGACAGCGGCTTAAAAGACATATCATATATGTTAGGGAAAAAAAATGTACTCTTATACAACCTCATTCTGTGTTCAAGTCTACTTCTAGTACAAAAGAAGATGTAAAACAGTCTAAAAGGATAGCAGCGTTGAGGATTCACATAGAACCTCATGCATGTGTTGACCATAAGTTAATCCTTATCATGGATGAAGTTATAATAGTAGCTTGCGGTTTAATCAATATGCAGGATGTGTTAATAAAGAAATAGATATATTAAAATTTTGATTTTATTTGTTTGTCCTATTTAAACAACACAGGAAAAATTGCGTTACACCAAAATGAATTACATTTTACTATAAGATCTTCACATAGTTTCTTTGTCCACTTCTATTATTATCCTGGGACATTCCTCACACACGGTCATCTGATCCCAAACTAAGCAGAGCTTGTACTATGGAAACCAGATAACTGATATAATACATATACTACTTTTTGTTTGTAAATACATACTTAATATACATAATTACACCCAGACTCAGGACATACAGACATGTTCATGCACACAAATGCATGTCCTGTGTGGGAATCGAACCCACGGCCTGCGGCCGCCACTTCTATTATATGTAATTTTTTTGATTCTTCAAAATCACTGTGAGCTACACAAAATAGTGCTTTATTTTTATTTGCAAAATGCATCTGTAACTGAACCTGTGCCATGCATTTTGCAGATATGGTGTTATTATTTCTAATGTACTGACTCACAGTTTTCTCTGATGAAGGGCATTTAATTTCAATACTATAATCAGCATTTTCTCCATCAGGTGATGCACCCATTATAGGATGTAGTGGGTTTAATAAAATTCCACATTTGTTTATTTTTATTTTCTTAATTTTTTCCACGACCTTAATCACTTCACTCTCTAACAATCTTCCTCTTTTCATGGCATCTGTGTCTCGCAGTTTTGATCCTCCCATGATGGCTTCGTTTAAAGATCCATCAAATACTTTACTGTGTGCAGCCTCGTATGCTTTTGATGCAGTGATCCTTGCATAACGGAGCTCGTACCATAAAGAGCAGTTACTTTGGTCTAAAGTTGCGAGAGCAGCTTCTTCACATACTTTAGTGTGCATCATCTGCTTGCAAAACTCAATAAAATCTTGTGCACTTTTAGGTTTGTTCTGCATCATGGTTACTATATAATGAATGGATATTTTTGTACAGTTGGCTCTTTGTAATATTTCATCAGTTGGTTCTCTGTGTCACCAACTACCTTAATATAATTTTTCACCACAGACAAAAAACTGTCTTGTGAAGTCTGTGTTGACACAGGGTTAGGCTGTTTTGGGTGCACTACAAATATCCTTTGCCTTAACAAACATGAGACTTGTACCTACTGAGGACAACTTCGACTTTTCCAGTAGCAGTCTATACTAGTGGATGGTGGGTCTTCACTGCGCCTATGCAGCCAGGCCAAAAATGCAATGGCATGCTTACAGCCTCCTGGAAGATAAAAAAGATAGTAAATAACTATAAAATCTACCTCTAATCTTTTAAACTAAAAGTAAAAATACTTTTGTATAACTATGACCTACCTTTATGTGCTGCACAGTCTTCACATTGTACTGACAAAATAGTTTCTTCGGCCTCATTACACGTAGCTGTTACAGTGTAACACTTCTGGCGGACATTATGTTCAGGTGTTATCCGGGCCTTTACAGTACATATATCACCCTCCCGTTTAACTTGGGACATATCCAACTGCTGAATCACCATATGATTCACGTTCAGATCTATAAAAAACACAGTGAATGTATATACAATGAAAAAGAATCTTTTACATGGATCCCACATTTTTTATCCTATAAAATAATTCACTTCATCATCAGCCTATAATGTCTCACTGCTGAGCACAGGCCTCCTTTGAAGGTCCAAATGAAGGTGAAAGGGAATGGGCAATACTCCACCACGCGTGCCTACTGCGGATCGGTGGAGGTAGGCTAGTGGTCAATCTACTGTTGGAATATTTCAAGCCGCCTAGGAGGCATCCAACTAGCTTAACGACTATCACAATTAAATGATAACCGGGCCCAACGGCTTTACGTGCCTTCCGAAGCACGGAAACGCTCGATTTGAAATACCACTAGGCGGTCACCCATCCAGGTACCGACCACGACAGGCGTAGCTTAACTTTGCCGATCGATTAAGAACGGCTAATCATGCTACACCACGAGCACTTCGTTCACTTATGTTCTCAATATCCTTATATTAATAGTTGCTTGACTGAATTCTACAATACAATGTAAACTTTAGATAAGTTCTAAGATGGTTCTAAGCTATGTTCTCTCATTCATGTTATAGGTTATGCTTTATGTTATGTTACATTTTCTTGCGTACCTATTTTATATATTTTTCTAGAAGTGTCTACACTAGCAGCATTCACTCCTTTGATTTCAGCAGACGTAAAATCAGAACATGACGCAAAAAACGTTGTCAACATGAAACCATCAATTTTGGGGATATTATCCGATTGCGCCTTTACATAACCGCTATCAGTCATTTTAGTTCGAGTTTCTGTCACGAGACAGATGTAATATCACTTTTAAATATGCGAAGTAGTCACAATTTAAACTAATTCAATCACAAACACTTGACTAACAGTGCACTTTGTTGACATTTGTTGTTGACATTATAATATTGTATCGAAAAAACATCGATATATCGATATTATTCGGTCAATGTGTCGTTGTTTTTTTAGCGTTACCTATTTAATTTTTCGGTATATTGACGTATCGATATAAGATTCCAGTTATCGAAAAGGTATAAACATCGATATTTTTAGACTAATCGACAAATTACTTACTTTATTTTATAGCTAATCCAAAATAAGTTCCATCGGAAAGAGTGTCATCTGTTGTAAATCTCACAGTATCTACCCAATAATAGAAGTCTGCTTACAGCAGAGCCAGTGGCGTGCATTCCATATAGGCAAATAAGCAATGCTTACCTCATAAGATTCAATAATATGATATATTGATTCAATTAAACTACATAATCATTTAAATAAAAATTCTAACCTAACATTCAATACAAAATTTCAAACTTTACCACGCAGGCACTCGCGAGTTCGTGTAACAAATTCACGCACACTAAAACGATTTCGGCATATGCATACACGCACACACACTTCTTTAGGATAATACGACGAAAGCATAAATCACGTTTTTACTATGCGTAGCACACTGACATTTGACATTCGCGATTTATGGACCAAAAGTAACCATACCTACTCTGTTGTGACACTAGTAACCCAGCCAAATTAAAAAAAACTACAGTTTACCAACGTTAGAGCAACTCAAATATAACTTCGCAATTTATTTGTATTGTTTTGTTTATGGTTTGGCTGGCATTGCATAGGGTTACCGTACTTTGACAAAATTTATTATCGATAGATTCAAATCGAAGTGACTGATATCGATTAAAATAATATATACAAGGTCGATCCTTAGAAAATCAATATTTATAAAATGCACTGTTTATTAGGTCACTAATAATAATTAAACGAATATCGTTATTCGATTAAACTTACACTGTCGAGATTTTTAGAAAACAACGATTTAGATGCCCTCCCATCGATTGATTGAGAGAAAGAGCATTTGTGAGCAAGCATTGATGAGAGAGAAAGAGAGTAACTTGTGCTAATTTATTAAAAAAAACTTTAATATTTAACATAATACTGCAAAAAATAATCGATTCGAAAATTCGTAATGGAATATTATGGTCTCGTTAAAATCAATTTCCAATCTTTTAATTTCGTGGCGATCTTAAGATCGATCCGTATCTCCAAAGACGATTTAAAAGATCGAATATTGATTAAAACTCGATCGATTCAACCGAGGCTGGAAACCCTAGTTTGGCTTTTTTTTAATATTTGTTCATGACAATGGACACAAAGTCCTTCAGTCGCATACATTTTATTTATAATATCACTTTCATATACCTAGTCCGCACATTAAATTTTACATAGTCCGCATTATCAGTCACCGTTCAGTCGTGTTATAGTAAAATGGTGGTCACTGTACTAAAACTTTTCACGAACTTTTTGAGACAACTTGTAAAATCACGATACACATAATTCATTTCATTTCACTAGTGCACGTGGATTGATCTTTATTGGATAAAATACCACCGATAATATACAAGTACTTTCCTAGTACTTGATTGCCTACCTCCTCCGAAAACCAATGCACGCCACTGAGCAGAGCACATAGAGTTTTTCTTCTCTCAGTGTCAGATAAATATGGGTTTGATTAATTAATAATCATTTTTCTTTATTTCCTAGTTATATATTATCCAACTACGTATTTATTGGTTACCTCGCAATGTAAGATTATGGTTTGTTTTACAAATTTTTAGAGCCAATTGGACCGATATTTCCATAGAATAACGATACGATATATATCGATACTTATTTGCATTTCTAACATCCCTACTGGACTTTGACGTCACAATTCGGTCTGACCAATAGCGATGCGTTTCAACTACTTTGAATTTCCCGCTCGTTTTTTGGACTTTTTAATAATTATAAAGAAATAATATCAAAAAATATTGATACAAACATAATTCTACAGCAATAAAGTTTATAGAAAAAAATATTTGAACACTATTTGGATCACATGCATATTCCCTATTCAGCATGAGTTGGCATTGGCACAGTAGCAGGTAAGTCAGGCAATGGGACACAAGATGCTGTTTCTTCGTCAATAGTAGAAGCAAGCATTTCCGGCTGAGCTGGTAAGTCTGGGAATGGTGGAGACAATGGAACGCAAGGTGTCATTTCTTCGTCAACAGCAGAAGCAAGCATTTCAGGCTGAGCAGGTAAGTTTGGGAATGTTGGTGGAGACAGTGGAACGCAAGGTGCCATTTCTTCGTCAGCAGCAGGAGCAAGTATTCCAGGCTGTGCAGATAAGTCTGGGAATGGTGGAGACAGTGGAACACAAGGTGGAATGTCCTCGTTAGGTGAATCTTCATAAGATTGACGTGCATCGTCGTCTAAAATGTGTAATAACTGTCGATTTGAAATACCTTGAATTTAGTTCAATCTTGCGTTGAATGATTTTGGGACATAATCTGAATATGGATCTTCATCTTCGTCATTTTCGTCCTCTGATGAAAACATCTCACAGAGCATATTTTCGATCTGATGTTCTTGTAATACCTGTAGTGCAATTCTGTTCTTTTTTGACAGCTGACGACGACGACGTCCGTCGTCGCGGTCTATTCTCTATACATTCGTAGTGCGGTGCTACATTTTTCAATTGGTCAATTAATTAATGTTTAATTTTAGGAAGCTCCTATTAAGGTCGTATTATGTATCCATTATAAAAAAAAACCTGTCACTTTGTGGATCACTTTCATTTATGATAGTTTCTGTGTAAAGTTATGATATTTAAAGTAAGTATGTTTTATTATAAATTATTTATTATAAATCCAAGACTGTTCTTTGTCGAAATCAATGGAGAACAAAGGCCATATTCAGCAGAGGACATCTCGTGACAGAATATGATGACGATACTAATTTTATAGTGGTTACAGAGTTGGTATACATATTTCAGATATCTGCAGCTCGGATAAGTCATATTATGGGCATCCTTAAATCAGCCAATGATGAAGATATCTTGGAAAAACGTCGCCAAGCTCAACAGTTGAGACTTTTGGCGAGTAATTCTTTAACTATTCTTGTTGAAATAAACATTGATTAAATTGTGCACAGCACTACAAAGTCAATGCATTTTTATTTACTGGAAATGCTAAAATTCTTCCAAATTCTATATAGAAGTCTTTGATATCTGGTTTATTTTTATTATTCCTTATAAAAAAATACCTCGTCAATTTAGTAGTATGTACTTACATACGAGTATGTTATTAATCATTATTCGTGAAAAAATGTTAATTGTTTGAATATTTTCAAAATATGGGCGCTATATCTAGCTTTCTTTTTGTGAAGTTTAAGTCGTAATATTAAGATAAAGTTAAACCAATGAATAGCCTTCATATTAAACCTTTAAAATTGGTATATTCAGTACATTAAAGTTTTACTAAAATATGAAATAAAATTAGCCTTTATCTAGTTTCCATATCATAAGTTTGCTTAGCTTGGGATTACGACTCAGATCATTAAAATAAATGAAATCCGCTCGCAGAGCGCAGTTGATGTTTACAATACACCTTCCAGCCCATTTTAATTCTTTTGACCTATTCAAGTATTCAATTGTTTCGACATGCAATAGTCCGGGAGGTACTGATGCATTTTAGGTAGTATTAATACGTTGATCGATGGCCATCTTTTTCAATAGATCTTGAATGACTAATATGTGAACCACGCATCAGCGATGCACCCGCGGTGGGTTTAGGATTGGAAGGTTACGGCAGGGGTAAACTTTTTTTTTTACAAATTCATGCGAGCAGCTGACGCGTGTTCCCCCCTCCACCATGCAGCAGACGATTTTTTTCAGCTCAGTATTATGTCAAATACTTATGAAACAAGTTTGAGCCGGCGTACTATGTCTTTTTTTTTACTGGGAGTGGCTGATGACGGATGTAGAAGACTTGAGCACTTACTTGAGCAGACGGTCGGTTCACTTATTAGTCATATAAGATCAACTATACATTTCAACGTCAGCCGGCTTACTATGACTTTTGTGTTTGCAACGCTACCTCCCGGACTAACCGTCACAACGGAGTCGTCGTCGGTTGCTGTCAAAAACGTTTCAGAATACCAAAGCTGGTTTCCACCCATACGTTGTCGACATCTCGCGTACCCGGACACAACGTTTCGCTTCATCGTTTCTTATACGAACAGCAAAGGAGTGGAACTCTCTTCCGGGGTCTGTGTTTCCCGACACCTATAACCTAGATTTATTCAAGACCCAGAAAAAGCCTATTCACTCTGAATAGGCTTTTTCTGGGTAAGCGTGCTACATCCTCGGCCTCGTCATAACTCCTCATGGGGTCAGGCAAAGGTCAAACGCAAGCCCAATTAACTTTAAAAAAAAAAATAAACACTAAAGTAGGTAAATATTATACTGACTAAGCTAAGTTAATACTTACATGGTGATTGAATTCTGATGTGTGGAAACCGAGAAATCTAGCTATATTATAAAAGTCTTCCACAGTATGTGAGAGCATGCAAATGTATTTTGAATACAGCTGTGCTATGGCACAACTCACGAGGCGTACAACACGGCATGCTGATGCTTTGGACACTCCAATAAAATCAGCCACTGATAGCAGCATAGTTCCCAAAACGTAGAACCTTAAGGTTAACAGCAGCTGATTTATCGGAGATATCCCGTGATTCCTTGAACAAACCAGAGGTAAGTTACCTAACTAGTATAATTTTTCATTCAACTTCGAATGTATAAAGTTAGGTTATGTAATTTTTGTTGTTTGACACTTTACCTGGTTCCTCTTACTTTGAGATTTAAGACGAAATCTGAGCTGGAATTCACAATCATCTAACGAACAAAAATAGTTTATTCTTTATTTATATACTCGACGTTGATCAAATTCTTCCGAATCAGAATCACTCGAATCCGATATTAAATTTAGCATTTCCATGTCCATACTCGACATTTTTATATTGTTATAAGTACTTTTTGCATATAAAACAAATCAAACACTCACACAAATGCCCTTTATCGCCCGAAATTGTCTGGTAGATAGATCTACGGATGGTACGTTTGACAGCTCAACTAACCCTACCTCTACATTATACCCTCATTTCCATACATTTTGAGTACGTTTCGTTACTGGTAGTCCTCCCACCCGTTAGTTGCAAGCAGTCGTTAGTTTGGCATACTTATCGTATTTTATAGAAACAGTTTAGGCTTACGCCTGGTAGAATATTAGACCGTTCGTAGGTAAAACAATCCGTTTTGTCGTTATTGAAACCGGGCCTTAGTCAACAAAATTATACGAAATACGTTTTTTACTTCAGAAATCGTATCTTTTTTACCCGACTCACCCGGAAGGAGGGTTATTATGTGGCTTATTTCTGCCTTAATTTTTTTTTCAATAATTAACTCCATAAAATCATCATCTAACGATGATCTCATAAAAATGGAAAGCATCTTATTTTTTTCAATTTTTATTTCTTTAGTATCAAGCCAATTAACTTTAGTTTTATCAGTGTATTTCTTTCTATTTTTTTCCAATTTTTCTGAGCTGTACAAGTCAGCCTTTTCCATTTTCCAGGTATATACCCTACATCCTTTATTGGCTCACTCGAGATCTATGGGCTCACCGCTCCTAATTTTTTTAATGATATTGTGACTTTTTATGTCGTGATTTGATATGTCTTTAAAAACATATCACGGCATACCTTAACGCCATTTATTGAATAGATATGATAGAATTGTCTCGGCTTTTTTTTCAAGAGCAACACGTTACTTTTCAGATAAACATATCCCTCTATAGCCGCCATAACGCTTGTAAAGCACGTTTCCTAATCCTTTGTAAATTTTGAAGGTTAGGAAAACTTAGTGGCATCTGGGGCCCAATTCTCACTTCCCTCGAACTAGCATTCGAATCGAACTTGCATTACGAGTTCTAGTTCTACCGTAAAATTTCGAGGGGTGGAGTCAATTTTTCGATTCCTGTATTCTCGGCACTAATCGAACTAACCTTCGAAATAAGTTCGAGTGTAAGGAGTAAATGTTGCCATTATGATGAATACAAATTGCACGATGCGTTTCGTTTCACTTAATAATTATGTTTTGTTAACGTACGCGATAATGTTATATCTTAAATAAAAATTTAAAAAGATTTTAATAACTATAAAATATTTAAAACAACGTTTTACACTTTTTATACCTTAATATATCCGGAATTCATAAGTTAATCAATTTTATATAATAATTATGAATGAATATATAAAATTGTCTGTGCGTAACGGAAATCCTTAGGCTTATCTGTCATTACGTTTCCAAATGACAACCTAACTGTTTGACGTTTGATAGTTCGCATTCGAAATACGTTTCGAACGGTCCCGACCAGTCGAAGCAGTTCGAGCGCTAGTTCTCGAAAAATGAGACAAAATGGCGTCTTCGAAATTGTCAGAATAGTCTAACTTGATTTTCATTCAAAAAAAGTACGAGTTCGAACTTTATTTCGAACGAGTGATGAATTCGATTGGCTGAGAATTGGGCCCCTGGTCCCATCATATTTCGCAACAATGATAATTTTACTTATCTGTATTACTTACTTGTCCCGTAGCACATGCTTTTCCAAAATGTCCATTTTGAAGCCGCATCAGATGATCGTATATCAAATTTCGAGGCAGTTTCACCTTACCCGCCGTAGAATCCATTTTCTCAGAAAAGTTTAATCTCTAAAACTTTTCTGAGAAAATAATAATAATAATAATAATAATCTACCGGGCCCTTCATGGGCCTGATGTAGACTTCCCTGCATCGGTGGCCTGGCTACGTTTCGGTGACCTCTTTGGGGAAACCGAAGGTTTTGTCTGTGCAATTACGGACGAGGTTGTGATGACGAACAACTACCGGAGATATATCCTCAGGGATGGCACCATCGACATATGTCGGGCATGTCATCGCCCTGGTGAATCCCTCAGGCATATCATCTCCGGTTGTTCGCGTCTCGCAAATGGCGAGTACTTGCACAGACACAACCAAGTAGCCAGGATAATCCACCAGCAACTTGAAATGAAATGAAATGAAATGAAATAATGAAATGAAATGAAATAATTAATGAAATGAAATAATTTATTCATTCAAAGCACTTGATTTGATGAAGTCGTATCTCGGGGAAAGAATTCAAAGTGTTGATGTCAATCGTATTAAATCATCTGGTTCTCCTGTGCATATGGGGGTGCCGCAGGGCTCTATTTTAGGCCCTTTTCTATTTTTAATTTATATTAATGATCTTCCTTTTTATGTCAAAAATACCTGTGGAATTGTACTGTTTGCTGATGATACCTCACTGATTTTTAGTGTTGATAGACTGAAATCTAATTTTGACGATGTAAACGGTGCATTATCTCGGGTATTAAATTGGTTTACTGTAAATAATCTAGTTTTAAATGCAAAGAAAACTAAATGTATTAAATTTGCGCTTCCAAATGTTAAAAAAGTAGGCTGTAATTTAATGATAAATAATGAACCTTTAGGTCTTGTTGAATCATCAGTATTCTTAGGGATTACTTTAGACTCGAAACTTCAATGGGGCAGCCAAATAGCATGTATTTCGGGAAAGCTCAGTTCAGCTGCTTATGCAGTTAGAAAAATTAGACAGCTAACAGACGTAGACACAGCTCGATTAGTTTATTTTAGTTATTTTCATAGTGTTATGTCCTATGGCATTTTACTTTGGGGTAAAGCTGCTGATATAGAAACCATTTTTATTTTGCAAAAAAAAGCAGTGCGAGCTATTTATAATATGAGTTCTCGAGCTTCCCTCAGAGATAAGTTTAAAAATATAGGTATCCTTACAGTAGCATCGCAGTATATTTATGCAAACATATTATTTGTACATCAGAATATTAATCTTTTTGTAAAAAAAAGTGACGTGCACTCTTTTAATACTAGAAATAAACATAAACTTTTGACCTCTTCTTATAGACTCCAAAAAGTGCAAGGTTCATTTTTAGGACTGAGTGTACAATTTTATAATAAGATCCCTAATGAAATTTTAAATTTACCGTCACTAAAGTTTAAGAAACGTATAAAGGCCGCTTTAGTACAGAAGGCTTACTACAATATTAAAGAATATTTAAATGATAAAAATGCGTGGTTGTAGCGCTCGCTCTCGCAGGAAACATCTGATGTAATAAATTTAAGTTTGTTTTTGAAAAGAGTAATTGCTGAGTTTATTGCCGGCTCTTCTCAGCAAAATCAACCTTCCGAACCGTGCATTAGTGCATTAGAGTATTAGAGTTTGACTATTCATAAGTGCCTGTGAAGGCCTATTTAGTGCTTGCTCTGAGATACCGCCTTGTGGCATCTGAGGTGCCGTACTATAGGTATGTTCCTGAACCAGTTCTCGAAGATGGTCATATCACATTATACTGGGACCGATCTATCATCACTGACAGGACTATTGTAGCCAATAGACCTGAAATTGTGTTGATAGATCGCCTGGAGCGTCGTGCAATGATTGTTGACGTCGCTATCCCCCATGACGAGAACCTTGTGAAAACTGAGAAAGATAAAGAATGTAAATATCTTGATCTTGTTCACGAGGTTGTCGACATGTGGGATGTCGACGTGGCAACCATTGTTCCGATAGTCGTTTCCGCCCATGGCCTTATAGCCAAGAGCCTCGACAAACACCTCAAGAGGCTCGCGTTAGGCAGCTGGATCAAGGGCCAGATTCAAAAGGCAGTACTCCTGGAGACAGCTCGCATTGTGAGAAAGTTCCTCAGCCTGGAGCCTTAACCACCGGTAACTAGGACCCTGTTCCCGATGCCGGTGGGGAACTGTTTTTTTATATTTTTAAATATATATATATATATTTTTTTTTTAATGTATATTTGAAAATGTAATTAATATGTTAAAAAATTATATAAATGGAATAATAATAATAATTTATTTTCGACACATAGATAAAGTACATAATTAAAATAGTGGTTGGAGCCTCCTTTTAAGCATGCAATGCCTGTATTAGGAGACTCCACTCTTCCATAGCAATAAAATTACAATTATTTAACTTAACTACTAACATATTATGTGTGGACGTGTTTTTATGTGGGTGTTTGTGTGCGAGTGTTTGTGTGTGAATATTTGTGTGTGTATTGGTGTGTGTGTTTGTGAGTGGGTATTTATGAGTGAGTGTTTGTGTGGAGGTGTTGGGGTGTGTCGGGGTGTGTGAGTGTATACGTTTTACTGTGTGTTATTAGGTATATTTCAGAAGTGCCTCTGTCTCTTCATATGTAAGTGTTTTAATCCAATTCGTTATGTCCATTTTACATGCGCAATATGTTTTTGAGTAGAGGTCTATCCTTTTGTCAACTGTATTATATAACTGTGCGGAGCGTTTGGTATATTGTATAGATGCAAATTGGGTTTTTGTATGAGGGACAGGTGCGGCATGATTTTTCCTTCTTTTAGTTTTAATACTACGTTCGTATGGTAAGTTTCTGTGTTTGGTAAGTACTAATTTTAATATATATAGCTTTCGAACTGTCAATAAATTACTACCTTGATAAAGACTTTCGGTGCTGTATCTAGATTTTTTGAAATACATAATCTTTATCAATGCACGTTGGGCGCGCTCCAGTAAAATAAATTTTGTTTTTGCTGCACCGCCCCAGATAGTGATACAATACATCAGGACAGACTGCACAAGGGCCACGTAAATCTCATTTAGTAAATTTTTGGGGTTCTTTTGATTATTTACCAAACATCGCGGCATGACGTGTCTCAGTGTCTTAAAAATCCAGCTCAGCTTCCGTACTCTGCTAGTAACATGCTCAAGATGGGGGTACCATGAAAGATTTTGGTCTATCACTACTCCTAAATATTTTGTTTGTGAAACTTTGTTGATCATTGGGCATTTGCAGTTCGTATTTTTAGGGTCGTTACATGTATGGACTTTTAAGTTAAAGTCATAACTTGGTTGCGTACGGTTGTAAATACTATAACATATATAATTAGTTTTAGTGGTATTTAACGTAAGTAGATTAGTTTTTAACCATTCGGCTACAAAATTCATTCCCTTTTCAGCGCTCACCTTAACATCACTCCATGAGTCTCCATGAAAGACAACAGCAGTGTCATCTGCGTACGAGAGAACTTGTGCATTCCCAATTTTCAGACTACAGAGATCATTAATGTAAATTAAGAACAATGTCGGTCCCAACACGCTTCCTTGAGGAACTCCATATAATACTTCAGCGTCTTCACTAATAACCTGATCTAATTTTACTGTCTGAGTCCTGTTTGATAGATAATCCCTGAATAACAACAGTGCGGTTCCTCTTATTCCAGCCTTTTCCAATTTGCTCATAAGGATTGGGACAGAGACGGTATCAAAAGCTTTTTTTAGGTCAAGGAACAATGTCAAACATTTTTTACCTCTGTCAAGTTGTTCTGTTACTATCGAGCTTAGTATAGTGACAGCATCCTCAGTGGATTTACCTTGCCTAAATCCGTATTGAGAAGGGGAGAGTATTTTGTAGTCATTCAGGTATTTTAGTAGCCTAATATTTAGTAATTTTTCTAATATTTTTGACAAAGCTGGCAAGACTGATATTGGCCGGTAGTTGTTTAAATCAAATCAAAAATCAAAAAGTCATTTATTCAGTTTAGGCCTTAGTAAGGCACGTATGAACGTTATGTACATACAGTTGAATTTACCACCGGTTCGGAATACACTTAAACTGAGAAGACTCCGGCAAGAAACTCAGCAAGGTTTTTTTTTTGTGGAAGATCTTTTAATTTAATATTACAGCTTTTTTCCCAAATACTTATACAATATATTATACATTATTATTTTATGCTTATTCGTACAATTGTCACTTAGCCAGGGGGATGCAAGTGCAGAGAGAAGCTACTACAACCATATATTCTTGTCATCCACGTAATGAGCCACCTTATAGTAGGCTTTGTCAATTAACCTCTGCTTTATGAAATCTTTGAATTTATCATAAGACATTTTAGTTACTTCGAGTGGGATTTTGTTATAGAATCGAACGCAATTTCCGAGAAAAGACTTATTAGCTCTAGATAACCTGAATCTAGGTGTCACAATTTTATCTTTATTTCTTGTATTGAAGTTATGGCGGCTACTATTAATTTCAAATAAATTTAAGTTTTTACGGACAAACATAATATTTTCATAAATGTACTGTGACGGTAACGTTAAAATTTTAAATTCCTTGAATCGACTTCGTAGTGATTCGCGAGGACCCAAACAATAGATTGCGCGAATTGCACTTTTCTGCAGAATAAATATAGTTTCAAAGTCTGCAGCTGAGCCCCACAGCAGAAGACTGTAGGACATTAAACTATGGAAATAAGCAAAGTAAACCAACCTGGCTGTAGCCACATCTGTTATTTGTCTAATTTTTCTAACTGCGAAGGCGGCGGAACTCAGTTTACTAGCTAATCTTTCTATATGAGGACCCCATTGTATTTTACTGTCTAATGTAACGCCGAGAAAAACTGCCTTATCCACTAGTGCAAGTCTTTTACCATCGACAAAGATATGAGTGTCACTCTTAACAACATTAGGGAGAGAAAACCTTATACATTTAGTTTTACAGGAATTAAGCATAAGATTATTGGCGGCAAACCATTTTGATACAGCTGATAAGGTGTCATTGAGCTGCGTAAGGTCTGTATCTTTTCTATTGGCCTTAAAAATTAGAGAAGTATCATCTGCAAATAAAACTATATCCGACAATTCATTTACCATATAGGGCAGATCATTAATATACGCCAGAAACAAAAAAGGGCCTAAAATTGATCCTTGCGGTACGCCCGTTTTCACTAAAGACCCTGAGGACGTAGTACCGCTAATACCTACTTTTTGTTGGCGACCTGATAGATAAGATGATATAAGATCGAGTGCCACTCCACGAACTCCATAGTGTTGGAGTTTTAAAACTAGTGTGTAGTGATCTACGCAATCAAATGCCTTGGAGAGATCACAAAAAACACCAACCGCATCCTGTGAATTCTCCCAGGCTTCAAAAATATGCTTTAAAAGTTTAGCACCAGCGTCTGTCGTAGACCGGCCTTTTGTAAATCCAAACTGATGATCATGTAAAATCTGATTTTTGGTGAAATGAGTTAACAATTGATTTAGTATAACTTTCTCAAAAATTTTGCTTAACGCTGGAAGTATAGAGATGGGTCTATAATCAGAAGGATTATTTTTGCACCCAGATTTAAATATAGGAATGATCTTACTGTGTTTCATCAAATCGGGGAAAGAACCCTGAACAATACATTGATTAAAAATAGCTGCTAAAATAGGTGCTATACTAGTTATAACTGAGTGGATTACTTTAACTGATAAGCCCCATAAGTCTTCTGTATTTTTTATATTCAAAGACTTGAAAGCTCCTAATATTTCACTAGCATCAATAAACTTAAATAAAAAATTGGGAATATGTTTTGGGATATTGTCTTTAAGGAGACACTCGGCTTTCTTAGGTGAAGATGCAAGATACTTAGTAGCTTCAGTAGGTATTGTTGAAAAAAAAGATTCGAAAGCACTCGCTACTTCAAATTTATCGGAGATAAGCTTATCATTAATTTTAAGGTTAATTGTGTCTTCTCCCTTTTTATTTTTACCAGTCTCCGTGTTTATAATTTTCCACACAGTTTTAATTTTATTAGTCGAATCACTAACTTTTTTGGCAATGAAAATGGCTTTTGCTCTATTACAAACTAATTTAAATATTTTTGAATAATTCCTAACATATGTATGAAACTCTTCGTTAGTAGTGTTTGATTTTTTACGATAGAGTTCATACATGTTTTCTCTACTCAATCTTATTCCTTTAGTGGCCCAGTCACAGAATTTTAGTTTATCAGTTACCTTAGTAGATTTAATCGGGCAATATTTATTAAATCCTTTACAAATCTCAGTAAACAATGTTTCATAGTTATGATTAGGATCATCAGATTCGAAATAGGTATTAGCAAGACTCAATTCCAAATGACTATTAAATTTCTCTAACTTGTACTTTGTGGTTGGTCTAAATTCCCTACTTACTTCATATAATATTTGGCTTTGAGAGGGCAATCTAACAACTTGAGCCAAATGATCCGAGCGAACACCAGGAATTAAGAACTTATCCAAAGTACTCCCATTTGTAATAATGTTGTCAATGCATGTTGAAGATGTGGCTGTTACCCGTGTCGGTTCACAAAACAAAAGATCCATATTAAATGATTTGAATAAAGAAATAAAATTGTTTCTATCTGATGAAGTAACAAGAATATCAATATTGAAGTCACCACAAACTACTATAGACTTTTTGGATTTGAAAAGTTTACTAAGAATCTCTTCTATTATAGAATAAAACAAAGAAAAATCAGAAGCCGGAGGTCTATATACACATACGATGATGGAGCTTTCAATCTCTGCACATGCCACCTCACAGACGCGCTCCACAGAATGACTACATATATCTGTACGATTTTTGAATTGTATGTTGCTGTTTAATAAAATAATAGATCCACCACCATTAGCAGACACTCTGTTGAACGCACTGGCGACGGTGAAATTGTTAATATTAAAGAGCATCATA
Source organism: Polyploca ridens (assembly GCA_951394255.1). Lineage (NCBI taxonomy): Eukaryota > Metazoa > Arthropoda > Insecta > Lepidoptera > Drepanidae > Polyploca > Polyploca ridens. The sequence continues at coordinate 497,156 of OX596271.1, read as the reverse complement.
TCAGGTTTTAACCAGGTTTCAGTAAAGCATAAAATATCAACCTGGGTTTTATCCAATAAAAGTTCAATATCATATATTTTGCCAGAGAAGCGATTTATGTTCTGATGCAATAAAACAATACTTTGTCTAGGCTTCTCTTTTGTCGAAACTATATGTTTAAAGAATTAATCACAATATTATTAGAGTTACTAGATAATATTGCTTCGTCACTTAACCTACTGTTTGTTATATTTACTATAACACTATCAATATTATAAGCTATCAATGTAGCAATCAGGTTTTTCGTCCTTCTAGGCATTTTCAGTGAATCCCGATTTAATTTTATTCCACTAACAAACTTATTAGTGTCGAAAAACAAAATATTGTCATTGTGACATGTCAAATTAAATAATACATTATTCAGAAACATGATATAACTATTCTGTTTATCAGTATAGTCAACTGAGTAGGGAAAAGCACACAACATTACTTTTAGTACCCCTAACCTTTGTAAGGACTCAAAGCTATTAAACAGGTCTATCCTATGTACATCTAGTCCATGACCAACTAAAATTACAACTGTGGTATAGTTGTCAAATTTCATTTGTATTATTCTTTTAATAATCTGCATGTAAGAAGCACCTGGCATACAATAATTAACTACTGGCTGTTTTGAATGGTTATTAATAAGGGAACCCAAGTAAACTCCTATTTTATCAGTAAAAATTACTGTTTTGTATTTAATTTGCAAAGAGGATTCTGAATCACAACTCACACACAGCTCAGCTCGTCCGACCTCAGGTACAGCCCCAGGCAAATCCCCAGGTAAAACCTCAGGCAAAATCTCAGGTAAAATCTCAGGCAAAACCTCAGGTAAAACTGGCATTGACTCATCAGCGGACACATGCATACAGCCACAAGTATGGTTGTTAACAAGAGACTCAAATCTATCCTCATTATACTTACACATATCTACTAATTGAGTCGCAGCCAATATGTGTTCTTTAATTTGTTGTTGGGATTGTTCATACTTGATGAGTAAATCCTTTAAGCAAAGCTCTTTGTCCTCTAAGTCAGAGAGCAATCGCTGTGTGTCAGTGTCATATATTTTTAGACCATTCTTTAACTTAAGATACTTAGAACTTATTTTAAGTTTTTTTATTAGATTTTTTTGTTTATTTCTTCTTAAGGCTGCACTACGGTAATTTTTTTTAATAAATCTATTCAATCTTAAGTACTTTTTTATCTTATTATGGCTTGACATAACATAAATAGGTTGTTCAGAAATTGAATTAGGTATAGAGGTAAGTTGGACAGACTGCTGACACGAATCATTCCCTATCATTTCATCATACAGGCTTAAGGTGTTGTTGACCTCATGATTGCTAATATCCAAATTTTGCTTAATTATATTGTTATGAGCTTGACTTAAGCTACTCTCAAGCTCAGAGATGCGGTTAAGCGCTTGGTCATATGTATCACAACATGCGCTAAAAGATGTTACTGTCTCCTGAAGATGGTTACGCTGGTCCAGGATGTCCGCGTAGCTACTGTGTAGTTCCGCCAACTCACTCTTTAATTTAGAGTTCTGATTAAGGATGTTTTTAAATTCTTCTTCGCTATCCTCACGCTCTTGTTGCAATTTGTCGCAGAGGTTTTGGGAGGCTTTTAGTTCTAGTAGTGCCTTTCTGAGCTTTTCTTCCATGTCACGGGCAGTGGCCTTGCGTGTCAACATGTTAGACATTATGAAACCACAGACCCTGCAACACAAACACAGAGAAGCTGAATAGCGAGTAAGGATATGAAGTTTTATTGAGTTTGATCTGATCTTTGTTACAATATTAACGTATTTACTAGCTTATTACGATGAAGTTACCTTTTAGTTTATGTTTACAGACAAATATTTATAGGATAAATGATTGTATTTCAATTTAACAAAGTAACTACCTACCTACTCTAAATTCTTTAGAAAAAATATAATTTTTGTTGTATTTCTAGCGATTTAATCAACTAATTGTCTAGCACCTATGCTGTATCGTATTCAGAGTATGTGTACTGTCTGTGGCAGGTGTAATTGTCTACAACTTTGCTTCCACTTATTGTCAAACAAAGAGAGACTTACGGCGCCAATGGGTGTGTGATGGAAGTAGCTCACGGTACGTATGTGAGCGATGTGTAGTGTACCGTACACGCAGTTGATTAGCGAAAATATTGAGAACTATAGTTACACGTATCAATTAAAACAAAATACTCCCCAGGTTTTTGGCGATTTATGTTCGAATTTTATCCGTTTGTTTGACAGGTCCTTTTCATTTATTTGTTACTGGCGTTATACAGCTCCAATTTAAAAACCCACACTCCACACAATGTATTTATTAGTGTTTTATTGATTTATTACGTTTATTAATTAAATTATTGATATAAATAACTTAATTTTAATATTTAAATATTAGAGAAAATTTTGACAACCAAGTAGTCAGGGTTGCCAGGTGCGAAAAAAGTTTTACATCGTCTCTGTCCCCTCCCTTATGTACTGGGGTAATAATAGATTTTTTCAATCAGCAGGGAATCTGAAGGGGCCCACCCCGTCAAGCTCAGCGCGGGAAAAGACAGGGCGGAGCCAGAAGCCGGCCATCATACCAGTCTACACGACGGCCTCCACCTGCGCCAGTCACCGACCGAACCAGACACGATTGAAATAATGATCGCATCTCTTTCAAAGAACACGCTAAATCGACACCAGTTCATTTAAAAAAATTGTGGCATTTCTGCAAAGCAAAGAACAAAAACCCATTCATTGTCAACACACCCGTTCTTATTAGATTTCCTTACAAACGAATATAACAGCGGAGCTAGTTACTCTACCTGCCGCTCAGCTTTGGCTATAATATTTGGGAAAACCTTTAGTGAGAATGAAATTGTTATTCGTTTCTTAAGAGGAGATTTTAGATCAAGGCCCAGCTTTCCACGGTATCAGACTACCTGGGACCCTAATATAATTCTTGACTTTGTATCAAACCTTTTCCCAAACGAGGGGCTAACATTAGCACAAATTACGCCAAAAATGTCATGTTGAAAGGGTGATCCGACGTGTTAGGGAGTTTGCAGTACTGAAACCACATTCTGTTGTAAACTACAAATATTTAGATGAAATTGTTATCATATCTTATGGACTTATTAATTTTCAAGGAGAAATAATAAAAAATTGTAAAGTAGTGAAGTTTTTTTTTATACCACTAAGGTGGCAAACGAGAATACGGCACACCTGCAGGGTTATTTTAAAACTGTCGGATTCGTTATCGGAAACCTTCACGGAATTCGGAAGCGTTTACGAAGATTTTTTTAATACTGGTAGGAAATGGAAATGATAAACTAATATAAAAGCAAAATAGAAATTATTACGCATTTTTATTGTTGAAAGGCCTCATTTGGGCACATATATCAAATGCATAAAGACAGAAACTTGTTATTTTTTATATTTTAGGTCTAAGTTGTGTTTATAAAAATAAAAAAAGATTTTTGTTGTATCGAACTTCGTAAATGACTAATATGTCAAATTAATTGCTGTTTATAATATTCGCCAAAAGTCAGGCAAAGGTTTGTTCTATACAGCCTAGTCGTATTTTAGTAAAAAATTCTAGTCATAAAATAAATAATTTTCATACAGTACGCACTGTTAGTCACCGTCCATAAACGTCATGTTTTAATAAAATGGTGGTCATTATACTAAATCTTTTCACGGACTTTGCGAGACAACTTGATAAGTCACGATACACATCATTAATTTAATTATCCTTCACTGATGCATATGGATTTATCTTTAATGTATAAAACACCACAGATAATATGAAATAAAACTCAAAACGCAACGTCACTTTGTAAGTTCTCGCCAAATCTATGTCAATGTTTTTATTTCAGTACATTCATGGACAGTTTAATAATACAAATATTTTATGAAAACCTAGATCTCTCAGTCGTAGGTGATACGTAGTACCACATAGTGGTAGTGAATCTAGCATTCAAAATTAGTGTGATCAATATGTTTTAGTTCCTACGAGGTTTGAATATGTAGCTATTATTTTAACCGCAGACCTTTCTCATTCATTATTTACTTAAAACAGGTGCAAACACATTTCGTTTGGTACCAACTAGCCTTAAAATAGGTTTAAATAATTAGTTTATATGAAACAATGGTAAAAAAAATACGTTAAATAAAATTCGGAAAGATTTCCGCCTGCTAAAAGCTATCGGAAACTTTTCGATGAATCGAATTGACATTTCCGTCGAGAAACGTCAAAAATTCAATCAGTCAATGAACTATAACAGTCAGTTTATGAAGTTCGATGCAACTAGAAAACATTTTTTATTTTTATAAACACAAATGTAGACTTAAAATATAAAAAAATCAAAAAAACAAGTTTCTGTCTTTATGCATTTGATATAATCTGCTCAAATGAGGTCTTTCAACAATAAAAATGCGTAATATTTTCGATTTTGCTTTTATTTTAGTTTATATAATTTCCATTTACTACCAGTATTAATAATCTTCGTAAACGCTTCCGAATTCCGTGAAAGTTTCCGAATCCGTTCCCGATATCGAATCCGACAGTTTTAAAATAACCCTGCAGATGGGTAAACGGTTACCGTAGCCTATGGACGCTTGCAACACCAGGGGTTATCACATGCGCGTTGCCGACCCTGCAACCTTCACCTTTGAAGTGATGATATGGTAAGCAAGGTGGCTGGTTTCCTACTTGATATCAACTTATCTTCACATTAATACTCTATACGCGGCGGGTGGTCGGATGTGTGGCCGAAGAACCGGGCTCCGTGTTGTACTTTGAGAGAGGTACGTCATGTTGTGGGCTAACACAAAACAATTTAGAAGATACTTTATGTAGCGCTCCCAAAAAAATTGTCTTTTTATTAATATTTATTTTTTGTGGTTTCGAAAAGTGGATCTGCACACACAGAATATACCATTTTTTCCACATGCGAGCATTTAGCAATGTATTTGAGCTTTATATTCGTCTTGAATGACATTGTTTTAGAAATAAGTCTTTACAGCTTTGCAATATCTATAGCCTCATCTAGACATCAAAAAAATCTATTAATTTAGGATTTGAGCAATTCCAGCTGAAAATATGTTTCAATAAGTCCTTTTGAAGGTCTCCAAACTCACAATTGTAACTTATATTTTGTAGATCTGTGACATAAGTGTTTAATTGTTCTTCAGGATCTTGTTTTCGATTAAACAATTTATGGCGTTCCATAGTATAATATTTATTTTGGGTGTGAAGTGCTTCTCAAATTGTTGACATATATCCCTTAAATGATATCTTGTCTATATGCATTAAACGAATAAAAAAATATTTAAAGCCTCTGTACCAATGAATTGTAATAGGATTGATACTTTTCGACTATCTGCTTCATCTTCTAGGACATTTGCACGCAGATACATTTTTAGTTTTGTCTTCCAGTTCTTCTATTCTAATGGCATGTTATTACTATTGAAATTCAACGCCTCTATGTGTATTACTGGCATAACTGTATGTAGCTTAGACTTACTTTTACTTTTTGAAAGAGTATTAATGTTCCTGGAGTAATATTCTTCTGACATGGTTGCCGTTGTTCAGGTTTCAGGATACTCGGCACGTGTAACAATTGGATTATTATTTCCTAGACACTTCTGACACTATATCACGCTCATGAAGCGTTGTAGGTATGGCCAATGTAGCAATAATACACTCGATGATTAACGATTGCTTTTATTTTATTTCAGACTAGGTACAATACATTGAGACCCGACAGATGATATAGGAGGAAGTAGTTAATACATACCATTGACTACGACCACAGACAGCAACTACATGTATGTAACAATTGTATACATTAGGCACAATGTTAGTGTCTGTTGTAGATTTTGTAGGAGTCTCGAAATCATCAACTAATTATAGCTGATGTTTCATATGCTATAAGCAAGCTTATATAGAGATGGCAATACTCAGGAAGATTTCTATAATATTAGCCAATTTCCCAGAGATCTGGGTGCAATTGATGGTACACATATTCTAATACAATCATCAAGGAAGTAAATTAATTATGAAGAATAAAGGATGAGCTGTTAATATTATAGATTCTAATATTGGTGAACAATTTGGAAATAGGAAAGGATATTTCTCAATGAATGTGCAAGCTGTGTGCGATGCATATTTAAGATTTATGAATGTAGTTTGCCCGTTGGCCTGGATTAACTCATGATGCCACAATCTTCTGTTTAGTTGCTTTGTGATAATTCAGGTTACATATAAAGAAATTATTTTATTAATTTAAAAAACTTATACAAACAGAATTTTATTAATTTTTCAGCAGAATGTGAATGTGGTTATATAGAAATCGCTGGTTGATTGGAGATAGTGCTTTGCTTACCCATGCAAGCCTTATTTATTAACACCTGTATTAAATCCAACTAAAGTAGAATTTTTATTTTAAGTCCAAAAGGTAGGCCACGCCAATAGTGGTTAGAGCCCCACGTATGCTCATTATGAGCGCAACAACCCAGGCATTGAACTATCGGACTTGGAAGCCTCCAGCCCTCGCCATATTATTCCATCCGTCGTTAACGTTGTCAACGTTGACGATGAGACCCCAGTACCGACGGCAGGTAATGTATCTGAGCCAGTACCATCCCAAGCAGCGGCGGCTTCATCTACATCAGTTGTCGAACCAACTCCTTCAACTAGCCAGTTAAACACGAGTGCTTATGCAGTTGATTGCGCGGACCCTCTTACTACTAGTTTACCGGCTGATATACTGTAACTATTAGGTGACGCAAAAGGAAAACCAGAAGTTTTCGGGACCAAAATTCAGGAAGATGTCTCTAAACGTTGGGGACGTATTCTATGCGAAGGTTTAAACAAAGACCAAAAGAAATTATTGGCTGAGAAGATTCTGGTACCTGAAAACTTTCAATTGGTGGAGGCACCAGGTTGAAATAGCCGGTGTTTTGAATGAGACGGTGAAAAATCCCAAAATACCTCGGTATACGGCGTTAACAACTTTGATATGCTCTCTTATTGAGAAGAATTTAGATAAGACTGAAATCCGCAAGCGATTATGTGAAACAAACCAAATTTTGCTAGATTTGCACTTTGAAAATACACTCAATAGAAGGAAGCTGATTACATATACATTGGATTAAAAAAATCTAGACATTGTACAAGATGTCCCACCTCTTTGGAGGAAATTTAACAGAAAAGATTAAATCTTCCAAATCGACAGAGAAATCTGGTCTTCAAATTAAGAAAGTTAAGGCAACAGATGCATCTGTTTTATAAATAAAACATAATTTAATTAGCTTGATATTTTAATATTCTTAAGCTTCACACAGGGAGAGAGTGTTACCCCTAGTCCTGCAGTGTTACCATTTCTTAACCTCTATTAAGTCCTACTCACATAGAAACAACTAAACTAATCTACTAATACAACATCTTTCCTTTTTGAGATGCTTTGCATAATTAACTTAATTACTCTTACAAATCTAAAATAACTCTTGGTTTTACAATTCTATCTGAACGGGTTTCATAATAATTAGATTGGGATACCTATGGTTCTATTTGACTAAGCCTAGGACTATTTCCTCCAATACATCAAAATTATTATAACTATTTTATTATTTAACTTATTATCATTTGTGATATTGTGAATGACTTTCTTAAATGGTGAGAACTACGCCTTAAGAGCTTACTTCAATAATTATCATCTCTTTTTATCATGTAAGATCTAGGTTCTTTACATTTTTTATTACAGAACCCTCTTTCCAGCAAGCATCATTATCAGTTTTATACGCTATTTTATCTCACCCACCTTAAACTCTACCTCCTTTCTCCTAGCTCTTACATCATGAAACTCTTTTGTAATGGACTATCTTAAGTTTAACAATAAATGTATGTCTTTCTCAATTTTAGGTTCAAGTAAGGTAGGTATATTAGTTCTTAAACGTCTACTCTGCAAAATCTGAGCCGGTGAAACCTGAAGACCAGACAATGGTGTGTTACTATAATGCAACAAATAGTCCCGGTAGTCAACATTATACCTATATACCTAAATGATATTTAGTATAAACTTGTCAACAGTCACAGTGATAACAAATTGCGTGTTTAGTAGTTTCCCTTCAGTTTATTTTTTATTTCTAAGGCAGACTTAAGTAAGTCATGCTCACTTTAAGGCCTTTGCTTGCGGCGGCGTCGTGTGACGGGTCGCTCACTTCCCTCCAATATGGCGAAGAGGGCGATGGCTGCCACACGCGTCATACTTGTGAACAGGTGCTGCTTGTGGGGGCTGGTCTGCTTAAGTTTGCCATTTATTTATTTACTTATTAAATATAGATTCAGTCTACTTTGTAGTTTTGCCGCCGCGCCGGGGCACGCAATTGTTGTCAGTGCGATTAGAATGTAAAAATATGTAATGAATCTAAGCTTGTTTTGAAAAGAGTAATTGCTGAGTTTATTGCCGGCTCTTCTCAGCAAATGCAACCTTCCGAACCGGTATTAGAGTCAGACTTTTCATAAGTGCCTGCGAAGGTCTATTTGAATAAATGATTTTGAATTTTTGAATTTTGAACATTATCTTGCATGGATTTTTTTTATTATGAAACTGCCTCCAAATTTTGATATATGATCATCTGATGCGGCTTCAGTATCTAGTGGCCAAGGAAGTAGTACACATAAAGTAAAATTATTATTGTTACGAAATATGATGGGACCAGAGTCCACTAAAGTTTTCCATACCTTCAAATTTACAATGGATGAGGAAACGTGCTTTACAAGCGTCATGGCGGCTACAGAGCGATATGTTCATCCAAAAAGTAACGGTGTGTTTGATAGATTTAAATTTAATGAGAGGAACCAGGAAGAAAATGAAACATTTGACAATTATTTCACTGAATTAATAATAATAATAAAGCCTTTTATTCATTCCCATACAATACATTAAACTATATAAAAAAAGAAATTGATTACCATTGAATAAATGTGCAAGATGTGGAATTTTCCAGCTCGGAAGAAAATTTAGTTTGCAATGTAGTAAATGCTAATAGAAAGTCTGAATGGTATGAAAACCGCCATCTTCTCATCAACCGCAATCTCATATACTATTAGTAGGTTAAAAGCCTCATGGACCAGAGTGGCATAAACAGAGATTTTTTCTGCTCACAGTACTCGACTCGTTTGAGCATAATTATGCTAGACGTTGCATCCGTAAGTATATCGTAAATCCATAAGTAATAGCTAGTTTGAGAGTTCATGTTGAAAGGGGAATTCTACACGACGGCCTCCACCTGCGCCAGTCACCGACCGAACCAGACACGATTGAAATAATGATCACATCTCTTTCAAAGAACACCCAAAATCAATACCATTTTTAACCTCAGTCTATCCGTTGGTAAATTCCCTACTGTTTGGAAAATTGCATCGGTCTGCCCAATTTATAAAACTGGTTGCTCTCATTCGATCGATAACTATCGACCAATCTCTCTGCTCGGAGTTTTTTCAAAACTATGTACTAGAAAAAAATGTTAACAGACGACTCATTAAATAGGCTGAATCATTTGGTCATATATCACCCAGGCAATTTGGTTTTCGTCAAGGGAAGTCTACTGAGAATGCAGTGTCCTTACTGACAGATACAGTGGTGGCGCACCTGGATAAAAAAAAGTGTTTTGTCGGGGTATTTTTGGACTTAGCCAAGGCCTTTGACACTGTGTCTGTTCCTATACTTTAAAAAAAATTGGATAATATGGGGATACGAGGGACAGCCTTGGAATGGTGTGGGTCAGTTTGTGAGTCAGCCTCTACCTATTCAATTTGGTGTGCCACAAGGCAGCATTTTAGGGCCAACACTATTCATATTGTATATGAATGATATTCATGACCTCGTAATTAGGAATGCTGACTTATAATGTTATGCTGATGACTTTTAACGTTATGAGAGGCCTTTTAGGTACCACACCAATGATGTTTTTAAAGAGAGTGGCGTCTTAAGCATCCGTCAACTCTTTATTTTGAGGACAACCATTAACTTTCACAAGATAGTTATCAACTCCTCGGACTATGAAGCCTTGTTAATGTGTCGTGTTTTTAAAATATCGATGCCCTCTATTAAAACCGTTTTTGCTAGACGTTTTGGTCAGTATATCAGATCGCATGTGTATAATATCGCTCTTAAGTTCTGTGATATTAAGTGCAGTTCGGTCAGCGAAGCTAAAGCCATTGTTTCCAGGTGGTTATCTAACCTCACGTATGAGGATACCGAGAATAGGTTTAAAATTGATTCCTAACAACAAGCCACAATGTAATTGGTCTCATTTGTATTTTTTTTTCACATTTATATTATATTATTATTATATTATACAGGGTGTTGTTTTGGTCGGCGACAAGCGACCCAGGAGCGGTAGTACAAAATATATATTCGCCAAAAATGGACTTAAAAATTACCGCAAAGTATGGTTACTAGGCACGTGCACAGACTAGAGCTAGGCACAAGCCACCATCGCCCCACCCCTTTACTCCCTCGTACTCCCGTTGAGTATTATGTCTACACTTTAGCTTATTAGATGATTTTCAAAATTTTAATTTTATTATTTAAAAAAAAATAAAGTATTTTTTTTATATTTTTTTTAGCACCAGTTAGGGAATGCAAAACCGTGGCAAAATGAAAACCGGTTTTTATTTCGGTTATGAGAGGAAAAAAACCGGTTAACCGGTTTTAAACCGGTTTTTTTAATGTTCGTTCGTTTTTTTTCACGTTATTTCTATAGTTCGAATTATAGATAATAACCGTGCCTAAGATTTAAAAATCGCAAACTGAGGAATTATTGTCAGTTAAAGTTAATGAAGTTTTTTTTTTTTTTTTTTTTATTTTTATTTATCCTAGGTTACACCTTTTTTAGTGTTCCCTATTCATACTACAATCTAGCCTTAATATTAGGCTAATAAGTAATTTAAATTTAACATAAACTTCTATATTGACTATTTCTAAGAATGTGTCCATTAACATTTTTCTTATTGTCTCTATTAAGGGGAAGACACTTTGTTCTTGTGTTCTTTATAATAGCACTTGGACTACGTTACACTATATATAATATAAAGTTTGTATAATACAAGTTTATTGTGTATTGACAACTTAGAGTGTTTTCCAAGTAACCAATACATTCTTTTATACCGCAGGTGTAATTCGTTGATTTTCTTCTTGACGTGAGCTTTCCAGCGTAGCTTAACATCAAGCGTCATGCCGAGATATTTAGCTGTATTCTCATATGGGATTTGTTTGCCATCAATATAGACTGGAAAATACTGGTGTTTCATATTACTAAAGTCTATATGAATAGATTTGGATTCATTAAGTTTAATTCTCCATTTTTTTGTCCAGTTATAAACTTGATCAATAGCTGTTTGAACCTTATCAGCTGCCTCCTTGTGGCTATTCCCTGTAGCCATTATGGCAGTATCGTCAGCAAAGGTAGCGATGGTGTTGTTTTCAAGTTCAGGAATATCACAGGTGTATAATAGATACAGGACCGGACCCAATACACTACCTTGTGGTACACCAGCTCTTATTTCTTTCAGTTCAGAGTAGGCATCTTCTTGCCTTATTCTAAATACTCTATTTGAAATATAAGATTCCAGGATATCAGCGAACTGCTTTGGTAGGTTTTTTCTGAGCTTATGGATGAGACCTTCATGCCATACTTTATCGAAAGCCTGTGCCACATCCAAGAACACAGTAGAGCAGACTTTTTTCTCTTCAAGAGTATTTTCTATTAGGTTAATAATTCTGTGCACTTGATCTATTGTTGAGTGCTTTTCTCGAAACCCAAATTGATGATCGGGTATGAGATTCTTACTTTCAATGATACCTTTTAGTCTTTTGAGCAACAGCTTCTCAAATAGTTTAGACATGATAGGCAGCAGGGAGATCGGCCTGTATGATGTAGCTTCATGTGGCGGTTTTCCAGGTTTTACTATCATTATTACTTCAGCAACTTTCCATAAGTCAGGTACTTGTTTTAACCTTAATGAGGCATTTATAAGGGTTGTTAGTTTGACTATACCTTTTTTTGGTAGATTACGAAGTATTTCTCCTGTTATCAAATCATAACCAGGAGATTTGCGTGGGCTTATATGTTGCTTAATTTCTCGTGCAACTTCTCTAGGTGTAACTAGCTTTATATTTTCATCAGTATCATTTGGCATCGTGTTTTTGTCCAAGGTAAGGACTTCATTTGTTTCACCATTGTTAGGTTGAAAGATGGCTTCTAGGTGCTCTGCAAACCTTCTAGCCTTTTGCTCGTTATTTAATGCCCATTTTCCATTCCCATCTTTGATTGGTGGAATTTGAATAACAGGCTTTTTCAGATTCTTGGTGGCCTTCCACAAGGAGTAATCTGTAGTACGATCACAAGTAATACTTTGTAGAAATTTATTTGTGGACTCATCGTTAAATGCCTGTATTTGCCTATGAACTTTTTTTGTTAAGTTGTTAAGCTTTCTTTTATCTTCAGGGCACCTAGATTGATGCCAGGTTTTCCTTTGTCTTCTCTTTTCAGCTATGAGTTCTATTATTTTGGTAGGATACGTATTTCCTTTGGTTTTCTTGTCCCTGAGTGGAGTATTTTTCCATGCTGCTTTTTGAATGTCTTCTATGAACCTTTGGACTCCATTGTTTAAGTTTTCCAGTGTCTTAAGTGGAATCTTAAGATCTATATAGTTAATGAAGTGGGTATAAAAGAAACATCAAAGACACCATCAACATCTCTAAATCTAAACCGGTTGAGAGCTTGCTCGCCGAACTTGTCCGCGTAAGGGTACTTAGGCTAGCTTTGGGCCAGTACCTTCATGTCCATTAAAAAAAAAAAAAAAAAAAAAAACCATCAACATCTGCCTGTCCTGTTCCCTATAATTTGGGATCGGCACAATATGTACGCTTCTTCTATCCGTTATACCAACATTCACTCGTTTCTTACCAATATCATCTTTCACACAATCAATCCATCTCAATTTCATAAAATTGATGGAAATAATCGTTTATTTAACTCTTTAGATCAGATACTCGTTTATATAGACTACACGGTTCGTTGCTTTTGATTTTATTTTAAATGAATGAAATCATAAAAACATATAACTTTTGCTTTATTTTTAATTGCTATGAGATATTATGACTATGTTAAAAAAGAGATCAGTATTAAAGAAGTAATTATTTAAACATTTATTAAATTATGTTTCGTAAGTTATGATATTAATTTCACACGTAATATACATGGCATATTGTAGCGGCACAGCAACTTGAGAGTACACTTAAACGAGCTTATTATTCTACGAATGTTTCCTTAGATAAAAAAAAATACCCAGTTTTTGCCGTCGTGCAGACGGGTAAAAAATAACACCAATCAGTCCGCTTGCTGTCTGGCAGATACATAAGAGCCTTCGTTGACAGTAGTTGCTCCGATAGCATGACATTAATGCTGGCGTCCCGAAAGGCTCTGAATTATCCCCAACACTGTTCCTCCAGCATATTAATGATATACTCTCTATTGCCAGCATTCATTGCTATGCAGATGAAATTACATGGGACGCTCATTACACGAACCGTGCAAATGTCTCACGTTCTATATTGGAGAAAATGCGCGAAGGACTTGTCTTAAATCGAGAGTACACAAACTAGTGACTCCGATTAGGGTCGACTAAACCTAGTCTATTTCAACCCCACTAAATCACACGCAAGCCTGCGCATTCACCGTTGAGAGAAGTCCATTTGCTGTGGCTCCTCATTTCTAGAACATGTCCCTCAACATCACGAAAAGCATTGGGATCCTTCACGTTAATATTTGTAGCGACGTTCTGTTCCAAAGTCATCTACAGATATCCAAAAAACTCGGTGTGATTAATAGAGCGAAGCAGTACTTCTTATCGAGACAAAGACTGCAACTATATAAGTCGCAAGTCTGGCCCAAATGAAGTAATGCTGTCTTCTGTGGGCACCTGGATACCAGCTTGGGTATTTAGACTCAGTTCAGCGACGTGCCGTTAGAATTGTCAATGATCCCGAGCTCACAAGTGTTTTAAAGCCCCTTAGTCTGAGGAGAGACTGCCTTCTTATGTGTGTTAAACCGCTTTTCCAACAGTGTTCTGAAGGTTTGATTGACCTGATGCCCAGTTACCTTGATCCATCGTAGTCACCGATGGGGAGTCTATCCTCACACATTGGAACCAAAATGTTCTCATACTGTGCGGTTTTAAAGAAGCTTCCTATAGTGGATGCTCAGGCTGTGGAATGAGCTCCCCGCTTCAAAAAGGTTGAGGGTTGGTAACGTGCGAGTGATAACCGTTATGTTACAAGAATCCATAGGCTAGAGTAACTGGTTATCATCAGGCGGGCCGTACGCTTGTTTGCTGCCTAAGTATTGAAAAAAAAAGTTTTACATGTTTTATATCTATCATAAAAACAATCATTATTTTAAGTTATTTTCTTACCAGCTCAACAAACTACACATCAACACACTTCAGTTCATCACAAAAATACTCACTGCATTGCACTCAGTTTACAAAACGGCGGCAAATCTTCCTTTTTTAGTTTTTTCAAACATTGAACGAAAAACCGTAAAAAATCGTAAAACCGGTTTTGGTGTTATGTGAAACCGGTTTTGTTGTTGGTCAAAACCGTACCGAATAACCGGTTTTTCGATTTTCGGTGAAACCGGTTTGCATTCCCTAGCACCAGTATCATTTGTATTATCGACCCTGAGTCTCTCGTCGCTGACCAAAACAACGACCTGTATATTGTAAATTTTTTTTTTAAGTGAATTAGTTATTGTGTAAAATTTAATTTAATTTTTTTTGGGTTTTGGATTTTGTGTTTTATTATTATTTTCTTAAATTGTCTGTCCTATGTTCCGAGGTCTCTTCTTTAAAAGACACTTCAAGAATACTTTGGCCTTCGCGTTACAGGCTTTGCCTAGTGTGAAGGTCATAAGATAATTCTAAGTCATAAGTAAATACCTCCAGCATTATGCGTATTTCTGTGTATATTTTAAATGTGTAAGTGTTTTGTATATTTTTTTTTCATTTTTCATTTCATTTGATTTTTTTTTGGATTTTCTGCAAAACAAAGAACAAACCCCATTCATTGTCAACATACCCGTTCTTATTAGATTTGCTTACCAACGAATATAACAGCGGAGCTAGTTACTCTAGTTTACACACCTGCCGTTCAGCTTTGACTATAATATTTGGGAAAACCTTTAGTGAGAATGACATCGTTATTCGTTTTTTAAGGGGAGTTTTTAGATCAAGGCCCAGCTTTCCACGGTAACAGACTACCTGGGACCCTAATATAATTCTTGACTTTGTATCAAACCTTCTCCCAAACGAGGGCCTAACATTAGCACAAATTACGCCAAAAATGTCATGTTGAAAGGGTGATCCGACGTGTTAGGGAGTTTGCACTACTGAAACCACATTCTGTTGTAAACTACAAATATTTAGATGAAATTGTTATCATATCTTGCAGACTTATCAATTTTCAAGAAGAAATTAAAAAAAATTGTAAAGTATCCCTCCAGCTTGAAGTTTTTTTTATACCACTAAGGTGGCAAACGAGAATACGGCTCACCTGGTGGGTAAACGGCTACCGTAGCCTATGGACGCTTGCAACACCCGCGCGTTGCCGACCCTGCAGAAATCTCTTCACCTTTGAAGTGATGATATTGTAAGCAAGGTGGCTGGTTTCCTACTTGATATCAATTTGTCTTATCTTCACATTAATACTCTATACGCGGCGGGTGGTTGGATGTGTGGCCGAAGAACCGGGCTCAGAGTTGTACTTTGAGAGAGGTCTACGTCATGTTGTGGGCTAACACAGGTTGATTGATTATAATTTATTAGTTCAATTTTGCACTTGCTAATAATTTAGGAAATATGCGCTCCCAAAAATCTTCTGCCTTTTTAATAATAATTTTTATAAAATCTTCATCGAAATCTTCCCATAAATGTATTTTTTTGTGGTTTCTAAAAGTGGATCTGCACACAGAATATACCATTTCTTTTTCCACATGCGAGCATTTAGCAATGTATTTGAGCTTTATATTTGTCTTGAATGACATTGTTATTAAAAGAAGTCTTTACAGCTTTGCAATATCTATAGCCTCATCTAGACATCAAAAAATCTATTAATTCAGGATTTGAGCAATTCCAGCTGAAAATATCCTTCAGTAAGTCTTCTCGAAGGTCTCTAAACTCACAATTGTAACTTACATTTTGTAGATCCGTGACAAGTATTAAATTGTTCTTCAGGACCTTGTTTTCGATTAAACAATTTATGGAGTTCCATAGTAATATTTATTTTGCGAGTGAAGTGCTTCTCAAATTGTAGATATATCCTCAAATGTTATCTTGTCTATATCAGCATTAAACGAATAAAAAATATTTAAAGCCATGCTCATGCCATGCCAAGCTCTGTGCCAATGAATTGTAATAGGATTAATAAACGTGCCATTTTCGAGGACATTTGCACGCAGATATATTTTAGTTTTGTCTTCCAGTTCTTCTATTCTAATGGCATGTTAGTACTATTCAATGCCTCTATGCCTATTACTCTGTAACGTTGTGGATTTTAGTAGGATTTTGAATTTCGCGCTTTATTGTCATTCTTGAGTTTCATACTGGTGGCGACATCTAGTTTTGAAAAGTGAAGACTTTTTCTACCGACATGTAAAAAATTAAATATTTATCTTTTAAATTTACGTTTTGTTTTGAGCTTACATGTTTGTAGAAAAATGCTACATGGCAATAATGTTGTATGTAATACTCATATATCAACGTTTCGAAGTATTTTGGAAAAAATATAATTTTTTTTAGGGAATTTATACATGGGGTATGAGTAAATTTTCAGAGGAGTGTTATCCAATCACAGCAAAGCGTCATTTGCAGTTTTGGCAAATCAGAGAGGAGCTTCAACATGTAAATTACGAGAGTGGGGTCAATGACCACAGCAAGGGAAAAATTATACAAATTTGGTAGTTTTTCATTAGTTTGGGAGATTTGAAGTTCAGGAGTTTTGTTTTAATTTGGGTTAATTAGGGTCGTAGAAATTCTGTAATATTTTTATATAAGTTCTAAAGGATTATTAGACCTTATTGTAAGTGAAAATTTGGTATTTCTCGTTCGAATTGCGATTTGAGTGTTCATGGATTGGTAACTTTTTGAATGGAGTTTTGGAATTTTCATTTCAAGCAGGTGCTGGGAACACCGTTGGTTTCGTTCCTTTTGTCAACTAAATGCCGAGGTGATGGCAGTGTTGAGATCAAATTTTATTTGTATTGCGGTTTAATGGCCATGTAAGGCTTAAATTTACTCGTTAAATAGCACCAACATATTCAGGTGAGTGAGTGATATGTTTTGATTTCATAATCGAATGTCGACAAATATATTTTTATGGTTGTCATTTATATCCATGTTTCTTTTCAGCATTTAGTTAAAAATGTACTGAAAAACCATATAAGGAAGGGGTGGGATGCAGCATTATTGGAAATATCCGAGGAAATAATCTGGTAAGTTTCCCCACCATTGTATGAGACCACCTGGTTAACCTATAAAATGTGCTAATAGCATTTTATCTTTATTGTTTCAGCAATGGGTTGTATTTTACTTCAAGTTGTATTTTACTTCAAGTTGTATTTTACTTCAAGTTGTATTTCTCATCAAGTTGTATCTTGAATAGTATGGATCTTTATTTTCATCTGTGACAATTTAATTTTTTCTACATGATCCTATTTACATAAGGAGTTCATAACATATACCTTATATACAACATGAGTTCGGATTGATGTGATCCATCTGTCTGCGGTACGGTTTTGGCCTGGACTGGAAGGTGGTACCTGTCAAGCAGGAAGTTCCCCGAGTGTGCCGATGCAATGCCACATCAGCAGGAAGTTAGTAATATAAAGTAAACCTGGCATATAAGGTATTCCTAATGTTATGACATATTTTCACATAGTTTTTTTGACATAGTTTCTCAATATAAAATTTTGGTGGTATAATCAGATAATCTATAATCTCGATACAATTGTAACTAGATAACAAGTATTCTTTTTTTTTGTAACGTGTAACCTTTACCTATATAAACAGAACCTCACCAAGCGACCCCTGTCGACTGAGCATATATTTTTATGTATAAATAAAGCATTATCAGGAGTATATATATCTTTTATTGCAGTGCATGTGTTTTGTTCCTCAACAACCGTTCAAGAGATTCTACACCTTCAGTGTAAATCTCACATAAGAGATTCTTCTTTCTTTCTTTCTTTTTTTTGTCCCTCCTGGTTCACCGGGGACCGGGAGTGTGACAACTCGCATAACTGTATGTAGCTTATACTTACTTTGACTTTTTTGAAAGAGTAATAATGTTCCCCGAGTAATTTTCTTTTGACATGGCTGCCGATGTTCAGGCTTCAGGATACTCGGCACGTGTAACAATTGGAATATTATTTCCAAGACACTTCTGACACCATATCACGCTCATGAAGCGTTGTAGGTATGACCAATGTAGGAATAATACACTCGATGATTTACGATTGCTTTTATTTCTTATTTCAGACATTGAGACCCGACAGACGATATAGGAGGAAGTAGTTAACGCATACCATAGACTGCGACCACAGACAGCATCTACATGTATGTAACAATTGTATACGTTAGGAACAATGTTAGTATCTGTTGCAGACTTTGTAGGAGTCTCAAAATTATCAGCAAGGCGAATTATAGCTGATGTTTCATATGCTATAGCAAGCTTATATAGAAATTATATATATACATGGCAATAATCAGGAAGATTTCTATAAATATTAGCCAATTACCCAGAGTTATGGGTGCAATTGATGGTACACATATTCTAATACAATCATAAAAGAAGTAAATTGTATAATTATTAAGAATATTTGGATTAGCTGTTAATACTCTTGTCTCCTGTTCTAATTTATTATAGATTTTTATATTGGTGAACAATTTGGAAATACGAAAGGATATTTCTCAATGAATATGCAAGCTGTGTGCGATGCATATTTAAGAGGATCAAACCGGTCCCGCAGCCGAACGTAATTGGCGCAGTCGGTAGGATGCTCGCGATCGGTTTCGCATAGAAAATCTGCTTGAAATTCGTGAAAACTCGCCCGTGTGGCTCGTCTAGCCGTGTCAAGAAGCAGTACCAGAGGTATCCAGACTTCGATAATGCAAAGGGACCGAGAAATCTTAATGTGAGTACCTCTAGATTATTTTTAGTTTGTCAAGATTTTTCATTTAAGAAAATCTAAGGACCCTAAGTTAGTAAGTAGGAGTAGTCAGGTTTTTATAGATCGTAAAAGAAATATAAGTTTAGGTAGTATAGAAGAAAAAGTGAATATTTAGGGTCGGCAACGCGCGAGTGATACCCCTGGTGTTGCAAGCGTCCATAGGCTACGGTAACTGCTTACCATCAGGCGGGCCGTATGCATGTTTGCCACATAAGTGGTATAAAAAAACCGAGCTTGATACCATCTATAAAGCCCTAAGGTTAATACCAGAGTTTGATGGGAATCCAAATGTAATAACCAGATTTTTAAAATTATGTGACCAATTAGTACAGCAGTTTTGTAGTCAGGGTAGTAGCGATTTGAGTAAGTGTGCCCTTATTAATGAGATTCTTAATAAGGTTATAGGCTCTGCTGCTCGCTTGTGTAATGCCTCAATGCCGGCACCACACCGGAAGCTTGTCGCCATTTCCGGTTGCCAAGCCACGCATGACTTCCAACTTATAATAAATATCTAGCAATTACCTACGCCATTTATTCCATATCCTACACTTGATAAATTGAAACAGAATTCCAAATGACTGGAGAGTGGCATTCGTAGTGCTTTGGTGAAACTTTGCCGATCAGCGAGACGAAATCGCTCTATATAACGATTTAGCTATTTTATCACAGGGCTCTAATACGGCTCAAGAATTTATGAGCGGTGCCAAAATCCATTTAGTACGATTATGACATATGTTAGCCTGCATGATACAGTCGAAACCAACATAGAATCGAAACGCGACTTATATCGGAAATTGATGTTACAAGCGTACGTGCGTGGATTAAACGATCCTTTAGGTTCGCGCATACAGCAAGGGAGTGGAACTCTCTTCCGGGGTCTGTGTTTTCCGACACCTATAACCTAGATGTATTCAAGGCCAGAGTGAATAGGCTTTTTCTGGGTAAGCGTGCTACATCCTCGGCCTCGTCATAACTCCTTATGGGTTCAGTCGAAGGTCAAACGCAAGCCCATTTAACATTTATAAAAAAAATACGTTGTATGCGCCCCGAGACTATCGAGATGGCGCTAGAATTCGTTCACGAGGAAAATAACACCATATACTTGCAAAACCGTAACCAACGAAATTAATTAGTTCCATGCGTGTGCCTTGTCATTTTGTCAGCCCGTACTAAATGCCAAACCAACCTCTTAGCTTGCCCGCGCCTAGGCCCTTTAATTACGTAACCTGGCCCCTCGCAACCTCATTTCGCACCACCACCTGCACCGCAATGGAAACAAAATCTTTACCAACCTCGTCAGTTCGGTCCAACACGCACGCATTTTTTTTTTAATCAGTGCCATTCAATTATAACCCCCAACATGACTTTCAAATGGCTTCGCGTCCTAACCAGCAATCAAACTGCATTCAACTCCTTATACTTCAGCAACATATCTATGAATCCTGCCAATTTACTTCAGAAATCCGTGGATCAGTGGCAAAGGGTGAGTTTAAGACATTACTTACTCGTCAATAATAATATGATTTTAAGGCCTTGTCATCAGTAAAGTGCATAAAATAATAATAATAATCAGCCATCCTCCATATACTAATAGCCCAGTTAATAGGGGTTACGATTAGACGTGAATGTCACGACTGTTAGCATATAAAAAATAAGTTAATTAAAAATGTAAGTAATAATGGTTTTAAAAAGACTGGTAACACTGTTAATATAGAGAACCTAAATTAATATCTGTGGTGTCTCGGCTATAATAATAATAAAAAATGTAAGAACGTGTTTTGTGTTTTATATGATCCACGGGCCCCGACAGGTTCTGGGCGCAGCAAGCAAGAAATGTAAAAAGTGCCTAAAGAACAAGAAAAACATAAAATACCAGTGATTAAAAAATAACAACAAGTTCACCAAATAAACATAAAAATGGACAAAGAAGAGATACATATAGAAAAATTAAAGGACAGTGAGAGTTTTCTTCTATGGAAATTCGAGTTTAACATTTATGTAAAAGCGGCAAAACTGAGTGAAGTTTTATCTCCTCATGTCAAAGATGACGAAAAAAAGATGGACGAATTTTTAACAAAGGATGCTAAAGTTTATTATTATAAACACAAAAGATTATTATAAACACAATAGACAGAAAGTTGAAAGGTCACATTTTAGGATGCCAAAATGCCCTAGAAATGTTCACAAAATTATGTGAAATATTTGAAGGAACAGAACAGCGAAATAAGTCATCATTGTTACAAGAATTTTTCAATTTCAAACAAGACAACAGATCTCTCACACAACTAATTTCAGATATAAAAAACCTACAGTTTCGACTTAATCAGATTGGTGAAAATATTAATGATGATATGGTTATGTCAAAAATACTTACATGTTTACCGAGCAACTTAAATCATTTTATTACTGCATGGGAATCAACATCAGATGAAAAGAAAACACTCACAAACTTAACTAACAGATTACTCAGTGAGGAAAATAGAACAGAAAACAGAAAAGCAAAAATAACAGAAAATCAGATGGTTTTCCAAGCTACTAATAAAAGAAATTCTAACATTAAATGCTTTAAATGCAACAAAACTGGGCATGTGAAGAAAGATTGTAGAATGTGTGCCATTTGCAAGAAATTTAATCACAATGAAAAAGACTGCAAGTTCAAAGAAAAACAGTGTTCAATATGTAAGAAAACCAATCATAATAAAGAAGATTGTTTCTTTAAAATTAAAACTAAAACAGATGCAGCATTTTTCACTAAAACAATAAAAAAGGAATCAAAGAGCAAAGAATTCATCGTGGATTCAGGCTGCACAGCTCACATGACCAACAACATAAAAATACTGACAAACCTTGAAAACAAAATATCAAAAGTGTTAACAGCCAATGACCAAACAGTTGATGTACAGGGCCAAGGAACTGTAAAAGGTGATGTTTGCCAATTGAATAATACCTTGTTTGTACCGGACATATCACAGAACTTGTTGTCTGTGAATGCAGTCACTAATAACCAAGGAACAGTTGTGTTCTCAAAAAATAATGTTAAAATTTACAAAGAATCAAAGTTGATATTAACAGGAAAGAAAGAAAATGGTTTATATAAAATTAATTTAGAATTAGATTAGAATGGCACCGTAAACTTGGTCACCCAGGAAACACAGTATTAGAATTATTACAAAATGCTGTAGATGGCATAAAAATATTAGGCTCTACCAAACTAGATGAAAAATGTGAAATATGTATACAATCAAAGCAAGCTAGACTACCTTTTAATACAACTAGAACCAGAGCAGAAAGAATTTTACAACTTATACACACAGATGTTTGTGGTCCATTTGATATCAATACACATGATGATAAAAGTTATATACTTACCATAATAGATGAC
Source organism: Polyploca ridens (assembly GCA_951394255.1). Taxonomy (NCBI): domain Eukaryota; kingdom Metazoa; phylum Arthropoda; class Insecta; order Lepidoptera; family Drepanidae; genus Polyploca; species Polyploca ridens. The sequence goes on along the minus strand of OX596271.1, from coordinate 474,456 downwards.
TTCAGCAACTTTACAAAAATCTATCTTATTAATAATAATAATAATAATAATGTGTCTTGTATAAGATGCGACAATGGAGGTGAATATACCAGCAATGAGTTTAAGCAATGGTGTATGAAAAAAGGAATAAAAATAGATTATACAGTACCTTATTCTCCTCAATTGAACGGTAAGGCAGAGAGAATGAATCGTACACTCTTAGAAAAAACTAGAGCATTACTGTTTGATTCAAATTTAATGAAGGAAATGTGGGGTGAAGCTATGTATTGCGCAGCATACATACTAAATAGATTACCAACAAAAACCTTAACAAATAAGACACCTTTTGAAATTTGGCATGGTAAGAAACCCAACATATCAAACATGCAGAAATTTGGTTCTACTGTTTATGCTAAACAATTACAACCAAATCTTAAGAAACTAGATTCAAGAACTAAAAAACTAATTATGATAGGATACACTAATAACGGATACAGATTGTGGAATTCAACAGAAAGAAAAATAGAAATAGCAAGAGATGTTGTAATAATTAATAATAACAATGATACAGAGATAAATGAAGAAAATAAAGAGAAAAATATAAATAAAAAGATGGAAAATATACCAAAAATTTTAACAAATGAAAATCAAATGGAAGAAGAAGAATACAGCGATAATTACAATAATGATAATAATATAAGCACAACAGAAAATATAACAGGAATAACTGAAAGTGATGAAAATATAGTAGAAACAGAATATAATATTGAAGAAACAAAAAATGTAACAGAAGAAGAAATAGAAGAAACAGAGAATGAAACAGAAGAAAATACTCTAAGGAAAAGCAAAAGAATTACAAAAAATCCAGAATATTTACAAGATTATGTACTACTCACCTATAATGAAGCTATTTCAGGCACAGAAAGTGACAATTGGGAGAAGGCAATAAAGTCAGAAAAGGAATCTCTACAAATAAATAATACATGGCAAGTAGTTGATAAGCAAAAGGTAAGAAAATCCTATCTAATAAATGGGTCTTTCGTAAAAAAGATGATGGAACCTACAAAGCAAGGCTTGTGGTGAGAGGTTTTGGGCAACATGGTTTAGACTATGATGAAATTTATAGTCCAGTGGTAAGCCAATCAGCACTTAAAACTTTATTTGCTTTAGCCGCTCATAATAATTTTGAAATCCTTACTTTTGATGTTAAAACTGCATTTTTGTATGGGGAATTGACTGATGAGAATGTTTATATGCACATACCAGATGGTTATGAAAAAGATCCTAATAAAATTTGTCATTTAAATAAAGCATTGTATGGGTTAAAACAGGCACCTATTACTTGGAATAATAAATTCACTAAAACTATGTCAAGTTTGGGTTTATTACCTATTAAAACTGATAAATGTGTATTTACAAATAAAGATAATACTGTAATCATTGCTATTTATGTAGACGATGGGTTAGCTATTGCTAAAGAAAAACAATTGTTAATTAATGTACTAAACTGCCTTAGCAAAGCATTTGAAATAAAAATTTATGAAAATCCAAAGAGTTACATAGGTTTAGAAATAATAAGAAATAATGAAGGTATTAAATTAAATCAGAAAAATTACACAGATACATTATTAAAAAGATTCAACATGAGTGATTGCAAACCTTGTAAAATCCCTGGAAACACAGATAGAAAGATAGAGACAGATTTGACAATACAGACAAAATTTCCTTATAGAGAACTAGTTGGAGGATTATTATATTTATCCACTCGTACTAGACCCGACATAGCACAGGCAGTTAATGAAGCTAGTAAAAAAATAGAAAATCCAAACAGTACAGATATTATAGCTGTTAAGAAAATATTAAAGTATTTAGCTGGAACAAAGGATAAAGGTATTAATTTCAAGAAAGGATGTAAAGATTTAATCTTAAATGCATATTGTGATGCAGATTATGCAAATGATGTTATGACTAGGCGTAGTATAACAGGCTATGTAATAATGTTTTCTGATGGACCAATCTCTTGGTGTTCAAAAAGGCAACCAATTGTAGCATTATCTTCTACAGAAGCTGAATTCATCTCTGCAGCAGATTGTTGTAAGGAAATATTATACCTAAAATCTTTCCTGAAGGAATTGATTCCATTTAATTTAAAAACAATACTAAATATAGATAATCAAAGTTCTATACAACTAATTAAGACAGGTTCGTTTAATAAAAGATCAAAACATATTGATGTGAGATATCATTTTATTTATGAAAACTTTGTAAAAGGGAATTTCATTGTAAAATATTGCCCTACTGATCAGCAAGTAGCTGATATACTCACAAAGCCATTGTTGAAAAATAAATTTGAAATTCATTGTAATAAAATAGTGAAATAAGTAGTTACTTATTAAAATTAGATAAGCTATAACATAGAATTATAAGTTATGTTATTTAAAAATATAAGATACATTGATGTGTAATAACTTAGATTGAACTGCTATGAGTAGCTGATCTAGAATTCATAGTATAGAAGTAGTGATTTAATTATAAGTTTATAAAGTTAAAGATAAATTGTAATTGTTAGACAACTATATTAAAAAATGTTGCAAGTAATTAAGATAAAAAGATAAGAGTATTTTTTGAAAAATATTTTTGTAATTAAACTCATTAATAAAAATATTGTTTAAAAAATAGGAGAAGGTGTTAGCATATAAAAAATAAGTTAATTAAAAATGTAAGTAATAATGGTTTTAAAAAGACTGGTAACACTGTTAATATAGAGAACCTAAATTAATATCTGTGGTGTCTCGGCTATAATAATAATAAAAAATGTAAGAACGTGTTTTGTGTTTTATATGATCCACGGGCCCCGACAACGACTACCCCACCCTTGGCAAAAGCTGTTTTAATTAAAAAGGATAGGAGTACATACGAGTATAATGTTTTTAATATTATATTTTAACTTTATGCAATTAAAATTAACCAAATGTTCAAATTTTAGGTATGGGCTGATAAAAATACTTACGAGTATAATGTTTTCTATATTATATTTTAACTTTATGCAATTAAAATTAACCAAATGTCCAAATTGTAGGTATGGGCTGATAGAAAACACATCACCAAAAAAGCTGCTGCAGCTGCCAGACGGTCAGCAAGTGCTACAGGTGGAGGCACATCGGTAGCACCAACATTCTGCCAAATGGAATTAAAGATCCTATCCATTATGGGAGAGGGTTTTGGAGAGCCGCAAACTGATGCAAGAGTGCCAGCTTTTCCATTGGTAATAATTAAATTTATAATTTATGGTAGTAGACTTTTTTATTATTAAATAATAATTACAGATACACCATTAGGTATATATTTTTTGTTGTATCCATCAATGATATTCAGTTTTTGTTTTACAGGGTCCACCTGTGAGAGAGCCAGCTGCCATTTCTCCGACCCATACTGCAACATATGCCAACCCACTGTCCCAGGAGCAACCCTCACTGTCCACTGGGGCACTACCTGCTCTAGTGCCTCAATTGACTCTGCCTGGAGTTGCATTGGGAACTCCTGAGTTGCCAATGCAAAATCAGCCAAGTAAGTATTATATCATTCAGTAGATAAGAGATTATGTATATGATGTTACTAATTACTTAAAACTGTCAAAAAGTTATTTCTTTTGTTTACAGCATTAAACCCTCGTCGTGCACGCCAACGTGTTCGGCGACACCTTGCTGCTGACTCTACCAGAATTCGAATTCTGGAGGTCGAAGAGCAAAGGCTTACAAATGAATTAAGACATACCGAGGTGCTCAATGAGATTAAGGTGGCTCTTCAAGAACTTTGTGCTTTAACACAGGCATACATTACTAGAAATAGTTAGACAATTAAGTTCCTAGCAATAATTATAAAAGCAAATCTATGTTATGATTGTTATAGTGTGTTATTGTGTTAATTTTATTCAGATGATTAAGTATTTGAGACTGAAGTAGACAATTAAGAGAAACTAAGTTCCTAGCAATACTTTAAGATGGATACATAAAAGCAAATCGACATTGAAGTGTCAATTTATATAATAAATAACATTTTGGTGATTTGCGGTTAATCATTTTCTTACTTAAAGTACCTAGGGTAACACACATACCTATAAAGGTTGTCAAATCATTTTGAATTTTATACATTATAAAGATTTCCAACAGCAAAAATGTCTGACGATGAGCGCAAAAGAATAAACGCCGCAAGAGGCCAGAGTAAGTCGTCTTTCACCCGCATACAAAAGTATCTAAAAGAAGATAAATTATTCGTTTTGGAGGAGCTCCAAGTCCGAAAACAGAACTTGATGGACGTGTATGTAAGATATAGAGACTTATCATTAAGCCTGGAGCTGCTGGATGAGAAGGATGGTGAGGATAATGATGATGATAATTGGGAAGAGAGGTATCTCATACTACTGGCTACGCTAGAACGCCTCATAAATAAGCAGAATCCGCCACCAGTCTCTTCCCAAGAGCCTCACCATGCAGCTAAGTTGCCCACTTTAAACATACCCGTTTTTGACGACAAAGACTTATCCAATTTCAAGCCATTTATGGAAATGTTCGAAGCAGTTGTGCATAACGACACAAGGATTTCACAGATACAAAAAATATGTTTTCTGAAGAAATATTTGAAGGGTGAGCCACTACAAATAATTGATAACTTACCAATAATTGGTAAGTCTTATGAAGACGCATTGGAGCTACTTCAAAAGAGATATGACAATACAGCATTACTGATCAGCAGTCATGTAAGTAGTCTGATTGATATGCCTGTTTTACAGCGTGGTACTGCTCATTAATTAAGAGAATTGGTTGCCAATATCAGGAAACATGTAACTGCTTTTAAAAATCTTAATCAACTGATAAATCTTAATCAGCCTGTTACAGAGTGGAATGCCACACTATCTTGCATTTTATTACGCAAAATTGATGCCTTGACAGTAAGATTATTTCAGTCCAACAGGGACACAATAAAGGTGGTAACTATAGATGAGCTTCATTATTTGGATAAGCGTGCGGAAGCTAGCCCATCTACAGTTGAAAGAATAATGCACCCGATCGGTGCGGAAGGTGCGGCACTCTTTAGCTAGAACTCCGCCCCAAGGGTATAGCACCCCCCCGCCCATGACCGAGATGCTGCCGATAGAGAACCCAAGTAACACCGTCCTGACCGCAGCTGGCAAGCGAATGCTGAACTCGCCTGAGGAGGTCCAAGACGCCTTACGCAGACGCATTAACGGGTATAAGCGAGTGGAGCAGCCGGCACCAAAGGCCCCAACTGAACCCGATACCCAATGCCTGGCACCGGGTACGCAAACGCAAAGATGCCTAGGGGCAAAGACCCCATACCAGTGGAACAAAAGGGCACAGCCGTGCTCTTCTACCCGGCCGACGGTGTCCTGAAATCGTCAGAGGAGACCCCAGCATTGGGCATACACATACACATTCAGAGCGTACGGATGATTGGAAACTCCGGTGTAGCGGTGAGAACCACTACAGCAGAGCCGGCCCAGAAGTTGAAGGCCGCGGCCCCACCAAGCCTGAGGGTGTTAGACCCCAAGTCACGCCTGCCAACGGTCTCTTTGAGGTACCTGCGGTCTGAAGTTACGGACGAGGTCATGCTAACAGAGCTGCATAAGCTGTATTTGGCAGATGACCCGGAATGGTCCTTAGAAAAGGTTAAGGCCAGCTGCAAGGTGGTAGTAAGGAAAAGGTTCGGCCCCAAGACCATGGTACTCCTGGAGTGCACCATGCCACTACGGGACAAATTGATGACATTTAAGAGCATCTTCATAGGTTGGGATGAGGCGGAGGTCTGCGATCATATCAGGGCCACGTGCTGCAACAAGTGTAAGCAATACGGGCACCCGGATAAATATTGCAGGGCCACCGAAACTACCTGCGGGCGTGTGCGGAGATACTGGGCACAAGTCGGCTGAATGTCAGTCGAAGCACCCATGTTGCGCCACCTGCAAGCGGTTTAAGCGTAAGGATGCGTCTTCGCACTACAGCAGAGTCAGCCCAAAAGTTGAAGGCCGCGGCCCCACCAAGCCTGAGGGTGTCAGACCCCAAGTCACGCCTGCCAACGGTCTCTTTGAGGTACCTGCGGTCTGAAGTTACGGACGAGGTCATGCTAACAGAGCTGCATAAGCTGTATTTGGCAGATGACCCGGAATGGTCCTTAGAAAAGGTTAAGGCCAGCTGCAAGGTGGTAGTAAGGAAAAGGTTCGGCCCCAAGACCATGGTACTCCTGGAGTGCACCATGCCACTACGGGACAAATTGATGACATTTAAGAGCATCTTCATAGGTTGGGATGAGGCGGAGGTCTACGATCATATCAGGGCCACGTGCTGCAACAAGTGTCAGCAATACGGGCATCCGGAGAAATATTGCAGGGCCACCGAAACCACCTGCGGGCGACTGCGGAGATACTGGGCACAAGTCGGCTGAATGTCAGTCGAAGCACCCATGTTGCGCCACCTGCAAGCGGTTTAAGCGTAAGGATGCGTCTTCGCACGCTACCGGAGGGAGCTGCTGATTGTCCAGCGCGTCACTATGCCGAACAACAGGCCGCCGAAAGATTACAGTATGGATCCTAGATCTTCTATCTTGCGTTTAGGGCAGCTGAACCGACAGGGTTCGGAGTCTGCTACCATATCCTGGTACAAAAGCAATATCACAGCCGCCCCGGCATACTCTAGTGTGGCGAGAACCCCAAGGCTGGCGTCTTCGTCGCGAATCGTGGTGTCGCCTGTACATTACTACACCACCTAAGCAACGAGTACTGCGCAGTATTCCATATCGCGTACAAGAATATGAACGTACACATAGTCGCCGCGTATTTTCAGTATAATCACGACATTAGCCTACACCTGAAGAACTTGGAGAGTGTGCTCGAACGCCTGTCAGGTGAGCGTGTGCTCATCGGTGTTGACAGCAATGCACACTCGCCAATGTGGTATTGTGAAAGGAGGTAATACACTGGTCGTGGACCGGTTATGTAGCATAGGAAGAACCAGATGGAGGCATTTATACTCGGACGGAATCTCCTATTGCATAATGCGCCAGACTAACCACCCACGTTTAGCGGACCGAATGGTATGTCGAAAGTGAACTTGACACGTTCTATTAGGGGAATCTTTGTGCGCGATTGGACAGTACACGAGGCCGCCATCCTTAGCGATCATCAGCTGATTACCTTCGAGGTATCCTCCAGAAGTTCATGTACTAGTTCCAGTGAAAAGTGTGAAAAAGTATCGAAGCCGTTCCGTGTGAAAGGAGTCAACTGGGAGAGGTTTTCCGGCTCTCCGTAGCCCGTGCTCGCCGAGCATATCAGAGTTCCCGTGTGGGAGGAGACATGGAGTCGCGCCAGAAGTACAAGTTGGCGATGAAGGAGGCTGAGCTGGGATTCTAACGCGCCATAGCCGAATCCGGTAACGATGACCCATGGGGGGCAACATATAGGGAGGCGAGAGGGCGCTCACGCCCCCCCCCCCCCCCTAACGTGCTCAATGGGATCAAACTTGCCGAGGGATACACCGGATATAAATAGCCTGCTACAATCACTGTTAGGACGATAGTAGTGAAAAGGACAACGCATACCACCGGAATGTTCGAGTCGCTGCTGCGTTCCCCCCCACGGGGAGGACTCACCAACACCAGACAAAGGCAATTATCCGGTGCCTGCCGAATACAGCTCCCGTAAGTACAAACATCTTTTCGATACGTTCAAACTTATATATTATTATTATAATCAATCAATATTTTATTCTGATTTCATTTATACAAGGTGTCTCAAAAGAAAGTTCATATTTATTTAGCTTCCTGCGTGAACGCAACAAATCCGAGGGGCGCGGGGGTTATGTCAATCGGTAGCCTGGCTCTTGGGAATTCAGTCGCTATCATAGATAATACACTATACTGGTCGCTATGGAGCGTAGAGCGCACGTTGTGCGTGCGAGAGTCTTAGAAAAACGGTGATTTGGCGACTGTAGCGCGTAGAAGATTCTGCAGTAGTCGACGTTTTCGCCACTTAAATGATGCGCCAAGCATTCATCTTAGTCGAAAATGGGTCAAAAAGTTTGAAGAGACCGGTACAACGCTGGAAAAACCAAAATCCGGGCGACCAAGGTCATCAAGTCTGTTCGTGACGACCCGAACCTTTCAATTCGAAAAAATGTACTGTTTGATTAAATGAGTGCCGCGAACGCGAGGGTCTACATTTGGACGATATTATTTTTAAGAAATAAATTCCCAAATTGTGTACTTTAATAATTAATAAACATTTTTTCGATACACGGCTTTATTTTTTTTTAATCAATCCACTAAATATTAACTTTCTTTTGAGACACCCGTTACTATAGGGAATCTCAGCGAGCCGATAAACAGAAACCCCCCGGCAGGAGATACATGGATGGATGAAGATTTATTGTAAGTACAAACATATTTTATATCGATACGGTCAAATTTGAACTATACCTAAATATATAACAGCATTGTATCAATCAATACTAAATCTGATTTCATTTGTACTAATCGATATGCTCAAGAATTGAAATCATCTTCGGAGCGCTTTGCAAGGGATTGGTACGATACTAACGTACACGAAATATTGATCCTTTTCTCATTTTGGATGATGCTTGGCATAATTCGGATACCGTCAATCTTGTTGTTCTAAAAATTTGCGTTAAAAACTGGTATTTTCTAAACTCTTTTAACCCAGGCAGCGAGCCTAATCGATATGTTCAAGAATTGAAATCGTCTTTGGAACGCTTTGCAAGGGATTGGTACGATACCAACGTATACGAAATATTGATCCTTTCCTCATTTTGGATGATGCTAGGCATAATTCGAATACCGTCAATCAAGTCTTGTTATTCGGAAAATTTGGTTTTAAAAACTGGTATTTTCTAAACTCTTTTAAGCCAGGCAGCGAGCCTGATCGATATGCTCAAGAATTGAAATCGTTTTCGGAGCGCTTTGTAAGGGATTGGTACGATACCAACGTACACGAAATATTGATCCTTTTCTCATTTTGGATGATGCTTGGCATAATTCGGATACCGTCAATCAAGTCTTGTTATTCGGAAAATTTGGTTTTAAAAACTGGTATTTTCTAAACTCTTTTAAGCCAGGCAGCGAGCCTGATCGATATGCTCAAGAATTGAAATCGTTTTCGGAGCGCTTTGCAAGGGATTGGTACGATACCAACGTACACGAAATATTGATCCTTTTCTCATTTTGGATGATGCTTGGCATAATTCGGATACCGTCAATCTTGTTGTTCTAAAAATTTGCGTTAAAAACTGGTATTTTCTAAACTCTTTTAACCCAGGCAGCGAGCCTGATCGATATGCTCAAGAATTGAAATCGTCTTCGGAGCGTTTTGCAAGGGATTGGTACGATACCAACGTACACGAAATATTGATTCTTTTCTCATTTTGGGTGATGCTTCGCATAATTTGGATACCGTCAATCAAGTCTTGCTATTCGGAAAATTTGCTTTTAAAAACTGATATTTTCAAAACTTTTTTAACCCAGGCTCGCTATAGGTCTTTAAATAGAGACTTGCACTTCACCAACAATGCTTTGCGTAGACCTGACTCATGCAAATTGTTCTGCCTTGGCCCTTGCGCAAAACCAATTTTTCACCGTATTTTTGTGAAAACTGTTAGATTATAATCTATCTAGCGAGATTGAAAACTATCGAAAAATTGGGAATTTTACCATACTGCTCACAATATAACCATTAATTTTCAATAGTTTATAATCTATCCATCCTGCTCGGGACGAGGAAGAAGAAAATTATGGAGGTGACAAGGACAGAATGTCGCCGGAAAAAGGTGCTGCGCATAAGTCCAAGAGAGGGAGAGGCCGCCCATATATGAAGTACCTCAAAGTCGCGGCGGACACTATAAAGGAGGCGATTGCAGATCTGAGTACCCGCAAAATAACGGAGCAAGTGGAAAGGCTGGAGAATGCCAACACAACTCTCTAGCAAGTTGGCGGAATTACTGGCAGAGGTGGCCGAGGTCCGGCAAAAGCCAACAGTGGCACCCTAGGCCACCATGAAGAAAACGCTGCCGGAATTCTCGCGCTCCACCGTCGCCAGCATCGCCCAGGGGCGATGCTGAACGCGAGATTCACGGGCATAGAGAGGCGCTTCCTCCCGGAGACGAGATTGAGGTCGGCACTTGCAGCCGATAAAAGGAGTGAGGCTGCGATTGCAACATCGCCGCAACCAGATGCATCATGGCCGCGACTGAAGAAACCGGCTGCGCGCCCGTTGCCCACCCCTTCCACCCTGGATAAACCATCGAAAATTAATACGATATATTATAAACAGTATGATACAGTTCACAATTACGGTTTTCACAAAAATACGGTGTCAATATTCATCTCCTTTCCACAACTACGGTACGAAATCAGTCATTTTGCTTGATGCATTTCAATGAAAGCAACCGGCTCGGCAGTTGCGGAGCGTGTCTTCCCGCGTGCTGAATAGATTCGCGCAATAATAATTAATAAGGTATATAGTACTTTATGTAGTAGTGTGTTATGTAGGTAGTATGTTGTTGTAATTTTTTATACTTATGTAGGGGTTACATATGTATAGCTCACGCACACTAGCATAACGAACATAATAAAATAAGAAAATAAGAAAAAAAATACGAGAAAATGTAACTGCAGTGCCGCCGTAGCGGTTAACAATATATATTTGTGTATTAACTACCAAGCCTTTTCATTGAAGTCACCCCAACTCCTAAAGTAAAAATGAACAGTGAACCTTTAACATCCTAAAGGAACATGATGGCCATCCCACCTTTTATGCCCGCATCGGAGTTGGCAGCTGAGATTGCGAACCTGACCCTAAAAATGATTGAGCTAGAGAAAGCACGGCTACGATTTCGTCGGTGAACTATAATCAAAGGTCTCGTTCCACGTCCCGCAACCGAAGCAGTGACCGACATCAGCAGCGTAGAACTCCAGATAGTCCGGATTGGTTGTGTTTCTATTACAACCGCTTTCAAGCCAGAGCAAAGAAGTGCGTAGAACCCTGTTCCTGGAAAACGAAACGCCAGGAAAACTAAGTGAGGTACAGTCGACGGCGGAGCTCCGTACCATATCTCCAAGATACCGCCTCAGGATCAGACATTAACAGTGGACTAAACTAATTAGTGGACACTGGAGCAAATGTGTCAGTTCTACCAATAAACAAAAAGTGCAGTGCTCAAGAATGCAGTGATTACAAACACATGATGATAACATCTAAATCAAGAACCCATAGAGATTTTTTTTGGCGCCAATACATGCCATATGTGCCGTAAAATTCGAAAGCGCGTTTACGAGATTATTAATTAATAGCACGTCTAGTATCTATGCTTCTGGTGAAGGAAATTGTGAAAACGACTTATGCAAAATATTGTATACCCTCGTCATCACAAAGGCAAAGACACGACGACCTCTGAAATAAATGAAATTCCATTAATTAATTTAACACCTTTAGATGAAAAAAACAGTCGTCAAACAATGGCGCTTCTACGGTATGTATCAGGGTATTTTTTACGCCAAGCAAAAAGAAAAATCTTTAAAGACTGCGTAACCTGTGAATCAATATTCATGACAGATGGTGCCATTGAATATAGAGGATATGCAGGGCTTCGCTGGCTTTGCTATACTAGCGATGCCTTAATAAAAATTATATCTAATTAATAAGATATACACAATTTACAACAAAGATACGTGTAACGTGTAAATGTAAATAATTTAAAAGTTTTTGTAAAACCTATGTTACACAAGCAGGCAACATAAAATATGCCGATGCTTCAACATCTAATATGCTGATGTCGCATCACCTCATTTATTTAATGCAACTGCTGTACTCCATTATCCTTGATGAGTCGACTGATGTTTCATCAGAAAAAAAGTAATTTAAAAAAATTTAATCGACTTCAACATACACTAAAAAGTATGAAATAACTCTAATCTGACACTGATTTGAAGTCAGCGAAAGAGCACGATGTATTCCATTGAAAATATTTAAAAATAACGACTAAATTTTTACCAAGGTTTTGAGATGTTTTTCCTTTGACACCACACCCGTAGCTCGTATCAATAAGCCAGGCCGTCACACATATTTGTCCATATCTTGAAAACTAATGAACCGATTTCGATGAAACTTGCACTGTTCCCTAAGTTGAAGTAAATGTAAACTAATAAAAAAAATAAAAAATGGTTACAATCCGATTAATATCTTCGGAGATATGCGTGGACAAACATACAAACATCTATGAAATTTTGTATATTTGTTTGGAAGCCCTAATAGATTATCATATGTGAATATATAGCAGTTCCAATAATATTACATACATACGTGTCGAATTGATAATCTCCTTTTTTTTAAGTCTATTAATTAAAAATACATGGACTTTATGATACGTCATAGTAACGCAATTCCTTGGTTTTCAAGAACTTTATCATACCACAGCAGCTGCCTTGTACACTGCCTTTACAGATTTCATGAAAGAAATGGGTCTCAATCTGACAAATTTGTCGCCAGCAACCGAACAGAATAAAGGAATTCCCTCTACATACATGAACCAGAAGTTATCTAATATTATGAGGATCTATATACAGGGTGTATTTCGCATGGTAACGCAAACTTCGCGAAAAGGCTACACCTAATGCCACTAATCAAATTGTGAAAGTCATTCACCTCGCTAATGATCGGTTATAGAAATTGTCATTTTCGAGCGCGCAATGTATTGTGCACACCGCGATTTAAACGTGCGATAACGTTGTGCCTACGTAGTATGTCGCTGACTGCAGGCGAATATCGCCATAAGACACCATTTCTAGTTTTATTTACATTGCTACTTTTAGTGAAATTAATGAATTAATAACTTATTTATTTTAAATCTCTTTGGGTTAGGTAAGAATAACGATTATGAACAGTCTAAAGTAAAAAAAACTCAATAAACCGACGAAAAATTCCAACATGGGGGGGTCCAGAATCATGTCCTGGACCCATGGTATCCGTTTGTGCGGCGATGTCCCTTACACGCTGTATAGATGCTACTAGGTTCCAAGGCTAAAAATTAGATAGGGACGAACTCGTCAAAAAATATTTATTTCCTAATAACGTGCCCGGAAATTGAAGCTATGTTTTTTTTTTACTGTTGATATAGGCATATCAACAGTAAAAAAAACATAGTTGAGGTTGCGGTCAAACACGCCTGTCAACATGGTAAGAGTGATGAGAGGTGGCCGAAGATGGTAAGCACACAAAGCCTAGAAGGAACTGGCTCTCAAGTGCAGCTGTCGGAACACACCGATAGGTGCTTGGCGACAGATTTTCAACTTGAGGGTGGTAGCCAGCCAGGCGGGTACTACAAAGTACCCTACCACCGTGCTTCCTCACCATGTTTTCCTTCACCGAAAGCTCAAGCTCATTGTAGGATTCGAATTCGGGACCTTCGTCTCGGTAGCCGACGTCACTACCACTGAATCTCTTTTGCCCCATTTATTGGACAACATTTTCTATTAATGCACGACAACTCACGCTCGCACGTCGCTAGAGTGATTACGGAGTACCTTGATGCCGTGGCGAGCGATGCTTCAAGCTGGCCATGATAGTATAGCACGACTTCCACCATGACCAGCGCGGAGCCCCGCCCTTAACCCCATTGAGCACGTCTGGGACCTTCTAAAAAGTTGAGTACGATCTGTCCAACCACTTCCACAAAATATCAGGGAGCTTAAACGTGTGATCTCGGCTGAGTGGGAACACATTCTACTGATCACAGACATGAATCATTCTGGGATCCGACATGAATCCTCAATCACCATCAACGATGCAGGGTATCAAAAGCCCATCAGATAGGTCGGATATTGACACATCACGATTAACGCCTGATTTGAATTTCACCCGTGTTTTTAGGAACCAGCTGCTGAAGATGCTGGATCACCAATAGATACTATGCAATATGTGGTGCCCACTGCAGTTGAAGCCTTAGGATCATGTTCATTCTTTGATGTTGAGTTGATTTCCGGAGATACACACCTCACCCTCAATATTAACTACAAACATGGAAGTTTCTCAAGAAAAAAGAGAATTTTAAAATTGTATCTTGGGTTATGATCTCATATTGGGTCATAAAAATAATAATACTTTATTGGTCAGATCATTAACACCAATGAAGACGGTACATTAATTGTAAAGATTTTAAGGAGACTCAAGGGCACAACTGATGTTTTTACTTGGCCGGAAAATTATGACGAAGATTGCGTGTCAAAGGATTCCATCGCAAATGGCCACTGCTATTAACATGAACAGCGGTTTTAATTGTTATGTATAATAAAAAAGAGTCGGAGGCACATTGAAACTACGTCAAAAACTAGGTTACCTAAGGTTAAAAAAGGATTTATATACAGTTAGTGGCATCGACTGCGTGAGCCAGGTACACACCTGCCCTGCTCCTGTTTCTAGCGAACCGCACTACAGTGATTGGTGCACTACCTATAGCAGCCTATAGCGTATATAATATATACTACTATAGGTATATATCACAGAAGGACAGCCAGTCGCTAAATACACTTAGGCCTATTTTAATTCATACAAAAATGCCGCGTTCTACAGACAAAACTTCAATTTCGTATGGTTCTGAGCCAAATATTGCCACAACGAAAGAAAAGTGCACAAATTAATATTGTACAATACTGTAATAGAAAAGTGTATAACTATTGATGGCTGGATTATTGATAAAATATATTGCAAATGGATATGAAAATTTTCCAGAATTTCACAAATTTCGATAATATTAATACCGACCTAATTTCTGCTGGTGCAAAAATTGATGAAATAGATAAAATTTCACATTAATTAATAACTACCATCTTCATATGATTGTGTAATAACAGCATTGGAGACCCTTGGAGAAGAACATGTTAATCTTGTATTTGTTAAAACCCGCCTGTCAAGCTTAGCTGAGAACATAACTGAGTTAAGAAACATACAAGCAACAACAGGTTTCCATCTCACAACAATCCTGGATGCTAAGAAGAAACACCAATCGGGCAACTCAACGCATAAAATAACTAAAATGGACTAACTTAAAACTGTAACAAATTAAAATGTAACAAACATGAAGCAATGAATAAATGAATTTAAAAGAACAATGAATGAATGTTGTGGCCGAAAATCACTTTAGAATTTCCGTCCACTTGGACGAAAATAAGGAGTTACTGAACTACAGCAACAGACGATAATTATGCAATTTTTATATACCAGATGTTGTTCTGGTCAGCGACGAGCAACTCAGGGGGGATAAAACAAAAGATACTGTTTTGTAAAAAAATTACCTTATTTTTTAATGGGAAAATCTTTTTGAACGGAGATCTTTTTCAATGGAGTTCTTCAAAAAGAGTGTGAAGAGATTTCTTCAGGGTCGGAAACGCGCTTGTTAGATTATTAATAAAAGCGATATTATGGTTGAAACATTATTATATGATTTTTAGTTCTTAAGAGAATTTGCTTGATGATCTGTGATGTTTTTAACCTATGGTCCTGTTTAAAAGTTTTTAAACTGTGGTTCCAACCATCAGATCAACAGAAGGTCTTCAAATATCATGTTTCCGATTTTAGATAAATAAAGGAATGATGTTTAGATTCTTAAGATTCATGTGACATAAATCTATGTGATTTTTAAAGTATAAGCAATATTATTTAAGATTTGTTTCTCTGTCTTTCTTTGAAATTACTTTTAGTCTGTATAAAATAAATTAGAAAACATTGTTGAAATATTAAGATATTATCACCATAAATCATGATTAGATTTATGATGCTTATTTAGTGTTTTAGTTGAATTATTTAGTGTATCCCAGGATTACTTTCTTATATTTTTAACTTGTGTCATAATTCAATGCTTGTGTCATATACTAGCCAATGGCGTTACCGTGCTTTGCTGTGAGGGTAGTTTGCCTATATAAAGCCGCGTAGTTCCGAGCTCAGATCACATCTTTAATCAACTGTTGTACGGAGCAGACCTTGTGTCTATGGCCGTAAGAATTAAGTTGAGTATCAACTGTTCTACGGAGCAGATATCCTCTGGGTGTCCTTGGCCGTAAGAATTACGTTGGGAAAAGTATCAACTGTTATGCGGAGCAGATATCTCTCACAGAGTGTCTATGGCCGTAAGAATCAAGTTGAGAAAAGTACTGACTGTTGTACGGAGCGGATCTCTCTCAGGGTATCTTATCGCCGTAAGAATTATGTTGAGAAAAGTAATGATACCAGTAAATAGCGAAAGCTATACCAAGTCTCCTGTTATACGGTTCAATCGCTGAAAGTAATCTTTGTAATAGCTACAAAAAGTGTACTAGTTGTTACTCTGATAAGGCCATGAAGTTGCAACCACAAATTAATAGATAAGTATATTTGATATTCTCAACTGTAACTGTAACTGTAAATAAATAAATAAATAAGTAACGATTGACACATTTTATAATAGTGTGTTCTGTGTTATATACTGAGAATAACTCTGATAAGTATATTTGATATTCTCGACTGTAACGATTGACACATTTTATAATAATGTGTTCTGTGTATTTATGTTATATACTGAGAATAACTCTGGTATGTGTGTTTGATATTCTCAACTGTAAATGTGTTCTGTGTATTTATGTTATTTAATGGGAATAACTCTGTTATGTATATTTGATATTCTCAACTGTAACGATTGATCATTTTAGTGTTCTGTGTATTTCTGTTATATACTGAGAATAACTCTGAATGTATAGTGGCCATATATGGTAGGGGCTCACCAGAAATGTACCATAACACACGTGAATCCGTAACACACTATAACACACTGAAAATATGTAACATACTGGAAATAATATAAAGACTAGTTCACAAAAAATAATTGTCTTCTGAGTTCATTACGGTTAAGTAGGGGTAAATTCTTTAAATATTATTATAACAGGTAAGTCTTGTAAAAACACAAAACCTATTGTCTGACCGATCTAACCAAAATGAATTGAGGGTGTAAAATTATTCTTGTCTCAGGAAAAGTTGTGTGTTGTTGTGTAGTTTCATGAGAAAAATGCATAACAACATGTCTAGAATTTTTAAGGGAATATTGAGGGTATTTAAAGAAAGCAACATCAATCAAAATAAATCAAGTATATTTAAAAAATGGTTTGCTTTCTTATTCTAATAAAGGATGACAAGAGATTAATTATGTAGGTACTAGTTATTATTAATCAAAAAAACAATATTAATATTAAATCTTATCTTATGTAACTGAGGGGTTTTTTCTTTGGACGTTCAACGAACGTCTGAAAATTTTGGCACACCCAGTGCCAAAATATTCAGACTACATAAAACTACATAAGAAAACCATTTAGAGGTTTCATGATAGTACACTATATTTTCTTACTTTTAAACAAGTAAACTAAAGTAAAATACTATTTTAAGGAGTCCCATTTTTTTAATAAATACTGAATGTAAATTCAACGTGTTAATGAAATAACGCAAAACCTCTCAGCCCATGAAACTGAACGACTTTTGTTTTACAACTTTCATGAAACCTAAAAAAATATTTGAATTTTCATACATCAGCTGACCGACTCGGTCAGCTGATGTATGAAAATTCAAATATTTTTTTTAGAAATACTTTGTATGAAAATCTTAAAAAATATGCCAAAAATAAAAAGAATTTTATTTTTGGCATTTTGGGAATGTTGTAGAACAAAAGTTGTTCAGTTTCATGGACTGAGTTACTACCTCAGAGGTTTTGCGTTATTTAAATAACTCGTTGTATTATAAAAAAAGGATATTTTAAATTGTACATCTAAAATAGAGCTATATATTTTTTTGTTCTTATGAGATGTTATTTCCTTTATTATTTTATGTTTTTTTTTAAATTTTATTTATCTTATCAACTAGTAGTATTGATTAATCAACAAATCATTTTTATAGGAACTTTTATCAGACTTCTACTATCAGACTAATCTTCTAATATTTTAAGAATTTCTTTATCATTCTTATAATAATTTTTCTTTGGAGGCTTATTCTTATTGGACTTTTTAGGTAAAATTACATTTTCAGGAAAATATACTCTTTCATTACTTAATATTTCTATTTTTTTCTTTTTCGTTTCTGGCATTGGTGTAATTTCTGTATTAATTACAGACGTGGACGGAGTCACTTTAATTTCTCCGATATGGACCTGATTGACTGTAGCACATATCTTTTCTGCACTTTGTGAAACATTATCGCACATACTTGCTGATAGTTCAACCTCTTCGCAAAGAGCAAAAGGATCATCTGTGAAAAATATTGGCATTTTATCGATTTCCATATTATCGACATTAATGGTCTCCATCGTTTTATCTATGAAATATGTATCTTCTTTAATAATATATTCTATTACTGTCGTTTCGTTTTTGACGTCACATATTGCGGGTAATAACTTCATGTCTGTACAAATTTTACTTTCAGCTTGCTGTGTGTTTGCTGCATTATCTATTCCAACGGATTGTAGTGTAGTGTGTAATGTGTCATTGTCATATTTCTGCAATTCCATCAACATATTTTTCTCCTCTTTGTTCAATTTTTGATGCTTAAGCTTTTCACTTTCTGTGCTATATTTTTCTTGGAATATTTCTTTAAGGGGCTCATCATCTTCTGAATCTTTGTCATTTTCATCAGTTTTTCTTCGTTTACACCCTTTGCTTCTTATTTCACTATCGGATCCATTAAAATTTTCTTTTCCCTTTTGCGGAATGTTCTTTCTTTTTCCTTCTTGTAATTTTTTTCCAAGCTCTAAGTAACTTTTATTTGTTTTATGAGCATCCTGAGAGTCTCTTTCTTTTTTTTTGTTTTCAGTTTGAAGTACATTGTTTTTCTTACCTACCCCTTTTCCTTTAGATGTGGATGCAGTTGCTTCGTATCGGCTAACAGTTTGACGAGTAGTATGTTTTAAATCAAGATTTATTTTTTGATCAGTTTCTTTAATATTGAAGTGCCTGTACTGGGATAAATCAAAGTAAGCCTTATTTTCTGCTGTATTCTTTACATCTGAAAGCTTTGTTACGGTATTTATAGGTTTAGTTGCGTTTTCTTTCTTCTTTGGTGTTTCTTTTGTTAAGATAGCAGGTTTTAAATCTAAACAGTCGCAGAAACCTCTTCTGGGTAAACCCTTTTCACAGAAACAACTTAAATCACGATAGAAAATAGCATTTTCCATGTTAACATTATTTATTATTTGGTGTAGTTTCATTGTTTTGGGAACTGGTACAAGATCGATGCATTCTGTCACTATGGCTTCTTCTGGAATATAAAAAAGTTGTATCTTAGTGTCTGATTGCTGAAGAAGGTTAAATGCTGTTTTTGCGTCTGGAACGTCTGTACCATAAGCAACAAATGCATCGAGATTTCGCTTAATAGCTCCTCCCACGCCGTCAGCAGCTCCTTTGCCGTGAGCTGATTCAAAGAAATTCCAAGTGGAGTAGGGAAAGCCAAGTTCTCGTGTAAGTTTCGAAAAATAATAGAAGTTTTTTTTCTGTCTATACTGTACTGTAGGACCATCAGAACAAAAATGAATCCCATCCACCTCCGGAAATTTCTCTTTAATCATTTTTAAAACTGGTAAGAGATGGGCCCAGATAGCGTCTGGCCCGTGGTCTTTGTTGGGGGACATAGATGCAAAAGACTGTTTACCTTTTTCGGAATATAAGATTCCAGTATGAATAGTTATTTGATGTCTCGAGCCATCAAAATGCATTGCCTGTATTTCTTTGGCTAACTTACAGGCGTAATTTTCTGAAAAATCGATGTGTAATGCTACAGTGTGGTTATCTAGATTTTTGGTGCACTGGCAGTATTCTTTATATTGATGGATGATATTATATGAGTGGACTTTGAAATCCTCCAATTCTTTTTGAAAACCGTCTATAAGAGATTTTAATGATCCAGTCTTATTTTCTTTATCTACTCTCTTGGTAGTCTTTGTCTCATCGTTATTTTTTTTTGGCTTATACTCATGTGTATTCAAAACCCATTCATTCCATGAAATTCTATCATTCATATCATTTTCGCCCATTACGAAATCAATATGTTTATTTGTACACATCTCACACTCACTGTAAGCACATTTCTTAGATTTCACATCACATACGACCATAGCCACAAGATCATCAAGGTCTTTAGTTGCTAATACTCCAATTGATTTGAGAACAGTAGCTTTCATCAGTAAATTTTCATGTCTCTTACAAGCGCAAGTATCACGCTTTTCAGCTTTTGGTGGCAAAACGTAAAATGGCCTATATCTTTTAAACGTAGAGAATGATAGCTTTCCTCCTTCAAGAACGTATTTCTGATGGAGTTTACGTAGGGTTCCAAGTAAATAACGTCTCTGCTTCTTCTGTTTCTTTTGTGTTTTTGTTTCATTTTTGCCTGCTGTCATTCTACTCACATCATCCCGCTCATAAAATTCTTTTAATTGGTTTAGCAATATATGACTTCTATTTTTTTTCAATGTGTGACGTATTTTTCCTTTTAATCCCAAATAGGTAGCCATTTTTGTCCTCATATTGTATTTCTTTAAAGTATCACTATTCTTGAAAATTTCTTTAACCAATCGCTTTCCTTGAGTATCTCTAGTTAAGTAGCCTTGTTTTATAGCTTCTACTAGCACGTTATGCTGGAGCAATGTTTTCTTAACGCGTTCTTTTTCTTCAGGACGGATATTAGGTAAATTTTCCTCCACATAAGCATACGTTTTTGACAAAGGGGTCATGTTTTCTATATTTTCTTTAGACGTTGGGGCACTAGACTTAAGCTTTTCTTGTATATATTCATCTTTTTGTTTGATCAAATTCGATAACTCATTAATTTTGTTTTTACTTCTTTTAAGTTTTTTTCTAAGGTTTATTGAAGTCCTTTTCCAGTTTTCATGTTGTAATTTTAGTTCCTTATTCTCTTTTTTTAATTTATATATGACTCTTCTCACTTTAAGGCATTTAGGCTTTTCCACTTCACGCTTGTCTTTGCTTTTATTCTTCCTCTCTCTCCACTGCTTTCTGATATGTTGTTGTTCAGAAAGTGAACACTCTGAAATTCTTTTTCGATTTTTTTTCGTCCTCTCTGCATTTTTATTTTTTTGTAATATATATTTTTCAGGGTTTTCTCTTTTCAATCTCTCCCTGTAACGTTTTTGCCGTTCGGCAGGTGTAAGTGGCATCTGCAAAAGAGTATTAAAATATGGTTAACTAGATGTCCGCCCGTGGCTACTCCTGCGTCGTTTTCGATTTTTCCAGTGGGAATAAGATGTTTTCCTGCGGTAACATGTAATCTAGGTCTCATTTATGTATATATCAAAATTTATCGAAACCGGTTTAGACGTTTTGACGTGAAATCGGAACATACATACACACTTTCGCTCTTTTTATATTAATTAGGGATATTAGTAGAGATGAAACTTTGCACTAGTAAACTATGTGACAGTCAGTACTTTTTTGTGGTGAATCATCTTATTAATCTACCTATAAAAAAGTACAAAAATGATATTTTTTCTTACGACCTGTATATAAATTAATTCAATAGTTAATAAATCGTTAAATCAGAACATGATAAACTACAATTTGAACGTGTCTTTACATATTTCACGAGTGTTACGTCACACAACTTCGTAACATACGCAACACACGTGAACAAACACACGTGAGGAACTTAACGTAAAACTCGTGTAGTAAGTTCAAATGCAATGCAAATCAGCGCAAAGGAACACTATTTAACAGTATTTAGGTCCGTTTCAATAGACCAAATTTCAAAAACAACAATTCTGGAACTTACCTTGAAAAATCCCTTGCGGAACTTGTAGAAAACCAAATTACCAAGCAGAAGCACACACAAAGTTTCGCGTTTATCAACACACCTAAGATGGCTGTCACGACAATGACGTTTTTTATTTTTAAATGATAGGTTGCCATCACAAAAAAATCATATCAGGTGTTGCTACTATTTCAAATGAAAAAACTACATTAATTTAACTTTTCCGTAACACACGTGACACCAAACGAAACCAATTTTTTAAACTACTGTAATTAATTAATTTTAATTTAATTCGTCCTGTTTTCGGTTGAAATAATAAGTTTATTTCGTAATCTTGAATATATTACTAAAAAGATTATAATAAATACTAGAAAACATAATAATAAACATCAAAATGTCTCAAAAAATGGGGAAGGGACATTTCACTTCTGTACGAAACTAAAATGCGGGAAACTTGTAAAACCGCTTTTTTTTATTTATTGTTGAAATTTTACATCTTTAAACAAATTATTCCAAAAAAAAAAATATTTGTCAAACGAAAAATTAAATCTTTCGTTATAATAAAAACCTAATAGAATTATTTTTCCTTACCTAAAAATTGAACCACGAAAATTATAACAAAGTTACATTTCTGGTGAGCCACAGCCATATAAGACCTTAATATTGAGTTTCTTGCCGGTAACTTCTCAATAGGTCGGCCATCCGAACCGGTGGTAGATTAGAGTAAATTCATAGTGAAGGCCATAGATATAATGTTTGAATAAATATTATTTTCAAGTCTGGCCTAAATGCTTATTTTATTATTCTGACCTAGACCCTTTAATACTCTGATATAGGTAGGTATACCCGATTCTAAAATATGCTATATAATTCGATTAGAATAGCCATCCTGACTGTTGAATTACATAATCTGATTCTTAAGTCTTTATTATCCAAACTGATTAATTTATTAAGAATTATATTAGCATACAAAAGGGGTAAAATCTGTTACGCTAGTGATACTGTTGTATTTTTACATAATTTATAGAAAAAACGTAGTTTACAGTTACACAGATTTTTCTTGTACAGGTCAAATTGTTTTACATGGTTCTATTAATGGTGGATTGTACACCTTGGATTGTACTGTCAAAGCACCAGAGGATTTATCAGCCAACATTGTGCATTTTGGACCATCACAATATCGTCTATGGCACAAACGTTTAGGTCATCTTTGTCGTTTTGGTATGAATAAGCTTAAACAAGGTCAAGCTCTTGGCCTGGACTATGATGAGGTTGATAAGGATCCTTGCATCGCGTGCATTGAAGGTAAGCAAAGTAGGAGACCTTTTAAAACAATTCCGCATAAGAAAACCACTTCTTTATTGGAACTTGTGCATTCTGATCTGTGTGGACCAATGTCCGAAACATCTTTCCAAGGAAACAAATATGTTGTCCTATTTATAGATGATTTCTCGCGAAGAATCTTCCCCTATTTTATTTCATCAAAGACAGAAGTGATGAATAAATTTTGTGAATTTCAGTCTTTTGTAGAAACACAAACAGGAGCAAAAGTCAAGACACTAAGGACGGACAATGGGACTGAATACGTGAATAAAGGGTTCACGGATTACTTGAAATCAAAAGGTATCGAGCATCAGACCACCGTTCCATATAGCCCTCAACAGAATGGAGTTGCAGAGCGGACTAACCGGTCAATCGTAGAGAAAGCACGCTCGATGCTGGCGGAAAGCTCATTGCCAAAGGTTTATTGGCAAGATGCTCTTGAAGCCGCTGTTTATTTGAAAAATAGGAGTCCCCATGTAGCTTTAAAAACACAAACACCAATGGAGAAATGGACTGGGAATAAGCCTGATCTATCTCATTTACGAGTGTTTGGTTGTCGAGCACTAGTCCATGTACCTTCTTGTCAGAGGAAAAAGCTAGATGCTAAAGCTGATCAATATGTTTTCGTTGGGTACAACCCAGACCCAAACAGCTATCTCTTTAGAGATGCTCTATATCCGAGAAGACTGATAAAAGCAAGAGATGTAACATTCTTTGAAGATTGTTTTACAGATCTTAAGAAAAACAGAGTTGGTGTGACGGAAAATATTGTAACTTGTCCATCTGTAGAGGAAGTTGCAACTTTCCAAACTGTTCCGTTGTTGCTGTCAACTGATTCGTATCAAGAATATTCTCAGAGGCAAGATGAGGTTGAAGCCACAGCCGATGCCCCTGTTGCTGACTATAATACTCAAGATCATGAAGCTGAGGATTTCTGTGATGCAGTTGATCATGATGCAATGGAAGTTCCAGAGGAGGAAACACCAAACGCTATTGAAGAGCAACATTCTAATACAAGTGGCTGTAGATATCCACTTAGAAATAGAATGCGTAATTTGAAAACAGAAATGGCTGATGATGAAGAACCTACTTCATATCATGAAGCCGTCACTAGTGATGACAAAAATAGCTGGATTACTGCAATGAATGAAGAGTATAGTGCTTTACTTAAAAAGCAGACTTGGACCTTGGTAGACAAGCCAAGTCATAAGCCCTGTATACCATGCAAATGGGTATACAAACTAAAACGAGATGCTCAAGGTAATGTAGTAAAATATAAAGCTCGTCTAGTAGCTAAAGGTTTTGCACAAGTAGAAGGTGTAGATTACTACGAAACCTTTTCTCCGGTTGTACGTAACTCATCATTGCGAACTTTGTTAGCATTGGCAGTGCATGAAGGCTACAAGGTTCGGCATATGGATGTAGACACAGCCTTTTTAAATGGAGACTTAGAAGAGGAAGTCTACATGCTACAACCTGAAGGATTTGTTCAGCATAAATATGAAAATAAGGTATGCTTATTAAAGAAATCCTTATATGGTTTAAAACAAGCTCCAAGGGCCTGGCATTCAAAGTTAAAAGAAATTTTGTCTGCAATAGGTTTTATTCAAACTCCTTCGGAATCTTGTGTTTTTATAAAAAGGATTTCGAATAACGACTCCTTGATTTTAGCAGTCTATGTTGACGATCTTGTCATTTTATATAAAAATAAAATGTCATTTGACAATTTCAAAAGTCAGTTTGAAGAAAATTTCTCAACAAAAGATTTAGGAGAAATAAATTTCTTTACGGGAATTAATATTATAAGTAACGAAAACGGTATTAAAATGCACCAAGGGACTTATATTGAGACATTGTTGAAGAAGTTTGGAATGGAAAAGTCCAAACATGTTTCAACGCCTCTTTCACAAAAGAAGCTAGAACCTGGTTCAGGTGAGTCTAGTAATTATCCATATCAAGCACTGATTGGATGTCTCATGTTTCTCGCTGTAAACACTAGGCCTGACATTGCATTTACCGTAAGTTATTTGAGTCAGTTTAATTCGTGTTACGATAAGACTCATTGGAACGCAGC
This sequence comes from Polyploca ridens, assembly GCA_951394255.1. Lineage (NCBI taxonomy): Eukaryota > Metazoa > Arthropoda > Insecta > Lepidoptera > Drepanidae > Polyploca > Polyploca ridens. The sequence goes on along the minus strand of OX596271.1, from coordinate 449,236 downwards.
AAAGCGTTGTCTTCAATATTTGGGTGCTACTAAGAATAAGACAAATGATGACACACTGCGTGGCTACTCAGACTCTGACTTTGCAAACTGTCCAGTAAGTCGACGCTCATACACAGGATTTTATTTTGAGCTGGCAGGCGGTCCTATTTCTTGGGAATCAAGAAAGCAGCCTACGGTGGCGTTATCTTCAGCCGAAGCTGAATATATGGCTTTATCTTCAGCTACCAGAGAGGCTTGTTTCTTGAAGAGATTCATAACTGAAGTGACAGGTAAATCTCCTAGTACTGTTATATTCTCGGACAGCCAAAGTGCACAAATGTTGGCCAAAAATCCGATCCACCACAGTCGAACAAAACATATAGATACGCGTTATCACTTTGTTCGTGAAAAGGTTTCTGACTTAACTGTAGAATTAAGATTTGTACCTACAGTCGAAATGCCGGCTGATGTATTAGCAAAGCCTTTAGGGCGTGTGGCCCATGATAGGTGTATACGGGCCATAGGCCTTAGTATAGATTAAGTGGGGGTAAGTAGCCATTAAGTGGGGGTATGTTGGAATAAATACTGGCTACTATCTTTTTTGAAATGTGTATTGATCGTTCTATGTCATATTTTTCATTGTACTTCAAATAAAGCTGTGTAACTGTAAACTACGTTTTTCTATAAATTATGTAAAAATACAACAGATACCCCTGGTGTTGCAAGCGTCCATAGGCTACGGTAACTGCTTACCATCAGGTGGGCCGTATGCTTGTACGCCAACTTAGTGGTATAAAAAAAAATACGATAAGGCCTCTGAAATAGCTAATAGCTCTGTTGACATTATACAAACTTAAGAGTAAATTTTGAATTTCATACTGATATCTAATTGTGGATCATAGAATGCAGCCCCGATCCCATCTTCATCTTTGGCACCATCAGTATATATTCGATAAAATTGAGCAAATTCTTTGTCGAGAAATTCATCGCACAATACCTTCAAAACTGAATTATTATAATTATGTAGTGCATTAGAGTTTTAGAGTTTGACTATTCATAAGTGTCTTTGAAGGCCTATTTGAATGAATAAATTATTTCATTTCATTTCATTATGTTTAGGCTCAACCATTGTATCTATTTGAAGTCAATAAGTGAAATGGTCGCGTTGGAAGACTTGCCATTTCGTGGAAAGTGTTGGATTTGTAAGACTTATGAAGCATGTGTGTCCATCTTTATCAAATCAGATGAATACTTTGAAACGTGAGATATTTCAACATAGTGTGAAAGTTAAAATTGGTGATGAAAAAATATTTGAAGCTACGAAGTTGGCAATATTAAAACTTATTCCCAGTGATTTGTGTATCAAAATAAATGTTTGGTCATGAATATAACTAATAACAGTCAACATAAACATGTTTTATTCTTCACATTAAAGTTCAAGTTTAGTCATAATACTCAACGGGAGTCCGAGGGGTTGAGGTGCGAGGGTGAAGCGGCGGCGGCGGAAGGACGTTGGTGTGTGCGAAAATGGTGTTAACAAATCGGGATAAGTTCGATTTCTTAGTAACAGTGTAAGACTCTGGAGAGAGATTCCCAGAACAGCCCGTTGTTACACAATACACGATAAGGACTATCATATCGTATTGATGAACATTGGTGGGAAGTGAGAAGTGAAAGTGCAAGTGAAAATCCGCATAAAACTGTCAATGACTCTTTTCAAATACGGCGGGTACCTACCATCATTCTCGGACCGTACTTCATCGACGGCCGACTAACTGTTTAAGCCTACTTGGAAACGCCCTTGTCGTCCGTGCGTCAGTACCTTAATTCAGTTTCTAGTGAACGATGGATTAGTGATGGCAAATTTATTAAATTTTAATAAAACCTACACGCACGTGATAGATTTAATATAAATTGTGAGGGAGTTTACACGGTTGGTTTTTGGTTAGGCTAATCGGTAACCATAAATGTTGTATTTTTAGTCTATGATAAATATGATTGTGCTGTATGTGGGTCCCGATCATGGCAACATTGGTTTGTGCCATTGATGAATATGCATTTCCGCTTCCGTTAAGAATAAATGTTATTTTAAAATATAATTTTGGTTATGGAATTAGATATAAATAGTATGAATAATTTTGATTACCTTAAATATTTTATTGTGTAATATATCATATGTAATAATTATTAACTAAACGGAAGTGGTTCGGCTATGGTTTATTTTTATAACAAGCCATAATGTATACTAGTAAATTCACTAAGAATTGTTTGAAAACACATTGATTTATTGTATAATCTAGTAATACAATTATAATTTAGTTATTATGGATCAGGATAATTAATATATTAAATTATTTATTTATTATGTAAAACTTAGTAATAAGGAATAATATTGACTACCAAAGACACTGTACATTTTTACGATAATGCTTTGTGATTGGTCAAATTTCAAAATAATTATGTGATTGGCTAAGGTTGTGAATGGCCACTATGGCCGTCAAAAAGTCCCGCCAATAAATGTATGAGACTGACGGTTCTAAAAAAGGTAGTCGGCATTGTTGTTCGAGAATTAGGAGAATAAACAGGTGATGTAATATTTCCATTATCTTATAATTATTGTTTAATTTATTTATTTTAATTTCAAGTAATTACTGTATAATTTCCAATGATGCAATTGTTGTCAGTGCGATTAGAATGTAAATATTATGTAATGAATCTAAGCTTGTTTTGAAAAGAGTAATTGCTGAGTTTATTGCCGGCTCTTCTCAGCAAATGCAACTTTCCGAACCGGTATTAGAGTATTAGAGTCAGACTTTTCATAAGTACCTGCGAAGGTCTATTTGAATAAATGATTTTGAATTTGAATTTGAATGTTTCATATTATCTAAAATAATATGTCCTAATTTCTAAATGTTGTGTTTTATTTGATTTGAAATAATACAAGAATATTTCCTTTACTAGTTTTATTGTCTATTTCTTCACCAAGCTTTCTTTATTATGCTGAATAGTTAGAAACCTTGACTTTTAGGAACTACCTACGAATATTAACTTGCTTAACAATTTAAATGGAGTTTTCTAAATTTTTACTTAAAATATTATTCAATTCAAATTGATAAATAATTGGGATAGTGTAGATAAATCGGGCTTATTAACTAAATATAGCTATGGTCACATTTAAGAATTCTAATTATGTAGGTAGTTAAATTAATAATATCATTCTTGCTTCTTATATGAAATATTTAATAGTAATAAATCTTTTAATTATCTCTTTTTTGTACATTAAGTAGCTCCCCTTGCTATTACACGCATGTATCGATAAATAAATGTACCAATTTTCGTCAACAAATCTGATATAACTATATGAGAATGGCATTTAAAATACCTAGATGAATAAATCAAGTTTATCCAATGATTTTATAAGTAAAATTATATGTATAAAATAAAAATAACTTTTATATTTGAGTCAAATAAACAACTGCGACTTTCGACATGCCACTTGGTCCTTTTTTTGAGGCGGGGCATGGTAAAGGCGCTGCTGATGATATTGGTGGCGCAGTTAAGCGTTCTCTGGACACAGCACTGGCACATGGGAAAGACATTCCTAATGCCATAACCGCCTTCCAAATTATCTCTAATACAAATTCTTCAGTCAGTCTATTTTATATTCCACCCGACAGTATAAAAGAAACAGTCAAGAACCTACACCCCGTGCCAAACACTTCAAAAAACACCAAATTAACAATAATGCCAAGTTTTCCGTTGATTTTCGTGGGTTAAGCTGCCCTGGCTGGCAAATGTAACTGCCATTCGACAAAAAAACCGCTTTGTAATTACAATTCAGCCATCACATAAATAAAAGGCTCAAAAGCGTAAAGAAACGAAACGAAGTTAGGTTAGTTAAAATAGAAGAGGCAGTTCATCAACAAGTAGTACAGAGTCCGAGATAATGGAAATTTAATGAAGAAGAAAGTGATGCTACCACAGATATACATTTAGATTTCTCTGTGACCACCAATTTCCACCAAATTATGTCGAAAGTTCACTGATTGATTTACAACGCCATAAGCACACACATAAATATATTTGCAAGATACATGATGCCTGAACACAAAGTTCAAGCAATCAAGTCCATGTGTATGGATGCCTTTGTTGGACAAAACATACTATAAAGCATTGTTTAGGGAGATAGGTGTATAACATTGTAATAGAGGCAGATTTAAAATTAAATAAACATTTTTTTTTCCATATAAACTGTTTTATTTCCATTAACTAATGAGACTATCAAAGTTCTATTTACACCTTTTAAATCTGCAACAAGGTTCTATGATATCGTAGAACCTCGTTGCCTACTGTTTTTACAATTTCCCGCAGCTACAAAGTTCTATGTATTTTCAAAAAAAAATTTTTTTTTTTAAATATTTGCTCTAATAAATATACTCTTCTTACTTTAAACAACATCATATTCATTTAATTGTCACCAATTTTGAAAAATATATGAAATATAAAACATCAAAGTTTCAATTGGCTCCCCTGAAAACTATAGACTCTGAAACATAGAACTGTGTTGCCCTAAGGCGACGACATGGCGACCCTGCCACACGCGGATCGCGCCGGCCGCGCTAAAAGTCACGGGTCAGCAGTATGCGCCTCGAGCATGACGCAATTGTGAATAGACCGTGCCACAGTGAACATTAAATTACATTAGTGTACGTGTATAACTTACAAGTTAACAATTAAAATGGGCAAAGAGTGTTCAAAATGCCTATGCGAAAATAAGGAAACTATAATATCACAACACGGCGGTAGTAACGATGCACACGCCGAAACAAACAATATTTTAATATAAACAATATTAGCTGTATGCGGCGCAGTAATATTGGCGTTGGCGTTCGTACAATATAGAAAATGCCACAAAAATTGGTGAATGAAGAGGTACGAACAGATTTCCTGAGGAGAATGCAGGCGCGGCTATCGGGACGACGAGGAACTGAGGAATTGAGGGCACCACGCCCTTAAATTCATGATGTCGAAAATAAGTGCGTAGATCAAGCGTATTTTTTTTGTGAGTCGTTTTTTTTTTTTTTTGTATTAAATGTGTTTTCAGTAATAAACGAACTGTCTCTTGAAATGGTCGTTTAATTTATCTCTCACATTACAACGGACTGGTAAACGGGACAACTGTTGATTATGGTATTAATAAGCTAAGACTATCGTTAAAACTTGATGATTTAAACGCTGGCAAAAATAAAAGGAGATCATTTCGTTACCAATACAGAGAACGACTACAGAAAAGCTCATCTCTAGAATATTGTGAGAATAGTGAATAAAGTGAACCTCCTGCTTGCTTTGAAGAGTTATAAGCGTATTTTACTGAAAGCCTTTGGTATCAACAGTCCTCTAAACTACTCCAGAAAGACCTACCTTCAACTAGCCATAAAGAAACAAAAATGAAAGACAAGGTTAAAATGCCAAGAAAATATTTATACAACTCCATGAATAACTTACGATTCAAAATAAAAGATACCGGAATACCAATTTCTACTCCACATTCAGAAGATAATAAACTATTGTTACTATTGATCCCATATAAAAAAATCGGGACGCGACAGAAATATTAAGTAATGTAGTGAAATCTACAGTTTGTGACCCATTGTAAAGATAAAACTGAACAATATGATTTAGTGGATAAAAAATATAATGAGGTTATATTACGGCTAGAATGGACGGTCAAAACTAATAAACATGAAAAGAGGAATGTGAAAAAAAACTACCAAGAAGACAGTAAAAAAATATTAAGTCCGATACTCTACAATCACTATTGGCAAGTTTCGACAAGAAATTAAAATTAGAGGCGTAACAGATAAAACTATTATTGACTTGTGCACTCCTTTATAATGTTTTTTTAAATCAAAAAAACCGTTTGATTGAAAATGGACTGAAAGTCATTTTACAGCTGTAATTCGTCGTGAGCATTTTGCGCTCGTGGGTTCTCCCGCGCACCCTACTTTATTCGCTGATCGCTGGTAGACTATTAACTATTGGATTGCGTGGGATTAATATAGACTTGTTTTTTTTTTTAGATTTAAATCTCAAAAACAGTTTGATTGAAAATGGACTGAAAGTCATTTTACAGCTGTGATTCGTCGTGAGCTTTTTGCGCCCGTGTGTTCTCTCGCGCACCCTACTTTATTCGCTGATCGCTGATAGACTATTAACTATTGGATTGCGTTGGATTAATATTGACTTGTTTTTTTTTTAATTTAAATCTCAAAAACCGTTTGATTGAAAATGGACTGAGTCATTTTACAGCTGTGATTCGTCATGAGCATTTTGCGCTCGTGGGTTCTCCCGCGCACCCTACTTTATTCGCTGATCGCTGATAGACTATTAACTATTGGATTGCGTTGGATTAATATTGACTTGTTTTTTTTTAGATTGAAATCTCAAAAACCGTTTGATTGAAAATGGACTGAAAGTCATTTTACAGCTGTGATTCGCCGTGAGCATTTTGCGCTCGTGGGTTCTCCCGCGCACCCTACTTTATTCGCTGATCGCTGATAGAATTGAGACGATCCTAAGGCTACAAAAGGTGCCAATATATATTAAAGTGCTTCTTTGGATGTGTTATTGACGGTAAGTTTATAGGTATGATTTAGTGCGTTTGTTCATTACGTAGTATTAGACATATAATCAACTAGAAATCTTTATTTAGAGATCACCATTACCTAGACAACAAATAATAGGAGAACCAATTATTATCTCTGCAAAATAAACTTTTTTTTCTTCTAATTCCAGAAATGATTGAGGATCAGGATCTTCCGCAAGCTGTTATGGTTCCCGTTCCGAAGCCCGAAAGTTTTGTGACTGCTAAAACTTGCAAGTATTAAAAGGGTTTATTGATTTGAGAAATCAACTCAAAATCCAAATTGGGGCCGTTTATGTGTTAAATTTGGAATTTAATGATGAAATTTGATACATAGGTACACATGATACGTAATGTAAGAGACCATCATTTTACTTCAAATTTTTTTTAGAAACATAGCAGTGTATATGTGATATCACTGAAATCAACGCTTATATAATCAAAATCATTAAAGGAAATGGAAAAAAATTACAAAATCTGCACACATTTTCATAAAAATGCAGTTAAAAGCCTCAAGAAAAAGGAATCATACTAAGCAGAGAGCTAACATTTTGGTGACTATTTTGGTTCACCTGATGGTGGGATTGATAATGCGTTGACAACATGCCACTAAGCCTTGCATGTGGCCCTCATGCTTTTCAACTTAAGTTTGGTAGCCAGTCAGTCGGGTTCTACAAGTACCCTACCAAACCCACGACCTTCGTTTAGGAAGTTAGAGGCAGGGGTGTTTTTTATTGTCGGGCTTTTGGGATTTTCTAAATTCAAATTTACCTGCCAATTCATCGACCAGCGCTACGAACCGTATGCGCAGGAATGAATAATTGCGCGCTCCGCCGTGTGGTGGCGCCTCAGTCGTCTTTTAAATTGATGTCGCTAGCGATCACACGTAATATACGATAAGTAATAAAATTATGTGAAAAACGTTATAAAACTATAAAAAATACAGTGAAGTGACGGTGAACAGTTACTAAAGGAAGAAGAAAGCCCCCGTTCCATCTAATTGAGGACACATTTCTTCAGTTCCGGACGCAGTTGCGAGACCCTTAAGATCATCCTGGCGGGTGAATTATCAATTTTTGTTTTCCATATAGCACTTTTGATTGTTTTTTTTTTTCAAGTTATCAACAGTCAACAAAAATAATCAACTCACATGGTGTACCGTATACACCATTTATCATTGCCTATATTAAAGCAAAAATCTAAAGGTTCAACCTTCTAAAAACCATATTTTCATTGCCTTCCCAGAGAACTCTTCAAAAAGTGATTAAGTTATTGGCGATAAAACCAGGAATCAATCAAAAATATTTGATAATATTAAATTTGCTTTTAGAAGATATCCTGAGGATACTTTGGTTACATTGATAAAGTATAATTAGCTACTGGATTATTTAATAATAAATAGCTGCGAGATATTAAAGTGTTTGAAGATTTTAGCACAAGGACGACGCAAGATTTTGCTGGCCAATCACTGTCTTTATGGTGAAGTGTCATAAAAGCGAGCATAAGCATCCGTTCTGTTTTACATTTTGTAAGAGTGCTAATAAAAGAGGATACTGGACTCATAGTGGTTGCGACAAATTCCTGACTCGTTTAATCTAGGGACCTTCAAGGCCAGAATGAATAGGTTATTTCCGGGTAAGCTGTTCTATTTTAGGCTTCGTCTTCGTCCCTTCTGGGCAGGTCGGTCAATGGTCAAACGCAAATATAACACATTGCCACTATAGTTTGAGATATGAGACTAAAGAACAATATTTGTAAAATGGAGAAGAGTACAAATCTCAAGAAATAAATATTAATGGAATGATTTTTATCCACTGGTTGATCCTCCGCATCTACTAAGAAGTTCCCAAACTTATTTAGTTTGCGGCGCACTCACAGGTTTAATATTTTGTCTCGGCGCCCTAGCTAATCGAAATAGGGTACAAGTTTAGTTTCTGGAGAATGGTCAACGAGCGCCCCTAGTGGCTCTCTGCGGCGTACCAGGGCGCCGCGTCGTAGACTTTGGGAACCTCTGTACTATAGGGTATAAGAAATAATTTACTCACAAACAATTTAAGATACACTCAAAATAATGAGGTGAAAATGGTTAAATCGGAGTATTTAGATATGTTACCTTACGAAGATATAGAAGACAAAATAAGACTTGTTAATAAATTAACGGAATATCATGTATACAAAGATAAAATACCCAAGATGAAAGTTAAACATGCTGCTCAAGTTTTCAGCCAAAGAGTTTCACCTGCTATGTGATTTCTAGCAAGTAAGTATAATAGAGTAATATTACTTAGTAACTAAATTATACAGACATATTTAATAAACCTTAATATTTATTTGACATGTAAAATTCAAAGATGATAGATAGCATTATGCACCTTAAATACATTTTGTTTGTTATTAAGGCCCAGAATACTCTCGAGCAGATTTCAGTTTTCACCCTTGCGCCACATTTTCACATAATATTAGCGGAAATTACCGGAACTAAGCAAGCAAAAAATACTAGCTCCCTCTATTTAGAAGTGCGTCATTGCAAACAAACAATTCAACGTGACACACCGCCATCTATATATTTCCGCGAGAACGACGCTTTTTGAATTGGACACAGTAAAAATGTAAACAGTAGACAAATTGCAGACAAACATTACAAATATAATTTTTCAAATACTTTAAAAAACTTTTGACGGGCCAGTTGGCGTAGTTAGTTAAGATTCCACGCCGCCGATCTTATGTTCGATTCCCACCAAGGATATGCATCTGTGTGCATGAACATGTTTGCATGTCCCGAGTCTGAGTGTAAATATGTATAGTAAGTACTAGCAACCCGCCCCGGCTTCGCACGGGTACAATGTCATAATGTGGTGTCAGTGGAGCGATTTGCGCGACCGCCCACGCCACCCGGTCACGGTATCGCGACTGTTTCTTGCTAATTTTAAATCTGTGATATCATTTAAAATATTAATGATAATTATTTGCTGTAAAGCATTGAGCTATTATTACCACGTATAGAGATGCTATCATAAGCAAAGCTTATGTCCCATTTCTTTAGAGTCGACTAAAGGTTTCTTTAGCACTGAAACAATAATTAGTCGTCTAAGCAGACAGTAGAACTACGTAGCGCTATTAGAAAGCGTTTAGGAGTATTTTTCTCGCAAACACCGTTATTTTCACGGCGCTTACGCGTTTCGTTCATTGTTTTACAACAACACTTCACACATGAGGCCATCCGGCCACACTTGAACGGAACATAGTTGTGATGTGTGGCATCTTCTCTTTTCGTAGTACTAATGAGGATCTATCTGATGGTTAAAACTGCAAAACCCGTTGCGTGGTTTAGAGTTGATAAACAGAGAGACAAACAGACGCGGAAAACGACTTCTTTTTATACTATTTAGAAATGTATTTACAAGTTCTGCTTAGTTTGGGATCAGGTAGCCGTGTGTGAAAAATGTCTCCAGATATTAATTTTTAAAAGTTGATACTTACGATAATATTTCTCAGGTTAGGTAATTGTCTCCCAAAACCAGAATTCTTTTACATACGCTTCTTAGGTAATTGTCGTCGGGTCACGAAACTAAGCGTTTTATCTAAATACAATTTGTGTTCTATAAATTCGGAGAAAACAGACTGTGACAAATGGACAGACAGGAGAGTATCCTACTCGTATACAGCTGTGAGCTTTCATAATGTGCACAAATTAAAAGGAGGGAAACTATGTTGAATTTTATCGACCGTTTTTTTAAATTACTTTTTATGTATTTTTTAAATTCTTGTTCACTACAGTTATCAACACGTTAACAAAACTATGTAACTTTAATTACTTATTAAACTTAGCGATATATCACAATGCAACAAACTTAATATAATTTAAAAAAACAAGGCGTCCTCATAAAATGAAAATTGAGGCAAAAATACAGCCCTCAATCGAGAATAATCGAGATAATGGCCCTGATTCTGTTGTTCACAACTAAACTAATTTTAATGTCACTATGTCTCTTTCTAACAAAGAACATAAGAAAAGGATGTAAGAAATTTAGTCCTGTCAAATTAGTCCAATGCTTGTTTTCAATATAATTTTAGTCGCCATCTATCGCGGTTACACCTAAATACACGCAAAATAAGACGGCAAAGATTAATTTGACAACTTAAAATATGTTCTATCCTTTTTCAATCTTGTTCGTAAGAAAGAGATGAGATGTGACTAAAATTAGTTTAGTGCGATTTACAACAGAATCGGCACCATTATATGTTATTTGACAAATAAACAGGTTTTCTTCCATCACGTTTTACAATAATTGTAGAATTTCTCAATAAAATGCCCTCTTTACCTACCATTTTTAGTCATCATCCTAATGATATCCACTGCTGAACATAGGCCTCCCCCATTAACTTCCACTTCGAACGGTTTTAGGCCGCTTGAATCCAGCAGCGCCCAGTGACTCTGACCAGCAGGGTTATTTTAAAACGTCGGAATCGATATCGGAAACGGATTCAAAAAAATCCGAGGCGAATTTCAGCAATTGCTATTTTAATTTCCGAAAACTTTTCGATGAATCGAATTGATATTTCCGTAAAGAAACATCAAAAATATTCGAATTCGGAAATTAAAAAATCGTTTGCGGAATATCTTCTCGGTAGTTTTTGAATCCGTTTCCGATATCGAATCCGATCGTTTTAAAATAGCCCTGCAGGTCGCCGGTCCATCTGGTGGGAGTTCGTCCTGCATGGTGTCCCCTTCCAGTTAGTGGTCGCCACTCTAGAAACTTCCATCCCCATCGGTTATCGGTTCTTCAAGCGATGTGGCCTACCCATTGTCACATCAACTTACTAACTCTACGAGCTATATACATATTATTTGTTCTCCTGTTATTGAGTTGGATTCTTCCGTTGACCTCTTTGTCGAAGTTGTACCTACCTTGTTGGACAATTTGTCCTAGGTAAACATACTCGTCTACAACTTCGAGAGCAGTGTTCCCAATAATCACGGGTATTGGCGGAATATGAATATTGGACATAATTTTTGTCTTGTATATTTTCATCTTGACCTGTTAAGAAACTCTTGAGATCATTGAGCATGATGTTCAAAGCTTTCAGCGATTCCCGCCATTATGACTATTTCGTCGGCAAGTCGAAAGTGAGAGATGTGTTCACCGTTGATGTTGATGCCATAACCCTTCCAGTTCAAGAGCTTGAACACATCCTCCATTGCAGTGGTAAAGGTTCCGGGGAAATTACGTCACCCTGTCTTTCACCCTTCTGCAACTGGATTGATCTCGTACTCTCGTCCTGTACTCGGATTGACATAGTGGCTTTGCTGTAAAATCACTTTCAACAATTCGATATAGCGATAGTCGATTTAGCACCGCTGTAGACTCTGTAATACCGCCCATGTCTCAACTGAATTTAAGGCTTTTTCACAGTCATCATACACAAGGCATAACGGTTGAATATATGTATTTGATCTATGGTACTAAAGCCTTTACGGAAACCAGCTTTTTCGGGAGGCTGGAAGTCTTCAAACCTACGTGCAAGACAATTCGTAATGACCCCCGAAAACAACTTATAAACGTGGTTTAGGAAGGATATGGGGCGGTAGTTCTTCAATAGGGCCTTATCGCCTTTTTTGAAGAAGAGCACCACCATTTATTTCCACTCCATACTTCTGGTATTGTACCTAGGGCATAAATCTCGGAATATCGCAATATTGGAATCTCGGCACCGTGCATAAGGACTTCTTTTTATAAAGCTGGCAGCTGAGGTGATACTTCTGAGCTATCGCTGTCAAATTTATTGAGCGGTATCACCGAGGTATGTAAATGTAACATAATTAAATTTTTGAGCAATGAGGATCATTTACGTTCAAAAGTATCCTTTGTCCTTCTCCACTAATTGAACTATCTCCCTGCCAAATTGTATTTAAATCTGTTCAGTGGTTAAGCCGTGAAAAGGTTACAAACTGACAAATATCCAGTTGCGTGGTGGCCGAATTATGACGTCAACGTTAATGTACAAGCGGGAGCGAGCGTATTAATTAAGCTTTTTTTAAAACTTTAATAACTTCGTAATTTATTGATGGATATTAATAATTTAAAAAACATTATGCTCAAAAAGGTTATGTGCATCCTTTGTAGTAATAAAAAAGTTATCATTTTGTTATGTGAATGATCCTTATTGCAGGCATCTAACTCAAAAAGCTATTTTGACCCATATATTATAAAATTTCCCGCCTCATGCTAAGCATCCACCTTAAGGAAGTATTATATAATGGTTTGGAAAAAAAGTTATTCCAATTTTATTACTTTTATTGATATAAAACTGTGCCTGGCTCACTGATTGGCTGAAAAAACTAAGCTACCGGTGGTTAGGGTTGCAGAAACAGGAACCTCCACACAATACGACCTGTATCGAGGAATACTGCCGAGAGCCGATAGGCTTTCGGCCATCAGGCCATTGGCCGTTACGACAATCGGCACAATGATAGCCGATAAGCCGAGCTCACTACTAGTAATTGTAAATATACGATGGCTTCACATTCTAACTAATCAGTCCAGTAAGTACTAGAAACTTAGTCAACGTAAGATGTGTAATATTTTCCTTACTGTTCTAATTTTACTGTGTCATTGTCATTTGACGACTACGCGAGTGGACCACAATAATACAATGAATATAAAAGTTTATCGGCTCGACTCGATAACTACAGATGACTCGATGACCGCAGTAGAGGCAGTCATGCCCGCCCCGACTTCGGGGCACCTACTGTTACCAGTATCAGTCAACCTACCTTTTTCATACCTTTCATACCTTTTCTTTGATCTCAAAATAAACAATATTTAATGAGGTATTATTTAATCAGGTAACTAACTAAATAGGTAATTGCTCATTAAAAATAATATATATTGCTGATTTTTCATTTCGCATGATTTGATAAAAAAAATAAAGAAAAACATTTTCCGGGATTTGAATCATCACCTCCTTCAGTCGGGAGTACATAAATACCCCGCGCCTTAGCCCCCTAGGCTACCCTAACCATACCTTTCATAGACGAAAATAAGAATTAGTCTCTGTCAGTACCACGACATGCCTCGGTGACAATTATCAAAAGCATCAATCATAACAGATTTTATTTTATATATTTTTATTTATAACAAGCAAATAATAGGCTCAATTGCCTTAATTTGACTAGCATGCATTTTCCAGTGCCTTCTAAAGATAATTTGATATGTTTTTTTTCTAATTTGAGAGGGTTTTATGTATGTGAAAATTCTGAAAAAAAATTACACAGGTCCGTCTAGCAACGCGGATCGCCGCGGAATGCGAGTGAGCGCGAAGCAAAATACGCGAGTTGCAGGACAATAGAGTGCGGTATGATGTTCATGGTGCTCAGATTAATTTAACGTAAGCGACTTTTTTTTAAATCATTATTATGAAAAACCGAATCGCAAATTCAAAAAACTAAATCGGGCGTTTATTTGCTTATGATATGTACTCTATTGATGAAAAAAATCGTATTAAAATACCTTCAGGCGTTGGATATATTTGGGAATTTCTTGATTTTCAGAGGTATGTTTGGCATTTTTTTTTATCGAGGCTTTTAATTGAAATCGTGTTTTCGGCTCGGGCGATGTGTTTGTTATATCCTTAAGTATCATATCTTTCAATTTCAATACCGTAGAGCTAGCAGGTTTCATATAATTTGGGATGCAATGTAGAGACTTTTGCCCATTTCTGCCTCTTAATCCGTAAGCTTAACTAATATTATAAATGCAAAAAATTGTGTGTTGTTTGCTACCTACAAAGCTAAAAGAAAAATCCTTTGCGTCTATGAAAAACTGGATATGTACCATATAAAGTATGCAGACGTTGTGGCAGTTGTTGAAAGAAATACATATAAATATTATGAGGCCACGATATATTAACTCAGATGCAAATGTTTCTTGGTAAACTAAGACCGTACAACTATAGAAGTGATAACACAACCTGCCACAACTTCATATCGACCTTCAAGTCCTTTTTAAAAACAGGATTCATTAAGTTTTACCACCCAACATTCAACGTGGGCAGATGTTGAAAAAAATAAATATAAATATTATGAGGCCACGATATATTAACTCAGATACAATTGTTTTTTGGTAAACTAAGAACGTACAACTATAGAAAGAATAACACAACCTGCCACAACTTCATATCGACCTTCAAGTCCTTATTAAAAACAGGATTCATTAAGTTTCACCACCCAACATTCAATGTGGGCAGATGTTGAAAAAAATAAATATAAATATTATGAGGCCACGATATATTAACTCAGATACAATTGTTTTTTGGTAAACTAAGACCGTACAACTATAGAAAGAATAACACAACCTGCCACAACTTCATATCGACCTTCAAGTCCTTATTAAAAACAGGATTCATTAAGTTTCACCACCCAACATTCAATTATGAGAAAGACAAGTTAAATGGGCTTGCGTTTGGCCTTCAGCTGACTCCATGAGGAGTAATGACGAGGCCGAGGATGTAGCACGCTTATCATGAAAAAGCTTATTCACTCGGGCCTTGAATACATCTAGGTTAAAGATGTCGGGAAACACGAACACAAGAAGAAGAAGAGTTCAACTCCTGCTGAGTTATCTCTTCATCTCAGTTGAAGGATGACTTACGAATTGGTGGTAACTTCAGTCGATTTCGACCTTCAAAAGTACCCTATTAGGGCCTAAATTGAATAAATGGCTTTCACTGTGACTCCTTTGCTGTTCGCATAAGAAACAAAGAGGCGAAGCGTAGTGTCCGGATACGCGAGATGTTGACATCGAACGGGTGGAAATTCTCCCGGCGTTTTGTGATTTAATTGTAATTTATCAAACAAATAATAAAGTAGTAACTGTTTCTGGTGATACTGTGAATCCTGTAGTATGGATACACACTTATCAGTTTCACAGGAAGCAAGGCATCAGTCTCGTGCTTATACTGCAGGGTGGGTTGTAAGAAAGATATTAAAAAAATACATGCACGAATTGTAAAAAAGATTTAAGAATTGAAAAAAGGAAGACAAGGGCACAGAAGTACAATGGATTTACTACAGGGAATAAAAGATTTCTAAAGAAAATACTAACCGTAGCAGAAGCTATGGTGCGATACTTTATGATAAGTAGTTCACGCCTTGCTTGCTATTACAATAATTACACGCCTTGCTTGCTATTACAATAATTAAACTGTGCATAAACTAATTGGTGCACCGTTATGAATGAAATCGTCAGGGGCATAGATATTGCTAGTTAGATAGACCAAAGAGTTAACCTGCCAGAAATGCAGCAAAAAGCCCAACCAGTGTGATATGCCTATGAGTCACCAGCAAAGATCACAGTTATTGTTAACGCCTTGCATGTGTGCGTAACAATACGCACACACGCACTCAGCGATCAACGACGACGGCAGCTGCGCCCTACCCCCGCCGCACCACACTCCTTTCATTCATTGCCATCATCGACCCGACGGTGTCAAGACGCGCTAGCGCTAGCGCGCCTTTGTTATATTTTAACATCAAATTAAATCGATGTGAATCAAAATTTATACGTGCATCATTTCTCTGCAACCACCTCAAGACACGAATCTCGAAGATTCTACAGTTATAACTATCAAAATTATGTTTGTCAAAACTCGGTGTAGTGTTGGGTGGGCAGTAACTGACTATACTTGATGTATTATTATTTAGTTTTATTTGCGCACAAATGTTTTACAAAAAATCATCAAAATATGCATTAATTTTAACATCACATAGACTGTAAACGTGTCAAGACTTTGACATGGAATTAACATCAGACATTGTAAAGAGGTTTGATTTCAGTGTACCATCTACTCAAAATAATACCGATCGTAGATCCAGCAGAAGCCCAACAATTTTATGTTAAATCTCTAACACGTATACTTAAATTTCCAATATCAAGTTCGAATCAGCCCAGACATTAGCTGATGAAAGGCGAGGTCACGCCATGCTGGATTTCGCTCAGCACGGACTTGACATGGGCGACGATGCTGAGAGCTACTGGCGATAAGTATTCAATTTTAAAAACGCCGCGGGAACGATTAGTTTCCAAATTTGAAAGTAGTGATCCGACTATTAGTCTAACGTCTAGTCTAGAACGTCGTCAGATATTTAGAACCTATTTATTTTGTTTGTAGACAAAAGGTGTACCATTAGCTAAAGATGAGGTAGCCTCGCTTATTGATCTCGTTGAAGCCAACAAGGTGATAACGAGCAAGGCTACAAATGCCACCAACAATCAATTAAAGGAACCTCACAGATGTATTCAATGCATCGGTTTCAAGTTGCTGATGAAAAACAAGTCAATTGAAATAACAATATATAAATATATTTACAGGTTTCAAAGGAAATTTAGGCTTCCAGGTATAATTGGCTGTGTCGACGGCAGCCATGTAGCCCTGGTTAGGCCTAGCAAAGATGAACATCTCTATTATAATAGGATAGAGTATCATTCACTAAGGTAAGTAGCTTTAGTTAAAGTTCAATATACTCTTAGCTAAAATGTCTATCCTCATAATTATTATGAATAATAATTGACGTGTAACTTTATTACACGTGTGTGTATTCTTTCCTTCTAGGCTTTGTGTGCTTACCACCTTCGGCCACATCATCACTTACCCTGGTGAGATTGCGGTCAAACACAGGCCTATAAACAGTAAAAAAAAAATGTGATAGTGATTTAAGAATAATGAATGTGAATTTCAAATTTGGTGGTACAACACACGATTCATTAATTTGGGCAAACAGCAGAGTAGAACCATTCTTGCGGGAGCTTCTTTCTTGACTTGAAACTTAGTATTTGCTTTCAAGCTGGCGCTTAATCTCATCCATATTGAAACTCCACTCTGCAACATTTCAAAGCAGAGTAATACGGCCCAAGTGGTGCGCGATTGTAAACTTATAGTTTGGGACGAAAATACAATGGCGCATAAAGGAGGTTTTGAAGCACTTAACAGAACTCTAAAAGACATCAGAGGCAACGATGATACGATGGGTGGAATCAGTGTTGTTAGCTGGAGACTTCCGTCAGACTGTGCCGGTAGTGCCAAGGGGAACTCGAGCAGACGAAGTTAGGGCTTGCATTAAGGCGTCAAATCTTTGGCCCTTAATAAATAAACTCCACCTTAAAAAAAACATGCGAGTGCACTTAATGGGTGATGTTTGTGCTGGAAAATTCTCCGATCTCCTCCTTAAAATAGGAAACGGAGAATATACGCAAACTGAGGGCAAGATTATAATTCCATCAGATCTTGCCTCAGTTGTGCCCACCGTTGATAACCTAATAGCTCGAATATATCCAGATGTCCAAACCTACATTGCAATTCTATGGAGTGGCTGTGCGAACGTGCGATTCTGACACCTAAGAACGATCAGGCTTCCGTGATTAATGACACTTTGTTGAAGTCGTTCGAAGGTGCAGAATACCAATACAAGTCTGTAGACACTGTGGTGCATACGGATGATGCTGTACACTATCCTGTAGAGTTCTTAAATGTGCTCAACCCACCTAGTCTACCGTCTCACAAACTTATCCTCAAAGTGGGTGCTCCAGTACTGCTACTACGAAATCTCAATCCGCCCAAGTTGTGCAATGGAACCAGGTTACGTGTGAAAGCCTTACATAAAAACATGGTAGAGGCCATTATATTTACTGGCTGTGCTCGAGGTGAATCGGTGTATATACCGCGAATACCGTCAGAGTACCCATTCGAGTTTAAAAGGCTGCAGTTCCCCCTTAAGGTATGTTTTGCTATGACGATTAATAAGTCTCAGGGTCAGTCACTGAAAACAGCGGGAATTGATCTTACAAGGGACTGCTTCTGGCACGGCCAGTTTTACGTGGCCTGCTCAAGAGTGAGTTCATCTAGCAGCCTGGTTGTGTTAGCTCCTGAGGGCAGAACCTCTAATGTAGTATATAAAGAGGTACTTTAAAAAAAAATAAAAAAAAAATGGTCCTAACCCCCTGTGAATAACAATGTAATTTGAATGATTTAGGTAACTATTTACCTTAACTTTAACTTTTTTTTAATAGTATTTAAATTGCCGTTTTACAGTTGCCTTCACATTTGGCATTCAAGTAGGTAATTTTCCGTTCCGTTATGTATTCCGTTACTATTGTTAGAGATTAGGATTAGTTATCCTATAGCTATCATATATCAATCCGCGAACCGCACCACGGATTCTATAATAAGCAGTGTGAGAAGACATTGTTCACCTGGATTAACACATAGGGTACTTTTAATCCCTGTAGTACATTCCCGTAGGATATTTTCATTACATCCATGCGGGCGAAGCCGCGGGCAAAAGCTAGTACATAATATAATAAGTTCTAAACTCGTTTTTAAGTTTTACTTTAAACCATGTTTTGTAATAAGGGGGGTATGAGTATCTATTTATAAGTACTTTTTGTTACTTAAGTAGTAGTAAAGTTGATTTTATAGACATTTATTCTGAAAAGTACGAAAAATAGTTAAGAAGTTTTGTTTATTTCAGTTTAATTTACATCAATTTAGAGAAGAAGAAAAATACTTTCCTTTTTTGTATATTCAAATGAAAACTGTTCTAAACGGTGTTTAATGTGATTATTGTAAACGTAGCCCCTTTTTTGAAAACGAAAACGTGAGCCGAGTTGGTCTGTTGCTTGTCAAACTTGAGATATGGCGGAGGAAGAATGGGTGTCCCAATTTACCCCCACATGTAAGGTAACTTGGGACACAAAGTTTAAAAAAAATAAAAAAATATTGCGGTTACCATAGCCCAAAATCTGTTCTGAACATGAAACTTTGACTACACACTGGACTGTAGAAAGATTAATATGTTTTAGGTGACTCTGGGTATCCTCTGCGGCCATGGCTGCTGACACCTATATTAGGTGCAGCGCCAGATTCTCCAGAAGAAACATATACCCAGCGGCATGTTCAAGCAAGAAACTGTATAGAGCGCTGCTTTGGATTGCTCAAATCACATTGGTTGGAGATGTTTACTAAGGCACCGGACGTTGCATTACCATCCCATTAAAGCTGGCAAAATTGTTCTTGCTTGTTCTCTCTTGCATAACATGGCAATAGAAGCAAGGTTACCACTTCCATCTACTTTAGTAGTAGAGGAGACCTCAATAGAAGAAGTTTGAACGAGATCTAGTAAGTAGTTTATTTTTAATACGTCATAAATCGTATACCGCAATTTACCTTTCATTCAATCAACTCAAATATAAAAAAAAACATCTTAATTTCATAAACATATACCTTATGCATAAACCGTGAACCATTATTTTCTAATAATAAATCTGTAAGTACGTTCGCAACCGAGAAGTAGACGACCATAACAGTAGAGTTCTGTCGACTATGGATAGTGAAGGTGCTTTGTCATTAGCAATCGATTCCGTCTCAGGAGAACCAAATGTCACTATGAAGGAGAAAGCCTCAGAAACTGTTTCTAGGTTGTCAACTCAACAAGCATATGGACTTCCTAAAAGTTTAATATTGAAAGTAGGGGCAAAATATACGCTGACAATTAACATAGACACTGCTGATGGTCTAACTAACGGTTCTACTGGAGTATTAACAGCTATTGATTTTGCTATTAACAAAAAATCTGGTGAATAACGGCCGTTGCGGATTTGGTTGAACTTCGATGAAGCTATTATTGGTAAAATTTAAAACAAATAAGGCTGCTTGTCAATACCTATTAGTTCCAGCAGAAGCCATCACCATTCACAAAAGTCAGAGTACAACATTAGAACGAGTTGTTGTCCATTTAAAACCTACGATTCAAAGGTCTATGATATACGTCGCTTGTTCTCGTGCAACTACAGCGCAAGGTCTATTTATAGTGACTGAATCATTCAAATTTTGGTCACGTTGAAGCAGTTTCATTTGAATATAAAAATCATAGAATATTTGTCTTGTAATTTATCAAACAAATAATGAAGTAGTAACTGTTTCTGGTGTATGGATACACACTTATCAGTTTCACAGGAAGCAAGGCGTCAGGCTCGTGCGCATACTGCAGGGTGGATTGTAGAAAGATATTTCAAAAAGCTACTTGCACGAATTGTAAAAAAGATTTAACAATTGAAAACGGAAGGCTAAGACACACCACCAACCACAACAGAAGCTATCGTGCAATACTTTGGTATGATTAGAAGATCACGCCTTGCTTGCTATTACAATAATTAAACTGTGCATAAACTAATTAGTGCACCGTTATGAATGAAATCGTCAGGGGCATAGATATTTTTAGTTAGATAGACCAAAAAGTTAACCTGCCAGAAATGCAGCAAAAAGCCCAACCAGGGGTGATATGCCTATGAGTCACCAGCAAAGATCACAGTTATAACTATCAAAATTATGTTTGTCAAAATTCGGCGTAGTATTGGGTGGGCAGTAACTGACTATACTTAATGTATTGTTATTTAGTTTTATTTGCGCACAAATGTTTTACAAAAAATCATCAAAATATGCATTAATTTTAACATCACATAGACTGTAAACGTGTCAAGACTTTAACATGGAATTAACATCAGACATTGTAAAGAGGTTTGATTTCAGTGTACCATCTACTCAAAATAATACCGATCGTAGATCCAGCAGAAGCCCAACAATTTTATGTTAAATCTCTAACACGTATACTTAAATTTCCAATACTTACCAAGTTCGTATTAGCCCAGACATTAGCTGATGAAAGGCGAGGTTACACTATGCTGGATTTCGCTCAGCACGGACTTGACATGGGCGACGATGCTGAGAGCTACTGGCGATAAGTATTAAATTTTAAAAACGCCGCGTGAACGATTTTTTTTTGTTTCCAAATTTGAAAGTAGTGATCCGACTATTAGTCTAACGTCTCGTCTAGAACGTCTTGAGATATTTAGAACCTATTTATTTTGTTTTTAGACAAAAGGTGTACCATTAGCTAAAAATGAGGTAGCTTTGCTTATTGATCTTGTTGAAGCCAACTGCGGAGGTTTCGAGTGATGTCGGTATAATTATGTCCAAAATATTAACTAGGCTGAACAACCATAATCAGTGCATTCAGTCTGCTGAAGATAAAAGGCCCAAAGGCAAAAATGAGCTCATATCATAAAAAGCTCATGGCATTAAGTAACTTTAATAAGACGGGACAGTTTGGCATTTTCCGATGTAGGAAGAGCAACTGTCGCAATAAAACGAAGAGTCGCGCCAGAGGTGCGTAGTTTGAAAATGTGCCGCTGCCACTCAATTTAGTATTCCAACTGATGTATATGTTTAGCCATTGATACCTCCGTAGAGACAGCCAGAGACGACGAAGTATACTTTCTATAATAACCGTCGCGGACTGGTTCTCATAATGCAGAGAAACTATCGTGGTGTACGAGCTGGAACATCAAGATGGACGAAGATGACGGGTCGCTCATTTCCCTCCAATATGGCGAAGAGGGCGATGGCTGCCACACGCGTCATACTTGTGAACAGGTGCTGCTTGTGGGGGCTGGTCTGCTTAAGTTTGCCATTTATTTATTTACTTATTAAATATAGATTCAGTCTACTTTGTAGTTTTGCCGCCGCGCCGGGGCACGCAATTGTTGTCAGTGCGATTAGAATGTAAAATTATGTAATGAATCTAAGCTTGTTTTGAAAAGAGTAATTGCTGAGTTTATTGCCGGCTCTTCTCAGCAAATGCAACCTTCCGAACCGGTATTAGAGTATTAGAGTCAGACTTTTCATAAGTGCCTGCGAAGGTCTATTTGAATAAATGATTTTGAATTTTGAATTGAATTTTGAAGATGCTGGAGGTAATATTGGTGGTCCGGGAAACATTGTTAACTCGAGTCCAAAATTGGAAAAGGAAAATATAATAGGGGACGCCATATTGAGGGCCACTGGGTTCTAGGCATGATAGAAGATGGCCGTGATGATTTACGGCTGGAAGTGTGTTCTGAGAATGAGCGATCTGCTGAAATATTGGTTCCACTTATACAAAAGGCGATGATAGCTCAGTGGTAGTGACTTCGGATACCGAGACGAATCCTTCAATGAGCTTGAGCTTTCGGTGAAGGAAAACATCGTGAGGAAACCATAGCACGGTGGTAGGGCACTTTGTACCCATCTGGCCGGCTATTACCCTCAAATTGAAAATCTGTCGCCAAGCACCTATCGTTGTGTTACGACACTTGACAGCCAGTTCCTTCTAAGCTTTTTGTGCTTACTACCTTGTGCTCATCACTAACAATGGTGAGATTGTGGTCAAACAAAGGCCTACACGGAGTAAAAGAAAAAAAAAGATATAGAGGAAGGTACTGAAATCCATACAGATTTTTGGAGAGCATATGACTGCCTTCTTCAACACGGGTACACCCATAAAAGGTAGTGACCATGTAAATAAATGTCGCACCAGATGGGACACAAACTCAGCACATCGAAAGCAACCGGCGTAACCTAAAAATATTATTTAATAGAGACCAGTACAAAGGAAACTTAAAACTGATTGGCTTATCGAATATTCGATGGAGAACAAAATTAAGAATAAATCATTAAGACCCTCTGGACTCTCGTTTGTTTGCTTGTTTGATACCTGTACCCCGAGTGTGAGCTTTCTATCAAAAACGAAATACGCAAACTTTCTTGTTAATCGTGCAAACTAATTACTGGTAGTAAATTTCATACGTGTAAGTTTCATACGAACTATTTCGCGTTTGGGCACATAACCAATAGTTTAATACAAATATTCAGAATAACCACATATCTGGTACATGGTGTGTGTCACTGAAATGGTATGCGTTATTTTTTTAATGAAGGAACTATCGCCTTTTTATAATTATTGTGTTATAAGTTAAGAGACAGCAAGCTTTGTGTATTTGTCATTTCTGACATTTAAGTTTGAACTTTGATGTCGGTTTGATTGTGAGGCTTGTGGGTTGCGAGAAATTTGTTATTTTTCGAGGAAGTTTTGTTTGTTTACCATAAAAATGAGGACTAGCAATACGCAATTTGAGATGTTGGTAAACTTCATGGAACAGTGAATACACACACACCTTTGAATTCATATCAGTACATGGACTTGCATCCAGAATATTGAAGCAACATATTTAAACTTTTACAGACATGGTGATATAAATAAGCCAAACAAAGATGGACGAGGAAGAAAAAAAGCTAGACCCTTGCTAGACAGAAAGAAGCTGTAAACAACGGTAAAAAGCTTAAAGTTAAGGATAAATTATATACCTTTATTACTGACAAATAAACAATGCGAACTTACTACAAAAAAATACTATTTTTGTATTTCTAGCAACCGAATATAATGTTTCACCAATACCTCCGATGTCACAAAGTACATTAGAACTGTATGAAATACTATGCCGAGACATTTCTTCAGTTAAACCTGAGGATATTGACATATCCAAAAGACGTAATGGTGTTAGTTAGTGCAATAAATGCATGATTAAAGACAGTCACTTAACTGACCGACTTGACAGACCATATTCGTGCGCGTAGCTTCAACCCTTAAGGTAGCTGCCCTTACTGACCCGTCTAAAATTTCCATCTTGTATACCAAAACATGTAAATCCAGATCCATCAAAATCCAGATCCTCGATTGTTACCAAAGTTATCTCTGATTATTTTTGTGCAAGAGTTAAGTATGTATGTTTTGTGGTGCGTAAAACGAATAGTTCCGCAAAAATTATTTCGGTTATGTTACGCGGGCATCCGGTGACCGCACACCAAATAATAAGTAGACAATAAAATGCAATATTCAGTTCAATGTGATTTTGAATTAGCCTTAAGTTGGCCCTAAAGTTTTAAAGTGTTACAACGATGCATATGTCACAATTGTGATACGATGAGTATGTTTGTAATTGAGTTAATAAAAAAGTGTGTCTTGTATTTTTGTGGCTTCATTATATAAATTTTAATTTTATAAGTAACTCGGAGAACCTATCAAATCATTATTTGTTCCACACATTTACGAGAAATATGACAATGCCTGTAAAGCGTTTTACCCAAATGCAAGTTTATCAAACTTCAAAAAAACAAAGGGAAGATTTTATACTAACGACTAGCTTCTGCTAGCGGCTTCGCCCGCGTGGCCTACCGGAAACAAATGACATATTTTTCTACAACAATAAAACAAAACAGCTTCATCCCGCTTCGAGGGTAGAATTATTAAAAACGCTGAGACACGTATAAATTAATTTTCAATCTTCAGCCTAAACACAAAATTTGAAGATCCTAACTTCGAAACTGACGGACTTTCATACAAACTTTCATCCCCTATTTTACCCCCTTAGGGGTGGAATTTCAAAAAACCCTTTCTTAGTGGATACCTACTCTTCACTAAGAATATACCCTCTAAATTTCATGTCTCTAGGACCAGTGGTTTAGGCTGTGCGTTGATATATCAGTCAATCAGTCAGTCAGTCAGTCAGGACTTTGAATTTTATATATATAGATGAAAAAGTACGGTGTTTATCCATGTATAAAAAGTCCTAAATGCTATGGAGTATTATCAAGATTTTTTACATTGCCATCGGCAAAAGCCATGAAGCGCCTTTTGGCAAAAATAAAAATTAAGTCTTGAATACACACGTGTTTGATAAAATTAAGATAACTGTGGCAGTTCACAGGACTATTTTGAACACAGTGTAGGATCAAAGCATTGTGAATGTCAATGCAATCTCCAGCCTAATTGAAGACACAAAAAATATATTTCAAAAAGGGCAAAGAGTGGCGCCATGATGTCATACAAATAAACGTTGATACCCCTGTATGACGCTCCTCACCTTATAAAGGGCATAAGGAATAATTTAATTACAAAGAATTTGAAATATTCTATAATCAACGAAGAAAAAAATATTAAGTGGGAATATTTGGAAATGCTGTATGCTGCAGACATGTCATATGGAAAACTGCGACTTCTACAAAAAAATACAGAAAGGTAAAAGCAGCAGTGCAAACATTCAGTCACAGTTCTACTGAACATTAGACAGGGAGAGGTGACCTACCTGGAGAGTATCGGCAAATGATTGATATGATTATATTATTAGATAACTTATTTGATTCTTTGAACTCCAATTCTTTTCATATACCGAAATGAAATAAAAAATGGCAATGAAATTCGATATGTAGACAAAATAGTTCCATCTGTCAAGAACTTTATAAAAACAATTGAAGGCATGGAAGCATTTTGGACAATCGTTTCTATAAAATATTCATTTGAAACTATGCTAAAAAGACCCGATAGAAATTCTGGAGCAAGAAATAATGCACCAAATAGTGTTGCATTTGAAGGTGCTTACAAAGCTTTGTTGCTAAATAATTATAATTCGCCCCATTCAATAAGAAAAATGAATGTTTGCATAATTTAGATTTATTTCTAAATGATAGTAACATATGTGATTCTGATGTTTCCAAATATGAATAAATATGCGATATATGCGGATAATATCGTAGCAGATGCAGGTCAAAGTAATTAATTATGTCTGTGGATGGGTTTTGATGAAATGTCTTAAAAGTTTAATTAAGAATTGTAAGGTATGCAGAGGTTCTAAAGAAGCCGAAAATAATTCTTACATAAGATATAAACAATGTCTCTGTTACCCATCTAATGAACTAGACAAATGCTTTCATGATGTTCAAAATATTTGTCACATCGTCTTTGGTAAAAAATGTTCAAATAAATAAAACACAAAAAAAAACTACTGACGGATATTCTTGTAGTCTACCCATAAATTTACTAATTAGTAGTTGGAGCCGTTCGATTAACAAAATTTCCCGACAATATTTTCAATGAAAAGTTACTTTAATTGGTGTCTATGCGTTCGTTACGGTTAAGTCAGGGATTTTTTTATACCCCGTATAGCATTGATTGTTACCACAACTATTGATATTGGAAGTTCGATATCTGCCTCATCGATTACAATTATGTTCATTGAACGCTGTGCTGAGTCAGCTGAAACGGAACGCAACCGTATTTGTCGCGCCTGCCGGCCGTCGAGCAGCGCCACTCCACACCAGACAAGTCCAACTTTGAACGCAAACGCAGCAAGCCTCCGAACGTTTCGGCTAACTATAATTATTACTATAAAAGAGTGTTGTGTTGTGTTTAACATTAAACAGGGTCTAGACCCGCGTCCGTAATAAGACCTATCGCGCTTTATCTAACTTAAACCAGTGTGTGAACTAGAACTAATCCAGAACCAGCAGTGTTTTGCCGGTGAAGAAGCCAAACGAGGTAGGTGTTCTTTTTACATTGTTTTTTGTCTTTGGGGCAGAGAAAGCATTCGTGGAGTTCTAATAGCGTCACTTAAACTAGCTAATTACCATTAAATATTGCAATGCCCTCGCAGGGCACAAGTCAATTGAAATTAAATTGACCTAATTGTTTCATGTTTTCAGGTGTGCCTCTACATCGTTCCCCGAATCCAGAGACAACTGCAGAGAAATTTAAAACTTGGATTTTAAGTATTGGTGGTGAAATAGCTACATTGGATCATCATACTACTTATGACAACAAACGTGTCTGTCATAGATATTTTGAAGAAATTCATAAGTATCCAACTGGAAGACTGTCTAAATTGGCAATTCCAGCACTGCATATCCCAGGTAATATTATTAATTGTTAAATATACAATGTGTAATAGATTTTGATGCTAAACCGTTAAACAATTTGTCCAGAGTCATTCTCTGAATCGATTTATGTAACTTTTAATATATATATTTAAAGTTACATAAATCAATTCAGTTGGTGATTATGAACAAACCATTTCAATGGTTTAGCATCCAAATCTGTTACACGTTGTATATATTCATAAATGCATTTATTTGATTGAAACAAACAAATCAATATTTATGACAAATTTTAATATTATTCTAGATGTGAAATCACAATCACTTGGTGAAGCAATGGTGATGTCAACATCTGATATATCTGGATATATCCCAAAGAAATCAATTACAAGAATCTGATTTTAACAGAGTCTGTCTTTTATTATTTAAAATCTTTAATTCAATCAATTAATCAACCAAAAATTGTAAACCGTTATCTGGCACTTATGAATAGTCAAACTCTAGTTGCCACATTCCAAAAGTGTTGATTTCCCTTGGAGTTAGAACGGACAGGAGACTCCATGGTTACTATTTAAAACTGAAAATGTTTTGTAAAAAATAATATTAAAATACATTGATCTCAATCAAAAAGTGGTTCAGGTTTCTTATCTTCTCTCCAAACCAGTGTGTGATTGTTTTTTTGTGCTTCAATAAAATAAAAGAAATAAGAAAAAAGAATAAGAATAAGAATTAAAGATAATTCTATTTCAGGAAAAGAACTCATTGAAGCTATAATAAGTACATCGGCCTTAGCCTCAACAAAAAACATTCCGATTCGGACCGTCGCACTGCACGGTCGCTTTCTTGCGCTCCTTGCGCTGCCCGGTTCGTTTCCGCGAATTATCGCTTTGTTCTCGCAATCTCTGGCCTTGCCATTGTCTTGCGTTTACCTGGCATATTTCGTCGGTCGTGTACTCACTTCGTGGTGTTGTTTAAGAGCTTGTGAAGTGCTAATATTTTGTTCCTGACGTATCGTCAAGCAAAGTATTGGTATAAAGCAAGTATCTTTCGCATTACCGCGCTTGTGTGTACTCGTTACCGTCACCCAGTCAAGCGATTACTCACCGCGTGTATTTTTCAATACGCGTTGGTGTTAATCGTTCATTGTTTCTGACACATTAACACTTCGTGTATTTTTCAATACACGTCGTGTTCATTGTTTCGGACACATATTGATCGTCAAACAACCCAAAAATCCACGCCTTTAGTGGTAACCAACGGATACCTAACGGAGCCGACGATGTTGGTTAGCGGGCCCCGGGCGCTTTGGTGTTTTCCCTTAAGGAACACACAAACCCGGACGGGACTGGATCAGTCGGCCTTGGGGGCTTCCCAAGTCGACCCCAGTTAGCGTTAGGCAGGGACGTAGGAACTCGGTCACAACATAAGATCTGTGGCCGAGAGACAAGCTTAGGGCACACCCTAGGGCCTACTCACCTCCCAACCTACACCCGGTTGGGAGTGTATTACACACACCCGGGAAAACCCACCCGGGGAGGATAGTAGTAGGTACCGTAGCTAGGGCGATTGCCTGGAGTTTCTTGTGACTTCTTCTCCCAGGAACGCCACGCGTTGGAAGTCACAATAGTGTACGTCTAGCTTAGGCCCCCGGCCGCAAGGCCAGGCTGGTCACTATGGCCAGCCAACCACCGCCCACCCTCTCCATCAGGGAGATTCTCACCGACGAGGAAACCCTATGTTTTCTCGCCTCGCGATTCCCGGATCATGCGATCCCGTCCCTCCCCTCCCGCCCCTCCTCAAGGGCCGACTCCGAAATGTCGACTCAGTCGACTGCGGAGGACAACTCCGACTCTGAGGCTGCCTCTTCAGGGCAGTCCCCACCCTCCTCACCCCGGTCCAATGAATCTGCTTCATCAGATTCACCGACCCGCCCGACTGGCTCTCAGCCGTCCCCCTCCTCTCCCTCCCTCCTCTCACCCACCACTGAGGTGAAGCCGACCTCGTCTTCCGAGGAGGAATTCACAGCAGTGGAGGGTAAAAAAGGCAAGCGCAAGCGAGCCAAGAAAGCCTCCGACGAGGCTGCCGCTAAGGCACCCAAAACCTCGCCCTCCCCGGTTCCTGACCCAGACGTGTCCGCTCCCATGGACACGGCTCACAGAGAACCACTCGTCATTCCCGCCCGCCCTAAGCGGCATCACCAAAATCCGCCCGGCGATCAAACCCCTCCTCCCGTGTTCATTCAGGATAAGTCCAAATGGACACTTGTTTCTGGGTGGTTTAACACCCACAAAATCAACTACACCTCTGCCCGCCCCACTGAGCATGGCATTAGGGTCACGGTGTCCACACCGGCAGACCACCGTGCCTTTACCGCCCTCCTCAAGGAGAGACAAGTGTCTTTCCACACTTACGCTCTCCCTGAGGAGCGCGCGACCCGCATTGTCATTAAAGGCATGCCTGCCGAGGTTACCACCGAGGAGGTAAAGCAATCCCTTTGCGACCAGGGTATCCCTGTCCTCGCAGTTCATAGAATGATGAAAGCTCGCTCAAAGACCGTCCCCCTCAACATGGTTGTTGTCACCATGACACCCGGGGCGGCGAGCGACCGTATCCATAGCTTAAAATCCATCTGTAAACTCACAGACTGTGTGCTCGAGAAGCCACATAGAATCAATTTCCCGTCCCAATGCCATAATTGTCAACTTTATGGCCACTCTTCCAGGCACTGTTACGCACCTGCAAGGTGCGTAAAGTGCCTAGGAAAAAATGGCACCAGGCAATGCGAACGCAAAGCCGACCTGGGCCTTCCCACAGTCCGTCAATTCATGAAACGCGCCTCACGCAAATTCTTTGACACCGCGGTCAATCATTCAAATCCATTAATAGTCAAGGCGGCTACTTACACGCCATCCCTTATATCCAACGTCCGCCGGCCGAGGCATGTCCTCATCGAGCCCGATGACCCAATCACCTTAGCTCAGCTCGCAGCTTCCGAAGCTCGCAAAAATACAAATACAGATGCGAATCGCGGTGACCGTTCACCTCGTTACCGACCTCGTCGTCGAGGTCACGCGCCGCGACCCTCTCTCACGCAGTCTCGTCCCCCCCTTGTTGTTGCTCGACAAGCGGCCCGAGCCGCCAATAATAATCTGCTTCCCTCTAATTAGTCGTAACTCGTTCTAATAAAGAAGTCCGTCCACTCCCCTCGGTAACAGCTCTGAGCCTCGGCCCCAACTGGGGCACCCTCAGGCCATGTTATCTAAATCTAAACCGGTTGAGAGCTTGCTCGCCGAACTTGTCCGCGTAAGGGTACTTAGGCTAATTTTGGGCCAGTACCTTAATGTCCATTCAAAAAAAAAAAATTGCCTCAACATCAAACCTTGAATCTATAATTAACAAGCCGAATTAAGCCGATCCTAGCTTCAACTAACATTGAGGCTATAAGAAGCAAGCCGGCTCTAGCTTCCACATCATATGTTTTAAGGACACCGTCAAATGATTTAATTTCAGGGTTGTATTACTTCTACCTATAGTAATATTATAAAGAGGTAAAGTTGTTTGAACGAGGTAATCTTTGGAACCAAACCATGATAATTTTATGTTCAAATCTTTTTTCCAAGCTTTTATTTAGTTTCACATGTACCTCTGTGAATCTAGAACCCGACTTGACTTTTTTTTTGGCATGTATTGGTTTCGTTGTCTTTTTTCTTTTCCTTTCTCTGCATGGAGTTTGGTCAGGTTGTAGTACATTTTGATGTCCTGTAAATAAAATATTCTTAGTTATTATCAAATTGCTTATAATGTTAACATGTTAACCATTGCCGTCAAGGGAAAAACTCCAGAGGAAGCGTGGTCTGGTAAGAAAGTTGATCTCAGTTTTGTAAGAGTTTTTGGGTGTAAGGCATATATGCACATACCAAACCAAAAGAGGAAAAAGCTAGATGCAAAATCTATCTATCTATAGTGGATACAAAAACGCATCGCAGCAAACAAAATCTTCAAGTCGGGTTCTGAATCTCCGAGCCCCTTGAAGTACAAACGAAAAAAAAATATGGTACAAACAGGTACATAAGGAGTACTAATCATGACAGAAGAAATGACAAAATATCAGGACTTGTTGACGATGGTGAAATAATTAAAAATGAATATTGCGATCATGTATTGGTATTCATGATAAGAGGGATCGTAAAAAAATACAAGCAGCCTTTGGCGTTTTATTATTGCAGTGGAATCACTAAAACAGTTGATTTAAAAAATCAGATACTTACTATCATTAAAAAAGTGCAAGAAACGGGACTGACAGTCGTGGCAACAGTATGTGACCAAGGCACCTCCAATGTGGCAGCTATAAACGCATTACTGAAAGAAACGCGAGCAACATTTTTACGCAGTGGACGGGAGTATAAAGAGGGTTTTTTCGTAGTGAATAAGGATAAGATTTTCCCAATTTATGACCCGCCTCACCTCATAAGGGATTAGAAATAATCTTATGACAAAAGACCTCAAATTTACGATTAAAGGCCAAGAATGCAAGGCGAAATGGGAACACATTGTGAAGCTATATAATAGGTGCCCAGGATATAAAGGTGTAAAGCTAGTGCCTTAACTAACAGCCCAACACGTGTTGCCTGCATTAATCCCGAAAATGAGGATTAAGCACTGTACGCAGGTATTCAGTAAATCAGTTGGAGTAGCCCTTGGACTTATGACAGGTAAGCAGTTTATAAATTTTCAATTAATTAATCGTGAATGTATGAAAGTTACAGTTTTTCATTTGCTATCTGTAATTAATGTCAGGATCGTGACAATGTCAGTCAGTTTGTATACTCTACACTTGGCAGGCATATTGCCGATTGCAGTATGATCTTAGCACAAGCAAAAATTTTGTTGGTGGCAGCGACTACTTGCTCCACCATGGTATCTCGGCGAAATACAACCTATGTGGTGACCCTTTATTCAGTGCCGGATATGCAGTCGTGGCCGCTCTAGTCTCAAGGCCATTAAGTACCAGCCGCCCCTTTCTCAGTACCCATCATATAGACTACATAATGCATTTACTGTACGAAATAATTTAAAATATTTTTTATGATACATTACGTTATACATATTGATAAGTCGAGTTTGTCACAACACTCTCGCATCAGCGTGTCCCATCACTAAAGGACTATTAAGAGTTTGACAGATCGAGATAAGATGGTTTCCCGCGTGTTTGGAAGAGTTCTATTATATGTGTCTATAATATTATTTTTAGGGCTTGTTTGATGTAAATAAGCTCAAACAATATGTAACATAATTATCTATATTTAAATCATAAAATGTATGAAAGTGATTTAGGAAGATTATTGTTATACGATGCGGTGGAGTACGGCCCGCTATAATATGCGCGAGAATTTAGAATATTTAGGTACTTTGAGTTATTTCTTGATTTTTTTTTCACGATTGGCCGCTCCTAATATTTGACCACCCTAGGCCCAGGCCTACTGTGGCCTTAGGGCAAATGTGCCACTGCCATTATTCATTGCCGCGAACCACAACGAGATAGTTGTGTTCATATATCTTTTCTCTTTTGCAGGATGTGGAGTTCTTGAAAAAGAAAGTAGAGATACAGCAGATCTGATCATGTTCTTTGACGATTTATTCGACAGCGTCAATGGCAGTTCCAGCACGATAAGAGGAGGAAAAATCTACAGGACTGCACTGACTCCAACCTCACCTCACCACAAATTGTGGGATTATAGTTTACCTATATTAAAATCGATGAAATTTATTAATGCCAATAACCAAGGAGT
Organism: Polyploca ridens; assembly: GCA_951394255.1. Taxonomy (NCBI): domain Eukaryota; kingdom Metazoa; phylum Arthropoda; class Insecta; order Lepidoptera; family Drepanidae; genus Polyploca; species Polyploca ridens. The sequence goes on along the minus strand of OX596271.1, from coordinate 416,248 downwards.
AGTGCCTTCGTTGGCAAGCTGGGTTAAAACAATAGAAGGTTTTAAATTAATTGTTAAACATTTAAATTCCAAAGGGATTAAATCTCTACTGCTGCGCAATTTCAATTTCTATACGGTAACACAGAATGATGAATGATAGGATCGGGTAAAAAGAAACACACCAGGGTCGCTAGTGCTCATTGTATGCTGAAACTTGCTTGTCACAAATTAAAATTATTTAACGTTTTTATTTTGATTTTGAACATTTGATTTTTTTGGCTTGACAATAAATAGTACGCAAATTGGCGGGAGAATACCTGAGAACGCTACCAAACGAAATAGTACGCAATGCGTACTAGTCTGTACCCTAATGGCAACGCTGCCTGGGTGTGTCAATTGCAATTCGCTTGGCCACCTAGCAAACTACCGCGGGTGATATTAAATACAGTGTAATTAATTTCCTTTCCTTTCATTCACTGTTTAGGCCAAAATACCTATAATAATACATTCATAGTAAAAACCTACTCATATTGAGTTTCAATGACGAGCCTCTACTTCCCGATTCCTCTCCTTTTCCCACATATTATGTGAAAGCGAGAAAAGAGCTTTGGGAATTTACGACATACTTCAGCGACGCATCGCCGAATGCGCGAGTGTGAGTGAAATGCAATGGCACGCGCCCCGCAACCCCGCAAAATTTTGTACGAGAAAGGCTATAGATCGATACGCATTAAAATCTGTGCTGGATTACCATAGGAGGTTTTGGTAAGTCCTTACCTTTATCCTAGGAGGCTAAATAAATTGATAATTTTACCCAAAAACCAACCATTCAGGTAGTCTTCAAAGTGGCGAAAAAGTAAGCAATACAATGCAGACGACTGGAGAAGCCGTTTAATTTTTTGATAAATTGTCGAGGATAATTACGTGGACCAGTTACAAAAAAATCCAAACATGTCCAGTTATGGAAAGATGCTCTTAAAGTAAAAGAGGATATTCGTTTTCTAGACGATAGTAGCAAAATAACACTAAGATACAATAAAAGTTATTTGGTGAAAGTGTCATGTTTAGAAGGTTAGACAACAACCCTAAAAAGTTTTATTGGGGCTACCAAAGTAATGTTAGAAAAATATAAAATAGATTACTTTTAGACTAGCGACATAAACCAAGATCCAATGGAAAACTTTTTTGGCAGGATTAGAGCATTAAATTATAGAAATGTGAACCATGATTCTTATACATTTACTAATGCATTCAAATCTTTATTGATTTAAATTTTTTACAGTCTTATTAACAAAGATATGGAAGTAGAAAAAGAGAATAATCTCCCAATTATGAAATTCTGACAAATTCTGTTGGTGGTGGGTCGAATAAGGATGATAATCTTTTTAATCAAACTATAACAGAAGGGTTAGGGTTCACAGTTCAGCATATACAGCTGGTTACATTTGCAGAAAAATGCGTTAAAAATATATCCTGCCAGAAATGTATAAAAACATGTACTATCACCAATGTGGAAAATATACTTGGATCTCATTCAAAGAATATAATTTTTTTTTAAACAATATTTTGGAATACCCTACAAAAGCTTTTTTATTAATGTACTGTTATCAATAAATTAAAGTTAGTTTCACAAAATTGTATAGGGATTGTGCTCACCTTATACACAGTTATCTAAAGACATTCGCCGTAGGAGTATTATATATACTGCCCCGTGTCCGTGAAATTGGGAAACAATATGATTTCAAATACATTTGAGTGAATAACTGTAAAGTAATTAAAGTTTCTAAAATATTTTTCATATCAAAATTTTAAGAGCTTATTGAAAACAATGGATGTCAGCAAAGGGATGGATGGAGCTAAGTCCTAGAAAACACAAATTATACAAAACATGTTTAAGACATTTGAGCGAAATTGCAAGATTGCGTCATGAATTCAGAAATATCAAAAACAAATACAAACGGACGCGCCTTTTTTCAAGACTTCAAAATGAAATAGTTAATAGATTTTTAGACAAAAATACGAATCTGGGGCTGGGAATTTGTACTTGCAAAGCCAGTTTATAATTACTGTTCGAGCGCCTGACGCATGGCGATAGCAATGCGCCCTTAAAAATTATGTTGCGTAAGCAAACTGCAGGATTTGTTAATTTCTAAGTTTTTTCTTTGTACGTGTCACTTCTAAAGGTTTATTAAAGGGACCACCGCTAAAACACATTCCCGTTTTATTTTATATCATAATTCCCCAATTTACTCCATTACTGTCAGAAAATTGAACGGTCATAGATGCAGAACTGACGATAAAATTTTGGCATTGAGATTTTATAAAAAGTCATCAGCAAGCTACAGCCTACTGAGGTGATTATTTTGCATGCTAGTCCAAAAAACCTTAAATAAATAAAGTTCCTTTAAAGTATCTGTGACGATATAATAAATGATTATGTATGTGTATAGCATACCATTTTCAAGGAAAACGCGATAATTGGTAAATCCAGAATAAAGAAATACCGAATGATGTTAGGCGAAGGCAATCGCTAGGCTCACTGAAAAGAGCTCGACGTCGGGAATACCGAAGTATATGATCGAGCTTTCTTGTTTCAACGGTTCCAGTGAAGAATGGCTGGCCTTCAAGAGGACCTTCGAAGATACAGCACCGACGTTCACCCACGCACAGAACCTGGCACGTCTAAGACATTCTCTTCAAGGGAGAGCAAGAGGCGGTCAAGAGTCTGCTGTTCACCGCACAGAAGCCAACCGAAGTTCTGAAAGGACTAGAAGCGCGCTTTGGAATACCTGGAGCATTAGCACTTTCGGAACTCGAGAAGCTGAAGAACATCGCAAGAGAGAACGAGAACCCGAATTAAGTCTGCGTCTTCGCAAGCAAGATCAAGAATGTAGTTGTCACTATCAAAAGGCCTTTGGCAAACCACAGTACCTGAGTTCACTGGAAACCATGAAGGTCATCGTTGAAAAGATATCACCACCGCAAATGAAATACAGATGGTTCGCCTATCACTGGAGTCGTCGTGATGAAGCACAACTGCACAACCGGAGCTGATCCTCATCAACGACTTCTTGGAAATAGAAGCTGATATGTGTGGGCACTTCGCTTTACCTGAAGTGCTACCAGAATCGAAGAAAACCCGTCAGCAGCCCGCCCCGCCCTCAGTGTCAGCAGAATTGTATTGTTTCAAAATGTAGTTTTGAGTGATAAAAGTGTGTAGAAACTACTTGGGTCGATCTAGACCAACGAAAATACGTAAGCATTCGCTGTTTTCACATGGCAAAATTAGAAAATATGACGCCACATCAAAACGAAATCTTTTTCGAAAACAAGTCCAAAGGGAGGGACACTAATTAAATAAAAAGTTGAAATATATTCAGTGGTTTTATTCCTTTTTTTTTAAATAAAGTTAAGTAATTATAATTTTTGTTTTAAGACAAGGGGCAATTTTTTTAGATTTTCTTCTGAAGCAGAATCTGCTTAGGCTTTTCATACGAGGAAAAAACAGACTCGATTTGACTCTTGACTGTCGGTACCAATCCCAAAAATTAAGGATTTCCTCATGTTGCTCAGAAAACAAACACTGTTAAACGTTAATATTTGCTTTTAATTATTTATAGAATATGTGTATTGTTTGCCGGAGGAAGCGTTCGACGATCTGTTCAACTTAGTCAATGCAAATTTCCACAAAGAAAGAAAAATATTAAAAGGCGCCATAACACCGAACTCGCCCTATTTTCTAGTTTGGAATAATACACTGCCAATTTTAAATCTAGTATTAATGGCAAGGAATTTACGGTGCCATCTCTTAACAGTCGGGTAAAGCATTTGAAGGCTTTAAATGTATTGCCAATAGGTTAAGTTTAAGATCAAAAGACACAAATTCTTTATTGACACGTAATATTAACCAAGACCCACTGGAGAACTTTTTTGGGTCAACAAGAGCCCGTAGCTATAGTAATGTAAAACTCCACAGCTTTTGAAACTGCGTTCAAAACCACATTAATAAATATAACATCTCCGTCTGCGCCATTTAATAAAATTATACTTGCAACATTTAAACAACTCACATAACTCTAGTACATTCACACTTATTTTCCATCTCTTTCCCTCAAATTCATCAATCCACTCGTTCAAAAATCCTTCCGCTCACTCGCATCAAAAGACATAGTCAGTCTATCAATCAACGAACACGCGCGCGCACGTACTGGCTGGCCAGCAGGAGAAGTAACGCGAAAATCTGAGTGCTCTAATCATCTGTGATAAAAGGATATCTACTCAAAATCAGCGACCTGTAAGTCCTCTATTATTCCAACATTCCTTCGTCACAATCTCCACATTCTCTACAAGGAAAATGTGAGAAGGACGATACCAGTCACGTGTTTTGCGCCCGACACGGGTACGCCAATTCCGACCTTTTTGTGTCGCGTGCCCGCCACGAGCACGAAAATTATCTGTGGACATGATACATTTATTCGACTCTGCATTCAAATTCTTCTGTATCTATCCTTGTTATTCATATGGATGATTGTTAACAAGTAACAAGGCTAGCAATTAAGAACGACGCGTCTACGACTTTCGAAGAATATACATCTGTGTCGGACGTCAACCAGAGTTGTATAGTCATAAAAAGTTCGGCCGCCATATAAGTCGGAACATACGAGGAATTCGTATTGTTAAAAATTTAAAAAATTGCAAAAACCGCGTTAGAATTCGCGGTTTCGGTTGAGTTTATCAGACAGTCCGTCTAATAATCCTATGTAATCAGTGAAATACTGTTATTATTATATCTAAGAGGAGAGAGGTGTTTTAATTGTAATATTAAAATCATTTTTGCCAATGAACTTCATCAAGAAAAACAATTGTAATGATGTTAATGACATTTTGGAGGAACACTTAAATATCAAATCAATAAATACACAAATAATTTTAGAAAACCGTGCTCGAGTTCATGTAGAGCCATTTGCGGCTATAGCATATTGTAGTGGGTGGATAGCCACCAAAGACAAAAAGTTTGTTTTTAAAAAATGTTAGGAGTGCCAAGACAATTTATTATGAAAAAGAACTGAAGATTTTCACAATTATTTTGTATAAAAGAATACTGTGGCAAGAGATGGTTATACTTTCCTACTCGAACATTGTTTGACTTTTCTGCCCAAGAAGAACACTGAATACAAACAATTTTTTTTATTTAATGTATAGAGTACAAAAATGAATTAATTAATATTTACTTCGCCAAAGTATTGCTCTCGTTATTAAAAATTTCCTCGCAGGCAAAAGTTATTATAATTTTAGTAGAAATTAAACTGTTGAAACCGTCCGCATTTTCCTACAGGCTCGATACTATTTCAATAAAATAAAAGGTAGGAAACGAGAGGCAAACTGGTGTGAAAATAAAAGTTTGAGCAATAAATTTGTGTACATCATTGTATTATTCATCTATTTTTTTCCCCATTAGCTTTGAACAAAGAAGCCAGCACATACGAAATTATGTTTAAAATATAAATGAGAGAATGGAAACCAATGAAATTCTCATTTGATTTTGAGACTACAGCTATGAATGCAGCAAGTGCATATTTTCGAATGTGGAAATACGAGTCTAGTATGTACACTTTCAGAGAAGCGTTTTCAAAAAAGCAAAATCGTGTAATTCCGGATCAGGTACAGACGAGATTTATACTCCTCGCTTATGGTACTTAAGAGTTGCTAAGTATTATATATGATCAATAATTGCAGAGACCATGATATCGAAAATAGATGAGAACGAAAATGAGGTAAGCTTTTATTTCCCAGAAATTTGTCATATTTAAACGCTGCTCGGAGTTTCGGTGTTAAGTGTGGAAAACTTTATAGTGCTGGACTAAAAAGGATATTTCTAAATAGGTTACCTATATAATTACCTAACACAGCATTTTAGTATTTTAGAAACTCAAGTGATATTATGATTGATATTCGTCTAAACCAAATGAATCTTTTAGGCGCCGATCCCACTGAGAAGGAGTTCTAGAGTTCTGCATTTCGCGTTCACTGTAAGATTACTTTTTTTACTTTTAAAGGCGCCGCATAGATATGCGGCGCCTTTAAAAGTAAAAAAAAGTGTATGACGTGTGAGCTGTAGTGAATACTGCAGAACTCTAGATTGCTTGCTGTGTGCACAATGGTTATTGCGGAACGCAGAACTCTAGAACTCTCTGTGTGGGATCGGCACGGAAGGGTCCCCGCGCACCCTTGCCTAGTTAAAAGCCTAATGGGGCCATACAAAAATTAACGCCAAAAAACAGAAGGCGTTATAGCGCAAGGAGGTAACACCTGCCACAGAGCTACTAAACTGTGAGGACTTGAGCGCATGGCTCCCTCATGAATTAATTATTGATTCCAATGAATTTGAATCTGATTAGGAACCTAAACTACAGCAATTTTCTGCACATTCTGTAGATTTGCATATGCATAAGTTAAGCTGGGAGAATGAACTGCATACTCGCATCGGTACCTAATAAAGGTGAGGTTCCTACTTTAACTTACAAATTGGGTTATACATATTCGTTTGTTTATAGACGACCATAGAGGTATCATAAGAAATTCTCATATCATACCAATATATTATTATAGACAAAAAATTAAAAACATTATATCTACCTATAAAATATAAATGATTTTGGTTACAGACTAAGAATTCAGAAGATCAAAGTACACCTACTCATCATGATGGAAATCAAACTTTGGTTTGTAGACATAATATTACTAAAATAGTAACTAGCAGACACAAGTTTGTTACTGCTTACGGCAAAAAAAAAATACAAAGTGAGTGTGAAAATGGTTTTAACTGCGTCGAAACGCACATTGTCGTAAAAGGATGCTACATGCATTTCCCAGAAATGTATGCAAATGGCAAAGACGTTAGGACACACCACCTCAAAGTCCAAACCAGAAAAAAAGAGTTGGAGTAATGTGTTTTATTTGTTTTTTTATTGTGCTTTTGCTGCCCTGATATTCTTGATGTCGAAAAGTAGTACGAGAAAAGTTAAAATAACTATGAACAACCTGCGCATTGAACTTTCAAACGAGGTTACGGTGCTGGAAGTAATAAGTTAACTAAACTTCATACAACATGGAACAAGTTATTGAACCCATATTATCTCAGTAGAAGTATTCCAATGACAATCCAATGATGCCTGTTGAAATTGAAGATAATGGCGCACCATCTACGTATATATCCATGGATCCAACTGTGGCAGGCACAAGTAAGATAAGAAATTAACTACCTAATCCATGGATCCAACCATACCCAGTTGGATAAGAAATTAAATACCTAAAATTTTCCGGCCATAAAGTGTGCTGTTGACTAACACAGTTGGATAAGACATTAAATATCTAAAATTTTCCGGCCATAAAGTGTGATGTTGACTTGTATTATTGTTGAAGAATCCAATGGCGCACCATCTACGTATATATCCATGGATCCAACTGTGGCAAGCACAAGTAAGATAAGAAATTAACTACCTAATCCATGGATCCAACACAGTTGGATAAGAAATTAAATAGGGTCGGTTGTTGTACAGTGAACCAACCAGATACACTGAACCACCGCCATATTGAGAAAACTGCGACGTTGCCACTCTGACCGATCTTGTTAATACTTGCCTCATGGGCACCCTTCCCCTCTCCCGTAGTGATCCGGCGGCCGCGGCTAGAGCGTGTCGTGTGACAGCGGCTTGTTTGTTTCTGGCCAAAAAACCGAATTATTCTCACGTAAGTGTCTCGATTTTTGTATTTTTTGTTATTAATTATTTTAACAAAAGCTGTATGGTGTCAACATTGTTGTAGTTTTAGTAGTTTTATGAGCATATTGCTTTGTGAAAATTCAGTGTACAATTTTTTTTTTATATTATTAGTTAAATAGTGTGTATATTGAACAGTGAACCAGGTCCGCATAGTACTCAGTGAACCGGTTCACTGTATACCTTACGATCCTGGTTCACTGTTCCTTGAGAGTGTAATGTTGAAAATCAATAAAAAAAATGTTTGTTTTAGGATGCCAAGACCAAGAAATAAGGAACGGAAAATAGGAAAACATAAAAAAGAGGACATGATGTTAGCTTTACAAATGGTCCAAAATGGTAACTCCATTAGGTCGGCTGCAAAAACCTGTAAAATTCCGTACCCTACATTGCGTCGTTACGTGAAAAATAAACGTGAACATGCCAAGCTCATGGGAAAGAGATCAATTGGCAGGTTTGGAATGGTTTCGTTTCTTCAAAAAAAGAAACATCCCGATATTTCGGTGAAGAAACCAGAAGCTGTAAGTCTCGCACGAGCTACCTCATTTAACTATGAAACGGTGGCAATATTTTTTAATAATTTGGAAGGGTTGCTGAAACGGGAGCCTAGATTCGCGGATGGAACTCGAATCTTCAACCTTGGCGAAACTGGCACAACCACCGTCCAGAAACCTCAGAAAGTTGTAGCTCCAGCAGGATCTAAAGTGGGTAGAGTGACAAGTGGAGAAAAGGGCACTCTTGTCACGACATGCTGTATGGTCAGTGCTACAGGCCACGCTTTGCCCCCTGCTATAATATTTCCCCGATTTTTTTTTAAAAACTTGATGTATGGTGCACCTCCAGGTAGTTTAGGGCTCGCGAACCCTTCAGGTTGGATGACTAGTGACTTATTCGTGGAGGTAATGAAACATTTCATTAAGTGTTCAAGCACGACACCAGAAAATCCATGTCTGCTAATAATGGATAACCATGAGTCACATATCTCCATTGAGGCTCTAGATTTAGCAAAACAATCTGGTGTCGTGATTCTTACGTTTCATCCTCACACTACTCACAAAATGCAACCCTTAGATGTGGGTTTGATGGGCCCTTTAAAGACCTATTATTATTCTGCACTTGAGTCATGGATGCTACAGAACCCAGGGAAACCAGTTACAATCTACGAGATAGCAAGATTCATTGGTCATGCTTACCCCAGATCTATGACTCCACTATATATATCGGCAGCTTTCGCAAAATGTGGAATTTTTCCCTTTAATAAGGATATATTCTCCGATGAAGACTTCATGACAAGTAGCGTGACAGACCGCCCCGTTGCTGTGGTGTTGTAACGTGTTGTTACATTATTAATATATTTTGGTTCCTTTTGCTAATTTGGATTACACCTAACGCCATCTAGCGAGCACATGTTGTCAAAAGCCTATACAGTTCTAACGCCATATAGTAAAGATTGTTAATAACAGCTGAGTTTTGTTTGTTCAGAAATTTAATTTGGTAATTTTAAAGGGATAAAATAATGTTATTTTTCGATAGTTAAAACTTTATAATTAAATCAAAACAAGTATGTAAACTCATCAATAGATTAATACTGATGATTTATAAAAGGTATCATCTAGTCTTTATCATTTTAAATATGAGAAGATATCTTGAAGTAGTTCTTCGTTCAACCAGGATTTTTGTTCTGATGTGGTTTCGGAGCGTCTTTGGTTCTTTTGGGCTCACCATTACTGTGAGATGGACGGAATAATTTTATTTTTATTTTGATGAAGATATTCTATTGATATTCGTCGATCAGATTAAGAAAAGTGTTTAATCCGTAACATATAGAAAAGGAAGATTATTTTTTACCTACTTTGATTGTGCAGATTTTTATGAAGCACGCAATCTCCATTTTCCATGTGCTTTTGCACGCTAATTTTGGGCAGGATGCCCCTTCGGTGCGGAGTGCATTAATTGGCTCCTCTGCTTGGTTAAGTGGAACTCAGCGGCCTTACAAGTATTTATTACAAACATTTTTTTTATCTTATAAAACCATGCCAACACTAGAGCTGCATCCGTGGTGTCATGCAGCAGCCTGAGCCATATGTAGTTTTGAAATTGATGTAAACATTAGGTTAAAGGACTTCGGGCCAAAAATGATTTGTTAGAAAACTGATAAACTATGAATAAACTCTTCGAGGAGGTACCTACCTATAAGTTATTATTTAAGTTAGCATTTATTTGAAGGCGGAGAGCCTCTCATGTTTTCTTTTTGTTAACTAATATAAGGAAGTTAAAGTTATTTTTTTTAAATATATATATGAACATTTAACTAAATATTTTTTTGTTTGTTTCCCATTGATGTATTTCACCGCTTCAATCAATATTATTTTCTTGCTTTGAAGCAAAGCAAGTGGCGCCCTTCTCACACCTTCATCCATAGGTTGAGAGCCAAGCAGAACCCACAGGCTAGCACAGGGCCAGAGCAACAAAATTTCCATGGTAAAGAAAACATCATATTACAGTGTCACAAAATTTGTCTGATGCTGAAACTTCTGCTATTCAAGACATGAATAGAAGAAATAATCAACAGGACTCGACTCCTCTAGAGACACGTCGTTCTAGTTATGATCCCGTTGCTACCCCTGATCGATAAAGTCCATCTATTCTCTCAGAAAAACATCATAGTTTCTACCAAAACCTGACATCGCCAAAGAAACCCGTGAAACGAGTGAAGTAGAAGATATCATTCTTGAAAGTGATACAGACCTAGATGAATCGGATGAGGAAAATGAGCAAATTATAGATGAAGATTTTCCTGATTTACAGCGTAAACCAATGATTGACGAATATGTTATTTTATTGCTGCAATCTAAAAAACGGTTTGTTTCTTATATTGCGAAGATTCTGGAAACCGAAAGTGATGATGCATATTGCGTTTCGTACCTAAAATTAAAAGATCGTATGAATACAATTTTTATGTTTCCGTTGGAACCTGACATGGCAATTGTAAAAATGAGTGATATTAAAATGATCCTCCCTCCTCCTTGTGTGTCAAGTACAAAACGCCTTATTAAATATTCGTTTAACGTAAACTTATTTTTACTGAATATGGCGTGAATTTGACGCATTTAGATGTTTTTTTTTCGCGATTCTTTAACTGGTAGGTAAATTAATGAAGACTGATTATTATAGTAGGTACCTACCATCGAAAGGGCTGATTGACTTTTTGTTTTCCACAGTTTTTTAAATGAATACTGTTTATTTACCATAGAAAAGGCTGGTTGTTAATTATCTAAAACGGTTTATATGACTATTTTAAGTTTTTTTTGATAGAAGTAATATATATTGTTATTTGTATTTTTAATAATAAAAGTTGATTATCAAAAATTGTGTGTTTTCATTTTACAAATAAGCATTTTTTTTACTGGTTATGAAATTATGGTTCACTGTTGAAATATGGGTGGTTCAGTGTAAACTACCCATAGTGCACAGTGAACCAAATTTCATTTTTAACAAAAACCTTCTTTGTGTCTTAGATTGTTTCTTTGGCTCTCTGTAACCTGATACTGAGAAACCTTATAAATTTACCTAAATGATGACACCACAACTAAATTCCTAGCTTTGTTTTCAATTATATGAGTTAGAAAAAAGGGTGGTTCACTGTTCAACAACGCACTCTACCTAAAATTTTCCGGCCTTAAAGTGTGCTGTTGACTTGTATTATTTTTGGAGAATCCAATGGCGCACCATATACGTATATATCCATGGATCCAACTGTGGCAAGCACAAGTAAGATAAGAAATTAACTACCTAATCCATGTTTCAACTCTTTTGAAGGGTTTATTGAATATTTGTACGATAATCCATACGATTACTTATCGCGACACTATTTACGAGATACAGAATATCCAATAGAAGTTTATTATGAAAATGAATTTAAAATTAGATTTCGCTTCACTATGAACAAATTGTTATGAACTTTTTGTTACCGATATTGTTTCAAGATATTGGTGGTAACAGGCGTGGATTATCAATTCCACCCATTATCCAATTGTTAACTACTCTACGATTTTATGCAACAGGAAACTTTCAAGTAAGTTGTCTACTTTGTTCGGACACAAGAACATATCTGTAAAATAAATTATTTCACATTGTTTGTGGAGATTTGCACAAAATTAGCTCTATAATTTAGAGGAAAAGAAAAATTTTCAAAATCTTTCTCTTTATATATAAGAAGCTTTATAAAATTTTCTGACGTTCGGTCGTTGAGCTAGCTGATGTGAAGATCAGATTTCACCGTATTGCTGATTTCCTGGCGCTATAGGACGCATTGATTGTACTCATATACCAATAAAAAATCCAAAACAGGCAAAATGGTGAGGTATTTCGCACTCGCAAAGGTTGCTTTTCAGTAAATACACACAAACGGATATATATGACGTAGTTGCTCGCTGGCCTATGTCAGTCCACGACTCAAGAGTATTTTCAAATAGCAGGTGTCATATGAGATTCGATGAAGGGGAACTTTCAGGATTACTGATTGGTGATAGTGGTTATGCACAATCTTCGTATATACCCCTGTACTAAATCCACAATCCCAACTTGAAATAAGATATAACAAAGCTCAAATAACAACAAGAAATATAATAGAACGATTTAATGGGGTGTGGAAACCTTTGCATTTTAAAATAGAAAATTACAAAATAATTAGTCTAACGCATGTAACATCAAAGTTGCATGTGCTGTGATACATAACATTTGTATAGAAACTAACCAGGAAATGCCTGAACCCATCACAAATACTGACCCTATTCCAGTCTCCCACACTAGATGTAGACAGATATGTGTAAATGAACCATATTTCTGGTTTTGGAGTATTAATCTTTTAAGGTAAACATATTTATACCTCGTATTTCTAACAAATATTTTGATATTTCGAAACCTAATTATTTTTTTTACTGTATACTTTTAAAATATATTGAGAACATTTGTGTGCACAGTTTGGTTAATTGTGTTTATTAATTCAAGTAACATTTTTTAATTTAATTTTTTTAACGTATCAAACATAAAAAACATGATTTTATTCAATTCATTTCAAAATATTCTCCTGCTCTGATTGCCATTTTGGAAACGTGGTTAGTTCCTTAATCGAAATTTCAGCGGCTGTCACATATTCTACAACTCGTGACAAAAAACTGCAAAAAATCCAAAAAAGTTGGGAGCCGGGTTAAATGTTGTCAACGGGCCACTTACGATGTTGTTGACAGGAAATGAAATGGTAAAGGTAGGTAAGCTATCCCATGGGTCATGTTTTAGCCAGACTTACAATTTCTTGAAATTGAAACGAGAACAAAACCAGATTAGTACAGGTGGATAAAGCGTTTTTAATCTACAGGCTGTTAGGTGGAGGGATCAACACAACTAGGGGTCCTGTAGGTAAATCATACGAATTTTAACATACCACAATTAAACTTGGATCTAAGATGATTTTCTTTAGGCTCGTATCAATCGAAACAAGCTAGATCATACCACGGCGAGCACATAAGACAAAATGGTACATACCATATAGAAGTATAGGAAGCATTCAAAGCCAATTATTAAATTCAGGCCCTAGTAGGACACTAATGAATGTCAACGCTACTCAAGTTACCGCCGGTTCGGAATCCGGCAAGAAACTCAGCTAGATTCAAATTTATAAATATTTTTGGACAATTTGAATGTATATGCAACATCTTTATGGCTGATTGGTCACAGTGGTTATGCACAATCTTCGTATGTGTACACGGCTGTGTTTTATTCACAATCCCAACCTGAACTAAGATATAACAGAGCTCAAATAACAACAAGAAATATAATAGAACGATTTAATGGGGTATGGAAACCTTTGCATTTTAAAAAAGAAAAGTTTAAAATAATTAGTCAAACAAGCGGTGGCGAACCTTGAAAAAAATTTCAAGTAAACAAAAGTTTACATTTTACAAGACATCCGGTAACAACAAGAAAAACATGAGTGAGCACGAAAATCTAGCCCTTCTACTACATGTAATGGGGAAGACGCGATAGAATTACATAATACTTTCGAGATAGATGAAATAACTGCCACAATGGAAGCCTTTTACACCTTTAGGAAATGCATTGCACTCCACTAAAAAATTAAACAATGGTAGCAATGTTAGGCTTTGGTACAGCAAGCTTGAGAGTGCTATGTGCGTGTGGAACCCCCATGAGAGCACATACGCTCTTTTCCTTGCGAAAGTACTAAAAGCCTTTCTCCTTTACCTATACAAACGCGTCAACGGATACTACTCGTATATATATTCCACGAAATTTAATCTAAATAAATAAAATTAAGTTATTCAGTTAAGAACCAACTAAATGTTTATTTAGTTAATTGTTATTGGAAAAGTGATAAAATGAAGGTCATTTGAATACAACTGCAAACTCAATTCAGCGACAGATTTGGTGATTTTGAATAAGTTTCATGCAAACTGAAGATTTTTGCAAACCCTTTTTCGTGTGATATTGAGGAAGTACACACGGCTACAGATCAAGCTATACATTTCCAATATAAGCTGACCTCTCTTGTACGGAAATCCTATACAAAGCGAGATCAGCTTATACTGGAAATGTATAGCTTGATGTGTTGCCGTGTACCAAGTCTCAAAAGCTAATGCTCTCAAAAGCTCTTTCTATGAAATCAATGATCTTGTTAAATATTATGGCAGCTTGCTTTGATTTTGACGAATTGAAAAGGTTTGCTCAGCAGTTCATTACAATTTTTGGTAGCACTTATTTATGCGAACACACTATTACAATTGTCAATTATAGAAAAGAAAATATGCTTCTCGTCACATAGATGAGCATTTGTACACCATTCTACGAATTGCAACCACAAATATGACGGCTAACATACAAGAAATAGCCTCCCAAATGCAAGCTTAGACATCACACTGAAATTTGTATAAAATCAGTTACTTGTTAGTAGTTACTTTGTAGTTTTTATTTATATTTTTCGGTCGTTATTTTTCTAGCTATAAAGCCCAAACAAAGAAATATAATGTAAGTATTACCGTGTAGGAGTTAAATTCCGTATGTTTTAACAGGAAACAACTGGACAAGGGCGGATCCAAGGGGGGGGGGGGGGGTCATGGGGGTCATGACCCCCCCTGGGCCTAGGCCGCCTAGGTCAACCAAAGGTATTTCGCTGACTTCAAAACAGTGTCAGATAAGAGTTATTTGTGTATATATAGGTGTGACCTCATCCCTGACCTCAAGGCTAGATCCGCCCTTGCAACTGGATACACTCAGGCAAAGACAGGGAGTCATGGTGGAAGATGGAGGAGGCCTTTACCCAAAGAGGGGTCCATATTTCATTGAAAAAATACTAATAATATAATACTAACAATAAAATATAAGTAAACTTACTAACAAATCACTAACAACATTTGAAATGTACCAACAGAAATATGGAAACTTCAGGGCCAGCCAAAGCATACTGGAATAATTTAGATCTTGATCAAGTACCTGATATAATAAAAGAATTGACCCAACCTGAACAAGGCTTATTATCACGAATTATACCTTTTGTAAAAAAATTTAAATATGATGGTCTATTTGGACAAACCTAGCTAGCGATAACTAAAAAGTAAAAAAATAAATTAAAAGCTCTTTTATTACTAACGCAAACATCGCGAAAAGGTTTTATGATCATATAAATTTCTTTCTGTTTGTATGAAAGTCCGTCAGTTTCGAAGTTAGGATCTTCAAATTTTGTGTATAGGCTGAAGATTGAAAATTAATGGATACGTGTCTCAGCGTTCCTAATAATTCCACCCTCGTAGCGGGAACAAGTTGTTTTGTTTTATTGTTGTAGAAAAATATGTCATTTGATTCCTGTAGGCCACGCGGGCGAAGGCGCGAGCAGAAGCTAGTTATTAATACAAGTTTTTTTAGAATAGAATAGAATAGAAAGAATAGAAATTTATTTATTTGTGGCAAAATAAAAAAGCTTATATATAAAAAAAAGAGTTTCTAAAAATACTTAATTAAAATTGTACATAAAATATTTTTTTAATGACTGTACTACTGTTTTTTTTAATGTGTATAAACTATAGTTATACTTTCTTAACTTTTTTTTATGTGTGTATGTCTTCAGAAGAGTACCTGCAACAACAGTTCAGGGAACTACAAAGACAATTATTCTTGACTGTACTTGCATAGTCTTCCAATATACTAATGTATACCAAATATCAAGTTAATCCGACCACTGGAAATGGGTGAAATTCGACATGCAAGATTCCACCCGAACAAACATACATACATACATTGCAAGTTAAATAAAAGCTTGTAAGAACTTGTGGCGTATCTGATCGCCCAATTTTGGTCGAGTCCGATTAGCTACGACACTGACAGAAATATGTAGTAGTTTGACGGACTTTGTCTATGATGTCTATACTTTTTGTCAATGACACTCCATTATTTTCCTTTCATGTCGTATTGTTATTATTCCACCGTACTGTTTGATATTTGTAACGTATAAATACCACTGCAAATAAACATATATTAAACACAAACTGCGTGTTCTCAATCGACAAGACGAAACAAAAAGGATACTCGCCGTTCAAACGAGTATCCCAACAAACTCAAACAACACAATTCAGAATAAAGGGCTAAAATAATTACACCCAGCCTAAGAACAAACAAGACGTATTGATGCAACACAAAATGTTTTTCCTGTTGGGAATAGAACCCAATACCACAGCGTGGCAGTCACATAATCACCTCCACGCTAACCGGCTCAAACCATTTTTAACTATTCCACCAATCACACCTTTATAAAAATCGATTAAATAAAATAGCTTATACAAGCTATGAAAGAGACAAGGCGAGAGATATATTCCTAGTAATTAAAAACCACAGATATAACAAGATACTTGCTTGTTGCCTTTCAAATCACTTGAACAAAATGGCTAATGCCCAATTTTTGGTATATATTTTACTAGACTGAAACGACAGAGTGTAAGTAGCATACACCACCCATTACAATAGAATCAACCAACTGACGAGGATCGAGATTATTGGATTTATCTCAATTGCCCCTAATTATCAACTGAAAGTAGCCAAAAATTGTATACATTGTAATAGAGACTGCAGATTACAACAAAGCAAAAATGATATGAAATTATCACCAGATCAACCGCATCATCACAGTGACAATACAGGACGGGAAAGTAACACTCGGCATGTGTATTAATACCAATAAAAGGTGTAACCACTGATTTAAGATGAAAAAAATATGTAGATGAGGCTTTATATTCTCTCTGTATCTCGCTAATAAAACTCTCCAAGAATTATATTTAAAATTGTATTATTTCAGCGTCTCAGTCTGATCTTCCACCATCCTTGCCAGTGGTTAGGGGCCCAGCAATCTTTTCACATCCTTCGAGAACCCCAGGCTGTACTCCCATAGGAAAACCATGGCGGGGAGCTGATGCTCCTACGTTGATGCCGCTTATGTCTCTTTATACCACTTCATTGACGAGAGAGTTAGGGTTATTTTGCTATTTATGACTATTTAGATAGCGCTCAATTTCTTCTGTGATAGTTTTCATAGCCAAGAAATCATGGTTTTCTGTTACAGTTTTTGGTAACTATAAGCAGATGAATTATAGTATGATGGCGTGAGGAGAGCGTCCCCAAGCAGAGACAAGCACTCTTTTGTTTCGCTACACTCAATCTTCCAGCATCAGGGTGTCATGACGTAGGCGTCTAGCATAGCTTGGCTCTGTCAGCCCAGCTGCTAGCGCATTCAAAATTGATTTTGATTTGGGTGGCCACTCAACCTAAGCATGTAGGTTGTGGCGGTATCTTCCTTGACAGTACTCATTTTTGACTGTGGATTTCCGCATCCGTGACACTGCATTAGGGTGCACTTGCAACAATCAGTATGCTATTTTTAACTCTTTGCAGGCACTGTTTGACTTGCTGGCTGCCGACCATAGCTGAATGCCATAAAGCCAGATAGGTTTAAAAATTATATATCTTCTATATCAGAATCTATGCATTAAGATTTTGGTTTCAACCTTTGATAACTAGTAAATCTTATGTGTACTTTGGCAAAGACTTCCAATAGTTTCCAGTCATAGAACAATGAACCCAATGAAGCGTTGATTTTGCTTGCAACCTATTCCGCCAATTTCCCACCATTGACAAGGCGCCCTGATTGGCTATGTCAAGGACACATGCGCTCTGATTGGCCAAGTCAAGAACGCATGATGCAGTGATTGGTCCTTACTGTTCAAAATCACTGTGACTAGTTTCGGGATCGGATTGCTCAGTATTACTACTGATTGTTCCTCGATTTACATCAGATGCACAAAGATTGTTCATGGGCAGATATATAAACAGACGGTGCCACAAGATCATATATTGCATTGACGAAGTTCAAGTCCACATTCGGCATACATACAACTGTCCAATATACAGTCTGACCTCAGTCTCACAATGACTCAGTCTGTCGAAGATCTTTCATTTTGAATGGATCAGTTGTTCAAACATACAACTCAAGTCTACGTTCAGGCTGCTATAGCGGCCATTATGGTATCCCATATTTTAATCTGTATTTTTAACCTTCTTATACCTTCTCCGCTGCTATTTCAGAAGCTTTGTTTTACTGCATAGTGTTTTTGTTGATTTTAGTTGTCTATTTTTTTCAATTTACTTTTTTTGCTATGTTGGTATGTTTGCAGTTTTGCTTAGTCTCCATACTGTCTTCATCACCTGTAAACACATAAAAACAACATGAAATATGTGATAGTTGTTGTATTGACATCATTTTTAGAGAGGTAGGGTGAAGCATTTATTTTCTAAAGGGCAGCTCTACTAGGGAAGTAGGTATCTAAAGAATAACACAGTCAAGTAATTGAATAATATTAATGCTGCTTGACACCAGCAAATTCTAAACCTCCCGACAGTGAGCGAACACAAAACAATGAAAAAACCACAGCACCATGGTCAAGAACGTATTATTACTTAGTAACTTGTGGAATGAGCTCCCTGCCGTGGCTTACCCCAGGGCTTCAACAAAAAGGGTGTGAATAGACCTTTAGATTACTCCTCAATGGGTCGGTGGACCACGTGTTAGTTTTTTTGGTCAGAGATAGCCTTTCGCTAGTTTAGTTCGTTTGGATGGATGGGTAGTACAATAGAACCCTGAGTTGGGCATTTTTATTTTCCGAATTTGACAAGTACATTTCAGGACGGATCGAAATTTTTTTGAGTATACTCGTATACACAACAAAGATCAGTAATTTAATCAAAGGAATACCACTTACCAAGGATAAAGAAACAAATTACTTTATTGAATGCGGCGGGTGCACCCGCCACGAAGAGTAATACTGATAGAGTAAACATACAACTTACTAATCTGTGATGATAGAGGAATAATACATGGTCCGCCAGATATAAAAAAGGTAGTACTCGCCCGCCTTCGAAATCACAGAACATTATTACTCCACAGAACATTATTACTCTGACGAGGTCAGTGTTGCCAACAGCCCTGGGCCTAATGTCGCCATTTTTCACAGCTTAAGTAGCCTAAAATAGCCGAATTTCAGACCAGGTAGCCTAAAGTAGCCCAAAAGCCACAATAAATCTATGAATAAAATTAAGATGTTGTTATTAATTCATTTATATACAGGTTGTTTTTTTCTTCTCGCCAGTATGGGCAAATTCTGGACTACAGGTCTGAGAAAAAAACGCTGAAAAGAACTATGAGCTGAATTTTGAAGAAACTAAAAAGGGCATTAAAAAATAATGTGTTTTCGTAGATATGAAATTTTTTTCAAAATTTTTTTTCGATATTCTGCTTCTACGTCACAATACGAACATTTTTTTTATCACAATCCTGGTCACAATTTGCTAAAAGATATCAAAATTTACTTCAATTGCTTGTCAGAATGCTAGAAGCTGATTCTTTATGACTAAACATAGTGAGTGACCTGCAAGTTCTGCTCCACCTCGTCAATATTTACTAAAATTTCCAAATATAGCTTTAAAAATACAATAAAGTATAGTGTCCGCTACGCGTGAAGCCAATATCTGTGTATACGTACGCCGCCGCCTACGCTTCGACAACCACCGCACCCGATCGCGGCCTGTGTGCCGTCTTGTTTGGGGTAAGTCTTTTCCCGCTCTCTCCTATCTTTTCTCCTTACTGCATTTGAGGAATAAGTTAGGTATTTGTTCCGGTCCACCTAGGAGGTGCCAGCCAGCCCTGCCTTACGCTTTGGGCACCCGCTTAAATACAGTCCACTAAACCGCTCTCGCATCACCATAAAGTTTGGTCTCCGCTACGTTAGGCGTGTACCGGCGCCGAGTGTGGGCTTGTTAGTTTCTTCAAATCAGTATACATACATACGTGGCATTTGGTGAAAAATACACTCGCGTGAGCACCCGTGCGCGATTTTCACTGCATGTAGCAGATACAGTATGAGGCACGAGTGGTGAGCACAGATAGGTAGTAGTGGGGTAAGCTTGCGCAAATACACTTTTGGCCAAATCACAGGCGTAACAAACAAACGTTTGTTTGTTACGCCTTTACACCTCAACTACTCAACGGATAATCATGAAACTTGGCATGCAGATAGCCTATAGTATGGAGAAGGACATAGGCTACTTTTTATCCGGGAACGCAGGTGAAACTGCGGGGGACAGCTATATTTCTTACGATTAAGCTCATAATTAGTGATTTGGCATATATTATTACCTTGTCATTGAGGTAGCCTAAAAGGCGACCAGTCGCCATCCCGAATTTGTCGTCGCCAATTTTCGTCCTGAGTAGCCTAAATGGCGATAAATCGCCTACGTTGGCAACACTGGACGAGGTTCGAAATGCACGAACGAAAAAAACACAAAATAGAGATGTCGCCGATGGATGGCGTATGGCGTGGCGATATCGATTAATTTGAAAGAATCGATTTCTCAGGCTGAAATCGGTTTCTTGATTTTTAAATCGATATAAAGATATGTAGCACTGAATCGATATTTCACCCTAGAAAATCAGCCTTAATTTTTTTTTGTTGTTTTTATAAATACCATAAAATTATTTACAGTTAATTGAATTCTCAATATGGAGAATATAGTAGAGGACTAGAGTACAATTCAAACGAGAGCTGGCCTTAAATATCCCCATAAAAGTTCATCACGACACGACGTGTTAATAACAAGTGCCCCGGGGTGCCGCGTTGGTGTCGCTTATACAGCTACTGTATTTTAAATCGAATCTTTTTTTTCAACAATACCTACTGAAGCTACTAAGTATCTTGCATCTTCACCTAAGAAAGCCGAGTGTCTCCTTAAAGACAATTTCCCAAAACATATTCCCAATTTTTTATTTAAGTTTATTGATGCTAGTGAAATATTAGGAGCTTTCAAGTCTTTGAATATAAAAAATACAGAAGACTTATGGGGCTTATCAGTTAAAGTAATCCACTCAGTTATAACTAGTATAGCACCTATTTTAGCAGCTATTTTTAATCAATGTATTGTTCAGGGTTCTTTCCCCGATTTGATGAAACACAGTAAGATCATTCCTATATTTAAATCTGGGTGCAAAAATAATCCTTCTGATTATAGACCCATCTCTATACTTCCAGCGTTAAGCAAAATTTTTGAGAAAGTTATACTAAATCAATTGTTAACTCATTTCACCAAAAATCAGATTTTACATGATCGTCAGTTTGGATTTACAAAAGGCCGGTCTACGACAGACGCTGGTGCTAAACTTTTAAAGCATATTTTTGAAGCCTGGGAGAATTCACAGGATGCGGTTGGCGTATTTTGTGATCTCTCCAAGGCATTTGATTGCGTAGATCACTACACACTAGTTTTAAAACTCCAACACTATGGAGTTCGTGGAGTGGCACTCGATCTTATATCATCTTATCTATCAGGTCGCCAACAAAAAGTAGGTATTAGCGGTACTACGTCCTCAGGGTCTTTAGTGAAAACGGGCGTACCGCAAGGATCAATTTTAGGCCCTTTTTTGTTTCTGGCATATATTAATGATCTGCCCTATATGGTAAATGAATTGTCGGATATAGTTTTATTTGCAGATGACACTTCTCTAATTTTTAAGGTCAATAGAAAAGATACAGACCTTACGCAGCTCAATGACACCTTATCAGCTGTATCAAAATGGTTTGCCGCCAATAATCTTATGCTTAATTCCTGTAAAACTAAATGTATAAGGTTTTCTCTCCCTAATGTTGTTAAGAGTGACACTCATATCTTTGTCGATGGTAAAAGACTTGCACTAGTGGATAAGGCAGTTTTTCTCGGCGTTACATTAGACAGTAAAATACAATGGGGTCCTCATATAAAAAGATTAGCTAGTAAACTGAGTTCCGCCGCCTTCGCAGTTAGAAAAATTAGACAAATAACAGATGTGGCTACAGCCAGGTTGGTTTACTTTGCTTATTTCCATAGTTTAATGTCCTACAGTCTTCTGCTGTGGGGCTCAGCTGCAGACTTTGAAACTATATTTATTCTGCAGAAAAGTGCAATTCGCGCAATCTATTGTTTGGGTCCTCGCGAATCACTACGAAGTCGATTCAAGGAATTTAAAATTTTAACGTTACCGTCACAGTACATTTATGAAAATATTATGTTTGTCCGTAAAAACTTAAATTTATTTGAAATTAATAGTAGCCGCCATAACTTCAATACAAGAAATAAAGATAAAATTGTGACACCTAGATTCAGGTTATCTAAAGCTAATAAGTCTTTTCTCGGAAATTGCGTTCGATTCTATAATAAAATCCCACTCGAAGTAACTAAAATGTCTTATGATAAATTCAAAGATTTCATAAAGCAGAGGTTAATTGACAAAGCCTACTATAAGGTGGCTCATTACGTGGATGACAAGAATATATGGTTGTAGTAGCTTCTCTCTGCACTTGCATCCCCCTGGCTAAGTGACAATTGTACGAATAAGCATAAAATAATAATGTATATATTGTATAAGTATTTGGAAAAAAGCTGTAATATTAAATTAAAAGATCTTCCACAAAAAAAGAACCTTGCTGAGTTTCTTGCCGGAGTCTTCTCAGTTTAAGTGTATTCCGAACCGGTGGTAAATTCAACTGTATGTACATAACGTTCATAAGTGCCTTACTAAGGCCTAAACTGAATAAATGACTTTTTGATTTTGATTTGATTTTGATTTTATTCTCCATTGTAAGTAATATTGCTTAAACATCGATAGTCAAACAGTCTTCTAAGAAAAGCATGGAGTTTTTGACCGGAAAAAATATGTGATAAGATACAGAGCGGATAAAAAGGATTCCTTATTTTCCATGAAATATATGCTAACTCGAAAAATAAAACGATTTTGAGAAATCGATCTTTTAGACCTAGATTTTTGTGTGACACGATTCGTCAGATTGTGATTCAAATAGATTGAAAAATCGATCTTTTTCAAAAAAAATCGCAATGAGAATGTAACTATCAACGCTACCTACCAGTGTTGCCAGTGGCCGATAGTCAAAAGCAACATGAGGCAGATCATATATATTCACGAGAAAAGATACATTATGTTATATTATATAGAAAACGACATTAATATACTAATAATATAATATGTAATATGGCACTTGATTTGACAAAAAAAACTTATATTTGTTAATGTTATCCTAAAAAATCGTAAAAACTGTACATTTTTTATCACACACGCATCGATTATTTATCGGTGCAGTTTGATCGGTACAGTACGATAGTAACGATTTGTAGTGTGTGTTCCATCCATAACGTAAAAAAAGGAAGAAGAAATAAAATAAAAATATTCATGCATTGCTATTTCTTCATTCTTCAAGTGCACCAGCACCTTAGATTAAGGATTAGGTAGATAGGCTGTCAGCGAATGGCGAAGAAGATAGCGATAATTCGACATAGTTACATATAATACAGCTACGTACAATTAATAGTGCCATACTTACACTTTCACCCCATTATGTGGGTAAACCAAGGATGTTAAAAAAAGTCGGATATATTCTCGCCAACAAAAAAACTGTGTCACTCAAGTCGGCCACCACGCTGTACGTACAAGCCGACACGCACACATTAGTTGAGCACGGGTAATCGACTCTGTGTAAACGGCGACAGAGTCTAGTTTCCAGCGGAATGGCCAATATGTGTGCGTGAAACGTGGCCGACTCCATAGACACAGTTTTTCGTTAGCGAGAATATGTCTTCTGTAGTCTTTAGGGTAAACTGGTATTGGGTATTTTGGTTTTACTACGACTCGTAATTTTATCAATGGTGTGGCAGGTGATATTGTTATAACTTTATAGAAGTCATAATAAAACACGGGAATGATGAAGTATAGTTTAATTAAGACCTAATTATACAAAATAAAAAGGTACGTACAGGCTAGAAGATTTTTTTTGTATGAGTTGTGACTTATCACGTTTTGATCGCAACCTCCTCTTTTATTGATTGTATATACTGTACTGATAGGTGACGTATTCTGAAGACACATTAATACCTAATTATCCTTTGCTTCCATATAAACTCGCAAATTTTCACATTTAGAGAGTAACTCTAAATGTTAAAATTGAATGGTTGAGTCATGCGGATCTGAAAGAGAAAAATATTTGATTTCATGATACATGCATGACTCATGCAAAAAAATATTTGATTTCATGATACATGCATGACTCATGCATGTATCATGAAATCAAATATTTTTTGATTAATCAACATTTTGACATGCCATATTCGTCGTTATTTGTAAGTTATTATTTCCGCGTCAGGCGAATTCAAAACAATTACTTTTTATGTATCAAACTTACCTATAAATATAACTATGAATGGTTCTTTATGAAAACTACAAAAAATAAAACACGCTATTTAAAGTGGTAAAATTTATAAAATGTTGGTATCCCCATCAACTTATAATCCGACTATTTACGAATGACACATAGTACCATAGTTAACCACCCCACAATAACAAGCCTCACACTTTGGTCGGTTAGCACTAAAAACAAATTTTGTTGATCATCGTATTTCGACGAAATTATCTATTAAATTTGCATGATATTGACAGAAAATACACTTGAGTATAGTAATCCTTTGATTTCCTTACTGTATAAGTTAAAAAAATCTACATACCGATGAAAGGTTATGTTTGGTTAATTTCGTTCACTACGGCTTTTACAGTCAATTACACAACAATTCACCATCACTGCACACTAAACAATATATTTGAGAATATAAAAAGTCACAAATAACATTCAATTAGCACATTTCACAGCTCTCATCAACAAATATCTTTTGCAACCAAAAACTTGCTTGCCATCAACGAGTTCAACGACACCGATTTTGACACTGATGTCAAGAATAGAAACCTATACGCGAGATAGGGACAAAAAAATATGCTCAGTCCTGCTCTCACATACACGTTTTGCCATATACGTATCTCGTTTTCGTAATTATTATTATTTTAGTGACCAATCTACCTAATCCTTAATCTAAGACCAGCACCAACGCGACGAATGAAAATCTCCTTGGGTGCGTTCCGTCTCACGGTTATTTGTTGTTTGCTGGAAAATATTTGAATATTTTTTATTTCCTACGTAATAATGTCTGAAAGAATAAATAGGTAAACAATAAATGTTTGTAGGGATAGATGGCTCATTGAAATCTGCCGTGGCTCACATGCCATTGATAAAATACTGAATAAGAAAGTGAAATCTCGGTGACTTTTTGGCGGGAACTTGCAGAGTGACATTGCGTTTTCATTTTTATTTTCATAAATTCGTGTATTTTGAGTTTTATTGCATATTATCGGTGGTATTTTATCCAATAAAGATCAATCCATGTGCACCAGTGAAGTGAAATGAAATGAATTATGTGTATCGTGACTTTACAAGTTGTCTCAAAAAGTCCGTGGTAAAGTTTTAGTACAATGACCACAAATTCAATTGACAGTTTGTAAATAACTGTCAATTCGACTCAAAATTGAATTGTAATCTCCGTAAAGTTAGGATTTCGCTTGTGATCTCGAAATTATTACATATTAAAAATGGAGAACATGAGAAATCAATTTTCCGATTCAAAACGACTAACAGGTGTCAATCTGACAGCAGGATAAAATTTAGCGACATAAAAAGGTCACTAAAATTCATCCTAGCCGGCGAAAATTTATACCAGCCGACGCGCTTGAACGGGGTAGTTTAAATTTTAGTCGGTTGAATTTTTCATCTCGCGGCGTGCTTGTACGGGGTGTTTGACGTTTAAACGTTTAAACTGACTTTAAATTTTATACTGGAATAGCTGTTCCGCGCGGTTTCACTCGCATTTCCGGGATATAAAGAGCCTATAATACTCGGGGATAATGTAGCTTCCTATTAGTGAAAGAATTTTTCGAATCCGACTGGTAGTTCCAGAGATTAGCCCGTTTAAACAAACAAACAAAGAAACAAAAAACTCTTCCGCTTTATTATAGTAAGTATAATATATCTCGACACTGACAGAAATGAGCCCTAATTTTTGCTTGGTTGCCAAACTTAAAAATAAGAAGAAATTTGATTTTTGACATTATTTGAGGAGCTCTCTTGCTTGCTGTAAGTAATTATAAAATAATATTATTTCTTCTATCAATATTTATTCATAAGTATTATTATTGATGGATTATTTAATGGTAAGTGGTCTTCATGTTTTTTGGTAGAATTACTGGCCTAAGTTATGTTGTGCTGCGAAGCATACTTCCTGTCAGCGGAAAAAATGCAACGTAGGTACGCTACCAATATCCATTCCACAAAGTAAATTTTATATATTGATCCATTCATCCAAACTTTTTATACGAGAATCGAACATAAGCCTATTCTCTGTCCAAAATATATCTAGCACACGCGGTCCCCCAACGCATTGAGTGATCAACAATCATTTGATTTGAAACTATTCGTTTGTTACTTTAAGGGATCGTTTTATGCGTGGGGGCTTAGATACTTAGATATTACCACAAAAAACCTCGTGTATTGTTAAATAAGTAAGTCATTCACATTTCTTATCTCACACTCTTCTTGTTAATCCCCATGCTTTACTCTCTAGGGTAAATCACAGCAGGGAGCTCATTCCACAAGTTACTAAGTGCTTAGAAGTTCTTGACCATGGTGCTGTGGTTTTTCCACTATGTTTTCTGTTACATCGCTCATTGTAGGATGTTTAGAATTTAAAAGCAAACAGTCTGCCTTGTGTTAAGCTTACTAAAGCCTTATAGGTGCTTTGAACACATGGGGCATCATTCACATGGTACCAATCCTTCCCCAATGAGCCATGGTGACCTTATGCACACAACATTCAGTTACTTGACTGTGTTATTTGTTAGATATTTCCTCAGTGGATAGGATGGCAGCTCCTAACTAATATTATAAATGCGAAAGTGAGTTTGTTTGTTTGTTACGCCTTCACGCCTCAACTACTCAATGGATCATGAAATTTGGCAAGAAAATAGCCTATGGTATGGAGAAGGACATAGGCTACTTTTTATCCCGGAAACGCGGGTGAAACCATGGGAGACAGCTAGTTTAGTATAAAAATGCTTCACCCTACCTGTTTAAAAATGATGTTAATACAACACCTGTCACATATTTCATGTTGTTTTTATGATTTCAGGTGATGAAGACAGCATGGCTTCTAAGCAAAACTGCAAACATACCAACATAGCAAGGAAAGAAAGAAAATTGAAACAACTAGACAACTAAAATCAACATAAACACAAGATGTATGAAATAGCAGCGGAGAAGGTATAAGAAGTTTGAAAAGAGCTTAAAATATGGGATAACAAAATTGTCGTAACAGCAGCAAGAACTTAAGAGTTGTTGGGACAACTGCTTCATTGAAAATGAAAGATCTCTCAGACCGGTTCATTGTGCGACCATGGTCACACTGAGCATGTTGGACAGCTGTATGTACGCAGAATGTGGACTTGAACTCCTTCAGTGAAATATATGATCTTGTGGCACCATCTATCTATCTATCTGCCCATGAACAACCTTTGTATCTAATGTCTATCTCTAGAGTAAACTGAAAACGATTGGAGGTTGTATTTGCCAAAGTACACAATAAATGTAATAAGTTTCCAATGGAAATCAACTTAAATGTATAAATTGTAATCTAAAAGATGGTCTAAATAATTGAAGAGAATGCCTTGGAGCACGCTGCATATAAACCACTGACACTGATTGTGAAGTGGTTTTCCCGTTGGAGTACAGCATGGGGTTATTCATGAAGCGTGTGAAGAGATTTTTTTGCAAAGACGGTAAAAAGCCTGTGATGACCAAAATCAAAAGTCATTTATTCAGTTTAGGCCCTGATAAGGCACTTATGAACGAATTATGAATTATTTGTTACATACAGTTGAATTTACCACCGTTCGAAATACACTTAAACTGAGAAGACTGGAGAAGAAACTCAGCAAGGCTTTTTTTTGTTTTGTGTGTGGAAGATCTTTTAAAATTACAGCTTTTGTTCCATGATGATGAGTGATCCTCATCCCTTCGGTCTATATGCCTGTGATGGCTATGTCTGAACCACCACACTTAATGTCATGTCGAAGAGTGAAGATGATGATGTCATATCAAGTCGGTAGGGATTGTCCAGATTGAGAAGCCAACTGTTGTCACTGAATGCGTTTAATGCACTAAAATTAAAAACTAACTTAAAAATAAGGTCACGCATGTACGCGCTTGCAATGTCATGTCAGCAGAAAATGGAAACAATGCAAATGTATGGGTTCTTAGTTTTTTTTATTGTACGGGGACAATGCCCTTTGTTGGTGGCTGTTTGCATATCTTTGTTACAACTTGAAATTGAAAAAGCATTTATTCAATTTAGGCCCTGGATAAGGCACTTATGAACGTTAACAAATGGCTCTACACCTGTTCCAAATACTACTTGAACTGAGAAGACTGGCAAGAAGCTCAGCAAGTTTTTTTTTTAAATATGTACTTAGAAGTATTAAAATTACAAAATATATACAACAATAGCCTGTGAAGCGAACAATTCATTCAAATGCATTCTTGTCACCTACAAAATCAGAAATTTTATAGTACCCTTTCGTGCATAACTTCTGTTTTACTATGTTTTTGAATCTATGTATAGGTAGCTCTTGGATTTCTTTGAGTTGGTGGTTTCTCTTGGATTACTGTCATGACCGTACTGTCAACATGGTCAGTGATGATGAGGCTACAAGTACAGCAGTCGGAACACATTGGTAGGAGCTTGGTGAGGGATTATCAATTTGAGTGTAGTAGCCAGCCTTGCAGGTACTATGCAGTACCCTCATAATATTGCAGTGTTATTTTGTGGACAGTTGAGTTACTATTGGGAAGCCTTGGTTTGTTTGTTTCGTGCACATGTCTGTGTTACTCAATTTGTTGGAAAATATCCTGGTTTTAAAAAGTCTTCATACTCATCCTTTCTCTTTCATAATAAAAATAAAAGCCTTTATTTAACAATCTTACATTCAACTTAATCACTGTTCATTTTGTTTGAACATTTGACACCGGTATGTTAAGATTGTCTTGCTTTCCAGCAAAGGCCTTGTTCGAGGATCTTCTTTTCAGTAAAACGAGGAGTAAGTAGTTAAACGTTTAATCCCTATTTTGGGTTTCAATATAAAAATTAAATTATTAAAAGAAACAAAAAACCCGACTGCGTAAAACATAAATTAACTGAAAAGGGAAAAACAAGCTCTTAAATCTATAGAATTTTGAATATGACTTGAATTTTATAAGGTATTGCAATCGTCTAGAAGAGAAGAAAGCCCTAATTTAACAATCTTACGTTTAACTCAAAGTCAAAGCCATTTATTCAATTTAGGCCCCAGAAGGGCACTTATGAACTTAATCACTGTTCATTTTGTTTGATCATTTGATATCGTATAGGCCTCCCCTAGAGTTTTCCGTAGTGTACGGTTCTGTCCTTTTCTTCTCCAAGTAATACCCTCTCATGTCGTCCCATCCCATCTACGACGCTGTCTCCCTTTTCGTCTTGGGTGACTCCGTTATGTCCCATACCAGACTATTTGTCTTTTGTACTTCTGATCATATCCTGCCTGGCCTGCCCACCGCCATTTTAGTTTTTTAGCTTTATATAGCTTGTATTAAAGCTGTATAATATTATTTTTGAAAAAGGTGTGATTGGTGAATCGTGGAAAGTTTGTGGGTACGATTCCCCACTAAGGACAAACATTGTTCATGTCTTGTTTGTTCTGAGTCTGAGTTTAAGAAAAATGAAAATAAAAATTGCCTTAATGGTGCCGATTCTGTTGTAAATCGCACTAAACTAATTTTAGTCACATCACATCTCTTTCTTACAAACATTATTAAAAAATGATAGAACATATTTAAAGCTGTCAAATTAGTCTTTGCCGTCTTCATTTGCGGGTATTTAGACGTAACCGCGATAGATGGCGACTAAATTTATATTGATTGCATTGGACTAATTTGTCAGGACTACATTTCTTTCATCCTTTTCTTATGTTCTTTGTTAGAAAGAGACAAAGTGAGACTAAATTAGTTTAGTTGTAAACAACAGAATGAGCACCGTTATCTGTTTTTACCGTACATTTTCGTACCATTCATCTGATTGCGATGAAACTTAGATAAGTTGTGCTCAGCCAGGGGAATGTTTATGACCAGTGGCAGGGGTCTCGCATTCGCATGAAACGGAGGTCTGGTTGTCTCAATATGATGAAAGATTTCATGTTTAGGAGTTTCCTTGAAAGATACAGGTTTTGTGAAATCTGGATAATGAGATAATATGTCATAATAAGGTTGAGAACAATCAATAGTATTAATTGTTGAATGGGACTGGTATTAAAGCTTCTTGTCAGTGAGCTTACAATTGCTTAAGTTTAATAACAATTTATGGTAGTACAAAAAATCTGCAACTAATATTGGTTGGTTTACATCAGCTAATATGAAATACCAACGAAAAGGTCTACGTTAATTTAAGTCTAAAGTTATAGTTTTATTTCAAAAGTACTTATTTTGGTACCATTAGTCGCGTACAATTTACTATCAGTACTTAAATTACCTGGAATTATCTAATACCTTTAAACGAGAAATTTATTAATGTATGTATCAAAAGCATCTTGATGGCTTTAATATGGAAATATCTGAATTCCAAATAAATAAGGTATAAAAATAAGTGGCTTATCAAAAATATGAAGAAGGTTTACATGAAAATAAACTAAATAGTTCCAACATATTCTGAATCTCGGAAACGGCTCCAACGATTTTCATGAAATTTTGTTTGCGGGGGTTTCGGGGGCCATAAATCGATCTAGCTAGGTTTCATTTTTAGAAAACGTCGCTTCATTCGTGTTTTCAGGCAATGAAAAACTGCTACAACTTCATTAGAATACGAAGGTAAATTTCGCCGCCATCTCCAAGGTTAAATAGCTCAGGTGGGAAATCGGGCAGTCCCGACACCAGAAGTCCCCGGTTCGAGTCCAGATTTTTTTTCCTTTTTTTTAAATTCGTATCTAAATATAATTTAAAAAAAAAACACGATCTACCAGAAAAAAAACCTAGCAAAAATTGATCATCCCTAGCAAAGATTGATCATCCAGGTACTCAGTACTTAAATTATGTGGAATACATCGTTTCTTATGAGCGGAGAGCACTGATACGTTCGCGCCGGTATTTACTAAGAAACGTAGTCCATTTGTCCTGTCGGTAACACAACCTTCTCCATCTGCGTCTATTTAGTTTCCTTGATTGGCCGTATCCCAGTTGCAGGGTTGAACACATTTGTGTGCTTTGTCCTCATACTGCGCGTGGTAATAACAGATTATTATTACGACTGTTGGAGACGTGAAACCGTTGATTTCTGGAAGTTCTCCTGCTTTGGCTAATACCACGAAATTTTCGTGTGGATCCGAATGTCTATACTTTCAATTTTTAAATTAAGTTTTGCGATCTCTGCAATTAATAAAGTCGTATCTGAAGAACGTGGAGTGCTGTTACCGGAACTGAAGACTCTATGACCTTGTCAGTGACGGTTGCCAAAACATCCAAATCTTTAGAATAAGTGACTGATAAAATACCTCTAGCTGATGCTGGTAGATGACCTTGTCATAATATTCTCAGTGTTTCTTCTGATATCTTCGCTCTGGCTAAATCTCTAATCATCATCATCAGCCTATAATGTCCCACTGCTGAGCACAGGCCTCAAATCACAAATGTCACAAATGACACAGCGTGCCCACTGCGGATCGGTGGAGGTAGGCTAGTGGTCAACATACTGTCGGAATTTTTCAAGTCGCCTAGGAGGCATCCAACTAGCTTAACGACTATCACAATTAAGTGATAACCGGGACCAACGGCTTTACGTGCCTTCCGAAGCACGGAAACGCTCGATTTGAAATACCACTAGGCGGTCACCCATCCAGGTACCGACCACGACGGTGGTAGCTTAACTTTGACGATCGATTAAGAACGGCTAATCATGCTACACCACGAGCGCTTCTCTAATGCGTCTTAGTAATTAGGATGGACGTTGATCTCCTAAGTACATTTCTCCTATCAGCTTCTGCATCAGTTTCCTCAAACATCTTCAATAAGTGTTCCCTCAAAGTGTCATATTTATTTGTAGCAGGAGGTTTGGACAATATATTTGTAACTTGTTAGATGGCGTTCTTGCCTAATTTTGATACAACTCTGTTGTATTTATTTTTATCTGAATGTTTCTGTGGCGTCACTATAACATCAATTTGAAAGAACCATGCTCTTGGTTGATCGGTCCAAATATCTGCTATGCGAGACGTCAAGGAAATAGCAGCTAAATCCATATTTTCTTCCTTCTTAAGAGCTGAGGACGAGTTTTGCAGGTGAGGTTGCGTCAGACTTCAATCTGTTAAAAATATTTTTGAGAATTATTTCACCGCAATTTCGTTTGTATTATTTCTGGGCGTAGTAACTAAATGAGCCGTTTCCGCGTTCTCGGGGGTCACCACTTCAACAATTGTTAAGGTCGGAAGGTTATTTATATTAAAACCATTATTTTAATTGTTTATTTCACATTACAATTTTAAACTCTATATACAAATATAAGTATATGTATATATGGCGAATGGTTAACGCTTCTACGCTATACGCCTTATGGGAAACGACTGGCGGGAGTCCGCCCGGAACGAATGGCGTGACGACTGCAAAAGGCAGCGTTGGCAATACAATCAATCACAATATGTGTCGCCACAAAAGTAGTGTAGTAAAGTCATATCTTCGAATTAACTTGGGAGATCATTTTGTAAAAAACCTAATTATCCGCCATCCAGTGTGGCTGGCAATTCAAAGGGACCGATAACTTGGCCGTTCAAAATCCCAGTCCAGAGGTTTATTTTGAACTGGTACTGGGACCTGACCTCTCTCACCAAATGAGGATTGGTGCGCTGCGTCAGCCGTCTGCGTCGTCTGCGTCGCCAGCTATGCAAATTATGTCACCGTCTTTTTGGCACGATGACTCGTCGATCCACAGGATTCTATCAAAAAATTCAGGATCTTCTTTGATCTTTCGCAGCATCCGTACGCAAAATGCTACTCTTGGGGCGGAGTCCCATGGTAAAGGTGCAAATTTTCTCTTTTCAAAATTCTGTGCACTAATCGTGTGGATATGCCGGTTCGTCTTGATATAACTCGCACTGACGTGGTCGGATCGTTTTAAATTTCATGGAGCACAATTTCATCATGACCGTCTTCATTTGTTTTTTTCTTTTGCTTACCCGAGTTAGTATATACTAGCCTTTCGCCCGGTACCCACTTAACGTTTAGTATTGGGACACCTGTATATAAGCAGAGCATGTATATCTTCCTTCCTATTCTCATCTTTATCTAAATGTAACATTTTCAGTTTATGTTCCTTCTCCATAAACTGATGTTGCTTGCAGGTAGTCTCTATTTGCAGCTGTATCAGTTCCAAACGAGCTGCACTTCATTTGCCATGTTTGGAGGTGACATTCGCTTTGGATGCTGTGTCTGTTTTTAAAACATTTGACATCCTAGTTTTTAGGGCTCTTGTCTGTCATTTGTCCCAATTATTTTCTGAAAGCTTAAAAATGATACCTCGTACTTTAACTTAATAGTTTTCCATGAAATTTCACAGGAGTGAAAGTATTCTCAATTTTCTTCCATGCATCCTCTTTACTCGTCACCGCATCGGTATTTTTTTATCAGTTTGTATTTGTCCACTTAACTCACTAATAACAACACTTTATTCCTACGGTCTAAAATTCTCGAACAAGCCCACATAGCTGTAACATGGCAGCCCTGACGCCTGCGAGCTCAGCTCGTGTTCCTGATTGTTTCTCATTCTACACGCCCCTCTTCAAATTGAAATAATCTGGTTCTGACGTCAGACCCAATTGATTGTCTTCTTCTGGGACGTGTAGGTTTTGAGGCTAATGACAAAATTCCAATTTAAATACCACTTCAATAGGTTGAATAACTGCGATGTTATAATTTACTAATTATAAGCTTGTACACACGGCTACACATCAAGCTATACTGAGCTGATCTTATACTGGAAAATTATATCTTGACTATGTGACTTGTATCCGTGCGTACTCTGCAAGACTTCCCGTAAAAATAACCACAAATTCCCCTCAGTAATCAATAAATTTTCAGTGTTAAAAATAAGGTTATTCAATGCTAAAGTTAAATCTCAACTACTCCTTTCATCCAAATACACTCTAAAATAATTATGTTCCTCTATGTCGGAAAAATCCGGAGTCAAGGTTTCTTGTGACTCCGGTGATTGACTCGCAAGTTCTGACAGCTGTGTGTTCCGACTAGGGAATGCAAACCGGTTTCACCGAAAATCGAAAAACCGGTTATTCGGTACGGTTTTGACCAACAAAAAAAACCGGTTTTACATAACACCAAAACCGGTTTGTCGGTTATTTTCGGTTTTTAAATGTTTGGAAATACTAAAAAAGGAAGATTTGCCGCCGTTTTGTAAACTGAGTGCAAAGCAGTGAGTATTTTTGTGATGAACTGAAGTGTGTTGATGTGTAGTGTGTTGAGCTGGTAATAAAATAACTTATAATGATTATTGTTTTTATATAAAATATGTTAAACTTTGTTTTAGAATACTTATGCAGCAAACTCGCGTACGGCCCGCCTGATGATAACCAGTTACCGTAGCCTATGGACGCTTGCACTTGCAACATAACGGTTATCACTCGCACGTTGCCAACCCTCAACCTTTTTGAAGCGGGGAGCTCATTCCACAGCCTGAGCGTCCACGATAGGAAGCTTCTCTGAAACCGCACAGTACGAGACCATTTTGGTTCCAATGTGTGTGGATGGACTCCCCGTCGGTGACTACGATGGTAGAAGGAAACTGGGCATCAGGTCAAACAATTCTTCAGAACACTGCCCGTTGGAAAAGTGGTAGAACACACATAAGAAGGCAGTGTCTCCTCAGAGGGGCTTTAAAACACTTGTGAGCTCGGGATCGTCGACAATTGTAACGGCACGTCGCTGAACTGAGTTTAAATACCCATGCTGGTATCCAGGTGCCCACAGAAGACAGAAATACTCCATTTGGGCCAGACTTGCGACTTATATAGTTGCTGTCTTTGTCTCGATAAGAAGTACTGCTTCGCTCTATTAATCACACCGAGTTTTTTCTCTCCGTCTCGCTATAAATATGAATGCGAAGGATCCCAATGCTTTTCGTGATGTTGAGGGACATGTTCTAGAAATGAAGAGGCACAGCAAATGGACTTTTCTCAACGGTGAATGCGCAGGCTTATGTGTGACTTAGTGGGGTTGAAATAGACTAGGTTTAGTCGACCCCAATCGGAGTCACTAGTTTGTGTACTCTCGATTTAAGACGTAAGTCCTCTGCGCCTTGTCTCCAATATAGAACGAGGGATATTTGCACGGCTCGTGTAATGAGCGTCCCCTGTAATTTCATCTGCATAGCAATTAATGCTGGCAATAGAGAGTATATCATTGATATGCTGGAAGAATAGTGTTGGGGATAATTCAGAGCCTTGCGGGACGCCAGCATTAATGAATTGCAAAAAAATGCTATCGGAGCAACTACTGTCAATGAAGACTTATGTATCTGCCAGACAGCAAGCTGATTGATTGGTGTTATTTTTTACCCGTCTGTACGACAACAAAGACTGGGTAATGTTTTTTTTTATCTAAGGACAACATTCGTATATAATCACGTTTTTGGGTACACGCAAGTTGCTGTGCAAGCCATGTTCATAATATTACGTGTGAAATGAATATTATAACGTACGAAACATAATTTAATAAATGTTTAAATAAGTACTTCTTAATTACTGATCTATTTTTTAACATAAAGTCATCATATCTCATAGCAATTAAAAACCAAGCAAACGTGATATGTTTTTATGATTTCATTCGTATAAAATAAAATCAAAAGCAGCGAACCGTGTAGTCTATATAAACGAGTCTCTGATGAAGACGAATCTACAGAGTTAAATAAACTATTATTTCCATCAATTTGATGAAAAAGAGATGGATGAATTGTATGAAAGATGATAACGGATAGAAGGGACGAATGGAAGAAGCGTACATATTGCGCCAATCCCAAATGATTGGAAACAGGGCAGGCAGATGGTGTATTTTTTTTTTTTTATACAACTAAGTCGGTAAACAAGCATGCGGCTCGCCTGATGGTAAGCGGTTCCCGCAGCCATATGGACGCTTGCAACACACGAAGCATCGCTCACGCGTTACCTACCTTTTCTCCCTCCCCTATGAGCTCTGGCGACCTTACTCACGGCGCTGATAATGTTTCTTTTATACCAACTTCATTACCTTTAACTGACAATAATTCCTCAGTTTGCGATTTTTACATCTTAGGCACGGTTAGTATTTATAATTCGAGCTATAGAAATAACGTGAAAAAAAAACGAGCGAACATTTAAAAACCGGTTTAAAACCGGTTAACCGGTTTTGACGTCTCATAACCGAAGAAAAAACCGGTTTTCATTTTGCCACGGTTTTGCATTCCCTAGTTCCGACCGATTCTTGTGAAATTTCGTGTGCAGGTTCGGTAATTACATGGAATTATTTGTCGAGTCGGTTTTTGGAAATTTTAAAGCAGCTCAAGAGCCACTAGTTTTAGTCTCTTCAATTCATCGTACTGTTATGAGTCTTTGGACGCAAAGTAAAATTTTTAAAGCAGCCGTCTAACTCGGGTGGATGATAGGATGAGACTAACTGGGATTAACGGACAAATTACTAACTATTGCGAGAAAATGCTGAGTGGACAGAAAAGGACCGTAGTATGCAAAAGGGGATGCATTGCCAATATATAACAGTATGATGAATGCGCTTGAATGGAGTGCGTGCAGCTGGCTCTGCATGTGAAGTCGAGAGTATGACTTCTACTTGAGAGTAGGGTGCCCATAGTTCCACTTCTCTCTCCAGGAAACGAGTGAGCTTGAGTAGGTCGTTCTTCTTTAGGCTGCATGGCGGAGAAATCGAACCATCTGTACCGAAGTGTCGGTGTAAGCTGTTCGATCGTTATCTTTGTCGATCGTTATCGAGCTCAGGATTGTTCAGGTATGCAGTCTTGTCCAGAGCTCGAAGTGTTGCCACTATGTTGGTGACCTTGCTCGACAGTATGCAAAGGTCTTTTGACGAATCGGTAAATCGTGACAGGTTCCGAAGGCGTTCCATTTCAGCGAGAGCGATTGAGTCCGGTCTTCCAAAGTGGGACCCCAGTGTCTTCAATACTTCTGCAGGCTTGGCGCTGTTTATGTGCAGACTTTCGACGGCTTCCTTGCTCTTCCTTTGAGTGTGCGGTGAAGTTTTATCATATTTCCGAAAAGTCGGTTCGGTATGACACCCAATCTTGATAGGCACCGGTGTAATTAGGTAATTCGAATCGGTAACGCGAAGGCATCAGGCATTGTCCTGATTTCACGGCGATCGTAATTGCTGAAGCTAATTCGCTGAAATCTATCTTTTGTTCCGGAGAATATGGGATGATTGCAGCTTCTGTTCCCGTCGGTATCTGCGCTTCTTGACTCTGAGGGATTCCTTTATTACCCTCATCGATGTTCAACGTTGTTGACTGCTAGCCTTGCGCCCGGTACCCACTTGACGTTGAGTATTGGGACAACCTGTATATAAGCAGAGCATGTATTTCTTCCATCCTTTTCTCATCTTTATCTAATAGTAACATTTTCAGTTTATTAACCTTTTCCATAAACTGATGTTGCTTACAGGTAGTCTCTATTTACAGCTGTATCAGTTACAAACGAGCTGCACTTAATTTGCCATGTTGGGAGGTGACGCTTTGGATGCTGTGTCTGTTTTTAAAACATTTGACATCCTAGTTTTTAGGGCCCTTGTCTGCCATTTGTCCCATTTATTTTCTGGAAGCTTAACAGTTATTACCTCGTGCTTTAATAGTTTTCCATGAGTGGACCCTTGATGAAATTCCACAGGAGTTGAAAGTATTCTCAATTTTCTTCCATGCAGTCTCCTCTCTACACGTCACCGCATCGGTATTTTTTATTTATACGGAATACGTAGCTTCCCAGACTTTTGTTATTCATAACGACACACACAATTCTTTCTTGATTTCATTCAAGAGAATATACTGTTTAACGCGACGAATGTACGCAGGCCATTGTTTTGAACTTAAATCAAAATGTTCCAATTTTCCGATAGGCATTGTATGAAAGGTTTATTACTCAAAATAACTAAATAAACACGCTTCGTCGCCAGTGGAACATCAAGGTTCGGACTGCCTGATTTGTTACTATATAAGCGCTTACCCACATCACATAATTATAAACCCAACAAGGTGGACTAGTCCTTTTTTGGTCCCAACCATCGCTGGTGCACCATCCGTCGGTACTTACATTGAGATCAAACTTTTTCAAGTCTCACTCATCTTTATAGACTCGGGAAGTCGTATTGCAGAATACTTACGCTGGCTTACACGTAGCGAAATCCACGGAGTCCACGTGGAATTGATGGTGATGATGTCGATGTTGGGTTCTTGATTGTCGGGTGTGATGCGGGCTCACGCTTAGCAGCGGAGACTTAGCGTCGATCACGGCAGCAACGGATGATGCGGGCTCACGCTCGAGAGCGGAGGCTTAGCGTCGATCAGCAAGGGGTGATGCGGGCTCACGCTACACAGCGGAGGCTTATCGTCGATCACGCAGCAGCGAGGACTTAGGCTTGTGGCCCAAGATTTACCACACTGATGTCCTTTCACTTGGACTTGACGGAGCCAACAAATAATTGTGCAGGGCGAGTTGAACGAATTCGCGACGGCCTACACCTATAGAATTCCAGTACTTATATCGATTTCCTGGAAATCCACTTCTGACACCAAATTTGTTAGGATGGCGGTCTGTAGGTCCTTATGAATAAAACACTTTTTTCTGCAGTAACACCGATTTATTCAAGAACCAAAACTAAACTTAAACTGAACTGAATTGATTGAAATAACTGATTTAACTGAAAATGAATTGACTGATTGAACTGAACTGAAAAATGCGTGGTGATATCTATTTATAGCAATGTCGAATTGCAGTGGCGATGGGGGTAATCGCTTACATTGCAGTTTAGCTTATTGACCTATTTGTTTCGACTTCTGTGACTGCAGTATTGTGTAACTAATTAAATTTATTTATAACAGTTCGAATGATTTTTCGTAGATAATATGGCTATTGAAAATAGAAATGTTCAAAAACCATTTTTTTATATCATTTCTGGCACCTCTTTCGCTCAATTATGTATGGTTCCAACACTTGATCCTTACGATCTACTCCCCCCATGTTGGTATTGTAGTCAGCAATAACAGTAGGCTTGAAATGAGCCGGCTTACCAGGCTTACCCTCAAAATGAGTAACGCCAGTTTTGTGATGTGTGGAAATTGTGTATACCGTTTTTTTATCCTGATACACCATGACGGCCACATGACCAGAATGACGCGCTACAAAGGTTCCTTCTGGGACTTTTGCGACTTTAATAAGTGGAGGCACGTCTTTGCGAGATTTTCGCAACGTATCGACGCAGTCCGCATTGTTCCGTTTTATAAACCTTGCCAGGATTGGAGAGTTATAAAGCAGTGGTTTTATAAGACGCACTACCACTTCCGCGCTCTTTGGAATTGACGATGTGCTGGCGGTGTCTTTACCCTGATAAATGGTAAAGGCTCATAAATATCCGGTCCGCCGACTGACAAAGTTCAAAAGTTTTGATACCAAAACGTGCCGCCTTTGTCTTTATATACTGCCGGAAACTTAGCTTACCTTTCCACAGCGTAAGCGTATGCTAGGCATCCTATTGATGCCAAGCATCATCCAAAATGATAGTAAAATCAAAATTTCGTGGACGTTGGTGTCATACCAGTCCCTCGCAAACCTCTCTGGTTTCCCGCACGATATGCTCCAGGATTTAGTCATTTCAATATTGACGAAAAGCACCGTAGGCATCAGCGCATCTTCGGGTGGGGCCAATTTCGAATCCAGGGTCAAAAGGACACCTAGAAACCAGGGTAATAAAAAACTTAGTACTTGTACATAAATCAATAATAGGTATCTGGGACTCCAGTTTTCATCATCGGTGTGAGAACTACGCCATGAGTCATGGTCTTTTTATTTATTGAATTCATAATTATTTACTTGAATTAATTCCTCAAAAGGATCTCTTGTGTTTCTCTTCTAAACAGATATTCATACATTAAATCATTTATATTTGCACGATTGGTAAAATTTTCTTTATAAAAGAACCGTTTGACGACACGCCACTGTGACTCAATTCTCTGAGTGTGGGTGCCGTCCCCGGCCACAAAAGGGTTGTTTTCGTCACTATGGTTAACCTTACCACTTCGTACTTGCACTGGCGGCGTTGTTGTTGAATCTTGAAGTTGATGCTCAATAACTCCGAAGTCTGATGACATCGACTTGCCCACATTAATTCTGGTGATTTTGGATATACACATTCACTTCACAAATACTATTTGATGAAATTTTCACGTTTACAATTTTTTTCGATTTTTATGTGAAGCAGATGTTGTTGCGACCGTGTATTTGGTGTTACTCCTTATCTGAGAATAAAGGATATTAATTAATACTCAAGCTTAGTATTAATATGATAACATAGATAAGTACTGTATTTTGGTAAAGTTATAAAGTATTCGCTTACCTGTCTTCTCTCTTGTAATTTCTTGCAATTTTCTTAGAGCAAACTGGAAAGAGGATTATTGGTCACTCACAAGAGCGATTGGTAGAAGTCCTGTTCCAACAACTGCCAAAATAATTTATAGTTTCAGTGATGATACTGCACCCTGGGTGAAATAAAATGCAACAGTCTGTTGCCATTTAAAATTAGCCTCTCACTAAGAAGACCAGTGCATGAACAGCCAGATCATTCGTTTTCTCATTGACTTCCATAAAGCCATGAATGTAATCATTTTTTTGTGAGTATACTAGGGATGGTTCGAGAGCTAACTCATGAACATTATGGAATGACAAAAGAAAATTGTGTACCAACTTCTCTTCTGAAATTTAATTAAATAATTATTTTCATAATGGTTACAAGATAACACAATACTTAATATTTAGAAAAAAATACAATATTTAAAATAATTATTCAAAACAACAGTAAAAATTTATCTAGGTACATCATCATTGATGATTTGACATATTTTAGCATTTATGCCTGCCTTTATGTTTAGTCCTGAAATCATTTTCTTCAGTGTTGTATTTGAATGCAAAATATTTTTTTTGGAGGAATCTATAAGCTTTTGGACTTAGCTTTAAGATTGATAAAGCAATGAATTTTCCATCTTATGAAAATCTCCTGCCTTTTTTGCTTTTTGTGCACATCTTAAGCTGCATTTTTAATAGCTTTTTGCAAGCGGATTCATTTTTCTTGTAATCATTTCAAAATTATGATCTTTAGAAAAATCTAATGCTTTTTTTGCTCGCACATTGAAATTTAACTGGCGCTTTGATTTTTTATATTCCGTGTATATCAATTTGCATTTTGGTGTTAGCTCTCCAATGTTTTTGACCATCATCTTCCTGCTTAGGTTTCGAGTGAGTTGACCTAAACAAGAAAACATAAATGTTTAATCATAAATTAATAATATCAAAATTAAAACTCGATTTTGAGTTTGTACTCTATAAAAACCCAACCGATGGTACAGCCGTATCTAAAAAAAATATGCCAGTGGTATATTAAATTCAAATAACAACATTATAATTGAATACCTTGGCTGATGGCTCTTTGACATCATCATGATGAATACAAAAGACTTCTAGAAAATGTTGGTCCAAATGGTGTAATTTTTTACATGTAAGTTTCTTTGGCATTGGGATACATCAGCAGCTCATAATATCCCCACTGTTGGGGCACGAGCGTTCCCTTTCGACGAAAGGGAGTCATCTGATTTCACCACGCCGGCCAAGTGCGGGTTGGTGAACTTCACATGGCGTCTGAATTGCTTCTCGGGCATGCAGGTTTCCACACCATGATTTCCTTTCCATTTTAGCCACTGGTGGAAAATACGTACATGAGGAAATTAACTCAGTAGTTTAAGGCGTCTTACATACGTCTTAAACCACGGCTACATTCGAGTTAATCAGAGAAACACAAACATTGTTATAAAATTATGCACTTTACAGAATAATAGATATTAAAATTATTAAATTTACCAGTGGCTTGTTCAAATTGTCCTGAGTGTGGCAAAGCAAAGTGTTAATAATTTAAGTTACGCGGACGACATTGTATTGATGAGTGCGTCGGTCTGCAGCCTTAGAAAGCTTTTACTGACGTATGGGAACTAAGCCAAAGTCATGGTCTTTACATTTTTGAATCCATAATTAATTAATTACTTTAATTACTTCCTTAAAAGGATCTCGTGTGTTTCTTTGTACTTCTCTTCTCCACAGATATTCATACATTAAATCATTTATATTTGCGTGATTGGTATAATTTTCTTTATAAAAGAACCGTTTGACGACACGCCACTGTGACCCTATTCTCTGAGTGTGGGTGCCATCCTCGGCCACAAAAGGTTTGTTCTTGTCACTATGGTTTACCTTACGGTGGATGTACCCATGGTCATAGGCCCGCTAGAAATCCGTGGTGCTATTTAGGTGATATTTAGGTAAATTAGGCCTTAATTTTAAAATCTCTTTTCCAAAATCTACTAACACAATCATTAATGTTTTAAGACCTGCCCGTAAAACGTCTTATTTGCTGGATCCTTCTTCGCCTCAGCAAGTAGTTTAACATTTTTGGGGTCCCAGAAGTTGACGGCTCTTCATCACTTTTTACCCTTTTTTCCCCTTGGCATTTTGTACCTAAAATTAACAATAACCGTAAAACCATTAAATATTTGTATAGCACTGCTTGTAAAAAATCTGCACTCATCACACGCTTTTGCGTGTAAAAAAGTACTACTTTTTTTTCATTCATGTCAAGCACCCATACTTTTGATTTTGCTAATGGAATGGTCTATGAAAAGTATTGATATACTTACCAATGTATTTACCGACCTGTTCTGGAAACCCAGCTTCCTGAATACTTGGCATATCGCTGGCAGCCTGTTCCCCAATTATCTGGAGAACCCTCCTCCACATCTGTGAGAAGCACTTTTATAGCAGGACCACTACCGGTGCCAGTCAAGGGACGCTTGACCCTTGCAGCCTTTTTCTTGGTATTGTTTTTTAGAATAATGATGTTTATTTGAGTAGATAATCAATCTAAACAATTAACCTTGCGCCACTTGTCGTCATTCCTATTGTCGCTTGTCCCGTCACTGTTTAACAAGTTGGCGAGCTCGTGCCACTTCTCTGCGCACCAAGTAGTTAGTTCGTAACTCTGCTATTTACAGTATTGTTTAATCTTATTGTAGGTATTAAGAACTTACCTCTCCATGACTTCCACCAATTGGATGAATTGGGTGTAGCTCGTCTACATGATTAGAGATCTTCACTTCTCGCTGATGCATGGTTACATTCGTTATATAGTTGTAAGTCTCAGACCAAGAAAATTTTCCTTTCACAATACATTACGTAGTTTTACTAGTGAGTTGACGTTAGCCAGAATCTGAGTGTTCATGCTGCCGAAATCTGTCCTTTAAACCTCGTTGCCTGTAACGACCGTTCAAACGTACTACTTTTATCAAAGGTTTGATCTGGGCAATGAGACGCAGTTCCATCTCAGAAAGACAATCTAGCTCTGGTAACACAGGTGCAACAGTTATTTTATTCCAATTTGGTGGTGCATCTATGGCAACAATTTATTTATTTACCATATTTTATTTTATTTAATGCGACCAAGAGCGTTCGCTAGTACGTCTGTTATATTAGCAGTTAAGATACTACGTGACTGTTTCTTATACAGAAGCTAATTATATACTGTGGTGGACAGCTGGAAGGCCAGAATCCGTGTCCGGCTGTGTCTACCGCCCACCACAAACCACAACC
Organism: Polyploca ridens; assembly: GCA_951394255.1. Taxonomy (NCBI): domain Eukaryota; kingdom Metazoa; phylum Arthropoda; class Insecta; order Lepidoptera; family Drepanidae; genus Polyploca; species Polyploca ridens. Next base: position 371,989 of record OX596271.1, on the reverse strand, counting down.
CTCGAACGTGGACTGTAAGTTTTTTAAGGGAATAAGTTTGTAGGCCTGGCCGGGTGGATGCAATGGAAAGAGAGACAAACTGTAACTAGTTCGTTTATTTCACTCACGAAAATTTACAGTACATAGCAATAACATACCTTTTTAAGATTACAACACAACAAACTATTCAAATCTAAATCAACTTAGTACCATAGCGATCGAGGGGGCGCACACAAGGCCGGATTGCCAATTTACGATGACAAAAATAAAGTGTAGGTTTTAATTTACTTTCTGACTTGGCAATTATGTATTATTAGTGTTAGAAGGTAGAAATAAAATTTTGAGATGGTACTATCTATAAAGCTTTTTTATATATGGTATATATAAAAAAGCTTTATTTAAAGTTTTATTTCTAAAAGTCCTTAAATTAGGTTCTATGCTACCTCCCGGAAAACCTCCAGAATAAAATATGGATATTCTTCACTGGATACTTGTATCATCATCATCCACATAATTATCGGAGTCTTCATTATCTCTGTTTTCAACCTCTTCGCTAAAAAGATATGTAGGCATCCGTAACATTCCTACAACAAGTGTCTCAACAACAGCTCTCGTCAACAGCCAGCGAAAAGTTTGTAAATTCCTTAATTTTCTCCTTCAGTTGAAGAACCAAATTTTGAGATAAATCACTTATTCTGGTCATTAATGATAATCACTTAGTCTTTAATAAACCACCATCAGTGAAAGGTTTTGATCTCTTCGCGATTTCTAATGCAATAATGAAACATGATTTCAGGGCGTCTTCGCTCTCAGTATTAGAACCTTTGTTTTCTATCTACGCTAGATCAACGTTTGCTCATGATTTTTATACGCTCTTTATGAGAATCATGTGAAATCTGGCTATGGTACTGCGACTATCTCTGTCTTTGTATCTTAAGACGCTTTTCGCGCTTATTAGAAGTTTCGGTTAGTTACTCGCGCGTGGGGTCAGTCAGACCCAAATTTTTAATCAATAAAAATGATACTTATCTTAAACAAATTAATTTCCTCTTTACCTTAAAATCTCTTTCATGTAGACTGTAATGGAAAGCGAAGTAGTTATTTTTGAAAAAGAAGACGATGAATTTATAATTATATAATTTATATACAAGTGAAAATGACATTGTTTAGAGCATATTGGCCCTGATTCTGTTGTTCACAACTAAACTAATTTTAATGTCACTATGTCTCTTTCTAACAAAGAACATAAGAAAAGGACGTAAGAAATTTAGTCCTGTCAAATTAGTCCAATGTTTTTTTTCAATATAAATTTAGTCGCCATCTATCGCGGTTACGCCTAAATACACGCAAAATAAGACGGCAAAGATTAATTTGACAACTTAAAATATGTTCTATCCTTTTTCAATAATGTTCGTAAGAATGAGATGAGATGTGACTATAATTAGTTTAGTGCGATTTACAACAGAATCGGCACCATTGTCAATGTTTCTACACTTGTCAGCTTTGGGTTCGCTACACCAAGAGAGCAATGAGTGCCATCAGAGTGCAATATAATAATGCATATCGCATTTTGATGAAGCTGCCTCGTTGCTGTTGTGCGTCGGGTATGTTTGCAGATAATAGGATCCTAGACTTCTTCGCGATTAGAAGATCGCGTATAGCCGCGTTTTGGGCGCGTATCAGGGGATCGAGGAATGAGATTCTCAGTACGCTATCTGAGTGCCTGGATAACCCGATATACACGTGCTGGTTGTCTGTGCACCGTGAAGGTAATGTTAGATGACCAACTGCTAACTATTCTGATCGTGCCTTTGCACTTTGTCTTTTATTTTATTTTTATTGTCCTTTTGACTCTTATGCTATTGCGTAATTTTAATTCTACTTTTGTATTTGTATTCTATGGGTATACACCTGAAATAAAGATTATTATAATTATTATATTATAATAAAACTAATAAGCACACACAGCTGCAACAAGGCAGCCTTGACGCCTGCGAGCTCCGCTCAGTGTTTCTAAGTGTTTCTCGTTCTATAGGCCTGTTAAAGAATGCTTGATTACAATAAAAACTCACGATAAATTTTGTATCCGTATGTATCCATAGGGCTTGCTTTATTTAAGTGAAAGAACAATGTTTTTAGTAAAGAAAATTATAATGTTGCCACATGATAAAAAATCTCGGTGACATAGACAATATTAAATGTCTATGGAACTCTATTAAAAATTAAATGTTAAACAAGGCTCTTCAAATTGAAATAATCTGGTTCTGACATTAGATCCAATTGATTGTCTTCTTCTGGGTCGTGTTGTGAGGCTGCAAAACTCCAATGTAAAATTCCAATGTAAATACCTCAACAAAAATGCCTACGGCACTTGAATGGGTTCAATGAATAACTACTATCTACTAGCTTGTCCCATGTAAAACTTCACGTATTTGTACAGGGTGTTTGGCACACGGTTGGACAATCGAAAATACTGGATAGGTAGGGCCTTCTGCTACGAGCTCAGTCCCAATAATCTGACCTAAGCACCACGGTTTTAAAAAAAAAATACTGATTATCCAACATCGCAGTGCATTAAAAAAAAATGTGATGAAGTACTTGTAATTCTATCAAAACATCTCTAGTTTATGGCCTTTCTAACGGTATACAATTTGCATTTTTTTTTAAATAACTAAAGTTACACGTCAATTTTACCGAGCCGGTATTTTTGACGAACCTCTACTTTTGTAGAAAGTGAAATGGTTTGAAAAATTAATTAGATGCAAAGTAGATACCAATTAAATAGTGGATTAAAATGAAGCTATTACTTGAATTACCTACATTGATACCTATACAAGTTACATAAAATTCAAAATCATTTATTCAAATAGACTTTCGCAGGTACTTCTAAAGTCTGACTCTTATACTCTAATACCGATTCAGAAGGTTGCATTTGCTGATATGGATAATGGAAACCATTTGGTAAGTTGGTAATTAAATGTATCATTTATTTATAATAATTGTTCAAATTGACGCCCTTCATTATTTAGGCATGCTCGGTATCGATTTCGTATTTCAACCGTTGTCGTCCTTAGTTCACCATCTCCGCTTTCTTCTTCTCGAATGCAGCGTTGATTCGATTCATTAAATTTTCTCGGCTTTCGACCTCTGTTGCGTAAACTAACTCTTTGGCCCTTCCCCAGACCAGATCGTGGAGGCCAGGCAATTGAACCACCTCGACCAATCCACGAGTTGGGGAAACAATTATTTAAATGCTCCCGAACCGGGATGCTCCAGTGTGCTGGACAGCCATCATGTTAAAGGACGATGCGTCTGTCTTCTTGGAATACTTCTTCCACTAAATCGGGTAAATCATTTTGTAAAATCTCCAGGTAGTTGGTGCCGTTGATATTGTCGGGTAAATAATGAGGCCCGATTAACTTATTTCCAATGGCACCTGCCCAAACATCTCATGTCAAATTTTGACTCGTCCGTCCATAGAATGCTCCTTAAAAAGTTTACATCTTCCACATTAGTGTGGAGCAAATGACGGCAGAACTGCATACGTCTCCCAAAATTACTCTCATCAAGGTCTGAAAAAACAAAAACAAAACACGCATAGGAATTTATTACACCAAAAGACTTTTCAATATATACATCCTCTTCAGGGCTAGTTATACGACATATCATCATCATTTGTATCTGCAGTCTATATGTGTGAACCACGCCAAACGCTCGTCGACATAAGCGTAGGTATATTGCATATTATGCATAGGTATAACAGAATGTTACAATACATACAATACAGGCATTAGCCAGGTCGTCGAAACATTCTTGAACGGAAATATTTTCTGTTAAAGTTCGTCTGCTTTTAATCTTCATTTTGTTCCTCTTCTGTGTCACTCATGCTTGAGATTTGGGTGACTTCTATCTCAGCACTTTCCAGTGAAGAAATTCCACTTGGGGCGTAATTGATGTTATAATTCGTTAATTAGTGGACTGTGCTTTTAGATTAATTTAGATTGCAAAAGTAAAAAAAAGAAGAAAGCAACCAGCATGAGGAAAAGGAGCGCACCAACCTGGGATCTCCCGGATGCTCTTCCTGGATTGTCTTCTTGACTTTTTAGTGTATAATACTATATATTTCACTCTTATTATTGTTTATTAGTTTTACGCGACCGCGCACGATTAATTATATTTTCATACGCTTCACACAAAAAAGTTGCTACGGGCAATGGATTCTTCAAAACAAGTGCGTTCCACACGCTGCGAGCTACGTACTTCTATCTTGCGAGCGAGACGGCGACATCGCCAATATGGTTTGGTGCGTGTGGGATAGAGAGGGAAATATGTTGCGGTTGCGAAGTAAATAATTTTAAAGGGAACTGGATACCTCTAATAGGTAAATTTAAATTTGGTAATTAAAGGACGGCGGTAACACCACTTCTTACCACGACACTTTGTATTATAGACCAGGAATCCTACGAACAGGACAATGGGTTCTTTAATAAATCCTTCACTTTTCTTCGTGGCCAATACAAGATCTAATTTTCTTCCCCTTTGTCAGGAATCGCTGTTCAAACTAACGTTCCCCTTTCTACAGTACAATTTTGTAAAACCGTGCCTTAAAATACATCCAAAAAATATACAATAACAATAATATACTATAAATACTGTTATACTACTACATACTCGGTTCTATTTTTATTAATTTTAGTTCGAAACTGCTTCCCACACCGAGCGTCATATACGAGACGAATAACAAATCTTTATATCATAAAAAAATATAACAAAAAAAAACATAAATAGAAGTATTTAACCTAGAAAGTTGATCAAAACTATTTTGTGATATTTTTCGATTAGATATTAAATAAAAAGCAGTTTAAGGTGATAATTTTGTATTTAAAACATCATACACACATTAAATTTTACATAAAAGGTGGTCACATAAATTCGTTCTAATCAGATTCGCCTTCACCAGATCCATCCTCCTCCTCATTGTCAGACTCTGTAGACGAGACGTATGATGTCTCCAGGAGCAAGAGTTGTAATGCCTTACTGGAAAACGGCTTACTTTTTTCCGGGGCATCTGCCTGGTACTGCTCAAACTTAGCAGAAGTCTATTCAAAACATCCCAATTACAGTCTTCTCGTGAAAACTTTCTTGAAAAATTCTGCCTATACATGCGGATGTTTGTTTCTGGCCTCAGCCGCCTCTTCCGGCAACTGGCCAATAGGCAGAATAGCGTGGTCAATTCCTGTGGCCCCATGTCTCAAAACTTTGTGCACTGTAGGTCACATGGGGTGCCATTCATACAAATCTACATAGAGTTTCGCTGTTTGTTCTGCAGTTTAAAATATTTTTTTACGTACATTTTTTAGACCACTTGACAACGCCGAATGACACTTTTTTTATACAACTAAGTCGGTAAACAAGCACACGGCCCGCCTGATGGTAAGCGGTTGCCGTAGCCATATAGACGTTTGCAACACACTAAGCATCGCTCACGCGTTACCGACCTTTCCCCCCTCCCCTATGAGCTCTGGCGACCTTACTCACGCGCAGGAACACAACATAAAGTTATTTGGCTGCGGTATTCTGTAAGGTGGAAGTACTTCCCCAGTCGAGCTGCTCTTTGAGCGAATAAACGCTATCCTCTACCTCTCTCAAACACTGCATTTTTTATTAAATTGATGTCAACTCCTGTAATGCGGGAAGAAGTTTCGGGATTCGAGAATTCGGGAATCTTCTTAAAGTGTTCCCATCATTGGTGTTCCCGAACCCTGCCTATCCACCAGCAGCCCCATTTCCTCTCTAGCAAGTGGAGGTGTTTGTAAATTATTACTGTAGCTGGCGAATATGCCAACCGCATGTAATCATAATAACACGGTCTCTTAGTTTTCTTGACATTTGACTTACGAATTAAGTATTTTACCATAGTATTTACCCTTATCTCATTTGTACCGTGCCCTAACATATTAGTGAAGTAAGTGATGGCTTCATGGTTCTTGTACAAATGGGCATGAAGTATGTTGAAGATATCTGTTCCGATGAATAATTTAAATGTTTTTGTGATCATATTTCGCGGGTCACGGTCAGTTCTATAATTGGAGACTCGGTATTGATTTTTACGACTGTCTCTGTGGCATTACAGATTGTGATTACATCCTTTGAAGCATAGATAGGTCCACGATTATCTTTAAATCAGATATTAACGTACTTTAGCGGAATCTTCGGCACTACTTCTCTCCTGAAGTGCAGTTTAACCTCCGCGGAAGCGAAGATAGAAAATAAAAATAATTAAAAAAATTACAAGTAGTTTTGGTAAAAAAGAGGATGGATCCTTAACTGACTTCTTTTTTTAGACAGGTCGGAACCCTAATCGGTCGGAACCCTGATCGAGCGACCCTGATTCGCTTTTGACCGGATATAGCTCGTGGGGTTCTACTTGGCGCTCTCTCTCGCTCTTATGTGTCACACGGTTGTTGCGTTTATCCAGGAAGACTGAGGTTGTGTTGTTTGTTGAAGTAAGGACGTCGAAAGGATGGGGATGATGGAGAAATCGGTGCCAGGAGTGGGAAACTTCTCAAGTCACTCAGTCTGAGGAGAGACTTTGCCTCGTTTATGTGTGTTCTACCGCTTGTACAACGGAGAGTGTTCTAAGGAATTATTCGACTTGATGCCCACAGCTACCTTTCACCATCGCAACTCTCGCCATCGACAGGGAGTCCATTCACACACATTGAAACCAGAATTGTTTCGAACTGTGCGGGCTAAAAGGAGTTTTCTTCCGCGGACGCTCGGACTGTGGAATGAGCTCCCTGCCATGGTTTTCCCAATGGAGTACAGCATGGGGTTCTTCAAAAAGGGTGTGAAGCGGTTTCTTCAGGGTCGGCAACGCGCGAGTGGTACCCCTGGTGTTGCAAGCGTCCATAGGCTACGGTAACTGCTTACCATCAGGCGGGCCGTATGCTTGTTTGCCACCTAAGTGGTATAAAAAAAAAAAAAAAAAAAAAGTCTGAGAGAGCTTCCATCGGTGGCACGGAGTTCTACGCTGGTATCCTGCTTTTCAGCCAATTTTGAGTAACTGTCTTCGAGAGAGATAGCCTTAAAGCGGGACAAACGCCTATTATCACGATCAAATTGAGGATGTTCGTCGACCAATGTTGTGGTAAAAGAATACAAACTCTGTGCCAATACCATTGTGCATCATTGTTACCCTATTATATTGCAACCCCTACAGTGCGTTACTTTTTGTCTACATATTCAAAACTGTCTTTGAATATGTAGACAAAATATCCGAGCTATATCCGGTCAAAAGCGAATCAGGGTCGCTCGATTAGGGTTCCGACCGATTAGGGTTACATTTGGCTTTACATTAGTATTTTCAAGATGATCAGTAATGACAACTATACCAGAATTATTTGAGGTTCTTGGTAGCACGTTTGGCAGGTTTTCAGTGACCTCGAAAACATCATTGGAGGGTGAAGGCCAACTTAGAAACTATATCATAATCATGACCTTTCACTGTAGATACTGGTTCAGACCAGGATCCCGCATTTGGATGGGTTACCATAAATCAAATCAAAGACTTACCCTCTCGTAGGCTCGTGTCTTGAAATGCGTCCCGCGCGGGAACCCGGAACTAGCGGACAGCGGTTATTTGTAGTAATTTATAATTTAGTTAGTGAAAAAATGTATTTTTGCGGATGACGTACGGCGTAGAATTTAGTAATGTCAGAAAAATAATATATTGATTTTTTCCTTTTAAGGTGGTCTATGATTTAAAACATAGAAACCCATCCCCATGAAGGTTTGGCCCGAACACAGTCCCCACCTTGAAAGGTCATCTTTCAACAAAAACAGTTATTTCCTAGTCGGAAGAAAAGTTAAACTGAAATAACAACTAACCTAGGAGAATAACCCAACCATAAAGGTGAAATTAACATAAAAATGAGACTAAGCCATTATTAAAATAAGATAAAACAAAATAACATAGTATTCTATAAATGAATAAATTAATAATAGAACCTTAGTAGGTGTTAATAAAATAAACAAAAGAAATTGAAGAGATATTCTCATTCAAGAGAGCGAAGGTAATGGACATAATCGAATTAACGGTCGTTTAAATATACCTATTTTGGTTTTACAAAACTATACTAGAATACGATCATCTTTGCCCTTTATAATTTTAAATAACCCCTAACTGCCAATGTACAGGGGACACATTATTATCCATAAGTAAAACAATAGTACCTTCCTTAACAGGATTTTGCTCTGTATTGCACTTTTACTTAAGAAGTGTGTGGGATTTAAATGAACAGGCTCAGATGGATCCTCATTCAAGATACCAAGTTGTCTAGAATTCAAGACTATTTCTATTTGGCATAAATAGTTAATAAATAACTCATCATATGACAACAAATGATCACATATGACACAAAAAAATAAAAAGGGTTTTAACACTTTTTATAGCGGATTCCCAACTTTAGCATTAGGTAAAATTATACACTAAGTAATACGATTTTCATTTAAGATCGACTGAAAATGTTCGTCAAATGAGTTTGAAACAATAAAATCTTGAACTTTATTTATAAGTCGTAGGATTTAGCACCTATAAAATGTCAGTCGATGAGGACTAGAATTAATTCAGTTCAGAGCAACTGTAGCATTTGATAACGCAACTATATGTTTTGTCAAATGCGGTTTTGATAAATTCGTATAATTACTGCAACCATTTTTGACATTATATGAGCAGCGCAAAGCTTAAGATGTGCAAGTGACATCACTTTAATTGGCGAAACTTTAGGTTTCGCAAAAATAAGTCGCACTAAATTGCTTTCCGAACTCTGAACATACAAGGTAGAGAAGAGTACCGCAAGTAAAGTTACAGTACATATGTGAATTATCCCCAGATAATGAGGTATTTTTAATCCAGATATAAGATTGTTCCATAACTTAAAAATCGAAGGCGGAGCAGTACTATCAAGGTTTAGCAACCAAAGCTCTTTTATGAGAAGCTTAGAAGGAGGAGCAGTCCTATCAAGTTCTTGCAACCAAAGCTCTTTTATGAGAAGCTTATAAGGAGGAGCATAAAAAAATAAGCGGAGCAGTGACACCGAGTACTTGTATTTGTTTTACATCAGCGCAGAATGCGATTAGAAATAGTCTGAATTTGAGCAAAACACTATACAATTCCGGCTGTAGGTTAGGTCCTACATGTAGAATATCATTTAGTGAAACGCCGTTGTCAGTTTTTGCGCTGGAATCCAACACAAGTCTAACTTTTGTTGAAACAGAAGACTCACGGAATACGACGTGGTGCGGGATTATATATCCTGAAGTATCACTATTATCAGATACCGGGGTAATATAATCTTTATCGAGATATTCTTCAAGAATGTTATCAAAAGCGACTCTATATGATGGAGAAGATTGAAGTTTGCGCTCTGAAGACAGAAATCTTCTTTGAGCTGTAATAACAGAAGAACCTAAAACACTTGGGTCCCTTTTGAATGGAAGCGCCACGATATAGCGACCTGAAGTATCACGACGGGTTGTAGTTTTATAAATATTCTCACATTCCTCTTCCTCGCTACTTAATTTTTTTGTGAGTGGAGATGGAGAATCTTCTAACTCCCAGAAGCGTTGTAAAACAACATCTAAAGGAGCACCAGAAAAACAACATAGCGCATTTGTTTTATTATAGAGAGTAGGTAAAATAGGAGCTTCACCCATTAATATGAATCCGAACGAAGTTTTAATCGCAACAGGAGTTCCAGGAGGGCCCTGAATCTGTCCCTGTTTTATCAAACGCGGAAAGAGTTGAGCACCAATTAACAAATCGACCCTACCGGGCTCAAAGAATTTGTCATCGGCGAGCGGTACGTTACTAAGATATGCCAACCTCGATCTATCGATTTTTGAGGTAGGCAAGTAGTCTGTGATATTATTGACGACCAGCGGTTTCACAGCGAAAGAAATGTTTCTATCGAAACAAGAAGAAATAATGACATCCGTTACACCTTTAATTTCATTAGTGCATCCGCCAAATCCGTTAACAGAAACTGGTTCGGTTAACATCTTATATTTTAAAGATAAGCGTTTACAACATTCTGTTGTAATGAAATGATTTTGTGACCCATTATCAATGAGACAGCGCACAATATGCAAATTACCACAAGCATCGACGGTATAAACACGAGCGGTTGCGAGCAAAACAGTAGAAGGTTGCGATACTTGCGATACAATATCGTTTTGTAGCGAACACAAAGTGACAGGTGCGTGAGATGAGCTGCTTGTAGATGCAGTAGAACGAGGATTACTCTGTTCGGCTAGCGGAAGCGTGCGCACAGGTAAGTCACTAAGATTATGTGCCTGTAGCGATCCAGTTGTGCTGATGGTAGACCTCGACCCATCGGTCATAGGTTCGATCGGCGTCGACTGTGGAAGAGAAGCCGATAACAACACAGTATTATTTTGTTCATTAGAAGGCGGGAAATGCAAAAGAGAATGATGAAACTTTGATTGACACACACCACAAGTTTTAGTTGAGTTACAATTTGAAGTTTTATGCTTCATACTGAGACAGTTAACACAACTATTATGTTGCTTAACAACGTTATAACGTTCTTTAGGACTCAATTTCATAAAATTAGGACAGCGAAAAAACTGATCATGTTCAATCTTATGACACATGACACAAGGTTGCGAGTTATTTGCCGTGACAAATGACTTTACGTTTTTAGGAGTAGGTAATTTAGGATAGTGTGACGTTACACTCTTTAAAGTAGTAGGATTAATGCGTTCTAAAATTCTACACTGTTCCTTTAAAAAGGTTATAAGTTGAGAATAAGAAGGTTGCTTTTCCGAGCGAAATGTGTTTTCGAACAGACGAATAGTTTCATTGTCTAGCTTCTTAAGTGCAAGAAACAAAAACAAGAAATCTAACTTATCAGATATATTCAACCTTTCAAAGGCAGCTACTGAATTAGCAAATTTATCAATAAAAGTACTGAGCCCATCTACAGAGGCGGAAGTCAAAGTTTTAAAATTTAAAAGTTGATTTAGATAAAAGGTACCTAATGAGCGGACATCATCGTATTTATCAACTAAAGTCGAATAAATAAGATTGTAATTATCCCCAGATGGATTAATACCTGAAACTGTAGTCAAAGCTTTATCAGTCAGCTGACCACATAGATAAAATACTTTTTCAGAGTTTTTCAATGAACTATTATTGTGCACGAGACGGTTGTAACATTCGATAAAAGAACTCCACATACATGGATTACCGTCAAATTGAGGTAGTTTTATTGGCGGCAGTTTTAATTTTGGTTTTGATGAATAGTCATGATCAATTGGAAACGATTTCGTACTACGCAAAACTCCTTGAATACAAGCGTACATGTCTTCAAACGCTTCCCATTGACTGAATGTAGGGCAAAAGGTTTTATCATGTTTCATCTGTTCTAAGTTTAGTTGTTCTACAATTAAATTAAATTCCGTACGAATTGTTTCAATGTTAGAAGTTTTATTTATAAACTCGGAACGAACACTTTCTGACGTTTCAATCGTAAGTGACAAGTCGTACAATGACTGTATTTTGGCAAAATATGCTGCCTGTCTAGCTTGTAATAAAATGATTGAATGAGGGACCATCGTCATCTCATCTTCATTTTGATTTTCTTGAACTCTTCTTCCTCTGGTAGCCATTTTGCTAACAGATAAATAAAGTCAAAGAAATAAATAGATAACAAACCGAGGCGGTAGAGGTAAGGTAAATCGGTTGTTACGAGGAAAAATGCAATACAGGCGATATACGCGGTTGGAAAACGTTAATCACGTTATTTAAGTATAAACGTTGTTTATTAGCGGGTAAAGGACAAAAACTATCGTTTAAGCCTAGAAAGAAGAAGAGGAGTTTGCCTATCGGCTTACAACCTAACTAGCGAGAAAAATTAACAATTAAATAAATCCGGCTCGAAGGACCAATGGAGGGTGAAGGCCAACTTAGAAACTATATCATAATCATGACCTTTCACTGTAGATACTGGTTCAGACCAGGATCCCGCATTTGGATGGGTTACCATAAATCAAATCAAAGACTTACCCTCTCGTAGGCTCGTGTCTTGAAATGCGTCCCGCGCGGGAACCCGGAACTAGCGGACAGCGGTTATTTGTAGTAATTTATAATTTAGTTAGTGAAAAAATGTATTTTTGCGGATGACGTACGGCGTAGAATTTAGTAATGTCAGAAAAATAATATATTGATTTTTTCCTTTTAAGGTGGTCTATGATTTAAAACATAGAAACCCATCCCCATGAAGGTTTGGCCCGAACAATCATCAAAGACCGTTTGCGAGTTTTGTTTCCAATTCTATTGAGATCGCTGTTGATCTGCGTAGGGTGTCGCTAACTATAGCTGATTATTTCAGGACTCCGGATGTCGGTATACTATACATTTGCGTGTGAAGCGGTTGCGTAAGAGCGTTCCTTATTCCTTATTCCACGTCTATTACCACTGATTTCTTGAAACTATAACGGTAACAAAATGTTCATAACAATTTCTTTTGTGAAGCGGCATCTAATTTTAAATTCATTTTCATCATAAACTTCAATTTGATTTTCAGCATCTCGTAAATAGCGTCGCGATATGTAATCGTATGGATAATCGTACAAATATTCAATAAACTCTTCAAAAGACATTGCAAATCGGATAAAATACGCGTATTGGTGAACCCGTTGTTTCTCGCGAGGGACGCGCATCCTATTATAACAATTGATGTCATTGTTATATTTTTAGCCGCGAGCCAAGCGATTAAGAGTTCCTTGAGAACGACCTCAAGGTAGATGCCGACGTACCCTATGTTTGACAGTTTTTTTTTAAGAATCCAGCTATCCTTGAGTTTTAAACCGTCTATAATGCAGGATACCGCTTTTTCTCCTGCTATCGGAAAATAATAGTGAGTCATAGTTACGGTCGGCAACTTCTTTCTATACAGCATCTCCTTCAATGCCTCTGCGTAGTTAATACTTTGAGGGAACGCCTCTAAAATCTTTAGTTTCCATTCCTGCCATGTAAACTCATTATTTGGCAGTGCATTATGCCTCATTTTTGATAGTCCAGACAGTCGTGCCTGTATATAGTAGCTCTGAAAATTTTCTTATGAAATAACTATTTGAAGAAACACTATTAGCCAAGAAATTTAATTATTTAAGGGTAGGTAATTAAATGAAACAATGTATTCCGCAAAATAAATGCATACAAAGCAATATGCATTACTTAAAACAAATTAATAAAAATCAACATAAAATAAGACGCTTCAGTGAACTAAAAACAAGTCTTCTAATTAATACTAAGGTGAGGAACATTGATGGTATGAAGAGCCCTACTATTCATCGCCAACGGTAAATAAGTGCTGGATTGGACTTAAGGGGACGGCCTCGTTTTCTTTTTTGTCCAATGGGTATCATTTTTGCTTCCAGAGGTGATGTTGTAAGTTTGAGCCGATCTGCTAGACCCAAAACGTGTTTGCATACATATTTATTGAGAAATTCGGGACAGTTGCACGAGCCTTTTTGCCAGTCCGAATTTGGCAGTGTGGTTGTCTGAAAAGCAACTGAATATATATAATATAACACCTCCCCCCTAAATATGGCAACTATTTGCTAATGTCTAGTGCGAATGTTGCGGCTTTTCTTTCTTCTAATTCAATTTCGTTTGGTTGTTAAGTTGTTGAAACATCGACGTCGCCGGTATACTGGGTGTTGTTTTGGTCAGCGACAAGCGACCTAGGAGCGCTAGTACAAAATATATATTCCCCAAAAATGGACTTAATTCCATTAAATACTGTAAATATGTTGAGAAATACCTTATTCAATTTGAAATAAAATTACCGCAAAGTATGGTAACTAGGCACGTGCACAGACTAGAGCTAGGCGCAAGCCGCCATCGCCCCACCCCTTTACTCCCTCGTACTCCCGTTGAGTATTATGTCTACACTTTAGCTTATTACATGATTTTCAAAATTTTATTTTTTTTATTTTTATTATTAAAAAAAAATAAAGTATTTTTTTTATATTTTTTTAGCACCAGTATCATTTGTATAATCGACTCTGAGTCGCTCGTCGCTGACCAAAACAACGACCTGTAGTATTACAATAAGGAGTGTTGTATACAGGGAATAAAAATTACCAGTGCGGAAAGGGGAATGCCCGCGGTCCATAGTGTCTTGGGCCAGCAAAAGAGAATAAAAATTTTGTGTTTCAAAGTCATATGTGCGTCAAATATCTAAAAAAATATATTTAAAAAGACGTCATTGTTTTATTAAGAGTAGAAGTTAATAAAACATTTTGAGGTTATTTTACATTTTGAATATATGTTAGTGTTTTTTTCATTTTCCATTAAATATCTATATTGTCTTCATTCTCATACATAACCAATATGTTATCTAAAAACGGCGCAGCAGGAGGCAATTATTTCGACTCATATCTAGCCCAACCAATGTACCAAACTACCGTCATTATGAGGGCACAGCAACCCACCGTGCGCTTTCCTACTATATAGTTACAATAATATTGTTTTATTGCATTCCTGCCATTACAATTATTATCTTATAAAATATAAACAGAATATACTTTACGCCCTATATGCCTGCTTTATATTTTAGCCCGCAAAAGCCAGCAGTTTTCACTAACCAATTCACTTGATAGGTTGCTATTATTTTCTCTACATATTTCAATGCTATATGTGCCGTTGGCTTTAATGTTCTCCGTAATATGATCTAGCGTGCTTTATTTGGTACGTACCACAGGCAATCAATATTAATTCGCTCATTGATAATTGTGGAAAGTCATTTAAATTGTTAGAGCCAACGGTAATATTAACAAATTGAGTCCTCCTGCGATATAAATTATGTTGTGTCAAATAATCCGCTAAAGTATTATTGGTGTACATTTTTTTATTAATTACTGATAAAATCTGATCTGCATCCTCTTTATAAAATATTCTTGGATGAAACCTATTAATTAATTGAAATTTCTTTCATCATGTGAGTAGATGCCAGATAAAAAAAATCTTGTCGTAACATTTTAAACGCCTGTTTAAATACACCATTGATTGCTTCTACGACCCAGCGACTTACCTCTAGGTTGAATCCATTCCATAACAACATTTCTAATGAGGTTCTCTCTATTTGTATCTGTGCGTAACAAATGGCTTCTTAGTCGTCTAATTGAGCGATTACAATTAACACAACTATTTAGATGGTTCATGCTTTCTGATTCTTGTTGGGGGACAACAAAGCTTGCAGTAACTACCTCCCAGCAGTTGTAGCAAACAAGATTATCTCTTGTTCACTAAAACAATAATAAATCTATTAGTTAAATGTTCATTGATGTAGGTAATTCTAAATATTTATTTTAAAAATAATTTATTTACCTCTTGAGGTGCGACCCACTGCTGTAACATGGTAATAATTTCCTCGGGCTCCACAGCATGTCTTTCAATGCCCGCTTGATTAATACCACAATTAACACAATGTTCTTCAGACATTGTATGAAAGTGTTCGAAGACCAAAATGAATGTAGCAGTAATACTTGATTTCAAGCCAGTGGTAGTTCGTCGGCCGTAGTGAGCACAGAATCCGTTTAACGTAGCCAAAGTCGTAAGTTATGAACTACGTTGTGTAAACAAAGTCGCCGGGAAAAAATTCCTGGGACTTGTCATCGTTAGTTGGGTGTTCTACAATAGGCTCGATTTCCGTCACATCATTATTATAGTAATTTGATTCAGTCACGTCTTCGTAATTATAGTAATTATCAGGATATTCAGATAGATCATAGTCAAACTCACTGGGAAAATGCTGGGCCTGTTGTGGTCTATGTTGGATTTTTAAATCTTGTTGAAATGTTAGATCTTGGTATTGCCCTAAACATTTCTTGAGTATGAGACGGCCCCGGTCGCTGAAAATCTGCATTGTTATGATTAGTTGGATGTGAAAAGCATTGCAAGTTATTATGCATTGGCTGAGGTTGTTTAGGCCATGAGTTTTGTGCAAAAGAATGAAAAGATTTTGGTACATGATCAAGCTTAGCTACAGATTTGGCAGGGAGATTACCAATAATTTTATTGAAAATTCCATTCAGTAATGCTAAATTAGTCAAATCATTACCCGGCACTGTATTGACATACGTAGCCACCAGCTGGTCACCTAAATTTAAAAACCTTACTAAAACATTAGAATTCCCATCAAACTCTGGAACTACCCTAATAGTTTTATGAATATTATCCAAAGTAATCTGAGCCATGATAACTTCTTCTTAAAACAAACTATTAAAATTATCACTTAAATCTATATTTCGTCCAGCGTCCGCTCGCTCGTTGCGACGGCTTAGACAGCTAGCCCTAGTCTCGCTAGGTGAAGATTTCCGTGGATTTTTTTTGGATAATTTTGGATGGTTCCCTATGTTCCCTACAGGGAATGGAAAAACAATCAATATTTACTGTCCACTCACCACCACATTTGGTACATCGAAGTTCGGATGTATATTAATCAGCTGGATGCTGCTCAGGCTCCTCACTACTGCACGGGTTCTTAGGTTAGTTAATAAAGCGTTGAAATTATCAGGCGGATGTCATCGATAGATTTCGCGAACTGACTAACTATCCTACCGACTGCGCCAATTAACTGCGGCAGCAGTGGAGGATTAAAAAAAACTTTATTTAATCAAAATACTTAATTAAAAAATACACTAAAATAGTGGTCTGATTTTAGACCGTATTTTCATGTCCTCCCCAATGTGGAACGCACTGACGCTGAGGTCCCACCGCTAGCGCTATCTAACCAGCTGATGAATTGATTGATATTGATATTGATTGATGAGATGATTCCAGCAGATGAATCAGCAGCCTGTACACTAGTGGTATCCCCGGACGCATCAGTCTACTACTGAGACTATTTTATAATAAGATCCCTAATGAAATTTTAAATTTACCGTCACTAAAGTTTAAGAAACGTATAAAGGCCGCTTTAGTACAGAAGGCTTACTACAATATTAAAGAATATTTAAATGATAAAAATGCATGGTTGTAGCGCTCGCTCTCGCAGGAAACATCTGATGTAATAAATTTAAGTTTGTTTTTGAAAAGAGTAATTGCTGAGTTTATTGCCGGCTCTTCTCAGCAAAATCAACCTTCCGAACCGTGCATTAGAGTATTAGAGTTTGATTATTCATAAGTGCCTGTGAAGGCCTATTTGAATGAATAAATTATTTCATTTCAATTATTTCACTGGCGTAATGCATACACGCCGCATGCCATATCGGTAGTTCCCGGTGGTGACAATTCACTCACACATTGCCTTACCTGTTCAAAATGTTCGTGCGCCTCCTCCCTTGTCCGGTCTGGCCGCAGGTACACGCTCCATGGGTGCCATGCTGTAAACAATACTTTCATTTACATGAATATAACATTATACAAATCCTTACTATAATATTATAAATGCGAAAGTGAGTTTGTTTGTTTGTTACGCCTTCACGCCTCAACTACTCAACGGATCATCATGAAACTTGGTATGGAGATAGCCTATAATAATAATAATAAAACAACAAAAGGTAATTAATTAAGTTTACTTACACTATGTATGTTAATGATTACTAGCATCTAAACTAAGCCGAGCCTGTATCTTAGATGGAGAAGGATATAGGCTACTTTTTATCCCGGGAACGCGGGTGAAACCGCGGGGGACAAGTAATATATAAATTGTGGATTCGAACCATAACCGGCGATCATGATACACGGCGGGGTGTGTACTACATGCCCCACCGCCATGATGCGCGAGCGTAGATTCCAAACTCGTAGGACCGTCCTACGGGGACGGTTTTGTTGAAGCAATTTCAATCTTAGCGTTCTTGCAATACGATACAAACAATGCGCGACGGTGGAGAACGTAAGATGGATGCGTCCATTTATACTTCTGAATCGTACTGGACAATAAGGTTGAAATTGCTTTAAGAATGGATGTACGTGCTGCGTCCCGTCTGCCCTTAGCCGCCGCCGGCATTGTCTCACCCGCCCGCCACGCCACGCCAGTAGGCATTGGTCGTTGTTACATGATTTTGGCGAAACATAAGTAACGTAACTAGTTACGTCGAAGGCGTTACCTGTTTTGTAAACACGTTATTTTTGTAACTAGTTACTTTTTCAAATCCTGTTACAGGGATTCAACAGTGACAGTGATTCTATATAATGTGACGTCACGAACGTCTTTGAGAATAGTCATCAAGATCACTTTGTCGTCTGTTTAATTCATAAAGTAGTGTTTTTACAGTTATATCCAGTGAATTCATATTTCCGGTTAAAGTTTAAACAGTGAACTATTTACATTAATTGTTTTCGAAAGAAATTATCCCTAATTAGTGCTTTTTAAACGATTTTTTAATAAAAATCGTAACGGGTGCAACGGGGTGACTTACCACCTACCCTCGTTATTTATTATACGTAGATATCATCTGTGCTTTGTTTACGTTCGACTTACGCTGTCTCATAAACATTAAATTATGAAGTGCGGAGCGTGCAATAGACACCTAACGCGCTTGGATAAAGCTGTTTGCAAGCAATGTCCTATTTCCTATCATAAAGCGTGTGTTAAGATACCAGACAGCGCTAAACCAAGTCCGGACTGGATATGTCCCCAATGCAAGATAGCATCACCGCGTATGCGTGACACTGCATTGCCTATCAAAAGCGCAGAGGACAGTTATGTGGTGGATGAAGGGGCAAAGAGTCAGCCTGTATCTCAACTCAGCTCACCTCAAAGCACTCCCACTAAGAATCATGATCTACTTACCGAAATTAAACTTTTTCGTGATGAAATGAAAGAGATGAGGTCCGAAATGCGTGAATTAATGAGTGAAATAACTAACGTTAGGCAATCTATTAGCGAGTGTCACAAAAGGATGGATGTTCTCGAGACTAGGCTGGATAAAATTGAAGCAAAGTCCTTCCAAGATCCTTCTAATGAAATTTTAAAACTTCAAAATACTGTAGCTGGTTTACTATCCGACCTTAATGACCGAGATCAAGCCGCCTTAATAAATGACGTGGAAATCTCTGGAATTCCGGAATTCCAAGACGAATCAATCGGCCATATTTTGATCACTGTGGGGCAAAAACTCGGAGTTACGATAGAAAAATGCGATGT
The DNA here is from genome assembly GCA_951394255.1 of Polyploca ridens. Classification (NCBI taxonomy): domain Eukaryota; kingdom Metazoa; phylum Arthropoda; class Insecta; order Lepidoptera; family Drepanidae; genus Polyploca; species Polyploca ridens. The sequence continues at coordinate 352,826 of OX596271.1, read as the reverse complement.
TATTAGCGCTCGGAGGGTTGGTCTACGTCGTGTGAGCGACGAAGCAAATTCCAAGCAACCGCCGGCACCGCGACCTATCATTGTGCAGCTATCGCGCCGGGCGCTTCGCGATGAACTGCTGAAGGCAGCGCGCGTGCGACGCGGCGCCGACACTGCCGATCTCGGCCTGCCCCACCACACCCCGCGCAGGTTTTTTATCAACGAGCGGCTCACAAAGCAGAATAGGGGCTTATACCGTATGGCGCGGGAACAAGGAAAGAACGTTCAATGGAGATTCGTGTGGACTCGGGAAGGCAGAGTTTATGCCAGAAAAGACGCGACAACCACTGTATATGCCTTAAAATCAGAATCCGATTTCGAACGGGTTTTTGGAATGTCTTCACTTAATAGCTCAAAACATTGATGTTTCCAGGCGGCATAAATGTCAATTCATTTTAAATTATCCCATAAATATGTACTTCTGTAATTTTAAGATGTATTTTGCAATTTTAGATTATCTTTTAAATTTAATTTTTTGTGTCTTTAAACATGTATGTAATCATTGGATCAACTTTTTAAACAATTTTGATGTAATCGAGTGTATAACAAAAGTATGTTCTGTTTTTTGTTATTCGCATTTGGATTTATTTTACTGTAAGCTGCAGTTTCTCGCGTTAATAATTATGGAATCTTATCTGTGTGTCGCGGTTTTTAATTATTATCATACAAATTATTTTTTTGCATTATTATTATCATTTTATTTTTACAATTATACAATGCTGGGTGTAGCGACCCTAAAGTTTATTTTATTATTATTTTTTAACAATGGTTAACTCAAAAAGATTTAAAATTGGTTTGTTTAATGCCGGTTCGCTGAATACCAACCATGACGAATTTTTGGCTGCCATTGAGAGGTACGATGCAGAAATAATTGCTATAAATGAGACATGGCTTAGGCTGGGGGAGGAGGCTCGAGCACCAGTTGTCCCCGGATATGGGTTACGTCATATTCCTCGACCGCGTGAGATACGCTCTCGTGGCGGGGGAGTAGGCTTTTACGTTAAACGTGGAGTCAACGTTCGAACAGCAAAACACCCTTCTTCAAATTTGGCGGTTGAACAAATGTGGATGACTTTTACAGTGAATGGAGTTAAAATAGTGATGGGTACAGCGTATCGACCGCCGTGGCTCGATATTGACATATTTATCGATGCGCTCACTGAGTCAGTCTCGTCTTTCTCCTTTTGTGAGCATATTATCTTAGTCGGAGATTTTAATATTAATATGTTTAAGACAGAGGATGTAAATGTAAAAAAAGTAGAACAGTTTTTGAAATGCTTTAAATTAGCTAATTGTGTTACTGAACCAACTCATTTTACCTCCCATAGTGAAACACTAATTGATTTAATCTGTACCGACCTCACAGTTTCTAAAGTAACTGTTAATCATATCCCGGAACTAGGTGGCCACGCTATGGTTTATGCTGAGCTAAAATTTAGAAAAATTAAACCCCCACCTAAAAGTATTTTATACCGTCCTCTGAAGGACATAGACACTAATAAATTTAACTATGATTTATTGCATATCAATTGGAGTTCTATTTTAAATTGTAATACCGTTAATGAAACTATAATGTTATTTAGCGAAACTATTTTTAATTTATTCGAGTTACATGCTCCTTTTAAGAAAATTATATTGAGTGGACGTACGGTTCCGTGGTTAACTTCTAATTTACGATACATGATGAAGCTTCGTGATGACGCCTACAAAAAACAACGTAAATTTGATTCCATTATTCATAAGCAAGAATACAAGGAATTAAAACATTTAGTGAGCTCGTGTACTTTTTTGGAAAAAAAAGCTTACTTTGAGCAAGATATAAATAAAAATATACAGAACCCTAAATTGTTATGGAAAAATTTAAAAAATACTGTACTTATTGATTCCAAAACAAATAATCTACCAGAGCATTTTAGCGACCCTGACAAGATAAATCATCATTTTCTTAATGTCCCAGGAGATAACTCAGTACCTATATCAGATCTATCTTATTATGAATTTAATAGATTTGGTGCATCTTCTTTTGCTTTCTCACCTGTTGATGACAACGAAATTACTAAGATTATTTTATCGATCAAATCCAATGCACTGGGCTCAGACGAGATTGGATTAGACATGATACTATTAACGCTTCCAACTACGCTCCCCATCATCACTGACATAATTAATAAATCTATAACTTCAGCCGTCTTTCCTGAAATATGGAAATCTGCAATTGTAAGACCAATTCCGAAATGTAGTAATCCCACAGAGATCAAAGACCTACGGCCTATTAGTCTCCTTCCGTATATGTCAAAGATTCTGGAAAAGGTAATTTATAACCAGTTATCGAAATACTTAGAGCAAAATGATATATTACCCAATCTGCAATCCGGCTTCAGGAAAGGCTTAGGAACACATACTGCCCTGCTGGATGTCGTGGATAATGTTCTCAGTGCTCGTGATGCTGGTCTGAGTACAATTCTTACTCTGCTGGACTTTTCCAGGGCATTTGATTGTCTAAATATTTCGCTTCTTTTATCAAAGCTGACATACTATGGACTTCATAGTTCAGCGGTGCGTTGGTTTGATAGTTATTTATCAAATCGTTTTCAACGAGTAGAAATTCGTAAGTTGGATGGTTCACTGCTAACATCAAAGTGGCATCCTATTAGTAGAGGCGTCCCACAAGGATCAATTCTAGGTCCTCTTCTTTTCATACTCTACAGCGCGGATATTGTCAATGTTATACACAATTGTAAGTATCATCAATATGCAGATGATATACAACTATATCTTTCATTTAATCAGAATGACACTATTAGTGCAGTGGAGTTGATAAATGAGGATCTGAAACGAATATCTGAGTGGTCTCGTAAGAATACTTTGGTTCTCAATCCATCTAAATCCAAATTTATGATTCTAGGTTCTAAAAACCAGATTCAAGGTGTGACGACCAGAGAACCTTCAGTAAAAATCCTGGATGAAGTAATTGAGCGGGTGGATAGCGCACGAAATCTAGGTATCTTAATGGATAACAAACTCCAATTCGAAGGTCATGTGTCAGAAGTCACTCGTAGTTGTTTTTATAAGTTAAAGGTTTTATATAAAATTCGAAATTTCTTAAGTATTGACGTCCGCACTGCACTTTGTGAGGCATTGGTCTTGTCTAGACTGAATTACTGCATTACTGTCTATGGACCCTGCCTACTCGGTAGGTCTCAGCGCCTCATACAGCGAGTTCAGAATGCATGTGCCAGATTTTGCTTTCCAATTCCGCCTCGTGCCCACGTGACACCTTTCCTGAATAAAGCCAAATTGCTTAAAATGGAAGCTAGACAACACTTACATTTTTGCACTTTACTTTTTGGGATAGTGAAGACGGGTAAGCCAAAGTACCTATATGAGAAGCTTGCTTGGTTATCAGCGAGAAACGCTTATCGGACGAGAGCGTCGCTGATACGACTTTCAATGCCTCGACATAGAACAGCAGCCTTCCGTGGTAGCTTTAGGTATAATGCGACTAAATGTTGGAACAACCTCCCTCCACCAATCCGTAGTCTGCCATCTAAACACACTTTTAAAATTAAGTTCAAACAATATCTCCTGGAAAATCAATTGTAGTATAATAATAGCATCATTGGATTATACTTTTAATTTTTCAGAACCTGAGCCTGATGACTATTAATTACCTGTTTATTTTTCTACCAGAATTTAGTAGTAGTAGGTAGGTATTTACTCCTGTTTTTCATTTTTATTTAGTACCGGCTGTTACTCACACAAAACCATATATTTAATTGCTAAAGTTTTACATCGCTGCACCCTCATTTAACTTATTATTTTTAATATAGCTATATTTTTTAACGCTTCACTTTGTTTATTTACAATATCATTAACGTTCGATTATTTAAGTCTGAAACACTATCACTGGTCGTTTCCCACTGATATTCGTGACGCACACTCGCGAGGCGACGACAGAATATCAGCGTTGAGGTACCCCACCTCAACATTAGGCTGAGTCGGCCGCCTTTTTCTTCAGGCACGCACAGATATGATATTTATTTATATTTTAATTTTGCTGCTCTGTTATTTTTGTTGTTATTTGTGTGTTTCTGGGAAATAAATTCATTTTCTTCTTCTTCTTCTTCTAACTATGCAGTTATTTACGAAACGAAAATATTTAGTGATTACGTTACATATTACAAGCTTTAAGTTTTTGGAACGAATAAGTTTTTCTAACTATGCAACTAACTACATTACTATAGATAAAATTTCCTCCATACTTTATTCAGGCTTAGGACTGACTGCGTCGAATAATTCATTATAATGAAATGTTATGCAGGCGTATTTAGAAGTTAATTTGTTTTATATATGTCACCGTATTTTTGTGAAAACCGTTAGTTTATAATCTCTCTAGCGAGATTGTAAACTCCCCGATAAATTGTGAACTGAATCATACTACTTACAATATAACGTATTCATTTTCGATAGTTTATAATCTATCCGCAACAAACCGTCATATTGCAAACGAACCTGCACTTGCCGACAGGGTTCACAATCTGTCCGCTTTTATCACTCGTAATATTGTGAACCGTCCCTGATTGGTCAGTCTTGGTGGTAGTTCGTTCTGTGTCCATAGAGTTAGAAAACAAACATAGGAGTCAAATAAAAGAAATGCACATTTAATATTTTGAGATCAAATATGTGAATCAATATATTTTTTTATTACGAAACGATATTAACAATCAACTCTATTTTACGTATAGTATTAAAATATAAATCAAAATAAAGGAACAGAAAACATAACACAAATTGTTGAAAAATCAAGTAGGTATGTAGTTTTTTCAATTAGGACAAAAGTAGGAAATACAAGAAAAAAAACATTTATTGTTACATGTTTGACATGAGTTGTGGCACCTGGAGTTACATAAAACATAAGCTTTCTTACAACTACAGTTATTGGAGGCATATAGTCCTTTTTTATTGTCTTTCAATTGCATTGTTTCATTCCTTGGCCGCCGAATCAAGAAGACATTGATGCTATAGTTCTTAACGGCAATTTGATAACACTTTGGATTCTTATAGTTGTCCATTCCTTTTTTTTTGTTTTTTCATTAAGTCCGGTGTAGTACTTTTGTAACTCTATGTAAAAAAAATCTTGATCAACAACTGGTATATCAGCGTTTTGTAGAATACTAGAATCAATATCCATCATTTTTAATTGGATATAGTTTCACAAATATAATCAAAACTGTTTACTTACGCGAGAAATTATATTAAAACGTGAAAGTATAATTCAGGTTATGTTCGGCTACTAACAGTTATTTATCACAGAAACTCCACTTATTATTTAAATCCTAGTTTATTTTCACAAATAATTGTAACATTATAATAACTTTCACTTATTTTATACACAAAATCTATTAAAACCACACAAAAATAATATTTGTTTACGTTCGATGCAAGTGATAACAAATGACAGCTAGATAAAGATGGCGGCGCGGGACATATGACGTTCAACCAATCAGCGCGCAAAGAGCATTCCGTCGCTGATGCCAGTTCACAATATAACGGTTTGTTGCGGATAGATTATAAACTATCGGAAATTAATACGTTATATTGTAAGCAGTATGGTACAGTTGACAATTTATCGGCGAGTTTACAATCTCGCTAGGGAGATTATAAACTAACGGTTTTCACAATAATACGGTGACATATACAAAGATTCACAGTTTTAATTACATATTTTTTTGCACTTTTTATTTTTTGTCTCTAAACACTACTTCAATATTTTAACACTATTAAGGTTTTCATCTATTTACACTTTTTAAGTGTAAAAACTAATCAATAAGTAATCAGTTTTGATATTTTGATGGTTTTGATTGTTTCTTTTCACTAATTAAATCTTTTCGGATCAAGATTGACGTTTACGTACGTTAATTGGGCAACTTTGTTTCAGCTAGCTGTGTGTGGCGGTTATTAATAGTAGTAGACCTGTCTTACTGAATATCCGCTCGCATGGCACTGATGTTGCCATTATGTTACCGTATTTGCGCAGAAACACGGTAATGTTGGGGTAAATGTGGCAGTTTAGTCGCCACCATTTCATAGGGCAATTAAATGTGCCATTTTCGTTAAACATCGGCAATACATCATCTTTGACGTAGGAAATTCTTTGATCGCACGTGACAAAGGTGTGTCTACCACTTGCTGCGTACCTACAATACTATTTAAAATAGACCAGGGTGAGAATTTGTCCCGTTCTGGTATGGCAAAAGAGACTGAAGTGGATTGCTGCGCATCATTTTCTGTACGTCGCTGTCTAATAATAGTCGCGACCAACTCTTCCACGGATTTTTGCGTTTACAGTCATTTATATCCAAGAATACATTAATTTTGTATCTCGGGTCTTAAATGGTACATATGGAAAATGTACCGCTTCTCTCGATTTCTTCTAATCTTTTATCAAAACCTGTCCGAAGATCTATAATTATACTATTTGATATTCGTAAAGCCCTCCAAGAGATGTTGGTCGCAAGAATCCTTAAGACAGCGTGTCATGACGATGATCGTACTGGCAGTCATGTAAATTTCACCACGGCTTTGGTGGCTTCATCAAAAGACTTTAAAATCTTGCACAGTTCTTTAAATATTTTCCACTCTTCTACAGATAAGACTGGTAAATCTTTTTTTAGATTGGCGATAGTGGCACATGTATAATTTTCCAACTCAACCAATCGACTAACATATAAAACGTAGAGTTCCACCTCGTTGGTACTTTGTGGATCAACCGCTTTGGTGTATTATCTGGCTTCTCGTGTTTGCGCTTCTAATAATTTTTCTAAAGCTACTGTGCTCGTTTAAAAATGCCGGACGATAGTCTTCACCTTGTCTAAGGTAGCTTGGACTAGACGAAGGGCATCCTGAACTATTATGTTTAGGGTATGGCCAAATCATCATTAAGCTTCCACCCAATGTCGGCTTTGGCTTTCTTTACATTGGCTGCATTGTCACTTACAATAAAATTTATTTTATTTGTGACATCCCACTCGTTGGTCGTCTCAAGCAATGCAGCTTGGATATTTGCACTGCTGTGAGTGTCCAGAAATTCGGCATATTTTAATAAAAATGTTTTTAACTCGAGGTCTTTTGTTATGTAGTGCCCTATGTAGGGCGCTGGTATTAAATTAAACCCCCATAAACAATATGAACTGTATTTCAACGTAAAGGATTTACAGGAGTGGAGTGGAGCCAACACCCTGTTATGGCAATATAGGCATCGTTGACACGAGACGTCCATAAGTCCGTAAGAAGAAGTCTTCTTTTTTTGATGTACGTTTTTTCATATAAAGTAGGGGTTAAGTATTGGAAACAGATTTTCGAGACGGTAATTCGTATCCAGGTATGTGACGGGCAAATTTTTTAAAAGAACGTTCCTCTACTAATGAAAATGGATGAAAACTATCTATAAATAAATCGACAAGGTCATTATCAATTGCCTTTTTTTGTGATTGTGAAATTTTTTTAGCCGTTCCGTACCTATCGATGCGCTGTTGCATAGGGCGATAAGGTAGGGCACTTATGTTCACTGAATTCGAAATTTGTTGTGTATGTGTAGTGGAAATAGTGGCTAACGCAACATCTGAGCTGGACGACGAAGGCTCAGGATGGACATCGCTTGGGGTTTCTTTTCCATGATTTGCGTCTGGAGTCCTTGTTGCACTTTGTGGGGTTTTAGTACTGTTATCCCCAACGTCTCTAATATCAGAAGGTTAGATTTTGATGATGAAATAAATGAAATTCACTTGGTGATTTAACTACGTATATTCGACCATTCAATGGCGCAACCACACGGTAACTGCCTACAAATTTATGCGTATACTTAAAATACTTAATTGCATTATGATACGTCCCAACAATATTCCCCCCTTTACAAAAAATAACAGAACATTAAAAAATACAATATTTCAAAAAATTAAAAAATTACACATAAAAATACTTGAATATGAAGAATGGGGTGGACATATCATTCATTAAAATATGCACTACCTACGTACAAAATCTCATAAAAAATATAAGAAAACAAAAATACTTAGTTACTAAATTACCCAAAACGTTTAAATATTACACAAAAAATATTATAAGAAATCGTTACATCAACAAAAATACAACAAAAATTACCAAAAGGTTAACAATACTAACACAACAATGTTATAAGATGATAATACTTAAAAATAATAAAAAAAAAAATACAAATACGTTCAAAATTAACACAACTACAACGGAAATAGTTAAGTATAATTCATTAATATTCTTAATTAAAATACTCAACATTAATTATTGGAAATACCTTATAAAAAGTAAACATTATGTTACAGTACTATAACTTCCATAACATATCCACTGTGATGTATGCTGCTGTATCGTCTTGGCATCGTTGCGAACGGAATTCGACATCACAAACTCTGCAGAATGTCCTATGCTTTTTGTACAGTAACATGCATCTCCAATTATTAACAATCATTTTATAAATTCAATAATAGTACAGTTAGCTAAATTATATACTATAAAAATATGATTCACCATTTCATGAACTTTTCCGTACAATTTGGAACTTTCAAATTTTTTTTTACATATAAGCACTTGTAGTAACTGTTGCTGCAACTTGTTGCGGTATTGTTTGCACTTTCACTACTGGTGCAGAGAGGTTCGCCATGGTAACCTCTTTCTTTAACCCTGCTATGGCAATGGTAGCGTATACCCAACAACATAGCTACTGATAGTACGACAGCTATCACTATGAGAACTATGCCCAAGTTGTTTAATCTATTCTCAAGCGGTTCCGTTGACACCTGAGCTTGAGCTGTTGCTATGTTATCTCGTGAATGATAATTACCCAATCTATATTTTAACACAACCTTTTTCAATTATAATCGAAGATACAATGAATTTTTTTTGTCATAACTAATATAACCATCTTATATGATAACCCAAATAACTTTTAAACGAATTGCAATTATTGTAAAAAAATATTTCCAATCAATCTGCATAAATGCTGATGTGCAAGTCTGTTTCTACCTATGAGTACCTATTATTGCAATCTACTAAGTCTTGCACTTTGTACTATTGCACGACGAATCTATCGTTGACATGGATACAATTCTATACTACTCAATGCTGCCTCTAAGCCAAAAGGATTGCCCTCCAGCATTTACGCTTCGATGCTTTCTCTTGCGAGCTCATATCACTCGTTTCATTCGCGTCTGAGACCGGATTTGTTAATGGCCTTCACTGCTTTGAATGTTTCAGGTAATTTCCCCCCGAATAAGTATGAGTCAATATCCATCTCGTAGAGTTGAGTCTTGATTTATTTTTCAACAATTGAGGCACAATTGGTTTTTATCTACTGGAGAAGTAGTGGTTAAACTTTCTTGCGCAACCGCTGAGTCTGGACTCTGTGGATCTAGCGAAGCAGAGCCACCTTCAATAGGTTCAGGTGTGGTTCCCATTTGCTCGGAGTTTGGTTCAGCCTCCGTCTCCCCCCCAACATCAGTTGGGCGTAGGATCTCATCAGAATCATGTTCCGCTTGTGTCGAACTCAAGTGGGTTTCCGAAGCCTGGTTTGTACTGGCTGCCGTTATATCAGGCACATTAGATAAATCTCAAGCACTGTTACTATCTACGTCATAGTCCTTTTTAATTTGGTTCTTATGTCTATATACAGTTGAGTTACTTTCTGGAGCAAAAACTTCATACATTACTTGGCCGATTTTCTTCGAATCGTGCCGTTTATCCAATTATATTTTTGATTATTAAAACACTTCTTAATCAATGCTCGTTCATGAGGTTCAAAGTAGCTGAGAAAAATAGGGTTTGGGCAGTGCAATAGCTTTTATCCCTCCAAGCCAAAAGGATTGCCCTCCAGCATTCGCGTCTGAGACTGTGGCGTAGCGACCTTAATTTCTGAAGCGGATTTGTTAATGGCCTTCGCTGCTTTGAATGTTTCAGCCAACTTCTCCCCGAATAAGTGTGAGTCAATCTCCATCTCGTAGAGTTGAGTCTTGATTTCTTTTTCAATTGAGGCACATAAAACTCCTGAGTTTCATTGAATCCGCAAATTGGAGATCGCACATTATCTGAGCAGCTTCAAGAAGTGGTTTTCTAAATCAACACTATCCTCAACTCCAAACTTAAGTTTAAAAAAATAAGTGTATATAAAAAAATTGATAACACGTTTATAAAAATCTTAAATACAATAAAGTGTAGAACAGTAGGTTTATATGAAAAAAATATTAGAAAACATGTAACTAAAAGAATCTCAAATTACAATATTCCGTCGTGAAGACGGCGTAGATTTAGAATGTTATTTGTGACTATTACAATTAAGTGACAACCGGGACCAACGGCTTTACGTGCCTTCCGAAACACGGAAACGCGGTCACCCATTCAGGTACCGACCACGATGGTGGTAGCTTAACTTTGCCGATCGATTAAGAACGGCTAATCATGCTACACCACGAGCGCTTCCCTTGTAGTTGACTTTTGTAACACTTTAATAATGTTTATTTCGTCTAATTATATGATTGATGGATAAGCTAAATGAATACGACCGCGTTGCTGACCGGAAAAGTACGCACTGAGGTAAATGCACACATGGTGCGGCCTCGCTATATTAGTTGTTGGCTCAGCAAAACGGTGTTCGATCGGAATTGCATCGAACAGAAGTAGTACTACATAATATCTTCCTTAACAATAGTTTGTATCGTTTGTGTCTTATCGGATCTTCGTTTGTTGTAACATTGATTATAAATCTGGATGCAAAATTCTGAAGCACTCACACACACACACACACAGTTTCCTACTTCTATAAATTAAGAAAAGTGTAAGAATAGTAAAAACTAACGTTGTAGAATAATAGTGACTGCTGTATTTTTCGAAGTGAGAACTTTCTTGACCTTTGTTTAACTCATCTAGCTGTACGCTAGCATGTAATAAGCTATAAATGTTATTTGTGTTTGAAAGTTTCATAAATGGGGTTTTCTCTTATGTTCTGTTGAGCACATGCTGAGATAGATATAACAGTTCACTTATTAGTCATTCGAGATCTATTGAAAAAGATTGTAATCGATTGGCGTAAAAGCAGCCTGATGGTCGCTTGACACGGCGCGTGGTGCACGCGCCACGCAGAGTCGATTTCTACGAGCAAGCACGCGCCACCCGCGAGCTCGAGTCACCCGTTCACACGGGCGCGGCGAGGCGCGACGCTCGTTGGATTGGAACCCTCTGCGCCGCATATCGAGACACGCAACGAACAATGTCGCACCTCCAGCCATGGAGCAATTGAAAACGACAATTAAATTGAAATTTTATTAAATTTTTTATGTCCTTCAAAGCAATGGCACCGTCCTTTAATTTACATTTTATTCTGATCCAGGCATCATGCTGGTCATTCTTATTTTTGTGCTCCCCACTTTTCGAGTTCCACAAAGATGGTTCGTTCTCATATAATGTTAAACTATTCGGCAATCGTGTCACTCGACCACTCCATATTTAAGCACTGTCGAACGCTTCGAGATGAAATGAACGCACAGAACACTATTACTCCTAGCGGAGAAGAACATCAACTTCATATTAAAAAAATGCTTACATGGAAACACACTAGCGCTAGTACTTTTTACAATAGTCAAAATTAAATTTTGATAATAATCTGTGCGCGAATAGACACATTAATATTACACTAGCGCTACCGTTTATTCCATCTTAAACTAGTAGGGCGCGGTAGCTTAAAATACTATTTATAATATTGGCAAATAAAACAAGGATTGTATATACATAACAAAATATTTTACTGATAATACATTTGTAATCAAAACCTTAAATTAATCTAATTTTAATTATTCTACAAACTTAACACGTTTTCACGTTTTTTTTTAAATATTTTTGTTTTCCATGATTTTGGATGCTTCTTCAATAAAATCATTATTTTTTAGCCCACAAAACCGTTTTTTTTTATACCTCTTAGTTGGCAAACAAGCATACGGCCTGCCTGATGGTAAGCGGTTACCGTAGCCTATGGACGCTTGCAACAACAGGGGTATCACTCGCGCGTTGCCGACCCTGAAGAAACCGCTTCACACCCTTTTTGAAGAACCCCATGCTGTACTCCATTGGGAAAACCACGGCAGGGAGCTCATTCCACAGTCCGAGCGCCCGCGGAAGAAAACTCCTTTTAGCCCGCACAGTTCGAAACAATTCTGGTTTCAATGTGTGTGGATGGACTCCCTGTCGATGGCGAGAGTTGCGATGGTGGAAGGTAGCTGTGGGCATCATCTTAAACAATTCTTCAGAACACTGTCCGTTGTACAAGCGGTAGAACACACATAAGGAGGCAAAGTCTCTCCTCAGACTGAGTGGCTCTAAACCGCTTGTGAGCTCGGGATCGTCAACAATTCTGATGGCACGTCGCTGAACCGAGTCAGACTCAAGCTGGTACCCAGGAGCTCCCGCCCATAGATGACAGCAGTACTCCATATGAGTACGGACTTGCGACTTATAAAGTTGCTGCCTTTGCCCCGTTGTGAAGTACTGCCTCGCTCTGTTGAGCACTCCAAGCTTTTTGGATGCCAGCTTAACCTTGTCCTCCAAATGACTTCGGAACAACGTCGCTAGAGATGTCGACGCCAAGGATCCCGATGCTTTGACTGATATTCAAGGAAGTGTTCTGGAATTTTGGAGCCACAGACCATGGGATTTTCTTCGCGTTTTATAAGCATATAGCAAATGTACTTTTAATAATTGTTTCAATTTTTGTAGCGTAATGTTCCACACGTTAAGTCAATCATATTTTTAATTTTCTGTTAATATTATATGTAAATTCAACTTAATATATTCTTCGTGAGCATATTGTTTTAGATAATTGTTTATCATATTTGCAGCATTTTCAACCATTTTACAAAAACCGGACGTAATTTAGACAACATGTAACGTTTGTTCGGATCTGCTAGCATAATATTTTTACAAATGGTACAATTAAGAGCCATCTTTTTAATAATGAATCCGCAAACATAAACACATGCTTGCATTTCTCCAGAACACTGAGGCATATCTTCTAGCCCTTCTTCACTTTCAAATTTTGATTTTTTGATTTTGATTATGATCTTCTTTTATCTGTTTCAACTCTATATATAGAATAGGGAATAAATTTAGAAAATAAACGATTAATAATGTTTATGATAGAAACCAATACTTTTTTTAGAGACTAGATATCTCGCGCGGTTTCACCTGCGTTCCCGTTTTAAAAAGTAGCTTATACTCGGCGATAATGTAGCTTCCTATTAATGTAAGAATTTTTCGAATCTGACTGGTAGTTCCAGAGATTAGCCCGTTTAAACATACAAAAAAACTCTTCCGCTTTATTATATTAGTATAGATAGCTGTTCCGACGACCTGGTCAGAGTCGCTGGGCACCGCTGGATGCAAGCGGCCCAAAACCGTTCGAAGTGGAAGGCTATGGGGGAGGCCTATGTTCAGCAGTGGACATCCATAGGCTGATATGATGATGATGATGAGATAGCTGTTCTCCGTTGTTTCATCCGCGTTCCCAAGATAAATAGCCTATAATATTCCTTCTAGTGAAAGAAAGCTTCCTATTAGTGAAATATTTTTTCGAATCAGACTGTTGGTTCCAGAGAACCAACAGTCTGAAGAGAGCAGGGGGCTTATTCCCGAAACTGATTCGATTTCGATTTTGTTTTTGATTCGAATTCGTTTCTGATTTGAACTTGATCCAAAATCGTACTCCCGAGCAAATTCGAATTGTAAACAGAGATCGACTTACGTTCGAGTGTTATCAGCGTCGTTAACTGTATCCGGCTCGTTACGTCATCATCAAGTGTCTATTTGTCTTTGGTGAAATTCTTTTATGCGGTTGAATATTTTTGCTTTTTTTGCCATTTTCTTACATAAAATACTATTTGCTATTGTTTTTAATACACATGTTAGGTTAAAAATTAAAATATCATCATATTTTAATAATATTTTTGGTATAAAGAGTGACCATATACAATACCTACGATACGAACAACGTGCGAATGGCGCGGTCGGTGTCAAATTTCAAAATGTTGATAGCTAACTTCAACTTTGTGCGCCTGCTTCTACAAGTACAATGTTTTGGTTAGTTTTAATATTTTGATAAACGTGTGTTAATAGGTAAAAGTTTTAATTGAAGTGATTCATGGATTGATAATTTTAGTGTGTGTTTGTGAATAACGTGTACCTATATAATATTTCAGAGTGCATCTAAATAATTATTATAAAATACGCCAAATCATGGGCCAAGGTAAGAGCACCACAGAGAACACTTGAGATAACGTAAACACTTATGCAAACCGAATAGAGGTGTAGTGCATTGCCTTGTTTGTTTATAATATATCACTCCATTATTTGGCCATTTCCTAACTTATTCCTCGTCGTATGTATGTCCATTCGGTTCGCTTGTTCAAGAACATTGAAAAATATCGCAATGCGAGCCATAATAGCGACGAATTTTAAGTAATATAACAATAAATCAAACTCAACAATCTCACTCGAACCATAGAAAGTAACTATTTTGCTATCGTGTAATTTGACGTTTAGTTTCGATCCTACGACTCGATACATAACTGTTATCGAGAGTGGAGAGTAAGGATTATTCGATCCCAATTCGATCCTAACGAATATTACGATCGTAGTTAGTTCCAATTAGAGCCACCGCACGATCGTGCGCTCGTGTTGAATTCAAGAGTACGGATAGGCATTAGATTCGAATGAAACTCGATTGATTCAGAACTCGAAGCTGTCGGGAGTAAGCCCCCAGAGCGGAAGAGTTTTTTTGTTTGTTTAAACGGGCTACGTTTAAACAAACAAAAAAACTCTTCCGCTTACTTTTTTTTTAAACGTATTTTAATTCCTTACAAATATATTTAAACGTTTTAAATTTAGAATAAAGCGATTTGTTCCGCACATTATCTGAGCAGCTTCAAGAAGTGGTTTTCTAAATCAACACTATCCTCAACTCCAAAATTAAGTAAATACGTGTGTGTATAACTTAAAATCTAACTACTTCAAAAAATAAGTGTATATAAAAAATTGATAACACGTTTATAAAAATCTTAAATACAATAAAGTGTAGAACAGTAGGTATATATGAAAAAAATATAGAAGACATGTAACTAAAAGAATCTAATTTACAATATTCCGTCGTAAAGACGGCATAGATTTAGAATATAATGTGTGATTTTTAATTTCATCGCAAGACTCATCGATCGACGAGACCCTTGTGGTACGACTGCTGAATATGAAGACTTTTGTAACACTTTAATAATGTTTATTTCGTCTAATTATATGATTGATGGATAAGCTAAATGAATACGACCGCGTTGCTGACCGGAAAAGTACGCACTGAGGTAAATGTACACACATGGTGCGGCCTCGCTATATTAGTTGTTGGCTCAGCAAAACGGTGTTCGATCGGAATTGCATCGAACAGAAGTAGTACTACATAATATCTTCCTTAACAATAGTTTGTATCGTTTGTGTCTTATCGGATCTTCGTTTGTTGTAACATTGATTATAAATCTGGATGCAAAATTCTGAAGCACCCACACACACAGTTTCCTACTTCTATAAATTAAGAAAAGTGTAAGAATAGTAAAAACTAACGTTGTAGAATAATAGTGACTGCTGTATTTTTCGAAGTGAGAACTTTTTTGACCTTTGTTTAACTCATCTAGCTGTACGCTAGCATGTAGTAAGCTATAAATGTTATTTGTGTTTGAAAGTTTCATAAATGGGGTTTTCTCTTATGTTCTGTTGAGCACATGCTGAGATAGATATAACAGTTCACTTATTAGTCATTCGAGATCTATTGAAAAAGATTGTAATCGATTGGCGTAAAAGCAGCCTGATGGTCGCTTGACACGGCGCGTGGTGCACGCGCCGCGCAGAGTCGATTTCTACAAGCAAGCACGCGCCACCCGCGAGCTCGAGTCACCCGTTCACACGGGCGCGGCGAGGCGCGACGCTCGTTGGATTGGAACCCTCTGCGCCGCATATCAAGACACGCAACGAACAATGTCGCACCTTCAGCCATGGAGCAATTGAAAACGACAATTAAATGACAATTTTACTAGCGCTACCGTTTATTCCATCTTAAACTAGTGTAGGGCGCGGGAGTTTAAAATACTATTTATTTATATTGGCAAATAAAACAAGGATTGTGTGTATACATAACAAAATGTATTACTGATCTTATGATACATTTGTAATCAAAAACTTAAATTAATCTAATTATTCTACAAACTTAACACGTTTTTTTAAATATTTTTGTTTTCCATGATTTTGGATGCTTCTTCAATAAAATCATTATTTTTTAGCTTACAAAACCGTTTTATAAGCATATAGCAAATGTACTTTTAATAATTGTTTCAATTTTTGTAGCGTAATGTTCCACACGTTAAGTCATATTCTAAATTTTCTGTTAATATTCTATGTAGATTCAACTTAATATATTCTTCGTGAGCATATTGTTTTAGATGATTGTTTATCAAATTTGCAGCATTTTCAACCATTATTCAAAAACCGGACGTAATTTAGACAACATGTAACGTTTGTTCGGATCTGCTAGCATAATATTTTTACAAATGGTACAATTAAGAGCCATCTTTTTAATAATGAATCCGCAAACATAAACACATGCTTGCATTTCTCCAGAACACTGAGGCATATCTTCTAGCCCTTCTTCACTTTCACATTTTGATTTTGATCTTCTTTTATCTGTTTCAACTCTATACATAGAATAGGGAATAAATTTAGAAAATAAACTATAAATAATGTTTATGATTGAAACCAATACTTTATTGAGAGACTAGATATCTCGCGCGGTTTCACCTGCGTTCCCGTGTTAAAAAGTAGCTTATAATACTCGGCGATGTAGGTTATCAATAATCGTCCAACGTCCTTGTAGAGATTTTAGGGCATCCTCAAACTCCCATTTATTTTGCATTTGATCTATATCTATGGTATTTACAGTTCGCATGAAGGCTTTAAAAATAATGGTTTGCTTTTTAATCTTCTCATCCATCTTACTGTAGCCTCCTGACGCAGTATTACTCTGGTTCCGGGCTTCTTCATCACGCGAGGTCCCTGGTTCTACAGCTGGTACACTTAGTCTGGCGCTGCTTCTCTGCTGTATTGGTATTTCTGGTTGAGACTTGGTGGATTGCTTCTCAATGGTATTCTTAATTAATTCCTTCGTACTTATATAAATCTGTTGACCCGTTTCGAAGCAATTTTTCTTAAAATGGGCGTGGTCAAATTTTCCGAGGTCACATATTTTTTCGTGGTTACGTAGGTAATCTTTCCAATACGTTTCCAATATGTCTAACCTGCGTTTACAGCTGTCGATGGTATTCCTATCACTGCCTTCCTTCTTTTCTTTCTTTGCCTTTTGTCGGGCCAGTTGGCGCAGTTGGTTAAGACGTGGCGTCTTAACCTATAGCGCCGCAGGTCGTGGGTTCGATTCCCACACAGGACATGCATTTGTGTGCATGAACATGTCTGTATGTCCTGAGTCTGGGTGTAATTATGTATAATAAGTATGTATTTACAAACAAAAAAAAAGTAGTATATGTATTATATCAGTTATCTGGTTTCCATAGTACAAGCTTTGCTTAGTTTGGGATCAGATGACCGTGTGTGAGGAATGTCCCAGGATATTTATTTATTTATTTCTTAAAATTACATAGAAGTTTAGTCAGAGCCTCGTAAATCTTAGTTTGGTTAAGGAAATAACTTTCCATGGTGGTAATGGTGAGGTTCTTACAAGAATTTAAAAATAATGGTTTGATCTGACCTGGTTATCTCCTCACGATACTCCTCAGTATAATCACTGCAATCCTGACGGACAATTCACTATATTCACTAGTTTTTACCCGACTGACCCGGAAGGAGGGTTATTAAGGTCTTCGATTTTACGATAACTGTTATGGTTTAGTCACTCGCGAACCGAAGCCTTTGCTCGAAGGACCTTATCGAAGGTCACTGGTTTCTTAACGCTCGAAGGACCATGTAGAAGGTCACTGGTTTTTTAACGATCGAAGGACCATGTAGAAGGTCACTGGTTTTTTAACGCTCGAAGGACAATGTAGTCTCGGCGCTTAGACTCCTTCTTGGTTAGGGTAATGGTTTGTAAGTTATAAATAGTCTGGTTTTCAATGGTTTATTAGAAACTAACACAATGGTACACAAAATGGTAAGCACGTAAACTAAATGGTTTATGGTATACAAAATCGTATGGCAAAATGGTTATTGAATACGCGATCTAAGTTGATTTGGTGTTGGTTTGATGGAGGCGAACCGCGTACTGACTTAAATTAGGCGTACAAAATGTACGCGTGTAAAAAGTGCATTAGGTGCATAAACGTTGATGAGCTGTTCGGTTGTGTAACTCCGAACAATGTAGCTTCCTATTAATGTAAGAATTTTTCGAATCTGACTGGTAGTTCCAGAGATTAGCCCGTTTGAACAAACAAAAAAACTCTTCCGCTTACTTATTTTTTAAACTCCTTACAAATTTATTTAAACGTTTTAAATTTAGAATAAAGCGATTTGTTCCATTTAGTTTGGGTACTAAAAATATAGACGACAGGAATTGGTTTTCATGAGGTGAACACTTCGAAATGCGGAAATTTCTTTGTTCTTGTTTCGAACACTTTTTTCTGCAGTAACACCGATTTATTCAAGAACCAAAATTGAAGTAAAAACTGAACTTAAACTGAACTAACTGAACTGACTGAACTAAAAAATGCGTTGTGATATCTATTTATAGCAATGTGGAATTGCGGTGGCGATGGGGGTAATCGCTTAAATTCCAGTATTGTGTAACAAATTAAATTTATTTATAACAGTTCGTGTATTTAGACAAGGTTTAGCGTAATCGACGGGATCCAAGGAAAAAGGAATTTTGTATCCTTGAATCCATGATAACACAGTGGAATCATCTGTAATTTCCATCCATTGCTGTACAAAATATTGTAATCGACCTTCAAAGCGTACCTCGTCTACTGGCGCCTCCGTGGGCGCTGGCGCGGCGGCGGCGACTGGTCCACTGCTTCCCGATGTTGAACGCGACTCCTCGTAACGACAGTGCGCGGCTGGTTCTGGGCTGCCCTGTGCCCTGCATCGGTCTTGCCCGTTTGTATCCGTTGCAGGGGCCTCCAGTTTCCCTGACCTTGATTTTTATTTTTAATAAAATTATTTTTATATAATTGCGGATAGTAGGGATGGATCTTTGTTTTAAATCTGTTCCTGATTTTTTGATAGTGGAGAAGCAATTGACTTCTTCATTTTAGTTAGCGGTTTAGTGGACTGTATCATAAATAGGTATTAAATTGGAATTAAAGCTTTACTTCTAAAGACTATTGAGGGGCTAGGAAATGCAGCCGTGCTGGGGTTTTTGGAGTATCACGAAAGGTTCCACAGGCTGCAGAATGATGGACACATGCACTTACTTGATAAATCTCTTTCAGCGACGTTCTTCAAAATGCCACCATATCGTGGACAAATCGTGGGCGGCTCGCGCGGCCAGCGCGATTGAAATTTCCTTCTTAAATTGTTGAAAACTCACAAATTTACACAGCACTATATCTAGATAATGTTAATTACACGTTTCACAGTTTATTTTTAATATTTTGGAGGCGGATGGACCCTTAAAGTTTCGATTAATCACGCGCGACGAAAGTTAGTGTGTTGCGGTTGAAGACATTAAAGTAACGGTGAGAATTTTGTCGTTGTACGATGCAGTTGCGCGTGTATGAGTGACGCACACATATATATTTCGGTGCATGTAGAAAGGAAGGGATGCGGAAAAGGAAATAATGTTTACAAGTTTATAATGCTCGTTACGTTAAAAAACCAACAGATAGCTTTAGCGGACTTTAACTTGTCTGTTAAATTCTCCCCAAATATATACATATTTATCCCGAACAGTGTCTGTCATATCGCTATTTATTGACGAAATAATAAAGTGACGGCGGGTTTTAGTCTCGTTATAATGGCTGTCACTTAGGAGGCGACATGCATCGCTGATTGGTTTTAGAACCTTCTGTGGAGTAAAGTTATTTTCTAAAATGCTACAGACAGCTTGTGAAAGAGCCACTATAGCTAAGTTTGGTTTTATCTCCAGTATACTATCCCGTTTTACAAGATTTTCTGCCATAGCGGCCTTAGTTTCCGGATTGAGTAATGGCGCCTTTAGCATTTCACATCATCAGCCTATAATGTCCCACTGCTGAGCACAGGCCTCCTTTCACAAATGAAGGTGAAAGGGAATGGGCAATATTCCACCACGCGTGCCCACTGCGGATCGGTGGAGGTAGGCTTTGAAATACCACTAGGCGGTCACCCATCCAGGTACCGACCACGACAGGCGTAGCTTAACTTTGCCGATTGATTAAGAACGGCTAATCATGTTACACCACGAGCGCTTCATAGCATTTCACAATTAGATGGAATTAGGTACTCTTTTAATAGTTTTTCTTTAATTTCTTTAGGTAAGCCTTTTAACAAAATTTCATTCCACTGACGAAATGTGGGCAATATTTTATAGAGTATATTTTTTACTGTCGGAGCACTGTTATTTGACTGTCGCCTTTTGGAAATAGTGCCATAATTTGTGGCTGTAATCAAGCTTTTTCTTAACTCCATCCATTCACTGCAATCCCTTTGTAGAACAGTGCTTCTTTCCTTTTTGTCTCTATCATTTGTCATAACTTTTAAATTGTTAAGGAAGTATTTTTTTGCCGTTTCCAATTGTATCGAACTTATATCTGGAGCCGAACTCGTTGGCCCATAGTTGTGTTGTTCAGTTATACCATCAAACTTACTTACCTTTTTTCTGGGATGTTCCCTGTTCAATATCCTTTTGAGTAACATCCATTCACTTTTCCTCTAGGACTTCTTATCATCTCTTGTTAAATGAAACTACGGCAGGAGAACATATTACTTGATAGTCCCGTCTCAGTGATAAATTTACTCTTTTACCACCTATAAATTTAGCAATGACGCTATTGAAACGTTCGACTACATTTGTGTCGACATCTTCTATGAGACTACGAGCTTTACCTGCAATGATAGCGTTGACCCGAAACAGGAAAATAGTGTTCTGAATTTCTTTGTACGATTAATAAGATTTTTTATCTTTTGAGCAGTTGTAACCATTGCAAAGTCTATGATCCCCATAAGCATGTGCCACCGAATTTGTAATATCATTATGTAGTAAATTTTGGAGACATTTTTGGAAATATCGGCATTTTTGTGAAATTTTATAGATATCACTATTACTTTTCGCATGCTCATTACTTTCTCATATTCTCGGTATATAATCACTTTTTTCGGTACATAACCCGTTCTGTTGTTTTCGGTTAGAAGGATCTCCGGAATATCCGCATCTTTTAGGTAGGCACATCCCAGATAATTACCTAAGGGTTGTTCATCTTCGCAACCTCCGCCTTCAAGGTTTTGTTTGTTTGGACCCGCGACTTGACCAAGCTGAGGTCTTCTTTAGTGCCACTGCTTAAAATGACCTGGTTTTTGCCTTTCCTAAACCTGGCCACCTTTGCCCCATTTGTTTTGGTATCCCACGCCAACCTTATTCTCTCTATCAGGTCGTCCCCGGTGTTTTGGGGTTGGATGACGAGACTATCATGGTGTGATTCAGTCTGAGTGGGGGTGGTCTCGCAGCAATGTGCACGTAGGTTGCAGCTGGCTTCGGATCTGCTGTTATGGCCGGTTTTGGTATTTTAGCTGGGCCGGGTCGATATAATGACACTTTATGATGGGCCCTACTCAACAACCGTTTATTGATATGTTCCTCAAATTTAAAAAAGGACACACTGGTCACGATTTCAGGAATTTCATTGTAAAATTGGATACAATTCCCAAGAAAGGACTTTTTTACTTTAGCTAATCTGCACAAAATCTAGGAACAGTTATTTTGTCTTTGTTTTTATCATGATAATCACAATTGGTTGGAAAGAAAGTAATGTTTTTTAGAACAAATAATATTTTCAAAAATGTACTGCGAGAGCAAAGTTAATATATTAATTTCCGGAAATACATTTCGTAGAGATTCGCGAGAACCCAAACAGTAGATGGCGCGATTTGCCCTTTTTTGTAATACAAAAATTGATTGAAACTCTGAGCAGAGCCCCACAGCAAAAGACCATCAGGCAAAATAAATTAATCTGGCTTTATTTATGTCCGTCAGTTGCCTTAATTTGCTGTCTGCAAAAGAAGCGGAGCTCAATTTACCACCTAAGGCTTCCAAGCACCCCACTGCAATCTACAGACCAAGAAAAACAGTCTTTATCTACTACATTAAGTTTACTATCATCCACAATAACATTGGTATCAACTGACTGAATGCGATCACGTAAGAGCCAAGCATCCTAATCAATCCCAAAATCAGATAATTCCTCCAGTACAATATCTTGGTATATTTCTATGGTATACATTCCATTTTGTAAATGTTCGCTGCAGTAAGACTGTGCCAGCTTCTAGCGGTAGGTTGTAGTGCGTGGAGTTGGGTGGCAAAAACACAAAACGTATATTGTGCTCTTAAAATTTTGTAATTATATTTATATTCATGAGCGATGATAAATTATCTCCAATTAAGTCTTTAGGAGCGGTTGTTTCAACTGCTCATGGTAAAATCATGGTATTAAACCAATCTTCGAACGTATCTGTATCAAACCAGCCCGATTTGGTTGTCAGGTTCAAGTCCATTAGCACACCAATTAGTCCATAAATTATCAGCTTAGTAGTGTCACACTCCCGGTCCCCGGTGAACCAGGAGGGACAAAAAAAAAGAAAGATGAATCTCTAATGTGAGATTTACACTGAAGGTGTTGAATCTCCTAAATGGTTGTTGAGGAATGGAACACATGCACTGCAATAAAAAGATATATATTCCTGATAATGCTTTATTCTTTATTTCTACAAAAATATATGCTCAGTCGACAGGGGTCGCTTGGTGAGGTTCTGTTTATATAGGTTAAGGTTACACGTTACAAAAAAAAGAATACTTGTAATCTAGTTATACTAGTATCGAGATTATAGATTATCTGATTATACCACCAAAATTATATATTGAGAAACTATGACTCTTTACAAATATATTCCTGCTGATGTGGCATTGCATCGGCACACTCGGGGAACTTCCTGCTTGTGAACCGGACAGGTACCACCTTCCAGTTCAGGCCAAAACCGTACCGCAGACAGATGAATCACATCAATCCAAACTCATGATGTATATAAGGTATATGTTATGAAATCCTTATGTAGATAGGATCATGGAGAAAAATTAAATTGTCACAGATGAAAATAAAGATCCATACTATTTAAGATACAACTTGATGAAAAATACAACTTGAAGTAAAATACAACCCATTGCTGAAACAATAAAGATAAAATGCCATTAGTACATTTTATAGGTTAATCAGGTGGTCTCATACAATGGTGGGGAAACTTACCAGATTATTTCCTCGGACATTTCCAATAATGCTGCATCCCACCCCTTCCTTATGTGGTTTTCAGTACATTTTTAACTAAATGCTGAAAAGGAAACATGAATATGAATGACAACCATAAAAATATATTTGTCGACATTCGATTATGAAATCAAAACATATCACTCACTCACCTGAATATGTTGGTGCTAATTAAAGAGTAAATTAAGCCTTACATGGCCATTAAACCGCAATACAAAATAAAATTTGATCTCAACACTGCCCGGTGTTCCCAGCACCTGCTTGAAATGAAAATTCCAAAACTCCATTCAAAAAGTTACCAATTAATGAACACTCAAATCGCAATTCGAACGAATCCTTTTGTTTGTATGAAAAATCCGAACCTAACACACTCGAAGTTGACTTCGTTGGTTCTGTAAACAAAGCTGAGCGCTGCTTAGCTGCCTCCTGTATCCTACACTTTTAAAACTGAAATTGTGTTTATTTCAACCAATGCTAATTGTTGAGCAAAGATAGGTCTAATATTATGCAACAATATTTCCAAAATTGATGCCTCAGGCAATGGTGACTTTAACCGTGAGATCATGCAGAACATAACGGAGAAATAAATATGAACCGGTTCATCAACCCCTTGAGTCCTGGACCTTATTTCCCCCATAAGACGGTAGTCATAGTCTACAGGATCAAATTCGTCAAGAATTATTTGTTTTAATTCCACCCAACAGGACACCTGTTCACGAATTCCTCGATACCACAAAAGTGCCTGATCAACAAATAACTCCGCTGCTGAATTAAAAATTTTTGAATCTGAAACGCCATAAGACCGCTTCAGTTCCTCTACACGTTCTAAAAATGTGCGTGGATCTGTAACACCATTAAATTTATGATTCCATTTCGCCACATTCTTATCACCAGCACATTCCACTACAGATGCGGAGATCACTGGCTCAGCCGCAGACTCCAATGAAGAACCTGTAGGTTGTGACCGCTCTAAACGTGCAAGTATATTTTCTAAGTTTATATTTAAGTCAGACAGCTTCAAAACGACTGCTGGATCAGTAGACTGAATCCGCATCAACCTATGGTACAAATGATACCCTAAGGCTCTGCACCTAGCTGCAGTGTGCCTTTCTGATGGCTTCTCACATTTGTCGCTGAGATAAGTTAATTCATTTAACTTTATCGCAACAACCGAAAGATCATACAGTGGATCCCGTTCCGTTTCTGAAATATCCTCAGTTGGACACTCTTTAATGAGTTGCCGCAATTGCTTACGCAAACCCTCAACCGTAGAAGCTGGAACTTCAGAACGAATTTCAACCTCATAAATAAGTTCATCCTTTTTTAAAGAATGGAATTGAATTGGCCTGTACGCCATACTGAATATTTAAAAAAAAAATTATTGAAGAAAAAAAAATGTTAAACAAAAAATATTTCCCGATAGGCTGTTCGGTGTTAAATTGCTTGGTGGTATAGCCGTTACAGTGTTACTTACGTACTACAACAATTTCCCTTAGTATTATAAACCTTTAACTAAATGTTATAACTTTCACTTAATAAACAATATTTAAAAAAAAAACTAAAAGTTTTTTAAAATCTTTTAGAAAGATTTGTTAAATGAAAATAAAAATATTTAAACAATAATTTTTTTGCAAAGCTCTCTCTAAACACTTGTTTGTTTTAATAAATCTAAATAATTGCTTAATTGATTGTTATTGTTAACTATCTAATAACTTTATATAAAAAAAATATCCAAAATAAATTTTAATTTATAGTAAGTGAATGTTCGACACGTTCTATAATTTGCTATACACAATTTCACACAAATACCTGTGATGGAAATGTTGGTGGTATAACCTCAAAAAAAAATGTGCATGTGCAACAACCAAAATTACATTTTTTTTTACCATAAGAAACAATTTAATTGCACAACAATTTAATGTAACCATTATAAAAACATTATATAAAGAAAAAACAATGTGGGCGCCATTTGTCACACTCCCGGTCCCCGGTGAACCAGGAGGGACAAAAAAAAAAAGAAAGATGAATCTCTAATGTGAGGTTTACACTGAAGGTGTTGGATCTCCTAAATGGTTGTTGAGGAATGGAACACATGCACTGCAATAAAAAGATATATATTCCTGATAATGCTTTATTCTTTGTTTATACAAAATATATGCTCAGTCGACAGGGGTCGCTTGGTGAGGTTCTGTTTATATAGGTTAAGGTTACACGTTACAAAAAAAAGAATACTTGTAATCTAGTTATACTAGTATCGAGATTATAGATTATCTGATTATACCACTAAAATTATATATTGAGAAACTATGACTCTTTACAAATTATTATAATAAGGAAACATTAGAAATACCTTATATGCCAGGTTTACTTTATATTACTAACTTCCTGCTGATGTGGCATTGCATCGGCACACTCGGGGAACTTCCTGCTTGTGAACCGGACAGGTACCACCTTCCAGTTCAGGCCAAAACCGTACCGTAGACAGATGAATCACATCAATCCAAACTCATGATGTATATAAGGTATATGTTATGAAATCCTTATGTAGATAGGATCATGGAGAAAAATTAAATTGTCACAGATGAAAATAAAGATCCATACTATTTAAGATACAACTTGATGAAAAATACAACTTGAAGTAAAATACAGCCCATTGCTGAAACAATAAAGATAAAATGCCATTAGTACATTTTATAGGTTAATCAGGTGGTCTCATACAATGGTGGGGAAACTTACCAGATTATTTCCTCGGACATTTCCAATAATGCTGCATCCCACCCCCTTCCTTATGTGGTTTTCAGTACATTTTTAACTAAATGCTGAAAAGGAAACATGAATATGAATGACAACCATAAAAATATATTTGTCGACATTCGATTATGAAATCAAAACATATCACTCACTCACACTGAATATGTTGGTGCTAATTAAAGAGTAAATTAAGCCTTACATGGCCATTAAACCGCAATACAAAATAAAATTTGATCTCAACACTGCCATCTCCTCGGCATTTAGTTGACAACAGGAACGAAACCTACGGTGTTCCCAGCACCTGCTTGAAATGAAAATTCCAAAACTCCATTCAAAAAGTTACCAATTAATGAACACTCAAATCGCAATTCGAACGAGAAATACCAAATTTTCACTTACAATAAGGTCTAATAACCCTTTAGAACTTATTTAAAAAATATTACAGAATTTCTACGACCCTAATTAACCAAAATTAAAACAAAACTCTTGAACTTCAAATCTCCCAAACTTATGAAAAATTACCAAATTTGTATAATTTTTCCCTAGCTGTGGTCATTGACCCCACGCTCTTAATTTACATGTTGAAGCTCCTCTCTGATTTGCCAAAACTGCAAATGACGCTTTGCTGTGATTGGATAATACTCCTCTGAAAATTTACTCATACCCCATCTATAAATTCCCTAAAAAAAATATATTTTTTTCCAAAACACTTCGAAACGTTGATATATGAGTATTACATACAACATTATTGCCATGTAGCATTTTTCTACAAACTTGTAAGCTCAAAACAAAACGTAAATTTAAAAGATAAATATTTAATTTTTTACATGTCGGTAGAAAAAGTCTTCACTTTTCAAAACTAGATGTCGTCACCAGTAGGAAACTCAAGAATGACAATAAAGCGCGAAATTCAAAATCCTACTAAAATCCACAACGTTACAGTAGACTACATATGGTGGAAAAAATTTACCACTCGCCGTAACTGAAAACATAACGGACATCGCAGTCTTAGTATTATTTAATATTTTGTTTGGATGTTTGATTTCGGCTTTAAAAATGCATCTTTGAGACCCTGGGTTATCCGAAAAATTGGTCTCATCGTAATTCACAATATTTTCTGGTTTTACATTTAGTAGTGACACTACAGACATTAATAAACATGGCGTACATTTAAGTTAGCGTCTCATTTAGAAAGACCTTCTACCATTTATAATATCAAACATGATGTCAGGTGAAATGAAAGACATCAAACCACTTAAATCGGTGATACTAACAGGTGAGCAAAATTGGAAATCATATAAACAAAAGTTCTATTAATACTTGGAAGCTGCGGGCTTACAAGAGGTGTCTGAAAAGAGAAAAATCGCAATTTTGCTCAACAGTGCAGGAAATAAAGCACTTGACGTTTATAATCTTCTCAGTCGGGCACTCTTGTCAGAGTGGTCGTGGTTGCAAAAGATGGTGTACATGGAGGGTCTTCAACGTCAATGTTCTCCTTTACTTGGGTTACTGCTTTTGCAATGCTTCTCCATTTATGGCGGTTCGTAGCGCTGCGAGAACTCTGTACCATGGTAGATTGGGTTACCGTCCTGATAAGATCAGTCCAACGAGTGGGTGATCGGCCACGAGATCGTTTGCCTTCAACCTGACCCTGGACAACAAGTCTCTCCATCGAGTATTCGTTTCTGGAGATGTGACCAAAGAACTTGAGAATTCGAAGCTGCACAGTCGACGAAAGCCTATCTGTTATTCGAAGCTCCTTGAGGATGGAGTTATTGGTACGAAAGGCCGTCCACGGAATTTTCAGGAGGCGTCTCCAACACCACATCTCCAGTGCGTCGATTTTCCGGCGATCTTGCAGTCTTAAGGACCAAGTTTCAGCGCCATAGAGAAAGATTGGAAAGACAAGGCATCGCATTAGTCGAACCTTTGTTTTCTTAGTTATCCTTCTGTCTTTCCAGATCTTTCCCAGTCTTTCTACGGCCGATCTTGTAATTGCACATCGTCTTCTGATCTCTTCGTCGACGTTTATAATGCATTCATACAAAAGGAAAAAATAGAAACGTATAGGTAAATTATTGTTAGTGTTCAACAAATACGCCGAACCAAGAAAGAACTTAATACTTAAAACATACGAGTTTCTTAATGCAAATATCAAATATTTAGAAGAATAGAACCATACAATATAAAAGCAATAACTTGCATTGACATAAGGACGATAAGTTGATTAGCTAAATATAAGATGAATATTATGTAAAAACTTTTTTGTGATCTTTGCTAACTCATTTATTGAAGAGAGTACAGAAATAAGAATATTTTCAAAAGTATTAGTTGTATTTAATAAGTATTATTATTTATAGAAATTAAAATACATTTTTTTTTCAGAATTTCAGCTAATACAATAAAAAATTAATAAAAAAAAAACAGTTAATCACTATCACAATCTTCTATGTTATTCATATGTATGAATTCCAATTCGGGTTCAATTGGTAGAGACACCAAAAGCTCGACAGCTCGTGGTGAATGAGCCATTCTCTGTTGTTTGGCCATTCTTGGCCTTAGAGAAGTCAGTTTTGGATCAGACAATAGAAGATTATGTAGGATATCTTCATTTGTCGCTATCCTACTTACTTTCCTAGAATAGTTATCTCTATATTTCCGAAAGTCCTTATTTCGAGCCTCTGATGCTTCTTCGGAGAGTTTCCCTATTGGTAAATGTCCAAAATGCCCAACTATATCCGTATCATGCACAAATAACTTATGTACGCTAGAGGGCATGTCATGTAATGTCCACGAATATAGCTGGACACACAAAGTGGCTTGAGAAGTGGAGTGAGAATTTAGAAAGATCCACTCGCTCACCAGAAAGAAGCCACTGTCTGTAAAATAATGTGGAATCTTTCTATTAATTTTTCATCGACATCAGTGATGCGAGCTGATGTTTTTGCATCACGAAAAAGCTGCGTTGCCATCGTTAGTAGCGCCTTCTCCTTGTTTGACAATTTCGACAAGCAAGCCGTTCTCATCTTTAAAGGCTTGCTGGATTTGTCGTTTTCTCTGTGCATTTTTTTTGCCCTATGCATAGGCAAATAGGCTATGGTGTTATTTACTGGGGAAACTCAACGGATAAAGATCTCGCATTCATAGCTCAAAAGAAATGTGTCAGGGCGATATGTAAAATACGGAAAATAGACAGTTGCAAACCATACTTTAGAGAACTCCGAGTAATGACGTTACCGTCTATATATATATATATATGAAATGGCTATATTTTTAAGGAAACATATGCAGTTATTCCAAACCCTCCAAAGTACACGACATAGGCATAATATTCGGGCTCGACCACATAAAACTGCACTATATAATAAAAATATTTTGGGAATGGCCCCCAAGATATATAACAAACTTCCCATTGAAATAAAACTAAAGGATGATTATAATTCTTTTAAAAATACATTAATCAATTTTCTTATAGGTGGGGCATATTATTCAATTAATGAGTACCTCACAGAGGGTGACACATTTTTCTGACATTGCATTTCTTGTTGTTGTTAATCTTATTTCATTGTAATTGTATTGATATTATTTTTTATATTGAATTGTTTTTCTAATAATTAATTTATATTTTAGTGTACCAATTTTATTGTCGGCAGCGACAACTTGCACGCCACACATGGCGAATACAGTGAAACCTACCTTTTAACTTGTACCACCTTTTATATGTACCTGTATTGCAAATAAAGAATTTGAATTTGAATGTTTTATGATGGACAGTGCTTCACAACTGACTGAAGCGTGTAAATAGTAATGCTTTTCTGAATCTGATAGACCATGTCTGTCATGTACCAATGACTTAAACGAATCGTGAAATGAAATCCAATCCAATAAATCCCCACCCCCATTGAACCTAGGGAGTTCTACCAAAGGTAATTTAGCCCTTACCTGTCCCGACGATGAGATCTCAACTGGTACCTGATTCGATGGTGCCTTCCATGACGAGGGCCTCCATCATGATAGTCATGGTATTTACCTCACTGAACTGATTCTGAATCAATTCGAATTCTTCCTTTGATTCGAATAAGTTCTCACACCCAAGCAGTGTCTCATAAGCCTGAATAAACTCTGGAGTGTATTTCTGAAAGTGTTTAAAAGCCACAGCAGTTGCCACACTGCTTTTGCCTTCCTTTACTGCATTGTAAAAATCGTTGAACATACGATATTTCGATCTGAATTGGGCTTTAGCAGTATTTAATTCTGATTTCGACATTGTTAATATTATAATTTATTACTGAATATTAGTACAGGCATACACACTTAACTGATAAACTGATATTACAATAATTAACTTATAGTTCGTAAACAACAACAATGATTCTGACAGAGACTGATACTGACAGATGACGTTTGAACGAATGAATGACGTTGTGTTTATGAAGTTGGCTAACAGCAACCATAGAGACTGACCGGATACAAGTTTGAATTATTGTTTTGCACTTACTGACTATACTGACCACACCCACCTTGGGCGGAAATAGTATATATACCTATTATACCTTGTATTATATATACTTCTATTACCACGTGCACTGATTCACTTTTTTCACTGAATATGACCGTTTTTCTAGGATTTTTCTGATGACTTTTCCCAGCGACGTCGTCCCTCGACTCGAACTGGCTCCCGGCAGCTTGCCTGACCCGCCTGCCGATCTGATGTTGTGTGAAACCCGTCGCAACCTGACGCGACCACGTTCGGTACTTGACTCGGCGCTCCGCTCGAGACTCCTTTCCCGTTATAATGATGAACCTGAAGTCTGATCTGCGTCTCACAGGCTCCGCCCGTGGTTTTCTTAATGTACTGACCGTCTTGAAGTTCACTGATGAAACTGAATCCCCTCATGGGCCACCGCCAACAAATCGTGGGTGTAAAGGTAAAACTCATTAAGTGAAATTTTTGGCGAATTTTGACATTTTTATCCATTAAATGCAAAAAAATTACGACCATTTAAAAGTAAAACTTATTAATATTACTTGCTGATTTTGCACTACATGACACGTTAAAATCCTTTAATTATCTAAAAAATATATTTGTATAAAGGTAAAACTCATCATGTGAATAATTATTTTTTCCTCATAGCATCGAAATAGTAATCGAATGTATTGTTGTAATACGGAAAACTTTGTGTCTACAGTTTAACTATTTATGATGAAGAAGGTGATGTCATTTGTAATGTTTGGAGTCAAATTAATGGAAAACGTAGCTCAAATGAAATAGGATAAATTCTAAGTATTCCAGAAAATAGTTACTGAATTATTAATGTTTTCTGACACCTGTGGTGGACAAAACCGCAATCAACAAATGGCTGCTGTTCTTTTGTATGCTGTACAGAACACACAAGTAGAAGTTATTGAGCAAAATTTTTTAGAGTAAGGGTACAGTCATATGGAATGCGACTCAATGCATTCTGCAATTGAAAATGCAAAGAAACACCCAGAAATTTTTATGATGAGGGATTGGATAGATGTTTTTAAGATGGCTCTATTTAAAAGAGAAGATATAAATAATAAGTCTTACAAGGTAAATGAACTAAAATATGAAGACCTTTATGATTTATATGCTTTGGCAGCAGGTACCATTAAAAATCGAACAGAAGGTCAAAAAGTGTCATGGTTAAAAATAAACTGCTTGAGATTCGAGAAGACCCATCCCAATGTGATATTCTATCGATATGACCACACCTCTGATTATAAACAAATTGATGTATCTCCGCGCAGTAGGCGTAATTCAAGGCAAATTGTTGAACTAAAGCATGCTTATGGACATCCACTTCCAATCTCATTACAGAAGAAGAAAGACCTCTTGAAATTGTGCTAAGATGGCCTAATACCCTAATACCTATAGAGCTACATGCATGGTATCAAAATCTACAAGTTTTTGATGAATAAATAAATAACTTTTTTATTATCTTTTAATAAATGTTGTTTTATTTAAGAGAATTCATTATTTAAACGTAACCTACATAACTATTTAAAGGTAAAATTCATTAAAAACTTTAATTTAATATAAATAAAAAACTGCTAATTATTTTAATTAAAAAAATATAACATTTTAACAAATAATAAAAACATAATAAAAAAAATGGTTAGTTAAAAATTTCTAATAATTTCAGTGTCTTCTTAATTTTTGTATATAAAATCGCAAAAAAATCAATTCCTCACTAAATTGCAATTTGAAAATCCATCCTCCCATTGCAGTTCCATCTTTTCCAATTTTTTACGGTTTCATTCCAAATCTCAACATGTTTAATTTTTGTATTAACATTCCACCGTATTCCCTTTTGAATATCATCTGGACCACTTGGTCCATTTGTATTATCAAACAAGCGGTTTAAATCTTCCACTATCAAAGCTGTGGACCTGTCTTCGTTTTCCTTTCCTTTTGATAGAAGTTTTAATACAACTGCCACTGTTTGACTTGCGCTGCATATTTTACTTTAATTTTCGCGCGGTACTGCGGTTTGATACATGTATAGAAAAATTCTGTTTTGCCCTTCTACTTCTTGTATATGCATCCATTTTCCCACCTTTCCATTCATATGAATGGAAAAAATTGTTTCGAATATTTTTAAAAGGTGAGGTACGTCGTATATAATATAAATATTTTCAGTGCCACCCCACTTAAAAAAAGTTGTCCCCTCCATTATGCCATGTCTTCAGTAAGGACAAAGCCCCCAAATTGATAGAACCCTGGTCACACACAGTTGCTATACTTTTGAAGCCGGCTCCATTTACTGAATCTATTAATTCTTTTATCAGGCATACCAATGTTTGTGACGACACAGTATCTTTTGTAAAACAAAAGCCTTTGCTTATATATTTTTAATGTATAATGAAAGCTAAGGCATGGTTTGCAATTTCTGGAGTCCTTCCATTTTGACCACCATAATCAACAAATCCCCGACCTTGTCCTTTGCCACATAACTTGTCATTACTATTCATGTTTTTACTTATTTTGTTTGTGTTGATGACTATATTATTGACCCCAGGTTCCATAGGGACATTTTTCAGTATATTTTGTGATGTTTTTGTGCTTGGTAAAGGTATTAAATGTTGCAAGTATCAGTAGGCTTTGGGCGATCTTTTAAATATTGATAATGCGCATATTTTGTTTTTTGTAGTCCACCTTTTTCCTTGTGGTTGTCTGTTTTGATTTTTCAAAGCCGACTACCATTCAACTATAGAGTAATGAATCCACCTTGCAAGATTTAAAGCAAAATACAAGTTGTTAATCCAAAATTAAAATGTGTTAGATTTAATTATGTTATAAAACTTTATTCTTATATTTCAGTAGTCAGTAATTGTCAGTTTTCATTATCTGTTAGAAAAAGTTTGTTGTCGTGTGGCAACACTCTCTCTCTACCATCTTGGCTTCGTGTGGGAAGCACGCTATCAGAAATTGACAGTATTTAAGTGTTTGGAATAAATCATTTTGTATTAAAGTCAGTGTTTTAAATCAGTATCAGAAACCATCAGACAGCACGATATAAAAATAAAAGTCATTATTTTCAAATTGCAATTTAGTGAGGAATTGATTTTTTTGCGATTTTATGGAGGGTGTTGTTTTGGTCGGCGACAAGCGACCCAGGAGCGGTAGTACAAAATATATATTCCCCAAAAATGGACTTAATTTCATTAAATACTCTAAATATGTTGAGAAATACCTTATTCAATTTGAAATAAAATTACCGCAAAGTATGGTTACTAGGCACGTGCACATTCTAGAGCTAGGCGCAAGCCGCCATCGCCCCACCCCTTTACTCCCTCGTACTCCCGTTGAGTATTATGTCTACATTTTAGCTTATTACATGATTTTCAAAATTTTTATTTTTATTATTTAAAAAAAATAAAGTATTTTTTTAATATTTTTTTTAACACCAGTATCATTTGTATTATCGACCCTGAGTCGCTCGTCGCTGACCAAAACAACGACCTGTATACAAAAATTAAGAAGACCCTGAAATTATTAGACATTTTTAACTAAACATTTTTTTTTTCATTATGTTTTATTATTTGTTAAAATGTTATATTTATTTTATATAAATAAAAAACTGCTAATTATTTTAATTAAAAAAATATAACATTTTAACAAATAATAAAAACAAATGGACCAAGTGGTCCAGATATCAAAAAGGGAATACGGTAGAATGTTAATACAAAAACTAAACATGTTGAGATTTGGAATGAAACCGTAAAAAATTGGAAAAAATGGAACTGCAATGGGAGGATGGTCACCGGTGTCAATCTTAAGCTCGGCAAGCGGCGCTCCCCCTAACTCGAAGATGTCCTGATTATGTATGAGGAGACCGGCAAGAACTTCGCGTTGTTCGACACTAAGTGACGTCGCCTCATCATCCCTAAGTACATTAATTGATGCCAATGAGGTTGTAGGTGACATTTCCTCGAACATCTAGCGATAGCGCGCATGCGCTGTGCTGGTGAGCCGAATATGAGCCGCTCGAGGGCGCGGGCGCCCGCGACTCAAATATCCGAGAGGCGCGCGGCCCCTGCCCATGTCGATGCTCGGCGCTGGCGGCGAAAACCACGCGTGGACCCAATGGCCATTGAATAGAATGAATGTCCGGATTGTTTAGGATTACACTTTTCACATTTACTGCGGACGACATTCGCGGTACCAAAACCGTAACACGATATATTATTTTTATTAATTTCACCTTTTGAACTTTTCAACTTAGCACAATTTTCACGTGTGTATCCGCCACGTTTGCAGTACACACAATATGTCACGGCGGGAGCCAGCGCTGTTGCCGGCGCGGGACTCTGTCCGATTGGAGCGGTACCGCTGCTGCTGGTACTTCCTACTGCGACAGGTACCGGAACTGGACTAGTAGAACGGCCGCATGAGGGTGCATTGACCTTATCAGGCTTGTTCTCTTTCAGTGAGTCTTCTATTGCACGGCATTTAATAAGAAGTTCGTCGAATGTTTTTACTGAGCTTCTTTCCAGTCTTTTCCTTATTCGCCGGTCTAATAAACTGAAACACATCGATCTAGCCTAGTCATAGGGAGAAAATTAAAGAATCTCTGAAGACGACA
Source organism: Polyploca ridens (assembly GCA_951394255.1). Taxonomy (NCBI): domain Eukaryota; kingdom Metazoa; phylum Arthropoda; class Insecta; order Lepidoptera; family Drepanidae; genus Polyploca; species Polyploca ridens. Next base: position 317,362 of record OX596271.1, on the reverse strand, counting down.
GAGATGCCGACTCTGAAGAAACCGTTTCACACCCTTTCTGAAGAACCCCATGCTGTACTCCATTGGGAAAACCACGGCGGGGAGCTCATTCCACAATCTGAGCGTCCGCTGAACAAAACTCCTTTTAGCCCGCACAGTTCGAAACAATTCTGGTTTCAATGTATGTGAATGGACAGGGATGTCGATGGCGAGAGTTGCGATGGTGAAAGGTAGCTGTGGGCATCAAGTCGAATAATTCCTTAGAACACTCTCCGTTGTACAAGCGGTAGAACACACATAATGAGGCAAAGTCTCTCCTCAGACTGAGTGGCTCTAAACCGCTATGCTATAATATGCTATGCTATAATATGGCTCAAGCATGAATCTGGCTTCATACAAACAGCTTTTTCATACTGATGTATGAGAGTTCCGTCTCATTAACGTAGTGGTTATTCTCTTTGTGTACTGACGAGAGCGCGGTCTCCGATCGCGCGCCTGCCGCCGCCCGCCCGCCCCTATTGCGGGGGGCTCCACCCCGCGCCTGCAGTTCGCATAGAGACGAAAGCATGTGTGTGTGGTTAGGTAGGGTAGGATGTCTGAACGGTCAAGCCGAAGGCACAGAGTTGAAATATAACAAGTTAAAATGATTCATTTTTTTATTTTCCTTGTATTAAAATATATGTTCTGGACTCATTTCTGGATTTATCTCCGAACGGTCAAGCCGAAGGCACAGAGCTGAAATAAAACATGTTTAAATGATTCATTTTTTTATTTTCCTTGAATTAAAATATATGTTTAAGAGAACTAAACTCCAGTTTGAACACTATATTAATATACAGGTCGTTGTTTTGGTCAGCGACGAGCGACTCAGGGTCGATAATACAAATGATACTGGTGCTAAAAAAAATACTTTTTTTTAATAATAAAAATAAAAATATTAAAATTTTGTAAATCATGTAAGAAGCTAAAGTGTAGACATAATACTCAACGGGAGTACGAGGGAGTAAAGGGGTGGGGCGATGGCGGCTTGCGCCTAGCTCTAGACTGTGCACGTGCCTAGTAACCATACTTTGTGGTAATTTTATTTCAAATTGAATAAGGTATTTCTCAACATATTTACAGTATTTAATGGAATTAAGTCCATTTTTGGGGATTATATATTTTGTACTACCGCTCCTAGGTCGCTTGTCGCTGACCAAAACAACACCCAGTATATTTTGTACTACCGCTCCTGGGTCGCTTGTCGCCGACCAAAACAACACCCTGTATTTTCCAACCTCACATTTGATAATATAAGGAAAACAAACCTTTTATCTCACGAGGTACATTAACCGACTCACTAGTACGTAGCGGCGACTGACTACTGATTTTCATTTTTCATACTGCCTCTCCCGCGCGGTCAGCGCCGCGCGGGGAGGGGACTACATGCGTAAACTGGGGGCTTACTCCCGACAGCTTCGAGTTCTGAATCAATCGAGTTTCATTCGAATCTAATGCCTATCCGTACTCTTGAATTCAACACGAGCGCACGATCGTGCGGTGGCTCTAATTGGAACTAACTACGATCGTAATATTCGTTAGGATCGAATTGGGATCGAATAATCCTTACTCTCCACTCTCGATAACAGTTATGTATCGAGTCGTAGGATCGAAACTAAACGTCAAATTACACGATAGCAAAATAGTTACTTTCTTTGGTTCGAGTGAGATTGTTGAATTTGATTTATTGTTATATTACTTAAAATTCGTCGCTATTATGGCTCGCATTGCGATGTTTTTCAATGTTCTTGAACAAGCGAACCGAATGGACATACATACGACGAGGAATAAGTTAGGAAATGGCCTAATAATGGAGTGATATATTATAAACAAACAAGGCAATGCACTACACCTCTATTCGGATTGCATAAGTGTTTATGTTATCTCAAGTGTTCTCTGTGGTGCTCTTCCCTTGGCCCATGATTTGGCGTATTTTATAATAATTATTTAGATGCACTCTGAAATATTATATAGGTACACGTTATTCACAAACACACACTAAAATCATCAATCCATTAATCACTTCCATTAAAACTTTTACCTATTTAACACACGTTTATCAAAATATTAAAACTAACCAAAACATTGTACTTGTAGAAGCAGGCGCACAAAGTTGAAGTTAGCTATCAACATTTTGAAATTTGACACCGACCGCGCCATTCGCACGTTGTTCGTATCGTAGGTATTGTATATGGTTACTCTTTATACCAAAAATATTATTGAACTATGATGATATTTTAATTTTTAACCTAACATGTGTATTAAAAACAATAGCAAATAGTATTTTATATAAGAAAATGGCAAAAAAGCAAAAATATTCAACCGCATAAAAGAATTTCACCAAAGACAAATAAGCACTTGATGATGACGTAACGAGCCGGATACAGTTAACGACGCTGATAACACTCGAACGTAAGTCGATCTCTGTTTACAATTCGAATTTGCTCGGGAGTACGATTTTGGATCAAGTTCAAATCAGAAACGAAATCGAATCAAAAACAAAATCGAAATCGAATCAGTTTCGGGAGTAAGCCCCCTGGAACGAGCGAGGAGCGCGGGAGATGGTCATCAACACACTATGGTCTATGATACGCTACATTTGTTCTGGGCTCATTTTTGAATTTCTATCTCCAAACGGCCAAGCCGAAGGCACAGAGCTGAAATAAAACAGGTTTAAATGAATCATTTTTTTATTTTCCTTGTTTTAAAATATTTGTTCTGGGCTATTTTTTATAATAATATTATAGTCTTTTCAGGACCGCCCCATTCAATATTTTATTGATACCCGTACACCAGTTGTGTATTTGTATTTTACATGTAATATGTATAAAATTATTAATATAATCGTTCTTATGAACGCAGCCCATTCAATCAACATTATTTTCTAATTTATACATTTGATAATACATTTCAAAATATTCATTTTGTGGCAGTTTGTATCCAGGTAATTATTTATATAATCAATTAACTTTGAAAATTCCACTATAAAATTTGTTGCAGGATACATAAGGTTCTTTCTCTAAATCTAATAAGTTTATGCACTTCCCTATTTCTTTGCTAAACATAGACTTATTACAAGTTAAACACTTAAATATTTTTTGAAACGTCTGGCCACGTAGCTAGCAGTTTACCCACGAGCATGCATTTTACTTTTTCTTTTACAGTCTGTTGAATCATTTCAGATCGATTATGGGGTGTTTCAGATGGACAAGCCAATTGAATTTCATAAAATGGTGTTTTATACTAGTCTGGTGAGGCCACAGGCTTGTTTGACGTAGATATTAAATTTTTCAAATTTATTATTGTCTCTTCAACATCCTCCCCACAGTTCGAATTGCTTAGAATGAAACCCTAACATATTTGATTGTGAGGCACTTAGATCTTAGATGTTTTATCCGCTCAGACTTACGACAACACTTGAAGGAATTGAATTTAATTCTTACAAGCCCTACGTAACTAGTTTCAATAGAAACGATGAAATCCGCATACCTGTTAATCAACAGGACTTGTATATACTTCCGTCAGCTAGTACTCTGTATTTGGAAGGAACTGTTATCGTTAGCAAAAAGGATATTAAAGAGAAAGCCTCTAGTGTTCATTTTACGAATAATGCTTGTAGAAGAAAATGATGAATGTATCAGCCATTCACGTGCACTTGATGATCAGCTTCCTTCTCCTTGGGGTACCCCGGCAGATGTTGATGGACCGCTAGTTGCCTTCTTGGACGTATTGAATCTTGTGTTGGCTTTGTATTTGTAGGTTTTGTCGTTTTATCGCGTTTTTATAATTAATTCGGGAGCGCCAGCTGAAAGCACCGTTTCGGTTCGCGGCCGGTTGATCAGAGTTTTCTACATAGGGGGCAGCACTCGTTGCTTCTTAGAGTGCGTTCGGAAATGGCTGATACATTATTTATTAATAAAATTGAAGTGACTTTAAATTATATTTCTGTAGGCTTGTGCTAGCAAATAATATTGAAAATCTTACAAGAATAATACGGAACAATGCTCTCAAAAGGATCTTTGTGCGAATTGTAAAGTATCAGACATTGGTAGTGAAGTAATTTCAAAAATTCTGTGAAGGAAGTTCTAATTTTAATTGTAATAAACATCTAAAGCATTGTGCGCTTAAAAATGTGCTTTTAGAATCGACATAAAATGTATACCTACTTAGGTTGTTGGTTTTTAGGTTTTTAAATAAAAATATTTTATAAGGTAAATATGCTTTTATTTTGTTATACACGCCAAATAACACAACCTTTTACGAAATTAAATAAAAACATCTTAAAGCGGCTACACACGACCCTAAAATCACTGGCGATATCGAGACAGTGAAATCGGGGCTGAATCGGCGATAAAATTGTCTCTACTCTACACACGTCCTTGCCTGTCAGTACGTAACCGACCGTGCTACAGACTGCTCGTTTTTCCGAAATGCCGCCGACGCTCTCAAAACAGCAGAAAATAGGAATTGTCTTGGCACTTACTACGGTGCCACCTAACCAGAGACGAAAAAGGAGGATCTGGGTTAAAAACTGGTTAATGAAACGCCATGAATTAAGCCACATGAACGTCATGAGACATTTAGAAGCAGATGATTTCAGAAACTTTTTAGGAATGGATATTGAGTGTTTTGAAGAGCTCCTCAATATGGTGACACCATTTATACAGAAACAGGATACCGTAATGCGAGAATCCATAAGTCCGAGAGAACGACTTACAGTTACTTTACGTTTCCTAGCAACTGGACAAAGCTATGAAGATTTGAAATTCAGTGCCATAATATCGCCGCAACTTATGTCCACAATGATTCCAGAGACATGTTGTGCTATCTATAATTGTTTGAAACACTTTATTAAGGTAAGTAGACTGAATTCTTATAGAATAATTAAAACATCAATTTAAAAGTTTTATTTTATTTATTTATATTAAGCAAAAACATACAAGGTATTTACTACTATTTATTTTATTTTTTATTAAAGATCAAAAAGTCCTTCATGTCTGAGCCAGTTCCTCTTTGAACTGTTGTGTCACTTGTACAGTTTGGAAATTCAGTGGTAAGATCTATGTCGGTCGACGATGAATGTGTCGCGTTGGTTGGATTTACGTATTCAGAAGAAGGTTGTTCAAATGTATATTGTGGGATAGACTGTAGAAATGGTTGTACAGTGGAGTTATACTCTGGAGATGCTTGAGGGAATTGTGACATCATATGATGTTGGGGTGGTTGAGGAGAAGGTTGTACCGTATGCTATGGAGGTGTTTGAGGGGATTGTGGTATAATAAATTGTGTAGATGATTGAGGGGACGGGTGTATCGCATATTGTGGAGATGGTTGAGGAGACGGTTGTGCCAGATATTGTTGACATGGCTGCGGTGATGAATTTGTCACCGAAGAGCCAGAGGAATAATGATAGTAGCGATGTGGAATGCGAGGATGTAATACTGTGTGTTGTGGAGATAAAGTGATACTAGATTCGTCTGTCAATTTGCCAAGTTTTCCGTAAAATAGGGCATCATTGAGAATTTTTTGGGCAATCACTTGTTGATGGGTACTCAGTTTTTTTAATTGAACGCCTATTGACTTTCCTATTATCTCCCAATCATCGTCTTGTCGAGTCATCGGTGTCTGAGCAGCATCCAGCAGTTTTTCTTGTTTACTTTGTATGGACATTTTCTGCTTCTTGGGCTGTGAACTTTTTCCAGAGTCCGCGGGCCCCTCTTTATCACATATTTCTGTATTTATAATTTGTGTCGATGATGTCGATGCTGATATATCTGGTGACGTAACGTTCCCTTTACTTTCTGTTTCAGATGCCTGCAACGCAAAGTGAATGGAAAGATAATGCTAAAATGTTTGAAGACAAGTGGCAATTCGATCACTGTGTTGGTGCAATAGATGGGAAACATATATCCATAGAAAAGCCACCGAGGAGTGGCACGTTATTCTATAACTATAAAGGCTTTTTTAGTACAGTTCTGTTCGCCGTAGTAAATGCAAATTATGAGTTTATGTATATACATACTGGCATTAACGGAAGCGTCTCTGATGGCGGTGTCATAACTCATACATCACTGTATAATAAATTAATGACAGATAAGTTACATCTACCACCATCGTGTACGTTACAGGGCACAAATATTTCAGTGCCCTACACGTTTTTGGGAGACTCAGCATTCGGCATTAATAGACACATTATGAAGCCATACCCATTTAAGAACATAACTCACGAGAAAAGGATTTTCAACTACAGATTATCACGAGCAAGGAGAGTAGTTGAAAACGCGTTTAGAATTTTAGCAGCACGTTTTAGGATATTTCGTCAAAGAATAAGTGTGCACATTGATAATGTCGACAAAATTGTGCTCGCTTGTTGTGCCTTACATAATTATTTAAGAACAAAGTCAAAAAATTATATCACAAAAACATGTGTCGATGCTGAAAATATCAATGATTCTACTTTTCGTTATGGTGACTGGCGGGAAGAAACCACAGGACTTGTATCTCTAGCGCAAATCAGTGAAAAAGAGCGCAATAATGAAGGCAACAACGTGCGAAATAAATTTACAACTTATTTCAATGGACACGGCAGAGTTTCTTTTCAGGAGGATATGTTGAGAGTAGTTCCTACATAAATTTAGTGTGTATCTGACAAATAAAACATCAGTTTATAAATTGCATAAATTTTTTTCTTACCTCATCCAAAGTATCCGTTCCAGCAGGGCTATTTTAAAACGTCGGAATCGCTATCGGAAACGGATTCAAAATATTACGAGGCGAATTTCAGCAATTGCTATTTTAATTTCCGAAAACTTTTCGATGAATCGAATTGATATTTCGGTAAAGAAACATCAAACATATTCGAATTCGGAAATTAAAAAAGCAATTGCGCAATATCGCCTCGGTAGTTTTTGATTCCGTTTCCGATATCGAATCCGAGCGTTTTAAAATAGCCCTGCAGGTCGGCATGGCTCCGTCGTCCCCTCTAGGAATTGGAAGAGGGGGTAATACCATAACGCTGGTACATAGATGTCATTGGACCCCGATCCTGTTTGCTTGGAAGCATTCACCTGAAACACGTGAATTGAGATGTACCAAAAAGCGTGAGCTTATTGTAGCTCTATTTAAGAGCGTATAATTGATGATCAAACGAACTTACCTGTACGTGAAGTTCGATCACAATTATGTGAGCAGCTTCATTCTTTGCGATTATGTTTACAAGTTGTAGTTATGCCTCCATGTACCAGCCTTCACGGATTTTTAGAGGGTAGTATAAAAATAAAATGTAAAATTACCCTCCGTTGGTTCACATACTTACCGCAGCGATCATTACGGTTCATTTTGTTTAAAGCTCAGATTATCCAGGTAAGTATAATCATAATTCTCATTTTTTAACTATCATAAGGGATGGGTGATACCATTTGTTATACTATTTTAGGGTCGGGATGTTAATAATCGCGTCGAATGAAGCTGCTCACATAATTGTGATCGAACTTCACGTACAGGTAAGTTCGTTTGATCATCAATTATATTTCACAGCTTCATTCTTTGCGATTATGTTTACAAGTTGTAGGATGTTCAGAGTTTAAAAAAAATGCGAATTCTGATTATAGGTAGTAAGTAAGTAGGTACTGAAGATATCTAAATAAGAATGAATGAATTAGGTAATCAATGATTTATTATTTAAACTCTATTACGCCGTATGAGCGTAAGTAGGTAACACGACTTAATGATTGAACCATTATAATAATTATCATTAACACAATTAAGAAATTATAATAATCATATTTTTAAATTAATGTTGTTTTAATCTGCATTAAGAATCACTCTAGCAAATTGGTGAGGGTCCTCAATTGTTGCTCTATTATAGAATCTAGCGAATACTTGTGAGGACTCACTCCAACCGGCAGTTTTACGAATTGTCTCGATATTGACACCAAGTCTATGCGCTGTTGATGTGGCCGCATGGCGGGTGCTATGCGCGCTAAATACAGAAGTATCTATGCCGCTTTTACGTAAGGTATCCTTAATCCAACGACTGAGTGTCTGTGATTTTACATTATCATGAGGTTTTCTATAACTAATAAATAAATTAACATTATGCTTACGGATTTCTTTTGTTTTATCTATGTAAGCAACAAGACATCTAGCAGGGCATATTTGAGGCCTATTATTATAAAACGGTAGTTTTAGTACTGGTTGTAAAGTATTAAGTCTAGAGGTCTTGATCAAATCTGGTATTTTTATAATCACTTCCGTCGAATCATGTATTTGTATATTATCTAACATTATCAAAGAATATGTTTGCACCCGGTGCGCGGTCACTAAAGCCAATAGAGTTAGGGTTTTTTCTGACAATGTTTTTAAATCGAGATTCTCATTAGGCCATTGTTGAGCCAGAAATTCTAAAACAATATTTGGGTTCCAAGACAAATCGTATTTTGGAGCTGTAGGACGTAATCTAAATACACCTTTCATAAATTTTTTAACCCTTTCATCATGAATTTTATATCCCAAAAGAAAACTTAATGCAGATTTATAGGTGTTAAGAGTACCATATTTAGCACCACTATCAAAAACTTCCGTTAAAAAATGTAATATGACAGGTACTGATGAATTTAAATAATCGTAATTATATTTTTTGCAATATTTGAACCAGGTTTTTATACAGACATCATATTGCTTATATGTGTTATTTGACAGTGAAGCAAGAATTATTTCAGCGGGACGAGGCAAAATTTGTTGTTTCAGAAATGCCTCCCTGATAATTTCACGGCAACCAGGGTAAGTGTCTGGTAAAGACTGTGGCACAATCTGAAAGGAGATATCAATAATTCTTTATGTGGTTCAAAATATATAGGATCTGAAACCATTAATCTTTTAAAAATAGGAAACCACGGTTGTGTCGGCCAAAACGGGACTACTACTATGCCGTCGGCTTTATCCGCAATAATTTTTTGCAACATTTTTAAAACTAAGGCAAATGGAGGGAAGGCGTAAAAGAAAATATTTGACCATGTGATAGTAAATGCATCTATCGCACAAGCATCAGGGTCACTTTTCCATGCAACATAAGTGTTACATTTTGCATTACATCTACTAGCAAATAAGTCTATCTCGGGAACACCAAATGTCGTTACAATTTTTTGGAAAGCAACTTTATTTAACTCCCACTCGGTATCATTAAATTTTTTACGCGATAATTGATCTGCTTCGTAATTCTGATTAGTATTGATATATGAGGCAAATATTATCAATTTTCGGCCTTCACACCATTGCCATATTTTTCTTGCTAATTCATTAAAATGGGGATATTTTGTGCTCCCCATTCGATTGATACAAGAAATAGCTGTCACATTATCTATTCTTAGTAAAATTTCACAATTATATAAATCAGATGCAAAAATTTTCAAAGCTAGAAATGCTGCTTTTAATTCCAATATATTAATATGATAATCCTTTTCATGTTCTTTCCAGAAACCATAAGAGTGATTATTGTTACAATAAGCCCCCCACCCGGTGGTGGAGGCGTCGGAAAATATTTCTATTTTAAATCTGTTGAATCTAAACGGATTATTCTCATGATCAATATGATTTATCCACCATTCAATATCATATTGTAAACTATTAGGTAACTTTATTGTCTGATCATAAGATGGATTGTCAAGTAAATTTAAGTACTTAACTCGTTCGAATTGTTTTGTATATACCCATGCATATTGCAATGCTGGGCAAGCCGATGTTAATAATCCAATAAATCTAGCAAAATCACGTAACTTACAATGTTTCATAATATTAAATTTAATTAAATTTGCTTTAATTTTTTCTCTTTTATGAGTAGGTAACTTCAGAACCATATTTCGAGAATCAAAAATAAATCCCAAAAATTTACACTCCATATTAGGAAGTAAACTACTTTTGTCATAATTGATCTTAAAACCTAACTGCTCTAATATATTCTTGGTAAAATCAACATTTCTTTTGCATATTTTGAATGAACTATCTATACATAAAATATCGTCGAGATATATGACAAGGATAACGTTTCGTGATCTTAAAAATTCCATCACTGGTTTCAAAAGCTTTGTAAATACATAGGGTGCAGTCGATAAGCCAAAGGGTAAACAGTTAAATTCATATAATGTGTCTTCAAAAATGAATCTTAGAAATTTTTTGTGTTTTTTATGTATAGGTATAAAAAAATATGCGTCCTTCATGTCAATCTAGTATAACCATGTCATTTTAAAATGGAAGATTACAGAACGGCGTCAAAACTAATAACTAAAAATTGCTATATGTCCAATATAGCAATTTTTAGTTATTAGTTTTGACGCCGTTCTGTAATCTTCCATTTTAAAATGACATGATTTTACAAATTTATTTAATAACTTTAGGTTAAGAATGAGTCTGCTGTCCCCATTTGGTTTAGGTACTAAAAATATACTAGATATAAATTCATCTTCTTCGTGATTACATTTAGAAATAGCATTGATTTTTAATAATTTGTTAATAGCTTTATTAAATAGTATAGACTCAGACTCTGATTTCGAACATGTGACAGGGCAATCACTACGTGCTGGAGTACAAATAAATGGAATTTTGTAACCACTTATCCATGATATAATCGTAGGATCGTTAGTTATTTGTAACCATTTAGATTTAAAATATTTCAAACGTCCAGAGTACGGTACCTCCAGTTCTAGTGTCTCCTGTATGGTCTCCTCGTCGGCGAGCGGTCTGAGCGGTAGGCCGCGGGCGCCGGCGGCGGCGGTGGCAGCGGACGTGTCTCTCGGCGAGGGTAGCTGTTCCTTGGTACCCGTTGAGCTTGAAATTGTTGTTTCCCTGCGTCGTATTTGCTCGCTGTTTTTCGAGGCAGGGTTTTCCAGTTTAAACGATTCTTGTTCATATTATTGTTTCTATTAGCGATGAAATTATTTTTATTGAACTTATTATATTGATTTTTATTCTGTTTTAAATCCGCTCCTGTCCTCTGAATAGTTTTTGCAGATTTTAATTTCTCTGACATATTTTCACCAAAAAGATATTCATCTCTTGATGTGTTGATAACGGTTTCCTTCAAGTCACTGTTAATTGATGAAATGATAAATGCTCTTCTTGTGCGCGTTTCTATAAAATGATTATCGCATAAAAGGCGACAAGCATCGCTTATAGGCTTCAGTATTTTATTGTGTGAGGGCTCTTTGGTAATACACATTTCCACCGCTTGCGCTAACGCTGATATAGCAATACCCAATTGGTTCTGTTTTTGCCCAATATAAGCATCTCTTTTTGCTAGGGTGTCTGGAATTGCAGCCTTAATCTCTGCATTCAAAGTAGGGGCCTCTAATAATAAACAATTTGCGGGTAAAAGGTAATCTTTTATTATTTTATCCTTTATATCCTTAGACAAGCCCAGTTTTAATATTTCCTGCCATCTTGTGGCTAATTCTTTGTGAATACTTTTACCACGTAAAGTTTCAGGTTTTGGGGCGTCTCCTAATAATATAAGAATATCTTCATCCAAAACGAGCTCATTATTTGAATCGATTTCAGCCGGGTCCGGTACACTGGGTGTTATATTTGTTGGTGGCAATCTATTCGATGGACCTGGTTCCTCATCATCAAAACAAGTATGTATGGAAGGAGGATCTGAAAGAACAATTTTTTTTTTTTTTTTTTTGTAGGTAGGTTGTATGTATATGCTGAACATGAATAATCAACTATTACTATATTGAAATTTAATTTAATCATTTCAATAAAAATCGTGACAGAGAGAATCCTGGAGATTTCTCGCATCACTAAGTTTGAAGACGTCGATATGCAAATCGAAATAAATATGTGACAGAGATAACCCTGGTGGTTTCTCGCATCACTAACAATAAGTTTGAAGATGTCTATTGTCTAAATCGATATACTTAAATCGAATTAAATATGTGACAGAGATAACCCTGGTGGTTTCTCGCATCACTAACATTATGTTTGAAGATGTCTATTGTCTAAATCGATATACTTAAATCGAAATAAATATGTGACAGAGATAACCCTGGTGGTTTCTTGCATCACTAAGTTTGAAGACATCTATCGTCTAAATCGAAGTAAATATGTGACAGAGATAACCCTGGTGGTTTCTCGCATCACTAACATTATGTTTGAAGATGTCTATTGTCTAAATCGATATACTTAAATCGAAATAAATATGTGACAGAGATAACCCTGGTGGTTTCTTGCATCACTAAGTTTGAAGACATCTATCGTCTAAATCGAAGTAAATATGTGACAGAGATAACCCTGATGGTTTCTCGCATCACAGTTATGGGAAAATTATTCACTATGTTGGTAGGTACTAACCAGCTGGGTCATCCTCTGAATCTGATTCAGACGAACTTATTATACGACGACGAACAATCTTCCGGTTCCGTACAGTTTCTTCCTCCTGTTCACCACGCTTCCTTTTTCTCCCCGTGTTGAAAGACATTTTTATCACTTAAAATGAGACGTGCGAAGGCTTGAGCACGGAAACAAAGAATGAACCGTAATGATCGCTGCGGTAAGTATGTGAACCAACGGAGGGTAATTTTACATTTTATTTTTATACTACCCTCTAAAAATCCGTGAAGGCTGGTACATGGAGGCATAACTACAACTTGTAAACATAATCGCAAAGAATGAAGCTGTGAAATATAACCCTCTTTTGGCGGGAAAATGAGAAAAAGACAAATATCTCGTGATTGAGAAGGAATTTTAGCAAAGTGCTCTATTCATCGACTGGGTAGGTGTATTTACAATTTTTTAATACATTTATTTAATGAAGGAACAAACTAAAAAAAAATGAAAATTTGCTTTTTTTTCGTTCACGAGATATTTGTCTTTTTCTCATTTTCCCGCCAAAAGAGGGTTATAGGCTCGTAATATTCTACATGATCTTACCTTCTTCAGCTCTCTTCCATACGTAGTACGCATATTCTCAAGTTTTTTCTTGAAGTCAGCCAGCGATGTATCTCTGCCGATCTCTTCATTAAAAATTTGCAGTAGCATTTTGAATGCCTCCTGTCTCATGTCGCGGTTGAAATAGTCTTTTTGTTTTTTGTCCCACAAATATGGTAAATCTTTAAATAAATCAATGACTTTTGTCCACGCTTCTCGCTCATTTTCCTTCGCCATATTTTCGAAATAAAAAATAGTAGCCGTAAGCACGTCGTATCGCCCGTGGCGACAATAGTAACCGCAAGCACGTCGTATCGCCGCAGCGCTCGAGCGCAGACTGCGCAAAAATCAGTCCTGATTTCGCTACACACGTCCTGACAATGCTCCCTGAGCCGATAATCGTCCCTGAATCGTGAGTTCGCCCGTAGCGATTTAGGGATGAAAAAAATCGGGTACGATTTGCCTACACACCAGGCGATTTATGATACGATCTAGGGTCCTTCCCACCACTGTCCCGATATTGCCAGTGATTTTAGGGTCGTGTGTAGCCGCTTTTAATAAAAAATATAAATACTAAGTACAGTTTCTTTACCTCAACAACTAGTTTACACAAACGGTTATTAAAAATCAGTATCTATTAAAGATTTCGATATTTTCTTAACTAAAGACTCAGTTTCATCCATAACACTGTCGATAGCATCTTTCACAATATATTGAGCATTTATAATAACGTTCTCACTGTGACTATCACTGTCTATGGTTTGAGGATTGTTATTACAAAGATCTACGACTGACATTTTTATTAATTTAATACCTCGCGTCGCTGTAGTCGACTCATAACGAAGGATTTAGTTGGTTTTTGCTTCTTCGACTTTTCGGTAATTATGTTCGTATTACTTGAACGTTAGCTCTTTGAAAATCAATCTTATTGTATTGCGTACATAATACAATTGACGCGGTTGACAGTATTATATGTGCATGATGAAACTTGAGTCTCGGTTTGATTTCATTTTATTTAACTGACTTTAAAAAGGGGGATGTCTTAAAATAAATACCTCGTAAATTAAACAAGTCCGATAGTTATAAACATCCACAATTTATTTCTATTTTTACAACACAGTAGAATTGTTAAAACTTGTACCGCTACCCTTGTACAACGGGGAGTGTTCCAAGGAATCGTTCGACTTGATGCCCACGGCTACCTTCTAGCAGCGCAACTCTCGCCATTAACGGGGAATCCATCCTCACACATTGAAACCAGAATTGTTTCGAACTGTGCGGGCTCAAAGGAGTTTTCTTCCGCGGACGCTCAGACTGTGGAATGAGCTCCCCGCCGTGGTTTTCTCAAAGGAGTACAGCATGGGTTCTTCAAGAAGGGTGCGAAGAGGTTTCTTCAGGGTCGGCAACGCGCGAGTGATACCCCTGGTGTTGCAAGCGTCCATAGGCTACGGTAACCGCTTACCACCAGGCGAGCCGTATGCTTGTTTGCCACCTTAGTGGTATAAGAAAAAAACTTTATTTAAATTATATTTATCAAGATATATTTTCTAAAACTAAAATTACATTATTACATACATTAAACCATAATAATTTATTATGATACATTCTAAATCTAAAAAAACACATCTTCATTCTTTAAAATCGAAGAACTTCTCCAAGCTCTCGTTGATATTCGATCTACAGATATCGAACGTTTATCGTCATTGCCAGATAAGAAAATTTTTTGACGCTCCGAGTAAATATTTCGTGCTTTATTGATTTAAACATTTAAAAAAAATCTACAGATAACTCCACAATTAAATAAAATATTATGATAATCCATTATGTAAAAGTCCCTTACTACGCTTTGCTTTTTTAATAATTATATTGGGAGTTTTTATAGAGCAAAGTTTGGATCCAACAAAATCAGATATATATTTTCCTTCCATTTCATCGTTGAACAGACCTGGAACTTTTTAGTTCATTATTGGTATCTTAAAATAATTTTCCGTCATAGTTACTCGTGTCAAAATATAGCAAAAAATTATATTGAAGTATAATTTTTTGCTATATTTTGACACGAGTAACTATGACGGAAAATTATTTTGTCATGATAAAAATCATTAGTAAATATTTTATAGACAAATGAATCGGTATCTGTATAATACTCGGTCTTTATAAAACGGTTTTACAATATTGTAATGAAAATCATACATATGGGACTTAGAAAGTTCTAATACAGTGAATCCAATATAATTGGCTTATCTAAAATAGTTTGATCAGGTTTCATTTGTATTGCAACTAAATTTTCAGATATAATAGAAGCACTATGGAAATAGGGGTTGGCTACAAGTCTCTCGGTGGATATTAATTTCTTGGTACGATTAGATTGATCGCACCATTGATTAACTAAATGAACGGTTACTCTATTTCCAGTATGTTCTAAAGTCTTGCCAAAAACACAGTTATTTAAGAATTTAAAAAAGTCTTGTTCGAAGGAACTTTTTGCCTTTTGTCTTTATTGTTTAATTCTATGTACTGTTTTAAATAAGGACTCTGTCTAAAAGTAATAGCTCTGTGAACTTGACGTAATATTAAACCGTGTTCTAAATACTTTTTTAAATGGACGTTATGTATCACATATTTGTACTTATTATACAAATTTGCAATCAACTTCTTTTTTTTACCTCCCAGAGGTATACATTTCTCAGGATAAAATGGTCGACTAAAGTGTCGATGTGCTGCACCTCGGTATCGACCTGTAACATGACAGTGATCACATACACTATCCGGTCAACATAATAAAAATCGAGAACATCTTCCTCTGTGTATATCATAGGCTCGCTTTTGGATAGAATTCTATGTATTGCTTTAACATCTACAGCCAGGAAATTTTAAAATTTTTCAACACAATCTTTCCCGCGATAACTTCTATCGTCATCACATTATATGCGAACGCGATCGGCACGTGCCGTTGTGAGTAAGACGTGTTGGCGGTGTTGAATCAATCCACGGAAATCGGTTCAAGAATTGTTTCGAAATCAGCATAAATGACGAAAGGAATATTTTGTTTCCTATCATAATTTTTAAATTTTGAAAATATCCTTGATCTGGTATGACGGTGACAATTCCCTCGCACATGTGTGATTCAATTTGGCTGTGCGTTGGAAAAAACAATAAGCATGTTTCGCAGAAGTATAGTTTACCATGATGTTTGGTCATCTGATTTCTGACTAGACGAGGCAAATATTTTCTAAAAGCAATTAGATGGATACTCTTAGATTTATTATTCGTTGATGTATACAAAGGTCCAATGATTATTTTATCATTTTTTAAACCATACACGAATATAGTCAGAGGGATTTTTTTTTAAAGACAGCTATGTCCTAAAAAGTGATTGGAAATGTCAAATCATCAATATTCAAAACATCCTGAAAGTAGGGATAAGACGAAACTCTGTCAGGATGTTGGGTTGTGGGGTAGAGGGCCGCCACAACACACCATAAAAAGCAATACTCGTCTTTGTTTCGAATGTTCAAACACGTTCTTTTATTTTTTATAAATTTTGGCAAATTTAGAACCGCCGAGAGGTTGATATTTATTAATATTTAATTCTAAATGGGAAAAATGTCCAACCACCTATCTTTCTCCCGAAACTTAATTTTTTTTAACAGTAAATCAACTGCTCATTTATAAGTTAGAAAGTTTATTTGAAGTTGAAAGATTATTATACTTCATTGCTTCGTCCTCGAGATTAGATACATACATTTGTAGTACCACGTCTAGGAATCGCCAATCTACCACTAAGTTGAAAGCAGAGTGAAACTGCTTCTATATTTTTTTTTTATGTGGGTATTTTGATATCTGCCTTCTGCCGCCCGGACTGACCGACACTCATTCGCGTTTTAGTGCCTCGTCGATCACCACGTTATTCTTTGTTTTTTCGCAAAAAAAAAAAACAAAAAAGTTTAAAAACGATGTCGAAACGTAGTCACAGAAACGATAGTGATTATCTACGCAGGATACGAGCACACTTTGACATATCGTCAAATTTAAAATTGTGTTGTGTACATATTATGGTGATGTTACTTTCATATCTTTTGGAATCCCAAATAATGGGCTTATGCGTATAGTGACTGTGTACATTTGAAAGGAATGTTACCTTCACGTTATTTAAAGATATTGTGAATAATAAGAAATATATCCGTATCAAACTTTGACATAATTATAGTCAAAATTCCAATGTTACCTTCATATCATTTGGAATCCCAAATAAATGGGCTTTTGTTAGTGACTGTGTACATTTGAAAGGAATGTTACCTTCACGTTATTTAAAGATATTGTGAATAGTTTAATAAGGACTATATCCGTATCAAACTTTGACATATAATCAAAATTCCAATGTTACCTTCATATCATTCGGAATCCCAAATAAATGGGCTATTCTTAGTGACTGTGTACATTTGAAAGGAATGTTACCTTCACGTTATTTAAAGATATTGTGAATAGTTTAATAAGGACTATATCCGTATCAAACTTTTGACATATAATCAAAATTCCAATGTTACCTTCATATCATTTGGAATCCCATATAAATGGGCTATTGTTAGTGACTGTGTACATTTGAAAGGAATGTTACCTTCACGTTATTTAAAGATATTGTGAATAGTTTAATAAGGACTATATCCGTATCTCACTTTGACATATCGTCAAAATTCCAAACTGTGTTGTGTACATCTTATGGGGATGTTACCAATAATCCTACTTTCCATGGCTGTCGAGATTTGTGTGCTACATTATTTTGTATAAAATGTATTTGTAAAACAAAAATTCATGGTATGTATGGTAAAAGTTTTATATCAAGGTCACGCCGCCGACGCCGCCGATTGATTGTACATCGGCGCGCATGTCTAAATACAAGAAGCTACGATAGTTTTATGTAATTTTATGTCCTTACCACAGTATTTACAAGATGACTATACTTAGTGGAAAAATTCTATTGATGTCGCAGTTAATCCCTTAACCCGCTGCTTCTAGCGAGGGACGCGCGTCCTATTATAACAATTGATGTCATTGTTATATTTTTAACCGCGAGCCAAGCGATTAAGACTGGACAGCTATTGCTTAGAAATGTTTTTCTGATACCAGCAAAAAAGGGGGGGGGGCGTAGTATATGGTGAGGAGACCGCCAGCGGCCAGTGGAGTACCAATAAAAAAAAAATATATATAATAATAATAATTATTTATAACTAATAATAATAATAATAATATTTATTCATAACAAAAGAAGTGTACAAAAGTGCAGCTAATATGACATATGTAGATATAAAACAATAAAAAGGATTCCAGCTAGTAATTATAGTTGCTCGGTTGAGCACCTAATGCCTATACTAGGTGGTTAAGCACATAAGGGTAAAATTGTTGGACGATTATTTTATGTATAAAATGTGTATGAGGTGTCTATCATTAGTAACCTCGTACTCATTTATCTGTGGGATTATGCCTGCAAGGCGTGCTGGCCACGGAGTCGTTTATAAAAATAGAACGAATGTGAAGAAAAAACTACTCCCGTCAATTTTGACGGACTTTATTTTTTCCCTTCGTCGGAAATGGATCGAGAATTCCGCAAAAGCCATGAATAAGAATTGAATTGAATTGAAGGGATATAAAATATATATACATAGCATGCTGAACCTCTACACATAGTCCTACAGGTGAGTGAGTGCTATTTTTTATTAATTGATAGATACCTCATATGCAGTCGGGTTCAAGGTATTTGGCTATTTACACGCCGTACCATTTTTTATGGTCCTTCAGAGCGGATTCCATGCTCCAGCAGGAATGTTTAAGTATTGTGGTAATATGCACATAATTTGGATGTTCGCAGAATAATACGTATTAATTGGTAAAATTCGCGAAGGTGCTACGTACATACCGCCATACTCCGCCATTTTGTAATTGATACAAAATTTTACGGAATAAAATTATTTTACTTAAAATTGATTCTCGCATTGTAATAGCGTGATTTCTTTTAAGTTATTGCCGCATTAAAATAGCGTGTGATTTATTTAAATTTATTTTCGCATTGAAATAGCGTAATTTTTCTTAATTTATTTCGCATTGAAATAGCGTAATTTTTATAATTTATTTTCGCATTGGAATAGCGTAATTTATTTAAAAAATGTCGAAATCAAGTGATGATTCGGTTGATTCCGTCATTGAACTATCTGATAAACAGCTTATCTTATTAATAGCTAAAAAAGAACGTCTTTTTTCGCGGATGAATGATCTTTATAGATTTGCAAATAATGTATCTAATTTTGCGTCCCGGAATAATGAAACTTTCATGGCTCAGTCAGAAATAATCGATGAAATGCGGAAACAATTTGAGTCAATAATTGATGGCATAAACGACCGCAAGCTTACGTTAGATTCAAAATTTTTACCTGACTATCAGTCTATGACAGCTTTTGAAGATTTGTACTTTATTGTAAAGCGCGTCCGAAATAATATTATTCAGTCGTCGCAATCGATTTTACCGTCGTCATCGAATGGTTCCGGCGATCATAATCCTAAATGCAACATTAAGTTGCCTCCGATTGAATTGCCGAGCTTCGACGGCAAAACGGAAAATTGGCCTAAATTTTACGAATCTTTCAAGTCCAACATTCACAATAACAAACAGCTGTCTGACTCGCAGCGCGTGCAGTATTTAGTAGGTAAATTGACCCACGGCGCGCTTAAGGCTACTGCGGGGATTGTACCCTCAGGTGAAACGTATAATATTATTTGGGATAGCTTGGTGAAGAAATATCAAGATGTGCGTGCATTAGGCACACTTTATCTTAACAATATCCTCGATGCGAAAAGTTGTTCAAATACGGCTGCCAGTCTTGACTATTTTATTGAGAAATATTCAGCGTCTGTGTCGGCATTAAAACAACTGAATATCAGTGATGTGACAGATTTCATACTTTTACATTGTGCGCTAAGGAAAATCGATGTTCAAACTGTTCAAGCGTTCGAATTATCTGTGCGTCATAAAGACATTCCTTCTTACAACGAATTAATTTCTTTCGTGCAAGATCAAGTTAAAATCTTAGAACGGTCTAATGTTTCATACTCGTCACGGTCTTCGAGCGGTGGGGTTAATAAAGCGCCATCGTCTGTCGCGACCGCAGCAGCCCGTCCGAATACTTTCAAGTCGTTTGTCGCGAGTAATGAAAATGGCACTTACACGTCAGGAAAGTCGTGTATTTTTTGCAGTAAAAGTGATCATTCAATTAATGCTTGTTCACAATTTAAAGGTTTGAGTTCACCCCAAGCACGATTTGATTTTATTAAATCGAAACAGGGTTGCGTAAGTTGTCTTAGTGAGTCGCATACCGTAACGTCATGTGGGGCGAGAGTTACTTGTGAATTATGCAGTAAACGTCATCATACGCTCTTACATTTCGACACTAAGAATAATAATGTTCGAAAAAATACTTACGCTCATACGTCTCAAGTAACTACCACTGAAGGTTCGTTGCCTTTTTTATCGTCGTCGGTGCCGTCCGTCGCCTCGCTGCCGGCAGCGTCGCCTCTTTCCGCTCCCGGCGTAGGGTTGGACCCGTGTGTTTTGAATACCCCATCGGGTACCCCATCTATTATGGGGACCCCTCCTATTTTGGGCACCCCAGGTACCCCTTCATTGTCTTTAAGTGCGGAAGTAAGACCAAACTCTACGATTTTACTATCGACAGCTCAAGTTTATGCTAAAATTAAAAATAGCAATAATAAAAGAATTATCCGCTGTTTAATAGACAACGGATCGCAAAATAATTTGATAACATTGGACTGTTGTAAATCGCTTAATTTACCAATAATTCCACTGAGTAACTCTATTGTCAAAGGAATTGGTTTAGCGTCTCGGCCGATTTTAGGATACGTTTATTTGGATATTGAGTCCCGTGTTTATACGAATAATAAATACACTATACATGCATTGGTGATTGACTGTATCACCGATCAGCTGCCTGCTTATTATGTGGACATGGGTGATATGGGTTATTTGAAAGAGATTCCCCTCGCTGATCTGACATGGAACGTTCCCGGGTCGGTGGATGTTGTTCTGGGTGCTCAGCTGTTTCCATATATTTATTTAGGAAATAGAATTGTATCTGGTACCAGTGCGCCTCCTGCTTTGCTGACCGCGTTCGGTTTCGTGCTGATGGGGGATTTCCCAAGTAAAGTTCATGAAAATTCTTCTACGTCATTCTGCGCACTTTCGCTCAATGATATGGTGCAAAGGTTTTGGCAATTAGAGGAATTACCTAACATGAAGTTTTTGAGTCCTGAAGAGACGGAATGTGAAAATTTGTTTATTTCGTCGGTCACCCGGGGGGAGGGTGGTAGGTACTCGGTTGCTTTACCATTCTGCAAGAACCCGAAGGAATTGGGTAATTCTCGCACTGCTGCCCAAAGACGATTTATGGCTTTGGAGCGGAGATTTAAACAGTCACCAGATTTACGAGATAAATATAACAGTGTTATCGGTGAATATATTGAAAAGGGATACTTGTCTGAGGTTGCGGAATCCGAGGTGTCGGAGGAAGGATATTACATCCCGCATCACGCTGTCACTCATCCGGGTAAGCCCATGCCTCGGATCGTACTCGATGCTAGTGCGAGAACGCATACAGGGTTGTCACTTAATGACGTCCTTCATATTGGCCCTAATTTGCAAGCCGATTTATTTCTGCTTTTGCTTAATTTCCGTCTTTTTCCAGTCGCTATGACTGCTGATATCAAACAAATGTACTTACAGATTTTGGTTCCGTATGAACACCGTAAATATATTAGGATTTTGTTTCGTTTCTCGGAGAACGAAGTCGTACGAACCTTTCAATTTAATCGGGTCCCCTTTGGTCTCAAATCGAGCCCATACTTAGCAATGCGAACTGTTCGTCAGCTGGCTGATGACTTGAGATCCCATTACCCGGAAGCTGCTAAGGTGGCAGAGTCTAGATTGTACATGGATGATTTAGTATATTCCATTGCGGATGAGGTCAGTGCCGTGCGTCTTTCTCGAGAATTAATCTCGCTGTTCAAGGCTGGTGCCTTTGACTTGGTCAAATGGACAAGCAATTCTCGTGTGGTCCTAGAAAACCTTCCGGACTCTCACCGCAGTGCAGTGGATTTGAATGAGGGTTCTATCCATATCTCGAAGGTGTTAGGCCTTTCGTGGGAACCAGCCGATGACAATTTCTTCTTTACGACTGCTTACGTCCAAGAGAAATGTACGAAGCGGAATATACTCTTTGTGGTTGCTCGTTTGTTTGATGTCCTTGGTTTGATGGCCCCTGTCATTTTGTACGCCAAGTTGCTTATTAAAGAATTATGTTTAGGAAACATAGACTGGGATGATAATCCCCCTGAAAGCGTTATTCGAAAGTTCTCGGATCTAACTTCTAACGCCTTTCTTGCGGCTTTTAGTCGTTTTATTTCACGGCGTGGACCTGTGTCGTTTCTATATTCAGACAATGGCACCAATTTCGTCAGTGCAAAGACACAGTTAGATGATCTTTATACCTTTTTAATTGGATCGGAATTTCATCCAACTTTAAAGCGAGAACTTACGAAGCGTCGTATTGATTGGAAAATGATCCCACCTCGTTCGCCGCATTTCGGTGGTATGTGGGAGTCGAATATTAAAAGTCTAAAGACTCACCTTTATCGAGTAATCGGAACTCAGCTTCTCACTTACGAGGAACTACAAACCGTACTGGTGCAGATAGAGTGCATTATGAACTCACGCCCACTCACTGTTGTGTCTTCGGATCCCGATCCTGAAGTGATAACTCCTGCTCATTTTTTAATGTCATCACCATTGCAGTACTTACCTGCGCCACCGTTAACTGACACGCGTATTAATGTTACCCAGCGGAAACAGTTATTAGACAGTATGGTGCAATCTTATTGGAAGAAGTGGCGTTCAGAATATCTTCACACTTTGCAGATCAGACAGAAATGGACCACCACTGGCCATACTATTAATGTCGGAACTGTTGTTATTGTGGGACAGGAGGATTCTCCTCCCTTGAATTGGCCTTTAGGTGTAATTACTGAGATTCATCCTGGGTCGGACGGAATTATTCGAGTGGCGACTGTGAAAACCAGATTCGGGATTTTTAAGCGTCCTATTGTAAAATTATATCCTATTCCTACTCAATAATTTTTCTGTATTATTTATATTTAACTGTAATTTAAGTTGTTTAGGACTTAGCCATGAAGCTTTGGCATTCTGTTAGTTTTAATATAATCTGCATGCTATGTTATAATGATTATGCTCGTAATTTATATTTGTTTTGAAACTTCTGCGAACTTCCAAGGCGGGGAGTATGGTTAAGCACATAAGGGTAAAATTGTTGGACGATTATTTTATGTATAAAATGTGTATGAGGTGTCTATCATTAGTAACCTCGTACTCATTTATCTGTGGGATTATGCCTGCAAGGCGTGCTGGCCACGGAGTCGTTTATAAAAATAGAACGAATGTGAAGAAAAAACTACTCCCGTCAATTTTGACGGACTTTATTTTTTCCCTTCGTCGGAAATGGATCGAGAATTCCGCAAAAGCCATGAATAAGAATTGAATTGAATTGAAGGGATATAAAATATATATACATAGCATGCTGAACCTCTACACATAGTCCTACAGGTGAGTGAGTGCTATTTTTTATTAATTGATAGATACCTCATATGCAGTCGGGTTCAAGGTATTTGGCTATTTACACGCCGTACCACTAGGTAAGCCTGTGACATAGGCATTAGGCCTCTCCCCTCCGCCAGGTGAGAACAAAATGTGCTGGGTTTTTAAAAATATAACATTTAGTAAATAAATGTTGTTTACAATTTACAATTTAGTTACACTGTAATACATAGTTTAAAATAACATTGTAATTTTTGGAAATAATATAATAACAGATTTTAGATAAATGTGTATGTGCGTGTGTGTGTTTGAGAGGGTGTGTATATGTGTGTGTGTGTGGGTGTGTGTGTGTGTGTGTGTGCGTGTGCGTGTATATGGGGTGATAATTCAATTTTATGTTAAAACTTCTAGTAGGCTTTCAGTAGCTTTATAATTTTGTGTAAGTAGCCAATCACGAATAGTCCATTTACAGCGGGTCCGGGGTAACGGGTAAAAGTTGAGTATTTCATTTAATTTGTTATAAAGGAAAGGCGCTAGAAAACAGTAATATCGCTGTGCAAATCGGGTGCGCAATTTAGGTGTTCTACATACTTTGTCATAACTGATTATTACTGATCGATCAGATCAATCTCAAATATTAATTATTTACTATCCAACCTTGAAATAATAAAACTATACTAAATAATAACTTAATCTAAATAATAATAAACATTTAACTAAAATTCATTTAGTAACTATTACTGTAGAAGAGCTCCAGTCAGGTACATCCACCTCGATTACACAAGTCGCGGTGACGGACTCACCGCAGCCGCAGGCAGAACTATCCGTCGAAACAAGACTGGATCCGGAATTAGATGAGGAGATTCTTAATCTATTGGGAGAAATGGCTTCGAAAGATAAAATATATGGATTGGATATTCGAGATGAGTTAGCTGTGCGATGGGAGCACATCGCTTTAAAATCATCTTGTTCCCAAGGATTGCACAAATATCGACGCATCCAAGCCTAATCCGAAAATTAAAGTGCCCTTATCGGAGATACTCGTTAAAAAAGACAAGGCTTTAGAGAACAAGCAAAATCAGTGAAACTCTCACTTGATTGTTGTCCTTAGAACATGAAGATCAGAAAATAATAGAATTATTGATCGAAGCTGGTCGCCTAATGTGTGACTAACACGACTGAACACAACGAATCTATTACAAGAAGGCTGCAAAAAGCAATATCGAAATCTGGTGCCGAGATAAAAATGAATGCACCAATTAGGATGGTTAATCCAGCGCAGAAACAAGAATTGGCTCCTACCCAAGCTTTAAACCAAGCCTCCGCTCCTAGCAGCCAGACAGGCCGGAGCAGCGAGGAGATTCGAGTCGACCACACCCCGCCCACGGCAGCCGCAGCCGCCATGACATCCGCGCCGCCGCGATCGTGACACTACCCAGCCCCGCGTCGGTAAATCCGGTAGGTTCCGCAGAGCAATTATCTTGTTGTTATGATCAATGGCGATTGATAACTAAAGACCCCGTCATACTACCTATGATGGGTCAAAAGTTATAATAATAATAAAATCTTTATTAAAAAAAAAAAAAAAAATATTTAATACAAAAGTATGAGATACCTTTTTTCCAAACCGGTTTCTCAATCATATGAACCGAGTCCACCTGTCTTATCCGCATCCGAAACCCTTCAATACAGAAGGTACAATAAAATTCATCACTGATATTATTAAGTAGTGAAGATATATCACAATGTAAACCATGTGAAGAACAGTTTTCTCTCTAGTTATTTTCTTATCAAAATACCAAATGGTAAAAAACAGATTTATCATATAAAAATTCTTTCCACGCTAGCGGATAAAAAGCACTTTTGCCTTTATAATTCAAGTTCGAGAATAAATTGTAACTATTCAATGTCCTTTCGTATTTTACAAAATTATTGAGAACCAGTAGGTTGTTTACACAAATCATTACGTTATTTGTCATCTATTTACTTAATGTATTATTTCTAGAAATTATCAAAATTGCAAAAATAATATCAAACATACCGAAAACTTTTTGAGTCTTTACGATTTATAATCAATATTGAAAAGAGCTATATAGTTCCAAATACCGTGTGCAATACCTTGGCTTTCCAAAAATACCAAAACACGTTAGCTTGATTGAAGATAAGCGATATTTAATAAAATTAATATTAATATATTAATCACTTAGTGGCAGTTTTCTTAGGATTACAATATTAGTAAAGGACTTCCAATATTGATAGATTTTGTATCGACATCACTGCTATTTCGTACATACATGGTTAGTTTTTTCCACATCTCAGTGGCAGTGATGTGAGTGAAGCTCGCAGAATACTTGTGTTCGATTCATACATAAGTTCAAAAGAAAACGAAATATCAGTCACAAAAATCCGATCCCGATACCGAATGGGAGTAAAAAGATCTGTTTTGAAATGATTGTAATTTGTCAATAGTCAACCAAATATTGACCTTTTTGCGTCTCGTATGAATAAAAAATGCGAAAAATATGTCTCATGGAATAGAGAATAGATTAATTGGAAAGATCTTTCTTTTTATGTTTATCCTCCCTTTTGTTTTATTACATTTAAAGTTTTAAGGAAAATTATTACAGATCAAGCCGAGCGTATTGTCGTGGAACTATTTTGGGCCCACGTAACCCTGGTTTCCCCTATTTTTGGAATTAATTCAATTTAGACTAATAATGTGTTATTATCTGTTTCCAACAGTAACCCAAATATCACGTTGATATTATAGTAACTTCCTTGTCAGAAAGTTCGATAAAACAATAGGACGTGCGTTTGGTGACCTTCTTATAGAAGTACAACTTTCTTAATTTCTGAATTTCTTCAGTATTTCAGTTACGTAGTAACTATTTAGTAATCTGTGATTTCAGTCCGGATTACAATACGAATCATTACAACAGTCGCTTCGCTATGTCATTGATCTTACGATCGACAGTAGGGTCTGATGACCCTGAATAGGAGTTTCTATAGACTTCGCCCTCCAGCTCCCAAGTATAACGTCACTGGGATCCATCATTAGTTTGGATTCCTTATCGAATTGGTATCCTAATAACAATTTCAGTTTAGAGTACTTATTTAACTAAAAAGATTGTCACTCTACTCATGCTGGTAACTGCTCAAAGAGTACAGACGACAAGTAAAATAATATAATTTAAAAATATTATAGTTGTTAATATCATAGTTTTTAAAAATATGTTTTTTAGATTACCTATTGTGAAAAAAAGTTATTTACATATGTTGTACTAATACTCATAATAATAATCATATTACCTATTATAGATAATTCTTATAAATAAATAATGATCTGACTCCACCAGACATGCAGTCGCTCATACAACTGGTGTCAATATAAATACAACTAGAAATACTGCTGGAAAATGTGGCAAATTCTACTGTCTTCGCAAAATTTTATCGAAGAGATGTTCAGTGTAATCAATCAGATCAGTTAGCTTTCACAATCTTAAACGCAGAACCTGATTTGAATTATAAAATCAGTGTTTTTTAATTTCAACTATACCTATAAATAGTTTAATTTACTATGGTTGATGAAACCATAATTTCTTATAAAGTCTCTAATTAGTTTCATTTTGTTAAATGGCAAAAACATTGTTGTTACATCACAAAAATTATAAATTATATAAGTACCTATACTACTAATTACATAAGTACATTTATTTTTTGATAATTACAAATATCAAAAACATAACCCTCTTTTCGGGTCAGTCGGGTCAAAAATAAAATAAAATTTGTGTTTTAATATTTCACTATCTTTCAAAATCTACAAATTTATGTATCTAATCTCGAGGACGAAGCAATGAAGTATAATTAGTGATTAAACGAACTTACCTGAAGTGAAGTTCTATCAGAATTATACGAGTTGCTTCGTCCGAAGAGATTAGCTCCCTCCCAGCCCTATAACCCCCATATAAAGTGAAATATTAAGATTGCAGGCTTTCAACCAAATGAGTGTCGGTCAGTCCGGGCGGCAGGAGGCAGATATCAAAATACCCACAAAAATAAAAAAAATAGAAGCAGTTTCCCGTAACATACAATATCATTGCCTTGTTTAAGACATACATTATTATTATGATCGTATGATTTGCAATACGCACAGAATTGATTGGATTTTGGTTTCACTTAATTTTTAATGGCCTGAAGGGCGTTTGAGCCGTGCTATCACTAGCTAACACATCACTTTGGCACTGAGGTGTCCGAGACGACGGCGCGGGCGTCGGTGCTGGCTTGCTTGGCGCCTTCAGCGGCGCTGGCGTGTCCGGCGGCGTACGCGAAGTTCGGCGCCGGACACCATCAGTGGTGCTGGGGCTCACGGCGACTGCATCATGAGATGCCTCGTTCAGAGACTTCAATAAGACGAGCGGTGCGGATGAGTTCCGCGAAGCACTTAACCTCATCTCGTCTTAGACGTTTTTTAATACGCCTTCGCAACTGACCGTAGACCATGTCAACATGGTTTTTCAAACTTCGCCCTATGCTTGGGACGCCATTTATAACCGCGACTGGGTGTGAGTTCTAGCGAATATTGGATTTGTAAATTAAACGATGGATACATTTAGAATCACTGTTTAATGTCACACAGGATACAAAATAACACGATAGAAAATATTAAAACAACACAAAAGAACTTATATATCAAGTTTGGTTGGTTTTGCGCGCGTACGATTAGAACGTCGTATCGTATGGTGATCGGTTGCGGCAACTGACTCGGCGTCATGTTCTTGCATGGCGCGCTCATTTAAAATAGGTAGTTCCGCGCATGGAGATGAAAGCACTATATAATTTCAGGATACGAAATTAAAAAATTCATACAAAGTAACGCTCTCTATCGTTGGTGGAGTACAGTTTTTTTGGAAAGCTATTAAAAATATTACTAGATGGCAGGTAGCACGCGTACAAATTTTGGAAAGCTAATAAAAATATTACTAGATGGCAGGTAGCGCGCCTACAAAATGATAAGATAATGTAAAAAAAGATATTGAAACCAAATATGAGTTTATTACAATAGATTTAATTTGGTTAAATGTTTTAAGCTATTAAGCTATATAGTTATGAAGCCCGGCCTTAACACACACAATAATAGATAACTTAAAAAGGTCAGTTGAAAAGTTGCCATTGGAGAAACGGCTTTGCAGTTTGATCTTTGATGAGGTAGCTCTATCATCTGCAGGGTTATTTTAAAACTGTCGGATTCGATATCGGGAACGGATTCGGAAACCTTCACGGAATTCGGAAGCGTTTACGAAGATTATTAATACTGGTAGGAAATGGAAATTATATAAACTAATATAAAAGCAAAATCGAAAATATTACGCATTTTTATTGTTGAAAGGCCTCATTTGAGCAGATTATATCAAATGCATAAAGGCAGAAACTTGTTTTTTGATTAAAAACATATTGATCACACTAATTTTTAGATTCACTACCACTATGTGTAAAATATTTGTTTTATTAAACTGTCCAAGAATGTACTGAAAAAAACCATTGACATAGAGGGCTTTTTGGCGAGAACTTACAAAGTGACGTTGCGTTTTCGTTTTATTGTCAAAAATGCGTGTATTTTGAGTTTTATTTCATATTATCTGTGGTGTTTTATACATTAAAGATAAATCCATGTGCATCAGTGAAGGATAATTAAATTAATGATGTGTATTAATATATGATATGATACAACTAAAATCTTTTTTTATTTTTATAAACACAACTGTTTACCTAAAATCTAAAATATAAAAAAATAACATGTTTCTGGCCTTATGCATTTGATATATGTGCCTAAATGAGGCCTTTCAAGAATAAAAATGCTTAATAATTTCTATTTTGCTTTTATTTTAGTTTATCATTTCCATTTCCTACCAGTATTAAAAAATCTTCGTAAACGCTTCCGAATTCCGCGAAGGTTTCCGAATCCGTTTCCGATAACGAATCCGACAGTTTTAAAATAACCCTGCTGGTCTTTATAATAACAGAAATGTTAAAGAAATAGTTGGATTTGAAGACTATGGGTATAAGGAGACTACGAAAAAAGTATAAAAGGCAAATTGAAGCAACCTCTGTGTTTCACATTTTGCCAGAGTGCAACAAAAAAAGATGATTTGAAAAAAATTATAATTGAAGCTATTAAAGCTGTTACTGCGACTGGCATGAAAATTGTTTGCACTATATGTGACCAATCATCGTCAAACATGAGCACAATAAAAGCTCTTTGTGACGCAACACAACAAGAATATATCAAAAGGGGTGTGGAATATAAAAGTGGCGCCTTTGAAATAGATGGGATGAAAGTATGGGGTATTTGATCCACCGCACCTACTCAAAGGGATGCGTAATAATCTTAATATATAAAATGATAAACTGATTGTTGATATATCAACGCACAGCCCAAATCGCTGGACCTAGAGATTTGAAATTTTGTACAAAGAAATTCCACCCCTAAGAGGGTAAAATAGGGGATGACAGTTTGTATGCAATTCCGTCAGTTTTGAAGTTAGGATCTTCAAATTTTGTGTTTAGGCTGACTATTGAAAATTAATTTATAGGTGTCTTAGCGTTTTTGATAATTCCACACCCGAAGCAGTGAAAAGGGGGCTAAAATTATGTATCGAAGTTCTTCATTTTCAAACTAAACATCACTAAATTTACTATGAACGTATATCTAAACTAATAGTATGGGACGGAATAACAATGGCGCACAAAAGAGGAGTTGAAGCCTTCAATAGGAGTTTGCAGGACATACGCAATACTAAAAATAAAATGGGTGGTGTAACGGTGTTGCTGGCCGGTGATATTCGCCAGACTTTACCGGTAGTGCCCAAAGGAACGCGCGCAGATGAGACCAAAGTATGCATCAAGAGATCTGTCTTATGGCCTTCAATTAACGTGCTGAAGCTTACTCGAAACATGAGAGTACATCTCAGAGGGGAAGTTTCTGCCGGTAGAATTTCAGATCTTTTAAAAATCGGGAACGGAATCTTTCCACAAATACATGGGCTGATACAAATACCAGATGAGTTATGTACCGTGGTATCAACAGTTGAGGAACTTATGGACAAAATTTAACCTGATGTTAAAAATATTAAACACATACCGATGGAGTGGTTATGCGAGAGAGCCATTTTGACTCCCGAAAACGACCAAGCCACTGCCATCAACGAAATGTTATTAAATTCATTCGAAGGTGATGAAATAGTTTATAATTCTGTTGACACCGTGGTCAATATGGACAAGCAGTAAACTATTCTGTTGAATTTTTAAACATTCTAAATCCGCCGGGTCTTCCGTGGTTTATGTTGCGTGTTGGTGCCCCTGTCATGTTGCTTAGAAATATTCGACCTCCAAAATTGTGCAATGGAACTAGACTCCAAGTAACAGCTCTCCGCCGCAATGTTATTGAGCCCAAAATACTAACTGGATCTGCCAGAGGAGAAACAGTATTCGTACCGCATATACCATTGATCCCAAAATGACCTTCCGTTTGAATTTAAAAGATTACAGTTCCCAATCAAGGTTTGTTTCGCGATGACTATTAATAAGTCACAGGGACAAACTCTGAAATTTGCCGGAGTTGATTTGCGGCAGAACTGTTTTTCCCATGGCCAGTTTTATGTGGCATGCTCACGTGTGAGCTCTCCGACTAGCCTGGTTATTTTAGTACCCGCTTCCAAATTTGTGAATAATATTGTTTATAAAGAAATACTGTGAAGCAAACGTCCTTTACAGTATTTCTTTGTATATACCGATTTGTATAGATACCGATCTACCTTAACTTTTGCCAAAAATATCAGTGGTGGGCAATAGCATGAACAAAGTTCCATATATATTGTTACAATAATTCATATCTAGAAAAAAAAACTCTACGCGGACGAAGTCGCGGGCAAAAGCTAGTTCTTAATAATTGTAAACCATGTTTTAAACACTCAATATAATGAATATAATGAATCACGTATTTATACTTATCATAAAGATTAGCAATCAACTTGGTGTTCTTGCTACCGAATTAACAATAGAAGTAACACCAGTCCTGAAATAAAAAATGGTATATTTATTTTATTTATGTACTTAAATTTATACTTCTATTTTTGTCGCTTACATATTCAGATTATATTATGTTGTACTGGAGGCTTATTTATTTATTTTTATTCATAGTTGTCTTGTTTAATTTTATTATTTATTGTGTTCGTTTTTGGGCTTAGCTGCGACTAGCCGATGCGTCATAGTCACGGTTCTGGCATACTAACTATACCCAGCGAAAATATGACGTGTTACCGGTTTATCGAGCCCTATACATATATACATTTCTTTTTCTTTTGTATTGGAAAAAGGCACTAGCATTTTACATTAAAGCAAAGAGTAAAATAATAAATATAACTATTGCATTAAATTATTATTAAGTTCAATCACTGTTTGTTGTTGTACCTATACTTCGATTGTTTTAATATGTAATAAGTACTTACTGGATATCAATTTTTCCACTGGTGGGAGCGAATTGCGTCGCTCATCGGTTCTTGCTGAAAATCAGCGCTGCAGACATTAGGCTAGTCCTAATTTCCCAGCTAAGCTGAGCAGGTTCCAGTTTTTGCGCACATATGACGCAAAAACTTATATTGTTTACACAAGATTTAAAATTGTTATATTGTTACTTATTATTCAACTTTAATGTGTACTGTACTTCTTGTTAATTAGATAAAATTGTATCACTCATCACATCACATCACAGAAGCATCACGATTGTACCTATTCTATTGTTTATTCACAGATTACGTATGTTTATCATTAAATTGGAAGTTGGCTTTATCAAAGATGGCGGAAGGCTTATGTGGTGTTGCCACCTGTAATTCTCGTGGTAGCTAAATAGTAGCCAATAACTTCTGTGTTGTTTGTGATTATAAACTATAAATAGTATAAATATTAATACTTATCTGTAACTAGTTAGTTCTATTTGCGTCGAATGGCGCGCAAGAATAAATATTTTTCATTTCATTTCATTTTCATTTCAATTGAATGTATTTTTCAGCAGCAAAAGGCAAATCTGAATGAGAATTATGTAAATATTCAGGATAGTGAAGATCTACTTCCAATATAAATCCTGAATCAGAAGTAATCGATAAACTCATAACATCTAAATTTAAAATTTCTTCGTCACATAGAAATCTAAAATTTCCAGCAGGTAACCTTTGCATCATAGCATATCCATATAAATTTACACAATCATGATACACTAAAAAGCTAGTAGGTTCTTGATCAGTATAATCTGGAAGAATCATTATTTGCCGTGTGTAAAATACAAGCAGCTTACTACTCGTATCGTTTGTTTATCTCAAAACCTGAAAGTCCTCCCATAGCCGTATCTGAGCGAACATTGAGCGAGACCGCCTCTTATTCCTTTTTCTAACATTTGATACATTTCTATATCAGATATAAGATCTAATTTTATATGCGTATACAACAACATAGCATCCCAGCTTAATGATGGTGATGAAACATAATAGCAAGGATCAAGACCATAATAATTTAAACTCATATTTCGGAATTTTTCAGAGACATCACAAAGCAATAAAATATCACATTTAAGATACAAATCAGTATATTCACCAATTTTTTTTTAAACCAAAAGTGTTCCAGGTCTTTAGAGCATGATCATAATTCTCATGAGTTGTAGATTCGGATGTAAGTCTGTTATAGAACTTTGAAGGATCTGGTAATGTTGTCTCTTCATATCGTTTCCAAGAATCTATGTAATCATAACAATATATTCCTTTTCTGCGGACAACGTCAAATAAGTTTCGATCAACAAAAAATGACTTCAAATTTTTTAATCTTCTGGACTCATAGTTTCGACCAATTTATTCAAGCTTGAACTTATAAAGTTATAACAATCAAAAAATTTAATTTGAGCAACATTCGTTTTATTGACTGCCATGAACATTGTGAAAGAAATATATTTTTCCTTAGTTCTTGGTATGAGATTGATTCGACCATGAATCTTTGAAAGCTCATTTATAAACAAATGACAATCATATCCTGATAAATTATGAAACACTATTGGTATAAAAGTACAAACTTTAGCATTCAAATGACATGTATCGTGCGCTGGTCCTCTATATTTACCTGTAAAATGATCATGGTCCTTCACTATGTTATCATGAGATGAAAATTCATTTCTACAAATATGACACTTTGTGCTCTTAGCAAAAGATATTTGTTCTTCATCAGTAAGTGGACTCATGTTTTTATTCTGCGATAATATTTGATACAATCGTTTCACATCATTAGTTAAAGATTCGATAAATTTCTTCGAACAATCGGGACCGCGATATGAAACTATATCATTTAACTCAGGGTTTGTTTTACAACAGATGTAGTAAGCAAAACATGTAGCTTCGTGAACTTGTATGTTTTCTACATATGCAGATCTACTTTTGCCCGACTATTGGTACTCTTTGAGTTCGTTCGTAATTAATAAAGCTAGTTTGGGTATTGCTTTCAGGGAGAATAGTCTGTATTCTTGCACATTCATGATTCTGTAATTTATAGTATAGAATGTAAAAACGGAATTTCGAGTTAGTATTCAGATATATCAGATTTTTTAAAATTATATATCTTGTAAATAATTATCATTTATTAATGTTAAAATATAAAAAAGTTTGGGAGATAAAACCAACAGTACATACGAAATAGAGCGAGTCTATGTATAAATATTGTGTTTAAAGAATATTATTGGGATACAGCACTGGTTGTATCCCTCGAAATTCTGCTTTAGCTGCTGTTACGAGCTCTGTCGCAGCTTTCCAGGCCCGTGAATTTGAATTCAGTGAGGCCTTATACGTGAGGAGAGCGTGTTTCCATCGCTCAGTCCCTAAGTTTTCCACTTCTTTGGTGTTGTAGACCCGAAGCTCTACATAAAATTCTCCGCGACGAGTTACGTCGCGCTGAAACGTTACTCCCGACGCTGTGCGACGGGATAAAAATGTGCGCAGTGCAGATGCTCGCACTGGTTCCGGTTCATCCTCATCCTGTAAATAATGAAACAGCAACATTATTATTAATCAGACTTATGATGAGCAGATCATACAACAGATAAACAGAAACAGAGATTAAATTAAATATAGCTCCTGTTCTGATGGAAAAAAAACATGTTCAATTATAATCTTAATATAAATTGATAATATTTCACTCACCTCACTCTCTATCACCTGAATCTTGCGTTTTTTGACTGGGCGAGCAGGCACTGACGCTGATGTGGTTTCCACATCAGAGTCAGTATCACTCCCGAACAAATCTTTCGCTCGATCTGTCGACTTCTTCACTTTCTTACTGCTGTTTTTTTTTTGTTTTCTTATTTTTTTTATATCCCGATTCATTATCTGTGTCGAAAGGGTTGTCCGCAACTGCAATCGACCTAAAATATAATACAAATATATGTTATGTTTTGTTCTTAACTAAGCAGAACTTGTACTAAGGAAACCAGATACATTTATACTACATATTTCCTTTTTTATAGATAATTACACCCAGACCAAATGTCTTCATGCACACAAATGACTGTCCTGGGTAGGAATCGAACCTCCTTTCTTTGGAAGGGTGCCTTATCAACCGCGCCAAACGACCCGTCTCGGAAAACTGAGGGACATGATTATTTTTGTTTCCATTTATAATAACATACTATATTTATTTCCTCAGGACATGAAATTCTGCCCAAGGAATGCAGTGATACTGCAGATCTTTTAATAAAGACCGATCATGTATTTGATTCATTCAATTGACACATATAAAGAAGGACCAACAAAATTCAGGTGATGCTTAAAACTAGTGCACCTTACTTTAAGTTATGGGATGAATTATTAACGATTTTGAGATCCATGGGATTTGAAATACGAAAAAAAGATGGTACCATAAGGGGGCGTCCATAAATTACGTGAGGTGTTTAAGGGGGGGAGGGGGTCGAGTCAAATCTCATCTAATCTTACGTTGGAGAGAGGGGGGGGTCTCGGCAAATATCACGCAATTTTTTTTCTGATTGAAACAAAAAAAAAATTATACTATTTTGGTCCATTTAATCCAGATTGTACATGCATAAGATTTAATCTTAATCGTAATCGTAATACGATAAAGATCATTCACTAATTCGTTCAATAGAAAATAATTTCATTCATACTTCGACGTTATACATTTACTTACTGTCAAACCACCATATTTGTTTTATACCAAATAGCTCAATTCAATCTGAATTCACGGTACAGTGTAGCCCGTCCTTTGTTTTCGCGCCACTGTCAGCCGAACGCGCGACTCGATGAACGAGAGCGTACGAGCTGAGTGGCAGCGACACACGGACAGGTTCCAACCTGCTTTGTTTATTCTTGTAAATGTTTTACTCGACTCAGTGCATGCTCTTACTAATTTAAAATGAGTTATCAAGATTTTTATAACGCATACGTCAAACGATACGTCTATAAGACGAAGAAATCCTGCCAGGACGATGTAATAAAATTATGGAATACAGCGAAGCAAAAATTCCCGAAGAAAGAAGAGTTAATACATCACATTCAACATGAGATTGAAAAGCTTCTCAGGGAAGCCACTGAGAGAAAAGTTCGGTCTACTTTAGCATTTCTTCAAAAGGTAGGTTAAATATATTTTTTTAAGAAAATAATACTTTTTTTATATAAAATTTAATGTTACAATTAAGGAATTCCTTTCGCTCCAGTTAAGTTACAACAACTGTAGTAGTCAATATTCAATAAATTTGTTTAGGCCAAAATACCTATAATAATATTTACTCATATTGAGTATCAATGACGAGCCTCTGCTTCCCGATTCCTCTCCTTTTCCCACATCATATGTGTGAGCGAGAAAAGAACTTCGGGAATCTTCTACATACTTCGGCGACGCATCGCCAAGCGCGTGTGTGCGAATAAAACGAGACGCGCGCCTCGCAACATTCAGTACGAAAGACGCTACAGACCGAGGAGCATTAAAACTTTGTGATTTGTTGTGATAGTGCGCATAATCATTGGATTGCCATAGGAGTTCCTGGTAAGTCCTTACCTTTATCCTGGGAGGCTCCTCGTTTTCCATATTGATATTTTAACGCAAAAACCCACCATTTTTTCTGGTACGCCTTCGAGCGGATTCATTTTGAGTCAGCCATTACAGTAATTTAATTTCATATCAAATCACGTATAATTTCCCGCTTTCTATAGGTTTTATGCCTCTAAATAGGTATATACTAGGGAATGCAAAACCGTGGCAAAATGAAAACCGGTTTTTATTTCGGTTATGAGATGAAAAAACCGGTTAACCGGTTTTAAACCGGTTTTTTTATGTTCGCTCGTTTTTTTTTTCACGTTATTTCTATAGCTCGAATTATAGATAATAACCGTGCCTAAGATTAAAAAATCGCAAACTGAGGAATTATTGTCAGTTAATGAAGTGGGTATAAAAGAAACATCAAAGACACCATCACCATTTGCCTGTCCTGTTCCCTATAATTTGGGATCGGCGCAATATGTACGCTTCTTCTATCCGTTATACCAACATTCACTCGTTTCTTACCAATATCATCTTTCACACAATCAATCCATCTCTTTTTCATAAAATTTATGGAAATAATCGTTTATTTAACTCTGTAGATCAGATACTCGTTTATATAGACTACACGGTTCGTTTATGTTTCGTAAGTTATAATATTAATTTCACACGTAATATACATGGCATATTGTAGCGGCACAGCAACTTGCGTGTACACTAAAACGTGGTTATTATTATACGAATGTTTTCCTTAGATAAAAAAATATTACCTAGTTTTTGCTGTCGTGCAGATGGGTAAAAAATAACACCAATCATGACTGATTGCTTGCTTGCTATCTGGCAGATACATAAGAGCCTTCGTTGATAATAGTTGCTCCGATAGCATGACATTAATGCTGGCGTCCCGAAAGGCTCTAAATTATCCCCAACACTGTTCCTCCAGCATATGAATAATATACTCTCTATTGCCAGCATTCATTGCTATGCAGATGAAATTACATGGGACGCTCATTACACGAACCGTGCAAATATCTCACGTTCTATATTGGAGAAAAGGCGCGAAGGACATGTCTTAAATCGAGAGTACACAAACTAGTGACTCCGATTGGGGTCGACTAAACCTAATCTATTTCAACCCCACTAAATCACACGCAAGCCTGCAATTCACCCTTGAGAGAAGTCCATTTGCTGTGGCTCCTCATTTCTAGAACATGTCCCTCAACATTACGAAAAGCATTGGGATCCTAAACGTTAATATTTGTAGCGACGTTCTGTTCCAAAGTAATCTACAAGATATCCAAAAAACTCGGTGTGATTAATAGAGCGAAGCAGTACTTCTTATCGAGACAAAGACTGCAACTATATAAGTCGCAAGTCTGGCCCAAATGAAGTAATGCTGTCTTCTGTGGGCACCTGGATACCAGCTTGGGTATTTAGACTAAGTTCAGCGACGTGCCGTTAGAATTGTCGATGATCCCGAGCTCACAAGTGTTTTAAAGCCCCTTAGTCTGAGGAGAGACTGCCTTCTTATGTGTGTTCAACCGCTTTTCCAACAGTGTTCTGAAGAATTGATTGACCTGATGCCCAGTTACCTTGATCCATCGTAGTCACCGATGGGGAGTCCATCCTCACACATTAGAACCAAAATGTTCTCATACTGTGCGATTTCAAAGAAGCTTCCTATCGTGGATGCTCAGGCTGTGGAATGAGCTCCCCGCTTCAAAAAGGTTGAGGGTTGGTAACGTGCGAGTGATAACCGTTATGTTGCAAGAATCTATAGGCTAGAGTAACTGGTTATCATCAGGCGGGCCGTACGCTTGTTTGCTACCTAAGTATTGTAAAAAAAAGTTTTAGATGTTTTATATCTATCATAAAAACAATCATTATTTTAAGTTATTTTCTTACCAGCTCAATAAACTACACATCAACACACTTCAGTTCATCACAAAAATACTCACTGCATTGCACTCAGTTTAAAAAACGGTTAAAATCTTCCTTTTTTAGTTTTTCCAAACATTGAAAGAAAAACCGAAAAAAAAACGAAAAACCGGTTTTGGTGTTATGTGAAACCGGTTTTTCTTGTTGGTCAAAACCGTACCGAATAACCGGTTTTTCGATTTTCGGTGAAACCGGTTTTCATTCCCTAGTATATACCTCATAATACGCAAGTCTTATACCTCATAAATAGGTTTTAGACTATATAAATACGATATTTCGTACTCCCGCCATTTTTACCACGCCAATCGTGATAAAAAGTAGTTAGGTATTCAATACCGCCGCCGCTCCTCCATATTTTTAGGACTTAGATTTTATAGGTACCGATTCGTATCTTATTATACGAAATCATATGGTGTACTAATAACCGCAATACGTACTTACTATTTGTACTATTACTACGCATATAATTGCATTCTATGAGCCTTGTCTGTCGACTTGAAATAAACTTTCATACCTATATAGGTAGGTGCCTAAACTGTTGGATATACCTACCTACTTACCTACGTCATTTTACTTTAATTAGGTAATTTTGCAATTTATTATTACGCAATCTTTCACAATGGAAGCTATTGAAACTAAAATTAAAATATTGGAAGCTAAAAATGAAGCTATTTTTGAACAATTATCGTTCTTATATGATTCTTCTAAGAATATTTCCACGTCCGCGAGTGCAGTTCGTCCTCAGAGACATTCATGGCGGACACTGAAATTATTAGTACAATTCGTCATGAATTTAGTGCCAATTTAGATACAATTAACGCGTTAAATATGCAACTTGATCCAGAATATAAGATTGATTATAAAAAAATGATTTCCTTTGATACAGTGTACACCCGAATAGAAAGGGTTCGTTCTCTTATCGTCAGTAAGACAAATATTACGTCGAATGTGTCCGCGCAGAATACTATTCTGTCCCAATATAAAGGTCGTATCAAACTACCACCAATTCAAATTCCGTCATTTGATGGAAAAATAGAAAATTGGCCCGTCTTCTTTGAATCTTTTAAATCTAATATACATTCAAATCCTGATCTTTCGAATTCTCAAAGAGTACAATATCTTGTAGGTAAATTAACAGGAAATGCTTTAAAAATCACGGCAGGTATTATACCGTCCGGTGATAATTATAATTCTATTTGGGACAGCTTAGTTCAAAAATATCAAGATAAAAGAGCATTAGGCTCACACTACATGTCTAATTTATTCAATATTAAACCCGCATTAAATAATTCCGCGTCTTTAAATACGTTCATTGAAACTTTCCACGCTTCTGTATCTGCTTTGGAACAGTTAGGTATTGAAGATATGAAAGATTTTATCTTACTTTCTTTAGCTTTAAAGAAGTTAGATCCCGCAACCGCTAATTCCTTTGAAATGTTTATGAGGAATAAAGAAATTCCTTCTTATAAGGATTTTGTTGATTTTATTAAATCGCAAGTAAAAATATTAGACCGCACTTCTACGCCAATTGCTGGCTCCGCGCGAACCGCCCCAGTCGGTAGCAACCTTAATAATCCGCCCGCTTCTCGGTCTGAACCGCGTAATTCAAATACAGTCCAAAATGCTTTCCTTGCACGCGATAATAATAATAAAAGCACTTGCTTATTTTGTAATAAATCTGATCACTATCAGATTTTTTATTGTTCCTCTTTTAAAGCACTTAATACTAAAGATCGTTTAGATTTTGTTAAATCTAAAAAAGGCTGTGTAAACTGCCTCAGCCTTACGCATACTGCTTCTCAGTGTAAGTCGTCGTATAGTTGTAAAACTTGTAATAAACACCATCATTCTCTTTTGCATTTGGATAGTAATTCACAATCGCAACAAATAGTTTCCGACTCGCGTCCCTCTCACTCGACGCGTCTTGATAAGAGCGATAACCGCATCGCGCAGCTTTGCGCGCAGACGTCCGCCGCCGCCCGCGCCGCGTCGCGACCGCTCCCGTGCGCAGCCTCGCCCGCGCATCTGACCGCGTCTCCTTCTAACGCTACGGACGCTCCTCAACCGGTGTCGCTATGCACCCGAGCGCGAGTTGATAAGAATAATGATAACGAACGCGATTCTTTTAATAAATTAAATCCTTCCCATACTACTGTACTTTTATCAACCGCTCAAGTTTATGCGTCTAATAAGGACAATAAATATATTTCAGTTGGATGTTTAATAGATAACGCGTCTCAAAACAACATAATTACAACTGCCTGTTGTAAACAACTAAATTTAAATATAATACCGCTTAGCAATTCTTTTATAAAGGGTGTAGGATCCACTTCGCGTCCTATTCACGGCTACGTTCAACTTAAAATAACCGCGAAAAATAAAAAATATTTTTATAATATTACCGCTCTTGTCGTTGATTGCATTACTGACAGGTTACCGACTGAATATGTTGAGACTTCTATAGTGCAACATTTAGGTAACTTACCGCTCGCTGACCCTCTGTGGCACATCCCCGGAGAGGTCGAAGTAGTTCTCGGGGCACAATTGTTCCCATTTTTATTATTAGGTCAAAAAATTATTGCACCTCCCGCTCCTTCTGCCCTTGAAACCGTGTTCGGTTATATTCTTATGGGTGACGTTCCCGCTAACTCTAATATTAATAAAAATGCATCCACTTATTTTAATACCGCGATTTTTTTCATTTCTGGTCCCAATGACCTTACTATTTCTTTAGATGATTCCCTACTTAAGTTTTGGGAGCTCGAAGAAATTCCCGCGCAAAAATTTATGAGCTCGGCCGAAAAGGAGTGTGAACAGCTGTTCTCTCGTAACTTCTCACGGGACTCCGCAGGCAGATATTGCACCGCGTTACCTTTTCGTGAGGATCCTGACGTGTTAGGTGATTCCCGTTCCGTTGCTCACCGCCGTTTACTTGCTTTGGAGCGTACCAAGCTACGCGATCCACAGCTACGCGCTAGTTATAATGAGGTTATACAGGAGTACTTAGATAAAAAATACTTATCTGAAATATTGCCTTCCGATTCTGACGACCATGATAAAGGGTACTTCATACCACACCATCCCGTCGTACGTCAAGACAAAGAAACAACAAAAGTTCGTATAGTACTCGATGCTAGTGCTAAATGTCACAATGGCATATCACTAAACGATATTTTACATACGGGACCCAATTTACAATCTGACTTGTTTATTGTATTACTGAACTTCCGCTTATTTCCCATTGCTATTACAGCAGATATAAAACAAATGTACCTACAAATTGCTGTTATTGATGAGCATAGAAAATATCAAAAAATATTATTCCGCTTTGATCCCAATGATCCGATCCGCGTATTTCAATTTAACCGAGTTGCATTCGGTCTTAAGTCCAGTCCGTTTTTAGCCATGCGCACTGTGCGCCAGTTATGCTCGGATGAGAAAAACCTATTCCCTCGCGCTGCTGAAGTAGCTTCGCGTGAACTATATATGGATGACTTAGCCACTTCCATTCCTTCTTCTGTTGAGCCTAATTTAATTTACGAGCTTGCTCTGAAATACTCATCATGGAATAAAATATTACGTATAATAGTATACATACTTAGATTTTCTCGCATAATTTCTCGTGATCAAGGTCACAGCCGCATCACAGCTTCTGAGCTAAATAAAGCTGAAGTATATTTAATACGCTTTGTACAACAAGTTCATTTTCAAAATTTATTTAATAATATTCAAAAAGTTAAATTATCTTCCCCTCTTAAAAAACTTGACCTCTTTATAGATCAAGATAAAATTATTAGAATTGGAGGTAGACTTTCAAATGCAAATCTTCCGTATGAAGCTCAGCATCCCGCTCTTTTACCTAAACATGACCACGTTACTCATCTTATTATAGACTATTTTCACCGTGCTCATTGCCATACTGGTGCCAATCTTCTGAGCTCACTGTTGCGCCAGAAATATTGGATACTGTCCGCTAGAAGTGTCATTAGACACAGAGTACATTCATGTAACTTTTGTTTTAAAAATTCCCCTTCATTTCTCAGCCCAAAAATGGCTGATTTACCCTCTTGCCGCGTTCAGGAGACCAAAGCGTTTGTGCATACGGGTGTTGACTATGCTGGACCCATTAAAGTAACATTATGTAGACGCAGAGGTCAAAAAAGCCAAAAGGCATATATTTGTTTGTTTATATGCTTAGTAACCAAAGCTGTACACATCGAATTGGCAACTGATGTGTCATCAGATACTTTTATTTCCGCTTTTAAGCGATTCATTTCCCGTCGAGGACCTGTTTCTTTTCTTTACTCCGATAACGGAACTAACTTTGTCGGAGCTAAAGCTCAATTACAAGAACTACTTACCGATCAGTACCGCATTGAATGGAAAATGATTCCACCCCGCGCCCCACATTTCGGAGGATTGTGGGAATCTAATATAAAATCGATTAAAACTCATTTATACCGTGTTATCGGTTCGCAGCTCCTCACATATGAAGAGCTCCTCACTGTTCTTACCCAAATTGAAACAGTCTTAAATTCTAGACCGCTTTGCATTTTATCTGAGGATCCCTACCCGGAGCCTCTTACTCCCGCTCACTTTATAATGGCTTCACCATTGACTTCATTGCCGCTTCAGAATGTGTCCGAGGAAACCATATCTTTACGTTGTCGGAAACAATTATTAGATCAGATGGTGTGTAGCTATTGGAAAAGATGGCGTATAGAATATTTACATAATCTTCAAGTTAGACAGAAATGGCTCATTGATAAAAATAACATTAAGATTGGTACTGTGGTTCTTATACATCAAGATGATATTCCCCCTTTACGTTGGCCGTTGGGCATAATATCACAAGTATATCCTGGCAAGGATGGAAATATCCGCGTCGCTTTAGTAAAAACTTCAAATGGATCATTCAAAAGACCCATTGTCAAGTTATGTCCATTACCCTCACAATAAAAAATAATCATACCGCATCTTATATTCAGTACTTTAGTAATTATTATAATCTGTAATTAGTTCATATAATTAATTATTTTTTCTTTCTTTTGAGAACACTACGTATTCTCAAGGCGGCGGAGGATGTTTAGGCCAAAATACCTATAATAATATTTACTCATATTGAGTATCAATGACGAGCCTCTGCTTCCCGATTCCTCTCCTTTTCCCACATCATATGTGTGAGCGAGAAAAGAACTTCGGGAATCTTCTACATACTTCGGCGACGCATCGCCAAGCGCGTGTGTGCGAATAAAACGAGACGCGCGCCTCGCAACATTCAGTACGAAAGACGCTACAGACCGAGGAGCATTAAAACTTTGTGATTTGTTGTGATAGTGCGCATAATCATTGGATTGCCATAGGAGTTCCTGGTAAGTCCTTACCTTTATCCTGGGAGGCTCCTCGTTTTCCATATTGATATTTTAACGCAAAATCCCACCAAAATTAAAAT
The DNA here is from genome assembly GCA_951394255.1 of Polyploca ridens. Classification (NCBI taxonomy): domain Eukaryota; kingdom Metazoa; phylum Arthropoda; class Insecta; order Lepidoptera; family Drepanidae; genus Polyploca; species Polyploca ridens. The sequence continues at coordinate 273,284 of OX596271.1, read as the reverse complement.
AAAGAACCCATAAAAATTAAAAAATAAATAGTATATGAGGCATTAATCTTTGAAATTTTGAAAATTAAAAAAAAAAATAGTTAAATACGAAAATTAATTTGGCTCTTTTATCAGCTGCTTTTATCAGCTGCTAGTAACCTGTCCGTGATTTGGCAACGCTATATTTCGGTTGTTTACATTTTCATTTGCACAATATAACCTCAACCATGTTAAAGTTTTTGCAGTCAATGCAAATAAATAAATTAATTAAAAATATTAAATCACAAAACTATAACATTCTTATGTCTCATGGCAGGAATGCTAGTATTTTTTAATTATTGTTTTATTTTTCAATTATGAAATATGAAAATTTGTTAAAAATAAATAATTTATAAGTATGTATGAAAAGCATAAGTGCATTGAAGTTTAGTTTAAATTTATTGAATGATCTGAAGCTCGCGCGCTACGCAACGTTGCCAAATGTTCTGACGCTATTTAAATGCAGATTACTCAAAAAATTTCTGTGATTTTATAATTTTAATTTCTCTATAAATTCCACGGCAACCTATAGATTTTATTGCAAAAAATTAAACCTGAATATTTCGAAAACCTTATTTTGGGTTTTTTTTTTTTACCTCATCTAATCAATGGTTAATGCCATAATTTGAGAAAGTTGTTAAGGTCTGACTTTCTCGTAAGACTCGAAAAAAATACTAACATTTTTAGATTTTTTTTTTTTAAATTTGCACGCTGAAGAATAAATTAAACTTCACTAGTAGATAAATAAGGACTTCAACTATTAGATAAAAATTAATTTTATGCATAATCTAATATTTTTTATTTAACATTGATGGCAAAAGGACCTCCTTAATAGCATTAAAAAAAACTGAAACAGTGAAATTCTTGATAAAATATGCAAAATCATAACTACAAAATATTAGTGCCGGCACTACTGTTTTCACGTAATTCAATATTTCTTAATTTTGTGTTAATCTATCTCTTTAATTTATTGGATTCATTTCTTTATTATGATATTTTGATTTCAGACTAACACTAAGATCTCTAACAGTTCTTCGATTCAGGCTGGTACAAGCACTGAGAGTGTTCCAAACGTGGAATGTGAAGGTCAGGTTCAGATCAACGATCATAATATTCAACACGCGGAATCTGCGGTTCAGGATGAGATTAATGACCAGCAGTCAGAAGATCAAGATTTGGACGGTGGCCCTCAACCGGCAGGTTAGTATTCGTCTTTCTTTCTAAAGGTGACGTTTTCTTCATTTTGTCCTATTCTAAATAAAAGTTTTCTGTATTTCACAGGCGCTTCGAAACGAAAAAATCAGCCTCTTGTGATCAGCGATGATGAGGATGAAGCTATGTCGAACACTACACCATCCAACGTACGTCCCACTCCAGCACAAGATAATATAAAGAAAAAGATTACTAAGCTGCATGCGGAGCTTGACTTAACGGAAAGACGCAAAAGATCTCTTGTAGCTGACGGTACTGAATTTGATAAAGCATGTAATTTGCGGCGAGAAATTGACATTTGTGAGAAGAAGCTCAAGCTTAAAGAAAATCAAAGAGTGTACTCTATGACGCACAGAAAAAAACAAAAACAAAAATTAATTGAACTATGTTCAAAGAATCCCGATGCAGCTAAGTCGTTGACGCCTCGTGATGGCCCTGGACGCCCACGTTTAGAAAAAGAACAGTCTGAATTGCTAAAAACAATAAGTGATTTCGCCCTGTTTGGTGCGTCTGCTGAAGAGCGACGTCGTTGTGAGATAGTTCGCACGGTCCATACGCTTTCAGAACTTACAAATAAACTAAGCGAGCTGGGATTTAATATTTCACGAAGTGCTACTTATATTCGACTGTTACCTAGACGGGCAAATACACGAGAAGCTAAACGCCATGTGGTGACTGTGCCGGTGAAGCTGAGTCGTCCTGAAGCTGACCATCATAAGGCACACCAAGACCAATACTTTTCTGTGGCCTCCATAAGGTCGCTGGAAACGATAGCCTCAGTACTTGGTCCTGACTCCGTAACTTTTTTATCTCAGGATGACAAAGCCCGCGTCCCCATCGGCCTGACAGCGGCAAACAAGCAGGCGCCATTATTAATGCACGTTGAATATAAAGTGTCGTTACCAGATCACGACTTTGTGATTGCTTCGAGGCACAAATTAATTCCAAGCGTGTATGCTTTGTGTGAAGTGAAACCTAATGAGATGGGACGACCAGAAGCTGTTTCATATAGTGGACCAACTTACATAGCAATACGAAGTGGCAAGCACTCTTCGTCAACTGCAACTAGTCACGCTCAAGACTTGGACACTCTTTTAACAACTGAGTCTTTTTCCAAATTTACAAAGAATTTAGACAGCAAAGTTAAACCTGTTCTTATAATTTCGAGTGACGGTGGGCCTGACGAGAATCCGCGATATCGCAAAGTGATCGCACACGCCATAGAGCATTTTAAACAATATGATTTGGACGCAGTATTTATTGTGACTAATGCCCCTGGCAGGAGCGCATTCAACAGAGTAGAGAGACGCATGGCTCCACTTAGTCGAGAACTAACAGGCGTTGTTCTTCCCCATGATTCTTTTGGGACACATCTTGACTCCAGCGGCAGAACATTAGACGAAAGTCTGGAAAAGGATAATTTCAAAAAGGCAGGGGATATTTTGGCTGAAATATGGTCTGCAGTTTGCATTGACGGGCACGAAGTTGTTGCTGAATATATAGACCCGAATAATGACACTTTCAGCGTTCCAGACCTGCCAGGCGAAGAATGGTACACTGAGCACGTTAGAGAGAGCCAATATTTACTCCAGGTACATTGGCAGTTGGTTTATATCAAATTTTTATGCGTGCCTATTTCATTTTTTTTATTTTTTAACGAGCACGAATATTAACAAATTTTTATTAAGAGTTACAAAGGGAAATTGTTATTAATTTTTTCTAGGTTGTAAAATGCGATGACCAGAAGTGCTGCAGCCCACGCCGGAGTGATCTGCATATGATTCTTCACGACCGTTTTCTGCCACCTCCGTACCCTATCACTCAAGTTGATGGACATTTGACAATTCCGGACTTTAAAGAGCATGACGGAAAGTCATTTGCTCCATTTCTAATACGCCACTGCCTACCGATTCAACCGCTAAATGCCTTCATCAGCACGCCTTATGATCTCTATTGCCCAAGTGTACGTGATGATTTAGAGAAAAGATGCTGCAGTACATGCGGTATTTACTTTGCATCTAGCACAAGAGCTGCAGAGCACAGACGATCAGCCCACATTGCACCAGCTAAGCAAGCGCGTATGTTCCGAAAAGTGCGACCCACACGGATTGTCACAAGACGAGCTAATGAATTACTTTGTGCAAGTGCCAATGGCTTAGAGTGGCTAGATCAGAACGAAGTTGAAGGATCAGATGATTTTACTGAAAATCATATGGACATGTTGGTTCCAATAGTCTCTCTTGAGACCGTGCATGATTCTCCATGGACTGAATTAGAGTAGATACTCTTTTTTAATCTAAGTAGTTACGATTTAAGTATTCTATTGTTAAATTTTTATTACACTTATAATTAAACTCTCAGCAACATTGATTACTAGTCATAACTAGTCGTAAATAAAAGCACGAAGCAAATTTGTTTTTTTTTTTACAATAACAATCCAACACGTTTACGTAAGAAACTCACATTTTGAAAAATCTCACGTGAGATTGGGAGATGGGGGAGGGGGTTGAATAAAATCTCACGACATCTCACCAGGGGGGGAGGGAGGGGCAGAAAATTAAAAAAAACACCTCACGTAATTTATGGACGCCCCCTAAGTTACGAAAAGGTACCACCATCAATAAAGAATATCATACACAATATTAATATTTATAAAGAGATGTGGCAATATTTAAATACCGTGCATAAAATTTCAAGCCTTTTACCACGTAATATTAATCAGGACCCGCTGGAAAACTTTTTCTGTAAAATAAGGAGCAATGGTATAAGAAATGTTAATCCAACATGCGACCAATTTATTAATGCATATAAAACTTTAATGATCAATAATTTTGCTGCCCCTCACTCTGTGAATGCCAACTGTGAAGATGATAACAATTTTTTGCTTCAATCTATAGAAACATTTTTAACAAAAGATGCCTGCATCGAAAATACTTGCCAAGATAATCAAAGTGAGGTAAATGTTTTAATATAAGAGTTAGAGTCTCCTACCAATATGGGCCAAGAGTCGTCAATTATAAATGCAGACGAAAAATTATGTGGATGGATCGGTTTTAAAAAAAGCTAGAACAAAAATCTTCAAGAATTGCCCTACTTGTAATAAAGATCTTTTAACCGAACAAAGAAATGTAGATTCATCAGACGTCCCGATTTTGGCAGGACGTCCCGATTTTTAGCCCAAAATTAAATGTCCCGCGCGGGACAGGCCCAGTCCCGCTTTTCGGAGATTACTCGAGCGACGGCAAAATCATCGTTGAATGTAGAATTTGGAAATTGTAAAGGCACCACTGCACAGAAATTGCATAGAATTTTTTTATCGACTTCAAATGCACTAAAAAGTATGAAATAACTCTTATGTCAGCGAAATATTTTCAATTGAATACATCGTGCTCTTACGGTGACTTCAAAACAGTGTCAGATAAGCGTTATTTCATATTTTTTGTGTATTTTGAAGTCGATTTTGTTTCATTCCACATGCCGTAATGACCGTAGTTCGTATCACTAAGCCAGGCCGTCATACGCATTGGTCCGTTTCATTGAATTATTTGAAAACTACTAAACCGATTTTGATCAAACTTGCACTGTTTCTAAGTCAAAGTAAATGTAAGCCAATAAAAAATTTAAGTTTTTTAGTTTGTCCCGCTATCGACGATAGAATCCCGCTTTTTTTTCTCAAGAGACATGAAAATCCCGCTTTTCCCGAAAAAAAATCTGGCAACGCTGATTCATACATATATGAAAGGGATTATACGAAAAAATCATAGCGATACCCTTCCAAAGAGTTTAAAATATTGATGAAAGATATATTTCATATAATTGTAAAATGTGTACAACAATCATCGGACACTCGGATCATATATGACATAATCATATTTAATATAGACATATACTGCAATTTTGGCATCATGACATGTGATTTGCACGCATCTTTTCTTAGAAAATTCATTACGAATTTGTCAATAAATATTCTTCACAGTTGGTGTACGGGGGTAAATATGATTTTAAAAGGAAAAATAACAAAGTTTAATGAAAATGACATGACAAGCTGCAAGTTATTATAAAACCCGGACAAAATATAAAAATAAGATTAATACATTGTTTTATTTATACAGATTTTTATTCAGATTGATTATTCTAACACAAAAAGAGGCTTTTTAAATGAAATACTAGTGTGAAAATTATACATAATCAATCTGAATAAAATTGTTCACAACTAAACTAATTTTAATGTCACTATGTCTCTTTCTAACAAAGAACATGAGAAAAGGATGTAAGAAATGTAATCCTGCCTAATTAGTCCAATGCTTGTTTTCAATATAGTTTTAGTCGCCATCTATCGCGGTTACGCCTAAATACACGCAAAATAAGACGGCAAAGATTAATTTGACAACTTAAAATATGTTCTATCTTTTTTCAATCATGTTCGTAAGAAAGAGATGAGATGTGACTAAAATTAGTTTAGTGCGATTTACAACAGAATCGGCACCATTATCTCCCTTTTGTTTTAAAATTGCATATCTAGTATTAAAAATAGTAGGTACTAGTCACTAATATGTTAAAGCGCCATCTATTATCTCTCTTTGGAACCATGATATGACTATTATCTCTTTTTGGAACCATGCTATGACTAATGCCATCTCTTAGGGGTGGATATTAAACTCACTAATCGATTTGGGAGTGGCCTTATCTCAGTTATAGTGTATTATCTATGGTTCCGCGCATGCGCGGACTAGCGGCAATGTTGGTACACTGCGAGAGGTGTTGCCGTGGTTGATGTTAAAATTGGGCGACCGCGTTATATAATTAAAATTAATGATAATGTTTTTCGTAGCGAATGATTTCATTTCCTGTTGATCATTTTTATGCTTAAGATAAAAGTTAATTTTGACAGCTGTATGTTTCTGTAGTGAACGATCTATTAGATTTTTAACTTGTTCACTTATACTACGGAGAAACATCTCAGGTAAATTATTTATTTGTTCGCTAGTTGCAATGATCTTGTAACTTACGATTCGTGATTTAAACGAAGAATTAATCATTACAACGTTATCATAAATAGGAGTTTGTTTTTATACATTGCTACGTAAATGACCAGACCATCGTCGATTATCCATAAATACTTTGCAAAGTGAAAAGTGAGGCATATTAATTAATATTACTTATTGAAATTAATTATCATACAATATAGTCACTAAATTCAACGAAAATAGATTAATACTTACAACTAACATTCACGATCTTACCTAGTATACTTATGTTTAGTATATCTGTGATACTAAATTATATCTGTCTCTTTCTTCTCTCTCTCTCTCTCTCTCTCTAACGTTAACTGTCAAACTACGTACAAGTGCTCCGTACAATTAAATACATATTTAAGTTTTTATACCATACTAGCATTATAGCCCGCGACTTCGTCCGCGTAGATTATTTCTTTTTTCTAGATATGAATCATTGTAACAATATAGAGCTTTGTTCATGGCTATTGTCCGCCACTACGTGTGATATTGACAAAAGTTCAGGTAGATTAAGAGCTCATATGCGAGGATGCCACATAAAACTGAAACAGTCCTGCCGCAAATCAACTCTAGCAAATTTCAGAGTTTTTCCCTGTGAATACAAACCTTAATTAGGAACTGTTATCTTTTAAATTCAAACGGAAGGTGATTTGGGATCAATGGTATACGCGGCAAGAAGACTGTTTCTCCTCTGGCAGAACCAGTAAATATTTTGGCCTCAATAACATTGCGGCGGAGAGCTGTTACTTGTAGTCTAGTTCCACAGCACAATTTAAATTCTTATGCCTTATCTCTCTTTCCCTCATGTCTGAGGATCGTGGTCAACATCGGGTTTGCTTCTAGAGCGAATGATCTGCCTCCACTGGTTTCTGTCTTCTGGTTTCTGTAAAACTTGAAGGACGATGAGTCTTTTACTTGATCGGACCATCTTGTTGGTGAACGACCACGTAGTCGTTTTCCTTCCGTGTTCCCAACTATGATCAGATTTCCAAACTTTCATCGCCTTTGCGCACCATGTGGCCGAAATACGAAAAAATACGTTGGTGGCATATGGTGGACAATCGTGTTTTAATTTGGAGCTGCGATAGGATTGATGCATTGTTGCGTTTAGCGGTCCAAGGTATTTCCAACATCCGTCTCCAGCACCACATCTCGAATGCATCAATCCTTTTTCTTTCTCGGGCCAGTATAGTCCACGCTTCCACTCCATACATGAAAATGAGGAATACCAATGCTCGTATTTACCGGATCTTTGTTTTAATACCGATTCCTCTCTTTTTCCTGATGTTGTTTAGGCGAGTCATTTCAATACGCCAATACCATAAGCCGAAATAATGAATTTTGAAATTTTCACTCAAAATAAAGAACTTCATATACTAAATTTAATCCCCCTAATGAACCCTTAAGGAGGGACCTTAAGGGTTCAAATTCCAACAACATCGATATTCGTTGCGTTAGTTTATAACCATAAGCTTAAATAATAAATTTAGTGTACTTCCATACACAAATTCATCCCCCTTTTTACCCTTTCGGGATCGGAATTATCAAAAATGTTGAGGCACATATAAATTAATTTTCAATCGTCAACCTAAACACAAAATTTGAAGGTCCTAACTTCGAAACTGATGGACTTTCATATAAACTTGCATCCCCTATTTTACCCCCTTAATGATGGAATATCCAAAAATCTTTAGTGGTTGCCTACACTGTGTAATAATATATTAAGTGAAGTTTACTTTGAAACTGAATGACTTACATACATCAAAGTCAAAGTCAAAGTCAAAGCCATTTATTCAATTTAGGCCAATCCGGCAAGAAACTCAGCAAGGTTACATTTTTTATATATTTTTTTGGACAATCTGACTATGTTTGCCTTTTTTTTTCCATACCCATACCTTTTCACCCTGTCGGGAGTGGAATTGTCAAAAAAGCTGAAACATGTATAAATTAATTTTCAATCGTTAGCCTAAATAAAAAATTTGAAGATCCTAACTTCAAAACTGACGAACTTTCATCCAAACTTTCATCCCCTTTTACATTTTACCCCCTAGGAGTGGAATTTCCAAAATCCTTCCTTACTGAATACCTACACTGTATAATATTAAATTTAGTGAAGTTTACTTTGAAATTGAAGGACTTGCATACACAACTTCATCCCCTTTTTCCTCCCTTCGGTGGTGGAATAATCACAAACGCTGAGATAACTATACATTAATTTTCAATCGTCAGCCTAAACACAAAATTTGAAGATCCTAACTTCAAAACTGACGGACTTGCATACAAACTTTCATCCCTTATTTTACCCTGTTAGGGGTGGAGTTTCCAAAAATTCTTCCTTAGTGGATGCCTACACCGTATAATAATACATTAAGTGAAGTTTACTTTGAAATTGAAGGACTTGCATACGCAACTTCATCCCCCTTTTCCTCCCTTCGGTGGTGGAATTATTACAAACGCTGAGATAACTATATATTAATTTTCAATCGTCAACCTAAACACAAAATTTGAAGATCCTAACTTCAAAACTGACGGACTTGCATACAAACTTTCATCCCTTATTTTACCGTGTTAGGGGTGGAATTTCCAAAAAATCTTCCTTAGTGGATGCCTACACCGTATAATAATACATTTAGTAAGTTTACTTTGAAATTGAAAGACTTGCATACACAACTTCATCCCCCTTTTCCTCCCTTCGATGGTGGAATTATCACAAACGCTGAGATAACTATACATTAATTTTCAATCGTCAGCCTAAACACAAAATTTGATGATCCTAACTTCAAAACTGACGAACGTTCATACAAACTTTCATCCCTTATTTTAACCCCTTAGGGGTGGAATTTCCAAAAATCCTTCCTTAGTAGATGCCTACACAGTATAATAATACATTTAGTGAAGTTTACTTTGAAATTGAAGGACTTGCATACACAACTTTATCCCCCTTTTCCTCCTTTCGGTGGTGGAATTATCACAAACCCTGAGATAACTATATATTAATTTTCAATCGTCAGCCTAAGCACAAAATTTGAAGATCCTAACTTCAAAACTGACGGACTTGCATACAAACTGTCATCCCCTATTTTACCCTCTTAGGGGTGGAATTTCCAAAAATCCTTCATTAGTGGATGCCTCCACCGTATAATAATACGTTTAGTGAAGTTTACTTTGAAATTGAAGGACTTGCATACCCAACTTCATCCCCCTTTTCCTCCCTTCGGTGGTGGAATTATCACAAACGCTGAGATAACTATATATTAATTTTCAATCGTCAACATAAACACAAAATTTGAAGATCCTAACTTCAAAACTGACGGACTTGCATACAAACTGTCATCCCCTATTTTACCCTCTTAGGGGTGGAATTTCCAAAAATCCTTCCTTAGTGGATGCCTCCACTGTATAAGGTATCTTTGTGCAAAATTTCAAATCTCTAGGTCCAGCGGTTTGGGCTGTGGGCTGATATATCAACAATCAGTTTATCATTTTATATATTAAGACTAGCTTTAGCCCGCGACTTCGTCCGCGTAGAGCATTTCTTTTTTCTAGATAATCACTACATAATTATTATAAAACAAAATCCTCCGCCGTGTCTGTCTATCTGTCTGTTCACGATAAACTCAAAAACTACTGCACCGATTTTCATGCTGTTTTCACCAATGGATAGAGTGGTTCTCGAGGAAGGTTTTAGTATATAATTTGTCAAGTTTTTGTATACATTGGCTAAAATATAATGATATTTTTTGGAGGTTTCGAAAAAATAAGCCGTCTGGGAGCTTTCAACGAAACGCAAAAACTACTAAACGGATTTGGATGAAATTGGGAACACAAAAAGAATATATTCTGGTTTAACATATGGGATAATTTTTATCCCGGTAAACCATACGATCCCTCGGGAATGCAGGTGAAACCGCGCGGGACAGCTAGTATAATATATAGAGCTTTGTTCATGGCTGTCGCTCGCCACTACGTGTGATATTTGAAAAAAGTTCAGGTAGATTGCGAGTTCACACGTAAGCATGCTACATAAAACTGGCCGTGGGAGAATCAGTCCTTTTTTTTTTTTTTGCGTGGGGAAATCCTCATGGGATACCCGACCGCCTCGGGGGTAGCGGCCAGGTTATGTCGGACTTGTACCGACTAAAACCCCACGGTGGTCGCCATCTGCGCTATAGAGAGGGGGGCGGGCTCTCGTGTTGAACGCGTACCTGCTCACCCCTCCAAGCGCGGCGCTTTGATAGCTCGTCCCGGGGGAAGTCCGACACCTCCCCCCAGCACCCTCGCTATGCTACCGCACGATGAGTCGTGACCACGTCGACCCATCGTCCTCCTTGGGGTCGCTTCTGGGCGCACAGAGCCCCCACTCTGATTGCCCACAACCCCAAAGGCCCCGTTTAGTCGCCTTTTACGACAGGCAGGGGAACACCGTAGCTGTTATTCTAAGCCCGAGCTACAGAAACAAACCTTGATTGGGAACTGCAATCTTTTAAATTTAAAAGGAAGGTGATTTGGAATTAATGGTATACGTGTAGGCACGGCAGTATCAGTTAATATTTTGATCTCAATAACATTGCGGTGGAGAGCTGCTACTTGTAGTCTAGTTCCCGCGACTTCGTCGGCTTGGAGTATTTCTTATTTCTAGATATGAATCATTGTAATAATATAGAGATTTGTTTCATGGCTATTGCCCGCCACAACATGTGATATTTGACAAAAGTTCAGGTAGATTGAGAGCTCACACGTAAGCATGCCTCATACAACTGGCCGTGGGAGAAACAGTCCTGCCGCTAATCAACTCCATCATATTTCAGAGTTTGTCGCTTTGATTTATTAATAGTAATCACGAAACAAACCATCGCAACTCTCACCATCGACGGAGAGTTCATCCTCACACATTGGAACCGAAATGGTTTCCTACTTTGCGGTTTCAAAGGAGTTTCCTATCGCGTACGCACAGGTTGTGGGATGAGCCTCCCACCGTGGTTTTCCCAAAGGACTTTAGCATGGGGTTATTCAAAAAGGGTGTAAACAGATTTCCGCAGGTCGGCAGCGCGTGAATAATACCCCTGTTGTTGATACGTGTTGTTGGTAAGCGGTCACCGTAGCCTATATATAGATATAAGCTACGGTGACCGCTTACCATCAGGTTAGCCATATGCATGTTTGCTAACTTAGTGTAGTTTACTTTGAAAATAAAGAAATTCCATACACAACTTTATCCCTTTTTCACCCCTTAAGGGGTGGAATTTGTGTTTAGGCTGACGATTGAAAATTAATTTATATGTGTAACAGCGTTCTAGATAATTCCACCCCTTCTTTTAATTTATCTTTGAAGATCTGAACTTCATAACTGACGGACTTCCATAAACATTTTCATCCCCTATTTTACTCCCTTAGTGTTGTTATATCAAAAAATCCTTCGTTAGTGGATGCCTACTCTGTATAATGAAAATACACAACTTCATCCCCCTTTTCTCCATTTGGGGGTGGCATTATTTCAAACGCTGGCACAACTATAAATTAATTTTCAATCACCAGTCTAAACATAAAAGTTGAAAATCCTAAATTCAAAACCGGACTTTCATAAAACTTTCATCCCCTATTTTACCACCCTAGGGGTGGAATTTCATGAAATCCTTTCTTAGTGGATGCCTACACTCTATGATAGTAAATTTAGTGAAGTTTACTGTTGATTTGGAGGACTTGCATTCACAACTTCATACCCCGTTTCCTCCCTTCAGGGGTGGAATTAACTCAAACGCTGAGATAACTATACATTAATTTTCAATCCTCAGCCTAAATACAAAATTTGAAGATCCTAACTTCAAAACTGACGGACTTGCATACAAACTTTCATCCCCTATTTTACCGTCTTAGGGGTGGAATTTCCAAAAATCCTTCCTTAGTGGATGCCTACACTGTATAATAATACATTTAGTGAAGTTTACTGTTGATTTGGAGGACTTGCATTCACAACTTCATACGCCGTTTGCTCCCTTCAGGGGTGGAATTAACTCAAACGCTGAGATAACTATACATTAATTTTCAATCCTCAGCCTAAATACAAAATTTGAAGATCCTAACTTCAAAACTGACAGACTTGCATACAAACTGTCATCCCCTATTTTACCCTCTTAGGGGTGTAATTTCCAAAAATCCTTCCTTAGTGGATGCCTCCACTATATAAGGTATCTTTGTGCAAAATTTCAAATCTCTAGGTGCAGCGGTTTGGGCTGTGGGCTGATATATCAACAATCAGTTTATCATTTTATATATTAAGATTAGACCATGTAAAACAGTGCCAATAAACAAGTCATTGAGTGAACGGTGTTTGTGCTTATTTTCATCGCCCTAAACTCCTAAACATGGTCCTTCGAGTTATAAAAGTGCCATTGTTGAAGTTTGGAGGTTAGGTCACGTTCCGTGCGGGCAAGAAATCGGAACGACAGCAATAGTTTTTCGCTACCCTCTCGTTCGCACTCGGCAACAGTCGGAACACGTTCGGAAACATTCGAGTGAGGCCAAGCTCCAATCAAGCTTCATCAGGTGCATACAAACTAGCGCCACCCGGCGAGCCACCGAAGCAACAGCGCACTGCTTTACCCACTATACGGAAGAGAGCCGTCCGACACATTCGGAACGTATCTGCTTTATCAACAAATCGACCGCCATATTTGATCGATTTGTGGCAACAGCCAATCAGAACACAGCTAACAAGCATTCAAGCTTCAACAACGAAGCTTACGTCCGCCATCTTCGGATACACTTTCTTTTTACAACACGTACTACATACAACACAACAGTGCTAATAAATAAAAATATATTACTTAAAAATATAATAGTTTATAAATATAAATACGATCAATTTTATAAAATTACAAAGCATCAAGCTATATCTTTAACAAAAACATATAATCATGGTGGATCAAGATCAAGAAGGATGGAAGCAGCAACGTGACACGCAGAAAGGAAAACTTACAAGAATTTTCAATTTTGTGCAAGGTTTTGACGTAAATCGTAATACGCTGGCCGACATCAGAGTTCGTCAACAGGAATTAACTCATATTATGGAAAAATTTGACCAAATTCAACAAGAAATCGAGCGTTTGGACATCGGTCCCGACCGCGAGACAATTCACGAACACGAGCGGCAGAGCGTGGAAACAAGATATTACCAATTAAAAGCACAAATGGAAACAATCCAAGGTTCACGTCCATCCAATGGTAATTTGGATATTCATTCTTCAACTTTTCTTCATCATGACTGCACTTCTTCGAGGAAACCAAAGGTGAAGTTACCGCAACTGGAGTTACCCAAGTTCGATGGCGACATCAAGCAGTGGCCAGCATTTAAAAACATATTCTACGCGTCCGTCGACAGTGCTGATTTGCCTATAGTTAACAAACTGCAATACCTGAAGTCTGCGCTGACCGGAGAAGCTGCTGGGCTCATATCATCCCTGCTTATCATTGAAGAAAACTATCAAAAAGCCCTTGATATTTTGTCTAAAAGGTATGAAAACCAAACCTTAATTGTAAACCATCACTTGAAAACTATAATGAATTTTAATGTTATTTCTAAATATAACCTCAAAGATTTTCTTGTCATTTTACAACAGAGTTTAGACTCTTTAAAAGCTATAAAATTGCCTGTAGATAGTTGGGATGTGTTACTAGTTTTCTTAATTACCCAAAAGCTGGACAATTCTCTTCGTGCTGCTTGGGAATTGAACAGAAAAGATAACAAAATATCGTCCTTATCTGAACTACTTGAATTTTTAAATACCAGGCGAACAGCTTTTGAGTTAATCAATGACAAAAGTCATGAACAGAAACAGAACATCAAAACAACACATCTATCCTCAGTCGGATATGTAAATACATGTCCTTTGTGTCAACAACAACATGAATTATACAAATGTCCTAGTTACTTAGAGATGACAATAACAAGTAGAATTAATTTAATAAAATCTAAATCTTTATGTTATAACTGTTTACAGCCATACCAAGTTAAACATAAGTGTTCAAAGGCTAAATGTTTGACATGTCATCGCAAGCATCATACAACTATACATATGGATAGCCCTAACAAACAGGTTAGTTCTGCAATAGCATGCCAACAGCAACCTATAGCTACCACCTCTTCAACACTAAATAACAATACATCGGAATACAGCCATTCTACCCACAATAACTCTCATGCCGAGCACAATATAGCTACTACTTCTTCTACAGTGTTTGTTACAAATACAAATAAACATCAAATGCTTCTTTCTACTGCAATTATAAAAGTACAAGACTCCGCGGGTAAGTGGTTAAATGCACGAGCGCTTCTTGACTCTGGCAGTGAAGTCAACATAATGACAAACAAACTTGCATCTGATTTACAGCTTCCATTTAATTATCATGCCTGTACTATACAAGGAGTCGGTAATAAAGATAGCCTTACACAGTTAAGCATTACTACAAACATAAACTCACGCTACAATGACTTCCACACTGATCTTACATTCTTAATAATGGACAACATCACAGTTCCATTACCACATACGTACATAGCTACTGAAAAATGGGACATTCCTTCTACACATGCACACGCTCTTGCTGATCCCACATTTTACTTACCAAGTAACATAGATCTACTCATAGGAGCAGAGCTTTTCTACTCTTTGATTCTGACAGGTCGCTTGTACTTAGGTGCTAATCTTCCTATAATGTAAATACAGTGTTTGGTTGGATTGTTTCAGGTTCGCTTATAAATAATAACCACACTCATTCATCACTTATTGGCATAAAACATGTCAGCATGCACATTTCACTCCAAACCACAGATCAGTTACTACAACGGTTTTGGGAACAAGAAGAACTTCCAGGTCATAAACTATTGTCACCTGAGGACAAATACTGTGAAAACTTGTTCGAGACTACTACTAAGCAAGATGACACTGGTCGCTACACAGTTAATCTGCCAATACATAAGGATAACCTACAGGTTCTAGGTAACTCTTTCAATACAGCTTACCGTTGCTTACTACAGTTAGAATCTAGATTTAATAAAAACCCTAGATTATATACACAGTATAAACAATTCATAGATGAATATATAGCATTAGGACATGCATACTATGTTAATTATTCCCCTACAGATAAAAATACATATTACTTACCTCACTTACCAGTCATAAAGCCAGATAGTAGGTCCACAAAGTTAAGAGTAGTTTTCAACGCTAGTTCTAAAACTTCATCAAATGTCTCTTTGAATGATTGTCTTTATGAAGGTCCTAATATTTTTTTTTTTTTTAATTCGAGCTCCTGCGGCAATACGTCGCAGCCTATGTTAACGTTAACTCTTCCATACCAGTTCTCGCTATTGTGCTTCTCGTACTTTCATTCTTCATACTTTTTCTTTCTATCATTCATCATCTTTTACTGCTTTGTGGGTAGGGTACCCACCTATTTTACCTAATCTTAACTAACTATTCTTGTTTTTATTCTATTTAACACGGGAAGTGGAGCAAGTCAGGGTTTATTTATTTATACATAGCATTTTGTAGTTTTTAACTTATTCTACTAAACTATAACTTGGAATCTTAGTATCTATTACATTCGTGTGCACTTAAACTACTGCTTATTTACTATAACAATTTCTTATCTATTATTATGTTATGCTTGACATTAATATAATACACTATATTGTGTAAGCATAATCTTTTACAACGTTTTATTTCTTTTTACAACTTTTTCGGCAATTTTAGTACAATAATTCATAAAAATCTCTCTCTGTTTTCCTTGCATCAATTCCTTTATACAGTCCGGCGTCAGATTGATGTTTAGCTCTTGCTCTAGTTCAAATCGCTCCCTATCGTGTACAGGGCACTCCAGCAGTATATGTGGGACCGTTTCGCTTATTATAGGGTCACAGATGCACGATGGGCTCTCCTTGCACTTAAAGCGGCTCAGATATTCCGAGAACCCACCGTGCCCCGTCATAATTTGCGTCGTGATACCTGTTGGTACAAACTTTCTCACTGTCCTGTAGGCCGTGACCGCGTCCGGGAAGAAGATTTTAGTGGTGGATGCTGTTTCCCCGGTAGTGTATCGACGGTTCCACTCGTCAAGCGTTGCCATGCGAATGCTTCGCTTGACGAATGAGATCGGGTACTTATCGTATTCCGGTTTCCGTTTGGAGTTTTCAGCGGCATCTTTTGCTAGAATGTCAGCCCTCTCGTTTCCCTCCAATCCTGCGTGGGCCTTTATCCAGTGCAAAGTCACAGCTTTGCCCTGGAGAGATATGGATCTTATGTTCTCTCTAGTCTCCACTGCCAGGGGATGGAGGCTTCCGTGGTTTTTGACTGTTTGGAGGGCTGCCATGGAGTCGCTGTAAACTCCAAACGTTTTTGCCTTGTGTTTCTTGATCTCCCTCGTCCTAATATTTACAATGATTTGCTTGATATCATTTTGAGTTTTAGATTATTCAAGTATGTATTTTCTTGTGATATTGTTAAAATGTTTAGAGGCATATTCATAAACCCAGAACAGAGAACACTACAGAGAATTCTTTGGAGAGACTCTAAGTCACAGCCATTACTATGCATAGAGTTGGCCACAGTAACTTATGGTACTAAAAGTGCACCCTATCTCGCTTGTCGTACTTTGTTAGATATAGCACAAAAATATAAGCATATATATCCTATAGCTGCAGAATGCATAGAAACTTCTAGCTTCATTGATGATTTTTTAAGCGGTTCTAATTCCATTGAAAATTGCACACAACTTTGTTTGCAATTAATAGAATTGCTAAGCAAAGCAGGTTTTAAGCTACATAAATGGACAGCTAATGATCCTCACATATTACAGCAACTTTTACATACTAACTCAAATCATGACACCATGCAAGATAACTCATACAGTTTCAGTCAGTCGGACTCAGTCAAAACCTTAGGATTAAAATGGTTACCTAATGTAGACACACTTCAAATTCATATACCAAAATTACACAATATGCCACACACAAAAAGAAATATCTTATCACAAATATCTCAAATATTTGATCCAATTGGTTTACTAGCACCTGTAACTATTATAGCTAAATTATTAATGCAAGATATTTGGAAAGAACAAACAGAGTGGGATATTTTAATTTCTAATGATTCACAGCTTATCTGGAAAAAAATTGTTGATCAGTTACATTATTTAGAAACAATTAAGTTCCCTAGATGGTATTTTTCTTATATACCTATCACAATAGCATTGATTGGTTTTTGTGATGCATCTAAAAAGGCCTATGGCGCATGTTTATATTTCAAAGCAGACTACCACAACAAAAACTCCACATGCATTTTGGTTTTGTCAAAGTCAAGAGTTGCTCCAATCAAAAAACAACAATCAATCCCTCGTCTGGAGCTATGTGGGGCATTACTTTTATCAAAAATTTATACAAAGTTTATTAAAGCTACTGAACACAATATTAAAATAGATCAAACAATTTTATATACAGACTCATCTATTGTTTTAAGCTGGATAAAATCACCTTACAAACACAAACATCACACATATGTTTCTCACCGCTTAATGCAAGTGTTAGAACTGACTCCTGATAGTGATTGGAATTACATAAATACTAAGTTCAACCCAGCAGACTTAATAACACGAGGTGTTATGCCCAAAGATTTGCCCTCGTGTAAGCTATGGTGGGAAGGTCCAGAATGGTTATCACAATCACAATCTTCATGGCCGACATCCATTTTCAAAGAAAATTGTGATATTTCACATGAACATTCCTCCTCTCCCTCAGATGATACACATACAGACATAACAGTTGCATTTGTATCTACTGACAACCAAATAAATTACACATTCTTCATTGACTATTTTCAAACAATATCAAACCTCACAAAGTTAGTTAGAGTAACTGCATACATTTTTAGATTTATTAATAGATTAAAAAGTAAAAAAATGAATACTTCTTCTCATCTTACAATTTCAGAGCTAAATTCAGCTACCAATTTCATCATACAAATCACTCAACATGAATCATTTTATAAAGAAAAAATTGAATTAACTACACTCAGTCAAAGAAAAACATCACAATTAGCTATACATAGTTTATATACATTCAAGTCTAGTCCCTTAAGGAAACTCAATCCTTTCTTAGATGACAACAAATTAATCAGAGTTGGAGGTCGCATTCAACACTCTGATATTTCATACAATCAAGCTCATCCTATTATTTTACCTTCAAAAAATCATTTAACTTCATTAGTAATAAACCATTATCATCAAAAATTACTACATTCTGGTATACAAAACACACTATACAATATTAGATTAAAATTTTGGATTTTAAATGGTAGAAACGAAATAAAGAAAGCTATTCACTCCTGTATAAGATGTACTAGGTATAAAGCTCAAACCTGTGGTCAGCAAATGTCTAGTCTCCCCTCACCCAGAGTAACATTAGAACGAGCATTTCTACATGTAGGCATAAATTTCAGTGGTGCTATTGCTATAAGAAACTCTATGGCACGCAATTGTAAATACACAAAGGGATATATATATATGTCTATTTGTATGTCTTGCAACAAAAGCTATTCATTTAGAATTAGTGTCTAATCTAACTTCTGAAGCATTTATTCATGCACTTAAAAGGTTTATTTACCGAAGAGGATTTCCTACATGTTTGTATACTAATAACGCTACTAATTTTAAAGGTTCAAAGACAGAGCTTCATGAACTATACAAAATGTTTAAAACAGACACTTCATATAGTGATATAGTAGATTATTGTACATCTAACTCTATAGAATAAGTTTACTGTACCTCTTGCCAGTCACATGGGTGGTATTTATGAAGCAGGTATAAAATCAGTAAAATCAATACAATAGAAGTAAGTAGCGTAGCAGAATTATCTAATACAGGACCGTTTTGCTCACGTTCTTTCGTTTGATGATCGGTTTTTCATGAACTAATCCAAAGGTTCATCAAATGATTTATGAAATATTTAAAAAAGTAGGTTTAAAAATTGCTCAATACAATAGAAGTAAGTAGCGTAGCAGAATTATCTAATACAGGACCGTTTTGCTCACGTTCTTTCGTTTGATGATCGGTTTTTCATGAACTAATCCAAAGGTTCATCCTAGTGAGGATCCTAACATCTCTGATGCGAAACGCAAATTTAACGCTGCCTCGAGGTTCAGTAAGCGCAGGCAGGTTTGGTGAGAGGCTGACTAGCCTTCCATCTGGAAGTCGCGCTTTCTGGTCTCTTGCTAAAGCTGCTGAAGGAAACTTTTGCCAGTCGTCCTTGCCACCACTGCGTAAGCCGGACGGAAACTTGGCCCATAGTGCAAAGGAGAAAGCTGATCTTTTGGGCTCTCTCTTTGCCTCGAACTCGACTTTGGATGACGGGGGCGCCACACCGCCTACCATCCCGCGGTGTGACATCTCCATGCCGGAGATCAGCATTACCCAACGGGAAGTCCGGCGGGAATTGCTTTCTCTGGACGTCCATAAGTCGAGTGGGCCAGACGGTATACCGGCAGTGGTGTTGAAGCGGTGTGCTCCTGAATTGTGTCCTGTACTGACGCGTCTTTTCGCGCTTTCCTTCACCAAAATGAAAGTCCCGTCTTCGTGGAAGACTGCCCACGTGCACCCAGTGCCCAAAAAGGGCGATAGATCGGACCCGACGAATTACAGGCCTATCGCCATCACGTCCCTTCTCTCCAAAGTCATGGAGCGAGTGATCAACACGCAACTCCTGAGATACCTAGAGGATCACGATTTGTTGAGCGACCGACAATATGGCTTCCGCCACAGTCGCTCGGCTGGTGACCTTCTAGTGTATCTCACACAGCGTTGGTCTCTCGCCATCGAGAGTCAAGGTGAGGCATTGGCAGTGAGCTTAGATGTGGCAAAGGCGTTCGATCGGGTCTGGCACCGGGGTCTCCTAGCGAAGTTACCAGCATACGGGCTTCCCGAGGGACTATGCAAATGGGTCGCCAGCTTTCTGTCCAACAGATGCATAAGAGCCGTCGTTGACGGCAGTTGCTCCGATAGCATGGACATAAATGCCGGCGTCCCGCAAGGCTCTGTGCTGTCCCCAACACTGTTCTTACTGCATATCAATGATATGCTGTCTATTGACGGTATTCATTGTTATGCAGACGACAGTACAGGGGACGCTCATTACACGGGCCGTGCTAATATCCCTCGTTCCGAGGTGGAGGAAAGCCGCGAACGGCTGTTGTCTGAAATCGAGAGTACACTTTCTAGTGTCTCCGATTGGGGTCGACTAAACCTAGTCCATTTCAACCCCACTAAGACACAAGCCTGCGCGTTCACCGCTAAGAAAACCCCATTTGCTGTAGCTCCACAATTCCAGAACACGTCCTTGAACATCAGTAAAAGCATTGGGATCCTTGGCGTCGACATTTCTAGCGATGTTTTGTTCCGTAGTCACTTAGAAGACAAGGTTAAGCTGGCATCCAAAAAGCTTGGAGTGCTCAACAAAGCGAAGCAGTACTTCACGTCGGGCCAAAGACTGCAACTTTATAAGTCGCAAGTCCGGCCTCATATGGAGTACTGCTGTCATCTGTGGGCGGGGGCACCTGGATACCAGCTTGGGCCTTTAGACTCGGTTCAGCGACGTGCTGCTAGAATTGTTAACGATCCTGAGCTCACAAGCGGTCTAGAGCCCCTCAGTCTGAGGAGAGACTTTGCCTCCTTATGTGTATTCTACCGCTTGTATAATGGACAGTGTTCTGAAGAATTGTTTAAGATGCCCACGGCTACATTCTACCATCGCAACTCTCGCCATCGACAGGGAGTCCATCCCCACATATTGGAACCAAAATTGTTTCGAACTGTGCGGTCTCAAAGGAGCTTCCTTCCGCGGACGCTCAGATTGTGGAATGAGCTCCCTGCCGTGGTTTTCCCAATGGAGTACAGCATGGGGTTCTTCAAAAAGGGTGTGAAGAGATTTCTGCAGGGTCGGCAACGCGCGAGTAACACCCCTGGTGATGCAAGCGTCCATAGGCTGCGGTGACCGCTTACCATCAGGCGGGCCGTATGCTTGTTTGCTACCTAAGTAGTATAAAAAAAAAAAAAATGATTTATGAAATATTTAAAAAAGTAGGTACGTACATATTATATATTATGTATATTAAGTATGTATTTACAAACAAAAAGTAGTATATGTATTATATCAGTTATCTGGTTTCCATAGTACAAGCTCTGCTTAGTTTGGGATCAGATGACCGTGTGTGAGGAATGTCCCAGGATATTTATTTATTTAATTTATTTAATAGTAAAAAAATATATAAACAAAAATAAGAATGATTTATTAATTAAAGGATGATTTCATGCTATCTGAAATAAATATATTTATTATTATTATTATAATTACCTTCAAAATAATTCTGTCATGACAAAGGTACATATGTTCCAATTTCATAATGCGTCCTCTCGTTTGATGATCACTTCTTCATGAACTAATACTAATGTTCATCAAAATACAGGTTGTTGTTTTGGTCAGCGACGAGCGACTCAGGGTCGATAATACAACTGATACTGGTGCTAAAAAAAATACTTTATTTTTTTATAATAATAAAAATAATATTATTTTGAAAATCATGTAATAAGCTAAAATATAGACGTAATACTCAACGGGAGTGCGAGGGGGTAAAGGGGTGGGGTGATGGCGGCTTGTGCCTAGCTCTAGTCAGTGCACGTGGCTAGTGACCATATTTTGCGGTAATTTTATTTCAAATTGAATAAGGTATTTCTCAACGGATTTACAGTATTTAATGGAATTAAGTCCATTTTTGGAAAAAATATTTTTTGTACTACCGCTCCTGGGTCGCTTGTCGCTGACCAAAACAACAACCTGTATATGCTGATGGTATTCAAGTATATATTTCCTGTATGCCTTCCGAGATTGATACCGCGATAACTAGGCTTAATGAAGATCTCGCTAGTAACTGTAAAAGTAACTGCGTATTACTTAATCCAATAAAAACCAAATACCTTATCTTTGGAAGTAAAAATCAACTAGCAAATTTGAGTCCCTCCGTGGGTATCACACTTGTGGGTGAACCCATAGAACTGGTGTACGAGGCACGTAATCTGGGCTTGCTTATGGACTGTGACTTACGATTTGAAAAACACATTGCAAATTCTGTCCAGAACTGTTTTTATAGATTGAGTCTTATACAAAATGAAGCCATACCTTACTGAGACTTTGCGTATTATAGGGTATGGAATAAATAGCGTAGGTAAATGCTTGATATTTATTATAAGTTGGATAATCAACAAGAAAATACAATGTGCAAAGTCGTGCGTGGCTTCAATGCCTGGCTTGTCACATATTCCCGCCTTGGCTAGGCTAGGTGGCGCTGCTTGGTAGCAGATGGCATGGCGGGGATGTGACGTGGCTTCGGCAACCGGAAATGGCGACTAGCTTCCGGTGTGGTGGCGGCATTGAGTCATTACAGTATACAACTTGATGTCACTTTTTCTTTCAAAATTAAATAACATGGATACAGTTTTTGGACCACGTTTGCTAACAAGAACTCAAGCTCGCTTTTGCTTCAACGTTCCGTCAAGGGCTCTTGTTAATCCATATTTAAGGCATTCTTAAAATGCAACATAGTCGCAAACTGCATTAAGCATGAATCTCCAATTTATCTTTATGAAAAACTATCGTAGACATCGAGTCAGAGGTGTAGCGAGTCCCGGCAACGCGCCGTACAACTTTCAACGCAACGGCATAGCTCAGCCACATTTAGAGGTAGTTTCCGCTACGCTGCATCCAAATGTTGGAACAACATTCCAGTATTACGTGTTAAAAATCAGTATTACGCTGAGTTGGGACCATTTAATGGCAATTTTACTTACTTTTAAATTTTTCACTATTTTAATTTGTTTATTTGAATAAAGTATAAATTAATTATGTTTTAACTTGCTATAAATAAATTTGTTTTATTTCATTAATTATCAATTTTTAAACGAACAAATGTTAAATAATAATTTGCGATGTAAATGTAACAATTTTTCAAATTGCCACTTGAATACAACTGAGCGCACTCTCGGTTTGATGTGGCATCCGAACGATGACTCTTTTGCTTTTAAATTATCGTTAGACCGAATACTGAAAGAGATATTAGATGGTAGTACGCCACCAACCAAAGCTACAATGCTGAGTATAATTATATTTGTTTATGATGATCATGCTAGATGGATAAAGTGGCTCGATGAATTACAACAGTTACAATCTTTGCGTATACCACGCTGGTATATTAAAGCTGAGACTTGGACAAACTGATATTCAACATCTGCACCGAGCACACCTAATTTTATAGATACACAGATTTAGTGACGCATCCATTAAAGCTTACGCCGCGGTCGTTTACTGGCGTGAGATCGGATGGAAGCGTGTGTGTGTGCTTCGCAGCCAGCAAAAGCAGAGTGACTCCTCTTCGGCCTATTTCCATTCCAAGATTGGAGTTACAAGGCGCATGTCTTGCAGCACGCCTCGCTGATACTGTGCAGAAGGAACATAAAGATGTTGAAGGCAGACAAGCGGTTCTTCTGGACAGATTCTAGCTCTGTTCTGCAGTGGATTCGTAGTGACCCAAGGAATTACAAGCCATTTGTAGCTCATCGACTCGGTGAAATCGACGAACTTACGTCCTTATCTGAATGGCGTTATGTTCAAACCAGCTTAAACGTGGCCGACATAATAATATATATACACCTCCGCTACAATATTCAGATGTTAGGTTTCAAGGTCCAAAATTTTTAAAACTATTGGATGAAAATTGGCCGAAAGATTTAAAATGTACTAAGCAACAAGACGAGGCTACTTGTGAACAAAGAAGCATTAATGTGGTTGTGACGAATATTTTAGATCCTCATTGCCTGATGAAAATAAATTTTCTTCTTGGTTACGACTTCTCAGAGTTACAGCTAATGTTATTTATTAGACGTTGTCGAGTGAAATACACTCAACTTAATATAGATTTGATGAATGAGGTTCTGCCTCATTCATCAAATCTATATTTTAATTAATTAATAATTATTATTTAAGGCGATGATAGCTCAGTGGTAGTGACGTCGGATACCGAGACGAAGGTCCCGGGATCGAATCCTACAATGGGCTTGAGCTTTCGGTGAAGGAAAACATCGTGAGGAAACCATAGCACGGTGGTAGGGTACTTTGTAGTACTCGCCTGGCTGGCTACCACCCTCAAGTTGAAAACCTATCGCCAAGCACCTTTCGGTGTGTTCCGATAGCCGCACTTGAGAGCCAGTTCCTTCTAGGCTTTGTGTGCTTACCACCTTCGGCCGCATCATCACTTACCATAGTGAGATTGCGGTCAAACACAGGCCTACAAACAGTAAAAAAAAAAAGAAAAAAAAGAAAATTAAAAAAAATTCAACAAGACTCGTTTTCAGACGAGACAAGACAGGAGGTGGATAGTTTAAAACAAAATAAACCTTTATTAACTGGTTTTATTTCTGTACGCATTCCTCAATATTTGATTAAAAGACTAAGCCTGAAATATCTTTACTCTGCTGAAACACAGAGTACTTTAACGATAATGGAGGCCAGAAAAAGGGCCAACAAAAAGCAGAAGGAGCTGTTGGTGGAGAGGCTACATAATAATTTAGAGATGGCAAGAGATAAGAGATTGTTATCTCTTTTTCGTTAAATTGGACACAATCATTTACGCGTTCCATAATTTTTCAGGAAATCAGGCCAATCGCATGGTCGTCGAATTTTAGGGGCTCTGTCTCGAGCTCAACCATCTAGACTGCAGCAGGACTGTACAGCAGTGGCAGCATGTAAGTTTCGTGTTTTATATCCTAATCCATACCAAATGCCGAAGTGACTCTTTTTTACGCAGCAACGGATCATCCTGATTTTTTGCATAGTTTAATGGATGAAAAGTGAAATTGTTAACTCTCTGTAGCTGCTTACACAGCTAAACAGTTTGCTCGGTTGGCGTGTCGACCTCGGTCCCGCACCGGACAGTCTTGGTCTGTTAGGGCACGGGTGAACCACACGCAACATTTAATAATTCTTTTGTCTTAATAATATTGTAACGTGTTAGTACTACAGTATTTGAAATATAAACTTTTCGGTATATCAGAATTTTAGTAATTCCCAATAGATATTCCTGGTATGTGAGTCTAAACACCATATACCTAAAACTCTCGGTTTATTTGTTAGTGGTAAACGATTGGGTAAGGTAATCTGCAATACTGTTGTATCACAGTATGTGGAGCTGGCACACTCAGTGGCACCCCATTCAGGACAGACGTTAATCGCTGACCCATAAGCTACTTTATCTCACCGGTGAAATCGCAGGGCGTAAGCTAGCGATTTATGTGTTTAGTTTAAGCTAAAAATAATTGATATGTTTTTATTGCCATCAGGTTTGGAATTTGTGGGTGGCAAAGGTGAAGGCTAAGGTGAGAAAGGTGCGTGACTTCATCTAGACCACCGGAGGAGGTCCAGTAGAGGCAGATCTGACAGACATTGAGGAGAAGATCCTAGATTTAGATGGGTCTGCCTCTGTTGATGGATTTATGAGAAAGGTGCGTGACTTCATCCAGACCACCGGAGGAGGTTCAGCAGAGGCAGATCTGACAGTCATTGAGAAGAAGATCCTAGATGTAGATGTGTCTGCCTCTGTTGATGGATTTATGAGAAAGGTGCGTGACTTCATCTAGGCCACCGGAGGAGGTCCAGTAGAGGCAGATCTGACAGACATTGAGAAGATCCTAGATGTAGATGGGTCTGCCTCTGTTGATGGATTTATGAGAAAGGTGCGTGACTTCATCCAGACCACCGGAGGAGGTTCAGCAGAGGCAGATCTGACAGTCATTGAGAAGAAGATCCTAGATGTAGATGTGTCTGCCTCTGTTGATGAATTTATAGACATAGATGCGGTAAATATTTAAATAGGATTGTTTTGAATTTTTTTAAATATTATTAAGCATGTATAGCTATTGAACAAGCACTCTTCTATAGAGTATTTCACTATGATTTTTTAAATTTCAATTATTATTTACAGGATTTCAGTTCTTTATCACCTTTGCCAACCCAATCCATGCTGACGTTGGTAGAGTGAGACGGCCAATCATGAGACATCGCCGAAGACCACTTGACCTCCACGGCCACCTGCCCACAGCAGATTGGTTGACGCACTCAATCAGAATAGTAGGTTGCTGATTGAGAGCATAGTGCATGCTGCTGAAATATTAGCATCAGCCATATGTTCAGCTGGCCTGCCTGTGCTCATCCAACAACAAGATCAATGACACCAATGAATGATCCCAAGGATTTATTGTATGGTGTTGTTCTGATCTTGTTATTTACTATTTTTGAGTGTGCAAGGCTCGATACAGTTAGTGTCTTAAAACCGACCGCCTGATTTTGAATTAAGTGTAGATTTTTTAAATTATAATAATGTTTAATTAAAATAATTACTTTTGTGTGTTTATTGTAAACTGTTTATTAAGGGTGTGTTTAATTATTATATTAATATTAGAAAATCATGTTTTATTTGACCCTATTAATCGGGGGGCACGGCAGTGCCCCCGCCGAGTCGAGCGCGAAGCAAACACTGCCGTACCATCCTTAACTGGAACCATTTCGCCGCATTTTCAGGCCCCTATTTGAGAACCTCTGGATAAGACCCGAACGCAGAAATTTTCGTCATCCAGTAAGCTATAATCACATACTTAAAATCCAAAATTTCAAGTCTGTAGGTCATTTAGTTCCGAAGTTAAGCGATAGCAAAGTTTCACATTTATGAAACTTACTCACTCACTCACTCACTCACTCACTTATGATCATCAAAATAGAACTAGTACTTCCCATAAACTCAGAGAGCTGAAATTTGGTACAGAGTTAGGGTTTAATTACCACATAAAGGGAAAACTATAAAAACTAGGATAATCGAAGATCTGGAGTACCTGGTGACCCTGATTAGAAAACACAAGAGCCCAACCAAACTATTAGAGATATCGACATACCGCCTTTACAAAAAATATTCAACTTAGTGGGCCGCTTCATTTTCTACAAAAAGAAGTGAAATCCCATCAAAAACATTCTGTAAAAAACTAGCCAAGTCTCGATGAAATGTCTTGTTTATCTCTAAAAAGTAATGAAATCTAGACAAAGTCGTGCCAAGTCTAAGGTTCCTTACTGCGATTTCTTTATTATTATAGTTAATGTTGTGTGACTTGGCTGTTGAAGGGAACACAAGGGTACAAAACCAGGTGTTCCATGACACCATTGCACCAATCTGTACTTGTACCCACTAACGTATAAAGAATGTTCAACGGCCAAGTCACACAAGATTAACTATAATAATAAAGAAATCGCAGTAAGGAACCTTAGACTTGGCACGACTTTGTCTAGATTTCATTACTTTTTAGAGATAAACAAGACATTTCATCGAGACTTGGCTAGTTTTTTACAGAATGTTTTTGATGGGATTAATGTTTGGCGAATTTGTCTTGCTTCTGAAAGGAAATCAGCAATGTCGTATCTGCTACTTGGTTATCAGATCACTGAATAGCTTCTTCCTCTACGTCGACCTCATCGGAACATGAAAATATATAAATATTGCAATTTTTACCCGACTGACCCGGAAGGATGGTTATGTTTTTCGAGTGAATGTATGTATGTATGTATGTCTATTTCTTTGTGCCGCTCTGCAGCCTAAACGGCTTGACGGATTTAAGCATATGAGGTGTCGTTAGATTCGTCTTGATTGGGGGAGTGTCATAGGGTATATTATTTTTATATGGCGCCTAAGAATAAAAAATAGGGGGGGGTATTAAAAATAAATGTTTCGTTATTATAACAATATGGATATCAAACGAAAGCTTGTAAATAGACCATTCCATATATGTATATATTGTAATACTTTTATGCTACCATTTTGACGTAAACTGCAAAAAACCACATTTAATGCAAGGACAGTAGGTACCTACTGAGCCGTTACCATACGTAAATCACAGAGTTGCGATGATTGTTAGCGTTCCTTTACCGTACCGCTCATTTACTTACTAATACATACAACTCTTTCTGTATAAAACTAAAAAGTCTGAAATAAATTAAATTATTAAAAGAAACAAAAACCCGACTGCGTAAAACATAAATTAACTGAAAAGAAAAAAACAAGCTCTTAAATCTATAGAATTTTGAATATAACTTGAATTTTATAAGGTATTGCAGTCGGGGATAAACAAATCCCACCAAAAACATTTTTATGTAAAATGATGCCGCCAAGACATATAGCTCGTACTGTCAAAAAGTTATCAAATCTCATGTAGAGCCAAGCTTATAACTCTACATGCACTTACTCTACAAGCCCTAACTTCACAAACTCTACACCTTAGTCAAAATATGTGGCTTGGCCGTTTCGCTACCGTCACATGGGAGTAAGGTGAAAAATGTATTCACTGTTCATTACTTTTTTGTTATTCAATAGTTCTTGTAGTATTGAAACGGCCAAGCCACATATTTTTACTACGGTGTGTAGAGTTTGTGAAGTTAGGGCTTGTAGAGTAAGTGCATGTAGAGTTATAAGCTTGGCTCTACATGAGATTTGATAACTTTTTGACAGTACGAGCTATATGTCTTGGCGACTTCAGGAAGTACCCATGAGTTTTGATGATCATCAGTGAGTCAGTGACGAAATCGGGGATTTTTAGATATCAATAAAATCTAAAGTATAAGAGCTATGTTATTGAAACGTAATATGTTTAATAAGTTCACTACTAACATCATATCTTGAGAATTTTGTTTAACTGGTATTATCCAAACCCAAGTTATGAGGGATCAAAAAAACGACGAAGCGCTTCGAGAAAAGGTAGGTAGTGCCCTTTCGCTTCGCTTGGCTGTCTTGGCGGGGGGCACTCCCGTGCCCCTTTGGCAACACTGTTTTGTAGGTTAAGGATTGTGTTTCTCTCTATCAATGGTGGAACATTACAAGTTACTGAATTACGTAAAAACCAAGTTTTATTTATCTCATCTCCCCATCATCGACCTCAAGGATCGTACAACAGTTCTCATCACACCTGCCAAGCATGCCGGACCTTAGCCATTAATTCTTTGGGTTCAGGGGGTCAATTCCGCTATGAAAATTATCTCCGAATTGCAATTGAACCTCAGCTGAACAACGACTTTTACGTGTTTTCGTATTCCACTAATCAACCAACGGTCCAACTTAAGTAATGGTTGAGTTAAAGTTGACGTTCGATCGAGAGTTATAAAAGTCCCATTCTGCTAATTCGATCGAACACGAGTCGCATATGAACTTTAACCAACACCTTATTCCGCTTAAATTTTGACGTATGATTGAACTGAATTGTAACCGAACCACAGCCGTTCTTATGTCAAAATCAACGGTTGAACAAAAGTACGTTTACACTAACTTTTTGTCGATCGTAACTGAATTATAAATACCAATATCTTTATAATCATGATGTTTTACATGGATTTCGTTGAACTTGCTCACGAAGTCTTGACCTCGGAAGAGTGAGGACTTGAGGAGGGATTTGATGTTGAGATTAAGCAACTAGGTACGCCTTTGACTTGACTGACCGCGAGTTCGTAAAAATACAAGTGCAAGCCTTTTATTCTGTATGCTCTTCTTAACATTGCAGTGCAATGCAACCAAGAGCCAGATTGTAGTGAAGAATAACAACAAGCATTGGACAGAGAGCGTGTAGAAAGAGTAAGGGTAGTAAGTAATATTTACAAATATTGATGCAATCCGCTTAGCCAGACTTAATCATAGATCACAGCTTACATGGCTTGCCAATGATCCTCTACAAGGTCGCAATTATCGACAGAATTTAGTGTAACGTTTGTGGAGAGGGCGAAATTAAACTGACTTTTTTAGATCAAAATATAAATATAATTGAAATAAATTTATTTACAAGAATATGGTAGTAGTGTACATATATAACTTAGAATAATTAATTAAGTAATTGCCTTATATTCTACCTATTTGGTGTGTAAATTTATATTTAATTTAATTCTATATCTAAATACAAATAGTAGAACATTTCAATATCAATAAATTATTGCATGACCAATATTCAATACCTATTATAAGAATTTTAAAGTCAATATAATACTTATAATCATTTCAATACAGTCAGATTAAACAATATAATACAAATTCCAAACAAAAATCATTGGTCAGTTTTTATTTTTATAGTCTTCATTATTTATAATCAGTCTTCATTATTCATCATCAAGGAACAATCCCTTTAAAGTAGTAATACCGAGCAATCCGATTCCGAAACCAGTCAGTGATTTGTCACTGAATTTGAACAGTCAGGAGTAGTAAGGACCAATCACTGCATCATATGTTCTTGACTTGGCCAATCAGAGTGCATATGTCCTTGACTTAGCTAATCAGAGCGCATTGTCAGTGGTGGAAAATTGGCAGAATAGATTGTAAGCAAAATCAACGTCATTGCGCTTCTTTGGGTTAATTGTTCGATGTTATTCATAATTATTCTGAAACAAATCCAATACTGGGTGGAGACACATAGGTTTCGAAAATATGCCATCTCGAAATCTCCACCTGTTATAATACAATTTACACTGCGTAGTAGTTAAGGTGTGAAAGCGTTACAAATAAACAAACAAATTCACATTTGCATTTATAATATTAGGATTATCTATAATCTATATATATGTCACCGTATTTTTGTGAAAACCGTTAGTTTTTAATCTACCTAGCGAGATTATAAACTCCCCGATAAATTGTGAACTGTATCATACTGCTTACAATATAACGTATTCATTTCCGATAGTTTATAATCTATCCATGTCAAACCGTCATATTGCAAACGAACCTGCACTTGCCGACAAGATTCACAATCTGTCCGATTTTAACACTCGTAATATTGTGAACCGTCCCTGATCGATCAGTCTTGGGGGTAGAGCAAAATAAGGTGACATATATATCGGGATATATCATTGTAGGTTAATTTTCTCTGATTATAATTTTATTTACTTATTAAACAAGCACTACTTGAAGTTCGGTATTTAAAATGGCGGTGCACTGCTCCCACAGGTGACATGAAAGAGCTTGTGCCTCCCATCCACATACAACTCAAACCAAGATCCGTATGGTCTTCCATATACTGGATGAGGAGCTCCAGTTGCCTCACCGATGTAGTCCTTCTCCTATTCATGTCTAAAAATACAAGTAAAGATAGTGATCAGCACAGAAATTACGCATTAGAGGTTACTTTGGTAAGACTGCAAGTCTATAGGTACTATGAAAGTTATGAAACTAGACTAACTTAATCCTGTGATGCAAGACATATTTATGACATGAAATCCCTTCTTCTAAACAAGTCTTTATGACCTATTTGCTAAGCAACTTTCATACTAAGTAATTGTACCTAACACAGGATGATACTGCCATCCTGTTAAAAGCTTACTTATATAATAGGAGACAAAACAAAAAAGAGCAATGATACATAAAAGGATTATATACACAAAGGGTTATACAATTTGGTAATAAAATTTTGCCGCGAAGTAATTAGGCATGTCGATTTAAAATCGATTATTTAGTGTAATATAATCGATTTTGAACCCTACATCGATTCAATGAATCGATTCATAAACCTCCCGAATCGGACCGATCCATACGGCTCCTATTACATATTGGTATCACCAAAGAAATTCGTTGTACAGCTCAATAACGCCGATTGCCAACAAATACTTTTGCATAGTTGGAACATCTGTTCCATGTGAAAGGCTTTTTTCTGTTGCGGGAAATATTGCTACTGACGAAAGGAGTCGTTTACATCCTGAGCGATTAGATAAGTTAATTTTTTTAAAGTCTCTCGACTTAAAAACTGGGAAATATAATTTCTTGTTAAATTTGTATTTAACTTAAATAAAATTTTATAAACTTAAAATTTGATTAATTTATTAACCGAATAGAAATATAAACTGCCGCATTAGTTTAGTGGTTGCAAGCACTACTGGTGAGCAAAAGAACCTCTACCTATGTTTATTAATTTAATAATACGAGGGCTGTTTGATAAGTCCGTGACTTTTTGAATTTCACGAGCAATATCTTTATTGGCAACACTGCCCCGATAAACCGCCATTTATTAATAGACTACTGAAAAAAAATTTGCAAGCTGCCTCATTGCGTTTGTGTTTGACAGCCATTTTAAGCAGACAACCTCGTCAATTTTAAGGAAATGGAAAAATCAGAATTTCGTGTGCTGATTAAGCATTATTTTTTGCGTAAAAAAACCATCACCGAAACCAAGGCAAGGCTAGATAAATATTATAGGGACTCTGCACCTTCAATTTCCATGGTAAAGAAGTGGTTTACTGAGTTCCGTTGTGGTCGTACCAGCACAAATGACGCAGAACGTTCAGGTCGCCCAAAAGAGGTCGTCACGCCAGAAATCGTCGATAAAATTCATGTAATGATATTGGACGATAGGAGATTGAAAGTGCGTGAGGTGGCTGAGGCTATAGGCATTTCAACTGAGCGGGTACATCACATTTTACATGAATATTTGGAAATGAAAAAGTTATCCGCGCGATGGGTGCCGCGATTGCTCATACTCGACCATAAGCGCAACCGTGTGACAACTTCAAAGGACTGTTTGGCGATGTTTAGCCACAATCCGAACGAGTTTTTGCGCCGTTTTGTAACCGTGGACGAAACATGGATCCATCACAATACACCAGAGACCAAGGAACAATCAAGACAGTGGGTTTCTCCGGGGGAACGTGCACCAAAGAAGGCCAAGGTGGGTCTATCGGCCAACAAGGTGATGGCCACAGTTTTCTGGGATGCACGTGGTGTCATTCACATCGACTACCTTGAAAAGGGTAAAACAATCACCGGCGCATATTATGCAGAGCTTTCGGACAGATTCGATGTTGATTTGAAGCAAAAACGACCGCATTTGGCGAAGAAAAAAGTTTTGTTCCATCAAGACAATGCACGTGTTCACACGTGTGTAGTCACCATGGCAAAAATCCATGAATTGGGCTATGAACTGCTACCTCATCCAGCATATTCTCCAGATTTAGCCCCCTGTGACTATTTCCTGTTTCCAAATCTGAAGAAATGGCTGGGTGGAAAGAGATTTGGGTCTAATGAAGAGGTCATCACTGAAACAAACGCCTATTTTGAGGGCCTTGAGAAAACCTACTATTTAGAAGGGATAAAAAAATTGGAAAAACGGTGGACTAAATGTATTGAGCTAAAAGGAGACTACGTTGAGAAATAAAACGTTTTTTCACTAAAAAAATTTTTTTTTTTATAATTGTCACTGACTTATCAAACGACCCTCGTACTTCTATCCAATTACTTGTATTTGCAGTAAATGGTCATCAATAATGTCCTGTATCTTTATTAGGCAATTAGTCATGTTTGAAATTGGCTCGATTAATCGTAAATCGATCTTTTAATGCTCGATTTAAACAAGAATCGATTCTAGTATGTCCGATTTGAATCGAATCGGAGATCGATATTTTTTAAAATGAATCGACACGCCTAGCAGTAATTAGGTATAGCTGCAAGGATACTTTCGCGTGGAAAAGTATGTTAAATATACAAAGACTCGATACTTATGTACAAAGTAACGGGGAAATAACTTGGAATTTCTTAGGTACTCACCATTAAGGACAAATCCCTTTTATTCAGTGGTACAAACTCACTTGACTGACCAAAGGTACAATACAACCTAAGACCTTTCCACATTCCGCTTCCACATTTTACTATTAATATTGTTTGATATTCACCACTTCTGCTTTGCTTGAATTCGTAATAATTTGATTTGTTTGTTTTCCTATGTGATGGTTATGTTTTTTTTTCTATGACCATAGCTGCATAGATTGAAACATATTCTTCCTTGTATTCGATAAACGATATGTTACTAGGCATACAATAGGTCTTTTATATCACTGAAATATTTATAAACACTTAAATAATATGTTTTCAGTTTTTAAGAGAGTGCTATCATTATTTATGTGCCTAATTCATATTATAAAAGATTTTGTATATATTAGAAATTTTGTTGATGTAACACTGCTACACTCCAATTACGATCCAGCTAAGGTTCGTTTTCGTTTTAGTTGCAGTTTGAGCTAGCAAATAGTAGAATAGCTTTTTTGGTCATTACCAAAATTGGATTGCAAACGAACTGTAACTCAATCGAATTCGATAGATTTTCGTTGCGTTACGTCATACTCGACTCTCAAAGAAACCCATTTTTGTGAATTTGAGCTTAGACCTGGCCTTAACAATCTAATTATTCCTTTTACCTTACAATATATGTAAAACAATGCTTAAACAACCCTATTATTTAAGAATTATTACCTATTGAAAATAAATGTTAAAGATTCCACGCCCAGAGCCCTTATACAGGTCGTTGTTTTGGTCAGCGACGAGCGACTCAGGGTCGATAATACAAATGATACTGGTGCTAAAAAAAATATAAAAAAAATACTTTATTTTTTTTTTAATAATAAAAAAAAAAAATTAAAATTTTGAAAATCATGTAATAAGCTAAAGTGTAGACATAATACTCAACGGGAGTACGAGGGAGTAAAGGGGTGGGGCGATGG
Source organism: Polyploca ridens (assembly GCA_951394255.1). Taxonomy (NCBI): domain Eukaryota; kingdom Metazoa; phylum Arthropoda; class Insecta; order Lepidoptera; family Drepanidae; genus Polyploca; species Polyploca ridens. The sequence goes on along the minus strand of OX596271.1, from coordinate 238,397 downwards.
CGGCTTGCGCCTAGCTCTAGTCTGTGCACGTGCCTAGTAATCATACTTTGCGGTAATTTTATTTCAAATTGAATAAGGTATTTCTCAACATATTTACAGTATTTAATGGAATTAAGTCCATTTTTGGGGAATATATATTTTGTACTACCGCTCCTGGGTCGCTTGTCGCCGACCAAAACAACACCCAGTATGTCTCAGTTGCTGGGTGAGAGCTGATAGAGATGCTCGACATTTTATATCTACGCCATCTGGATGTTCAGCACCACCCCGTGGTTCACGTGAGCAGGAGCAACCTCCTTCATCACATGATCAAGAGGAACCCAAAGCTTAATGATGCTATCGTATTACTCGATTATGTAAGGGCTGTTTAAACAGAAACACTGTTTTAAGTAGGGTGCAGAAGACAAGAAAGAAATAGGTTTCCTTTTAATACTAGGTAAATGTTGATAAATACTTATTTATTATTATTATTAACATTATTTAAATGCACAATCTTGGGATTTCCTTATGGTATTTTTTGTTAATAATACCGTGTTTTTGTACAGTGGTAAAAACGTTTGAAATAAAAATATTCTATGTGCCAAGAGGCAAACAGTTTTAGTTTAGTAGGTAACAGCACGTAGCAGTCTAGTTTTAACATATATTTTATATTGTTGTGTTTATTGTGATAAAAAGATAATAGTATATCAATTAAATGTTCCGCCAGTGCAGTGTTGTCATCTTTTTTATGTAAGTAACATCAGCACGCTCTGTATTCACATAAATTTTTAAACTTAGGTTAATATTTGTTATTTAAGTTCTCATATGTAAGTGAATGTAAATTCTTATAAGAATAAATTTCTTAAACCATAATTATGTTAATGTATTTACAGCAATGCATATTCAAGACATGTTAGAAATTAAAGGACATTCAAACGCTTTGCTTGACATCACTGGATAGGGTTTACTAAAGACCAATTTAATGTTATTTTAAATGAAATACCACAAATTCAGCAAAAGTCTTCTAGAATTACTGGATTGGTAGCTTATTTGACGAAGCTTAGAACAGGTGATTCAAAGGAAAGAATTTCAACCTTATTTAACAATCCAAAACGAACACTTGATGGATACATGTCTGAAGCCCGAGAATTAATGTATGAATACTTTGTGCCCAGAGATATCGGACTTAATCATATTAACCGTAAACAAATAACTGACAGAACATTGTTGAAACCCGGCGCATACTTATTTGGTAATCATAATGGGGAACTTAAACTTGTTATAATTATTGATGGTACATACTGCTTCGTACAGAAATGCTCAAATTATTTATATCAAAATATAACTTATAGTTTACATAAGTATGACAAGCTTGTAAAACCATTTATGATTGTATGTGCAGTAGGTTATATTATTGATGTAATGGGCTCCTATCCTGCTAACACGTCAGATGCAGATATAATAAATCATGAATTCACTCACCGTCCCTAGCATGTAACCGTACACACCAGTCTTTCATAACCAAAAGCACTCTTAAAAAAGTCCTGACCAACAATTACATTATAAGGTAAACAACACTTGTTTACAACATAAAACCATACTTGTTTACAACATAAAACAATACTTGTTTACAACATAAAACAATACTTGTTTACAACATAAAACAATACTTGTTTACAACATAAAACAATACTTGTTTACAACATAAAACAATACTTGTTTACAACATAAAACAATACTTGTTTACAACATAAAACAATACTTGTTTACAACATAAAACAATACTTGTTTACAACATAAAACAATACTTGTTTACAACATAAAACAATACTTGTTTACAAATCTTACCGCTAAGCAACACTATTCCTAGAGATATATCTTCCAATTGTCCAAGTCGCACGTACAGCCAACCGTACAATCTGACATCGTGAACATCGTTCGTTTCGTTCCAACTTGACGTTGCTGCCGTTGCTGCAAATTGTGACGCGTTCCAGCTCCACCATTCACATCATTTCTCGGATCACCTTGCTCGCCGCTCGAGTTTCGTTATGCTCGCAAAGGAGGCGGTGGAACGTGACAGGGAGGACACTACCACCCTGACTATCCACCGCAGGAGAACCGGGCGTCGGCGGGCGGTTTTTAGTTTAGTTAAGCCACCTTCCCCCCAACATGAGCCCAATGGTGGCGGACTCGGGGAGTCTGCCGCCCATTAACATCGGGCCCGAGTGGAGCGTGTGTTCCCGCACAACCAAACAATACCCGAAATACATGACAAAACCTAAATTATCATAATAATCCCTACAATAAAACACCGTTAACCGTGATAGTAGTTCAAATGCATCATAACGGACGCGCCACGAATTCACTCAAGTGTAACAAAGAAAAAGTATAAATAGCTACAACATCCGATACATTGGCACGTTCATTCATCGATGGCTCACGAGTACACAAGTGTATATCACATCACCACCAACGTTGATATCAGCGAATTACTTCAAGAAGAAGAACGTCAGAAATTAACACATTTCAATGGAAGCCGACTTGCTGGAATTAATAGACACTCCACTGACGTCACCACTAACTCAAGAAACACCACCACCATCGCTGTCTCCAGAACAACAAGATGTCAACTACCAACCGCCTACAAAAACACAAAAACAACAATCGAAAATACCGAAAACGAAACAGAAGGACCGAACGAGAACGATCACTCTTTAATGACGCAGTCTGCTCTATTCATACGAGAACGGAACATAGACAACGTCAGCCTCAAGGAACTCCTTCGAAAGTCATCAGTTTCCATACGGGAACAGCAAATGACCATTATCATATCATCTACATATCCAGCGCTAAAGCGTACATCGCACAAGCGGACATAATAGTAAACTTGGAAAAATCATTAAAGCAAGCTTACATGCATCACTTGCTTTCTTGAGTATATTGATCCCAGCGACAATCGTACAACGCTTAGAAATATTCTCACCGAACATGATCAAAAAATTTGCATCTGCGCCGCTCATTCGCTGCGAATTTGTGGTAATGGTGGGAAAACAACAAATCCTAATAACACATATTCCGAAAGGAGAGATACTATTCATTAAACACAAGGCTCAACATTGTCCGAAATTAACGAACGAGTGGATAATGAGTCTATTGAAACCAATGAAATTCTACCTGATAACGGGACAGGACGAGTTGAGTATCAACAAAATGACTTTGGAATTAACACACAACAGACTTCCATTCAGCAACAATTTTACATTAGAAAAACCAAATATAATCGATTTAAACAACAAATTAATACACTTGTTCTTACACTACGTAAAAACAGAGCTTTTAACAAAGGAGAAGCACAAAGGGCTTTGTGTAACACAACTGAAGGGATTGCCGCGCAGTTTGATCGGAATTTTGGAGACCGACTCAAAACCGCAATATCAATATGCAGAATTTTGGTATTTCAAGAAACCACAACTGGAACGATGCAAACGCTTCCAGTTGGAAAGAACCCCCACGTGGGATGAAAAGTCAGTGATAAAAGAACAAATACGTAATTTAAAAGATTTACTAATAGAAAATAACACAGTAATTATTGACTGACTGATTGACTGATATATGAACGCACAGCCTAAACTACTGGTCCTAGAGACATGAAATATAGATATAAATGAATTCGCAATAACTACATACCATCACTTTCACGGGAAAACGAGTACGGGTAAAACAATGATTATGGAAAGTTTGGTTGATTTACATTTTAATTACGAGCGATTAACCGGACTGACACCGGGTTCATCGTTCAATTTTTCCTCATTAATTCATACAAACGCTTGTTTCATGGATGAATATAAATTAACTGAACATCAATTTGAACAATGAAAATTATTAGCTGCACGCTTACCAATGTGTACTGACGTTAAATATAAAAGTAGAAATTTCGAAAACGTATTTTATACACTGCGAGTAACTATACTATTGAAACTTATGTTTGTGTGCCTGATGCAAAAGACGCTATAGACACTAGAACTTATGAATATAAATGTAATAAAATAATAAAAAATAAATTCGATATAAGTGCATTTGCATGGGAGATATTTTGAGAAAAAATTACGCTTTATTCATACTAACTTCACGAAATGTGACACAGTTTTTTTATATAATGTTCCTATTATTCATATACAGGGTGTAACGGAAACTGTATATACATTACAGTAATCCACTTTTTTGGTACGAGGTGCACAGATCGCGGAAGATAAAAATTTATATTAATATTAGTAAGGGACGCAAAATGACAATGACCCTCATTGACCGATGACATGTTGGTTATGATTTTAATTCAAAAAACTTGAATTAAAAAATTTGGTTTGAATTTTTTAGTTATGTATTTTGAGCTGAAAATTTTTATAGAGAGTCTGTACCTGATGTAGTCTTCACCCCCTTCGGATGTATATACCCTTTCCGTTACACCTTATATAACTTTAGATGTTAATTATAAGTATAATTATTGCATGTTAATTATAAGTTTATTTAATTCATTTTTATTTATCAATATTATGATGTATCTGCACCAAAGTACATAACCCATAAAGAGGCAGGCCGGATTTGCTTTCGATAAATCTATATTCTTTTGGTTTGTTTATTATTGTAATTTCTATGAGCTGTGCTCGACCTTCTCTATTGTGAACTGTTTTAAATGTAGTGCTGTGTGTATAAGAAAAAACAACAACATTTTGTGAAGTGTGCCTATCATTCATTTGCTTGGAGTCAAAACAACAAAGCGTATGTACATTCACCAATCAATTTACACCGCCTCACTTAGCAACAGCGAAAGTTTCATTTTGACCTAAAAAGTATAAATTAACCTGTTAAATAAACCATACAAATATCCAACGGTCAATGTTTATCTCGATAGTGGCGTCTTAAACGTATGTCAACTGTTCATTATGAACGTAGTTCTTATAAAGAATTATATAACGGCGAAATTTCTAAATACCTAATTCACTAGTCAGGACGTGGACGCTTTCGATACTTCAAAAAGTGCCAGAGACACATTATTAATTAATTTAACGGGCAAGATATTGACGGGACTGTATTAAACGGAATGGTTTGCAAACTAATTATTACGCTATCGCGAAGTGTAGCCCCAAGAGAATTAAATCAGAGGTGATTAATTAGGTATGTAACAGAACTTTTCGTTTATCGTTAAATTCGTCATTATTAGTACTTTTCGGCCTAGGCCTAGAAATGAATTTATCATGCAGTGTATTACTAGCAAGCTGAAGGGCAAAGCTGCTTGTTTAGTGAGTGAACGTGCAGATTTCGAAACATATGACGAACTTAAAACTTTATTGGTCCAACATTTTGGTGATCCCCGAAGCGAAGAATGTGTGGCTATTGAATTGGTTACTCTGAAAATTAGACAGAATGAGTCATATCTCGAATTTTGTGGTCGCATACAAGACGTTCGCGCCATTCTTTTATCCAAAGTCAATCAGAATGGTTCCATAACTTTACGTGAAGCCAAGCAAACTATTTACAATCATACTTCACTTAACGTATTTCTATATAACCTTAATGAGCATATAGTTAGATTTGTAAGACTGAAAAATCCGTTAACCTTAGAAGACGCGTTAAAATATGTTCTTGAAGAGGTTAATTTTCAAGAACAATATAGTATGCGTACTAAGATGCTACAGAATAGACCACCTCAAATTAATTATAAACCGACCCCACCTTTAAATTCAAATCCAATTAAGTTTGGTATTCCTAACCAAACATAGAAATAATATATTACGTCCATACGTGCCGACTGGCAATCCTCCTTATTCACCGAATCAAGCTTATGGAACCTCAAATAAGAAGCGAATAGCTGATCGTCGAGATAAGCAGAGGTATCTGCGATGCGCGACGAAGCGCTCGTGGTGTAGCATGATTAGCCATTCTTAATCGATCGGCAAAGTTAAGCTACGCCTGTCGTGGTCGGTACCTGTATGGGTGACCGCCTAGTGGTATTTCAAATCGAGCGTTTCCGTGCTTCGGAAGGCACGTAAAGCCGTTGGTCCCGATTATCACTTAATTGTGATAGTCGTTAAGCTAGTTGGATGCCTCCTAGGCAGCTTGAAAAATTCCAACAGTAGGTTGACCACTAGCCTACCTCCACCGATCCGCAGTTGGCACGCGTGGTGGAGTATTACCCATTCCCTTTCACCTTCATTTGTGAAAGGAGGCCTGTGCTCAGCAGTGGCACATTATAGGCTTATGATGATGATCTGCGATGCTGGAATTGTGTTCAAGGTTCACACGAAGAAATTCTATAGACAGCAGCAGAGAAATGCTAGTGCTAGTGGAAATACTAGTGTTGCGACGAAGAGACAGACAACTGTGGATAATGTGGCTTTGGTGGCATCGGAGCTGTTGGATTCGTCATGGTACGTTGACAGTGGAGCATCTTATCACATGACAGGACGCCGAGACTGGCTACAGAACTTTAAGGCGAGAGAATCAGAGATATCTGTAGCAAGTGGTCAAATATTAAAGTGCGTTGGCGTTGGTGAAGTAATGATAAAGATTTCAAAGACTAATGTGTGTATTAAAGAAGAAGAAGACATTATGTAAGTTCCCAGACTAAATGTGAATTTACTTTCGGTTAATTGCTAAGAAAGGTTTTAGAGTAGAATTTGTAAACACAAACTGTTTTGATCTCACTACATGGAGTAGGTGGTGTATACAAACTTTTTGGAAGAGGTTTGGCCGTAACTTCTGTCAAGGTGACGACAGAATGCTGGCATGACAGACTTGGACATATTAGCTATGACTATTTAAAAGCTTTGATACATTGAATTTTGATAAATGTTACAGACATTGACTGTACTGTTGACAACTCGCAAAATGTTTCTTGTCCAATTTATATTTTAGAAAAACACGTAAGAAAACCATTTAAGTTAAATGAAATGAAGAAGCGTGCGAATAGGCGATTAGAGCTGTTGCATTCAGATCTGTGTGGACCTATGCCAGTTGACTCGAATTCTGGAAAGAGGTATGTACTTACTATACTGTGCGGACCACACCGGCCGTCGTTTATTCGTTCAAGACTCTGGGACCGACATTCGATTTCTGATCGACACCGGCTCAGATATCTGCTGTTACCCCTGTCAACTTCTCAAGGGTCATTTCAACCTCACTGAGTTCGACGTTCGCGTGGCATATGGTAGTGCGATTAAAACTTACGGCAGCATTGCCTTGAATTTGAAACTTGGACTGCGCCGTGGTTTCTTGTGTAACTAGTCAGTTGACGCCTCGGCCGCAGAATGTACCTAATGAAAGTTTAACATTGCGTGATGTCAACAAGAATAAAGAAGCATGGCAACAAGTTCCAGATCGGAAGAAACGGCCTAAATATCGGTACATGGGCAGATTAGGAATAGCGAGTGATTTGGAATGTTACTTCAAAGCCGCGGGCAGAAAAATTCCAATATTCATCACAAATATTCACAGTAATACAACAGAGGACGATATACTTAAATATATATACGATAAGACACAGGATACGGTGTCACTTGAGAAAATAATTATGAAGAAGGAAAAATGTAAAACGCTCAGTTGATGGCATTAGGGAATTATGTCACACCTGTGATCTTATAGACTTGCAAGAAACATGGCTTCTACCTGAAGAAATACCTTATCTAAGCACCATCGACAGCGGTTTTGGATACACGGGCACGTCGGCGGTGGACACGTCCGTAGGCATACTGCGCGGGAGACCATATGGCGGCGTCGCGGTGCTATGAATCGTTCTATTTTATTGCCTTTATGTGCAGACATTGGCCCTGATTCTGTTGTTCACAACTAAACTAATTTTAATGTCACTATGTCTCTTTCTAACAAAGAACATAAGAAAAGGATGTAAGACATTTAGTCCTGTCAAATTAGTCCAATGCTTGTTTTCAATATATATTTAGTCGCCATCTATCGCGGTCACGCCTAAATACACGCAAAATAAGACGGCAAAGATTAATTTGACAACTTAAAATATGTTCTATCCTTTTCAATCATGTTCGTAAGAAAGAGATGAGATGTGACTAAAATTAGTTTAGTGCGATTTACAACAGAATCGGCACCATTGTTAGGTTACCTATGGATAAATAATACTTACTAATGTTAAGTAAGTAAATAGATTAAGTACGGATTCCCAGGTGTCAATGGGTGCATAGACGGGTCTCACTTCCACATCGTGAGTCCCAAAAAGGAAATTGAGCATCATTATTTCTGTAGGAAGCATTATCATTCCTTGAATGTACTAATGGTAATTAACGTTTTCCCTTCGTAAAGTACAAATATGATATTACTTTTTCTACAACCTTGTTGTTCTAAGGTTTGTAAACAATTTCAGATTTGTGATAGCGATAACCTAATAATTAACGTCAATCCGAAATATGGCGGTGCAGCAAACGACGCTTTTATCTGGGAAAACAGTGCCGTGAACCAATACAGGCAGTCGTTACAAAATAACGAGCAAACCTGGATTTTAGGTGTGTAACCTAAGATTTTTGTTAATTGATTTAGATAGGTAGATGATGACATCATAATCCCTACTGAATATCGTTGACTGCAGGGAAACGATAATATCAATTTCTGAATAATTGATTTCACATTAGAAAAAAGAATGTAAGTAGGTATATAATTTTCCCAATTTATAAAACCCAAGGCAAAAATGCTCGAACGATAGATACATTTATTACCTACTGCATGTTGCATTACATAACTACCTATTAGACACTTGACTAGTCATTTCATTGCAGGCGATTCCGGTTACCATCTACGGCCCTGGCTGATGATTCCTTTTCACGACCCGAAAAGGAATTCACCACAGGATAAATAAAAAAATACATATTCGCACAAGAGTGGAAATAGAAAACACATTTGGAATCCTGAAAAAGCGTTGGCGGTGTTTAAGTAAACATCGCACTTTACATTATAAGCCGGAAAAGTGTGCGCAATTAATTCGGCATGTTATGCCCTACACTATGTCGCGATCAAATTTAGAGTTTCTGACCTACCTATAGAAGCATCTGCGACAGGATTAGCTTTTATCCGGCCAGAGGTGGTGGGACAGTCTGGCACTAGAACTGACGACCTCTCTAGGGGCAGAGCAATGCGGGATATGCTAGTACCATGGTTCCGTTAGACTTATGCTCCTTTCTACTCTTTTTACCCGACTGACCCGGAAGGAGGGTTATGATTTTCCAGTGTATATGTATGTTTGTATGTCTATTTCTTTGGCTCGCTCTACAACCTAAACTGCTTGATGGATTTAAACATATGAGGTGTCGTTAGATTCGTCTTAATTGTAGGAGTGACAAATGGGATATTATTTTTATATGTATTCATAGACGCCATATGAAAATAATATACCCTATGTTACTCCCATAATTAAGACGAATCTAACGACATCTCATATGAAAATATGGACCAGTGGCCCTGCCTGCGTCGCCCCGCTGAATCTATGGAAATACAGGAGCATGCAGTAAAAAATTATATAATCACACGGTCTTCTACACGCCTGGCAATATTCTAGTCAATGAGTAGTTCTACCGAATGACAGTTCAAAGTTCTTACATGACGTTTATCGCCCCTCTCTTGCTTCCTTCACCCCCGCTATGATTCGGCCATTTTTTTCCCTTTCTATTCGTCATGGACCTACCTGTGTGTTTGTTTTGGTAAGAAGTGCTTGTGTCGATTTATTTCTCGTAGTGATTTCGGCATTTTTAAATATGTTTCGAAAATGTTGTGTGTCCAAGTGTTTCCTATAAGTGAGGAAAATAGGAGATAGTGGATAAGGTCTATTATTAACCAACATAATGTTATAATACAACACATTAATAACCATGGCCCCATCAGAGCTAGCACTATTGTTCTATCCGGTCAGTTCAACCTTATTCCTTGTTTCTTTTAACATAGTTTGTGGGTTCGATCGTGTGGGAACACAGGACATGCATTAGTAGTATTATAATATGTAGTGTAGCGATGCATCGACACTTATGTACGATGCAAGCATGAACTTCAGTCAGCACCACCCGGGCACGTTAGACGCACGCTAGTCGCAAGTTAGGCGCACGTAGTATTTCTATAAATAGACTTTCATAATAATATACCAATGTGTGAAAGGAAAGTGACCTGTTTTCCATAGTAGAAGCAGTAGAAGCTCTGCTTTGTTTGGGATCAGATGATCGTGTGAGGAATGTCCCAGGATATAATAAGTTACAGTGACAGTGATTCTCGGTAGGACTGATCTAATTATTCTCCAGCTATGTTACGGGCACGAAAAAACTATTTATTAAAAAGTGGAAACATGAGTAGCTATGTGAGGCAATCTGAGCAGCAACATTAATAAGCAACTGATGTTCAAATGGTGAAGATGCAAATTGTAATGTTCGGTCATCTTATGAAGCTACACCGACAAGGTAAAATATTAGTATACATTCTATAATATTACTCGTTTGGAGAATGACTTAACAGTATATTTATAATCCCACCAAAAACATTTTTATGTAAAATGTTGCCGCCAAGACATATGGCTCGTATTGTCAAAAAGTTATCAGATCTCATATAGAGCCAAGCTTATAACTCTACATGCACTTACTCTATAAGCCCTAACTTCACAAACTCTACACCTTAGTCAAAATATGTAGCTTGGCGGCGCGGAATATACGAATAGAATGTTTATGTAAGCATGATGTGATATTTTTATTTGCTGGTCAGAGCCCACAATCCCTACAGCACAAGAGGTCCTTGTACTTCAAAGGTCGAGGCCCTCCGCGAGCTGTCTTGGCAACCTTCCTTTTTTATCGATTACAACAATCTCTTACATGTTTCCCACGTAAGTCCCCATTTTATACGTTACAGACTCAACAACGAGTCAATTCACTAGTCTCAGTTAGCCAGCAAGCCAGAGAGCAACACGAGACTCAAATGAGGATATTAAAATTACAACAGGAAAGGGAGATACAAATTTTAAAACAAGAAAGACTGCGGACTGAGCAAGAGCAGCTCCGTATCTTAATATTAAAAGAAGAGCTCAAGAAATTGCAATGATTTATATTAAAATATTATAGCTACATCTATGATAAATCTATAGTTTATAAATACCTACTTTGTTCATATACCATGTAAGGGCACATGTTTTTGGAGTGTATCCTAGTTTATTACTATAGTACCTACATAATGATGATATTATTTTTAATATACCAAAACCAGGAAACACATAAAATGTTAACTTTCTCTACGGATTAACAAAATAGGTACAGGGTGACAAATGGGAAGTTGCCTAAAGTATACGCATCTCTTTCCTCCTTTACTCTACCGTATAAGGCTGGGCCCACGTAGGTTTATTGTAAAATGTTGTCAGTTTCTATTGAAATGCCGTAAAGAGCAGTACGTGTACTTTAAAATGAGTGATCTTACGAACGAAGAAAAGGTGTATCTCATCGAGTTTTTATTCTAGGGGCAAAAACTATACTGAAGCATATAGAGATTTTCATACGAAGTTTGGAAGTAAAAGATTAGCTAGTAAAAATACTCTTAGAAGGTAAAAATGAAAAAAAAAAATGACTTTATAGTATGACCGCATTCTTTAATAAAGTATTAATTTTTTTTATGCAAGATGGTGCTACGCCTCGTAGAACTCGAGACGTATTTGAAGCCATTTACGAAGTTTATGGTGAACGCGTCATCGGTTTAGGATATCCCAAGTTTGCACACGCAGGTATAGAATGGCCCCCGTATTCACCGGCCTTAAACCCGTGTGATTTCTTCTTATGGGGCTTCCTGAAAGATTACTGTTATGCGGAAAAATCCAAGACCAAAGATCATTTGAGAGAATCTATTAGAAAAGGAATTTCTAATATTTCTTCATCTACAATTGAACAAATTTTTTATAGCTTTCAAAAACGACTTGATTATTGTGCAAGTTCAGATGGGGATCATTTCGAAAATATTTACCATTAATAGTCACTCCCTAGCCAGATTTTGTAAATTTTTTTAAAACTTAATTGTGCTTGTTGAATATGTTCAATTAAACTGAAACCTATTTCAAATAAAAATGACTAATTCAGTGATTCAATGTATGTATTTATTATTATTTTTCCTGAACCCATCTCAAAATTTTAAGTGATTACTTTAGGCAACTTCCCATTTGTCACCCTGTACATAATGTATTTCAACAATTAATTTATATATTTTTTATACTACTCGTACTTAGGTCGCAAAGAAGCATACGGCTCGCCTGATGGTAAGCGCTATAATTTGACATGTCGTCATAGTGACCTTTTTTCTTACTTTGCCACGAATAAATTTGTTAGTGGATTAAAATTGATGATTCCCCAAGTGGAAGAATTATCAACTACAGAAATATGTTAAAAACTTAGATGAAAGTGGCCCTGAGCTGCTGAAAATGATGCTAGAGTTCGATCCGGCAAAGCGCGTGTCATCGTACTATAGCCCGGCGGCCTAGTGCAGTAGCCCGGCGGCCTCGTACTATTATAGCCCGGCAGCCTAGTGCTGTAGCCCGGCAGCCTCGTGCTGTTGCCCGGCGGCCTTGTACTATAGCCCGGCAGCCTAGTGCTGCAGCCCGGCAGCCTAGTGCTGTAGCCCGGCAGCCTAGTGCTTGTAGCCCGGCAGTCTCGTGCTGTAGCCCGGCGGCCTCGTACTATAGTCGGGCGGCCTAGTGCTGTAGCCCAGCAGTCTCGTGCTGTAGCCCGGCGGGCTCGTGCGATAGCCCGGTGGCTTCATGCTGTAGCCGGGCGGTATCGTGCTGTAGCCCGTCGGCCTCATGCTGTAGTCCAGCAACCTCGCGCAATAGCCCGCCGGGCTCGTGCTGCTGCCCACGTACTCTTGCTGCGGCTCGCCGGCTTCGCGGTATGTCCCGCCTGTCAAGTGCTGCAGTCCGCAGCCTCGTGCTGGAGCCCGACTCTCCGACGACTCTCATCGGTGTGCATGCTTTATGATGTAAATCTAACCAATTTATAAATGACATACTAATCAATCGGGACACATTGTTAATGCCCAAGTAATGTAAAAATCTGGTTCCTACACTGATATCTTACAATATTAACATGGTTATAGCTAATATAGTTACCAGTAGCATAAGTGACAGAGCGGTATTGTCTAGTAGTACTAACAGTACAGTGATTAGTTGTTTAAACTTGTAACTCCGACAACAAATAAGCACACTACACCAGATTATAAATCGCTTCTCTGGCAAAATACTTGACGTTGAATTATTATGTGAGGAAATATTAATTGATATATTGTGTTTTACGGAAACATGGCTGAAACCAGATATAATGCTTTTTAATGTCAGTAACTTTACTGTTGCCAGCTCGTACAACAGAGTGAATGCTCAGGGTGGTGCCGCAACAACAGTGGGAAAATCTTTTGAAAAATTGCATCCTTTTTGGACTCGTGCCATCTATCCTTATCTTCGTAAATAAATGCACAATACTTATATTAATATTTGTATATTAATTTAAATAAAACAATGCTTAATTTGGATTTACTTATTTATAAGAACATCCTGAATGTAAATTAAAACAATAAAAAAAGAACTTATTTTATTGGTGATGTAGTATTTCATTTACAGCCGTAAATGGCAAATTAGTCGAGTCGTTTTTAGATAACTGGCTAAGGAAATAGCCCCCCTTTCCGCATTTATCGGGAATTATTTGCACTGGAACAAGGCAAAGATCCTACGGATTTGTTCATATCGAAAGCTAGAGCGCTTTTATCAAGAATACCAGAAGAAGACCTGAGTGAAAAAGTGCAGCTTGACATGGTATTTGGCCTTCTCGACCGTGGAATAAGGAAACGGCTCCATAGGAAAGCTGACAACTGACAACTTTCGAGCAGTCATCGCAACGCGATAGAACGATTAAAGAATCCATTTATTAAAATATGTTGTGATTACAATATCTAACGTAATTTCCAACATATACCGTCTTATTATCTTTGTAACTCGAAATGTTTTTTAGTGCAAATAAATAAATATTATTATATTAATAAATAAGGTGTAAGTCAAGTACCGAATATACCAACAACATTTATTTCCCCTTTGTATTTTTACTGCACGTTCTCCGCAGTTAACAGGACGTGAAAATTTAGTCACTTGAAGAAGATAATTTCACAGTGACGCAATTAAAGGAAGAATTAATACTGCGATGTTTATGCATGCAAGGGATAAAAAAGACTTAGTTCTGCGACTTTTGAAAGATAATGCATTACGAAACCAAAATGATTCATTTCAAATTTTGAAAGAAGAAAGAGATCGTCTATCAAAAGATTTGGAAATTGAACAATTGCAACAACTGTTACAATTTAAAAAGTAAAATCAAGGTCAGTCAATAAGTCAAACGGACAATGAGGTGAATGTCGTTGGAACAGGTGGTAAAGGTAAAATAAAATCTGTATAAAATTGTAAAAAAACCTTTCGAATAATTTAAATAGTGTAAAATCGTAAGCTTGTAATTTGTTTTGACTAAGGGCACCTAAGGTATAGGTAGTAAATTTTAAAATTAAAGTAGTAATTTAAATTTTGGAAGGACAATAAATGCAAATTCAATATGGTATTCACATTGTATTAATTTGCTTACATTAAGAAGAAATATAAACATCTTTTAGAACCAGTAGCTCCTCCCAGTATCTCATATGCTGTTATGAGTGTTTTACGCGATGATGAGGGAACAGGTTTACAGGCTGAGCAAGCCAAATCCCTGCAAGCCGGGTAAAATTATTTTCGACGACACACGTACCTATCAAAATGTGTCGACGCTTCTTTCATAACATAATTAGCCAAATCATCTCTGATAGCACGACGACGCGCCTTACGCACAGCGTTTGTAACTAAGCCAATCGCGGCCACCGCGCCTTATACAGAGCATCTGTGTTTAAGGAAAATCGCCATATTGGTCATTTTATTGTATTTTATTGGCTACTCTAAGTCGTTGGGACAAGGTCTAATACTGTTTGTCATTTAGTTACCTTTTCATAGAGGTTTTTGAATGACAATAATGCCAACCAACGGAAGCAATAAAAAATAAAATATAATCTGCGCGCGTCGAAATCCGTTGAATCAGTCAGTGTCCGCCATCTTCGACCAGTGACAGTTCGTTTGAATTATTTAATCATGTTTTCTACAAGGAAAAGGTAAGTGATTGTGTTGTGAATTATATACCATTTTACTGGTAATTTAGTGTAGAATTAGTTTCAACGTTTTGTTTTAGGCATTTTGTAAAATATCTTCGTAAAAAAAGTGTTGAACATTTTATGACGCATTTATGATGCCCATTGAATTATTACGCTATGATGCCACTTTTTATGGCCGTTTGCCAATGTTTTTGTTTCTAATACGTATTTATATTACTCAATCTGTTGTGAAACATAGATTTGTTTGTTGGAAATTTATCCAGGAATTCATTTATAGTATCAGTGATGACATTTACCGTATATTTTTACTAAAATAGTGTTCGAAATAGAATATCTTGGTAAAAAAAGTACGTAAATTATTATGACGCATATTTACTTGTATTTTCGGTTCTAATATTAGTTTATTCTCCTCAATCTATTGTGAATTATAGATAAATAAATCCAGGAATTCGTTTATAATATCAGTTTTGTCTTGTATCGTATATAAATATAAAACATTTGATCGAAGCAATGTTCGGTACAAAAAGTACAGCTAGCAAAAAAGTCATAATACAATTATTTTTTTCATTTGAAATGTCAATGAATATAAATGCACATATACAAATAGTATCTAAACAAACAGAATTGGAAATTGCTTTTGTTCTATGTAGATTTGACAAAAAACCTTATTGAATTGTCTGCATGTTTTTTGTTGTAGGTAAAGCAGATAACTTATAGTTTTGTAGTAAATAAAACCATTTGTTTTATTACATTTTATTTTATTTATGACAATAGGATAGCAAAACAAAAAGAGCTAAAGTTTAATTGCTTTTTTCAGAATAATGCGGTCAAGGTCGCGTTCTGTGACGCCGGGAAGCGAAAGCGATGGTTCGTTAGCTTCTCGGCCTCAACTTAGTAGCCGGCGCTGTTTAATCATGGGGCGGGTGGAGGCGTCTTCAGAAAGAGAAGCGGTGAACGAGCCGGAGCCCCGTATCTGGATGCGTCCACCGTGAGTGAAACAACTTTTTTTTTATTGTTATGTTTTGTTTATGTCCTTACCATCGAGGAAATATCACTTTAGAGTAATAACAACAACAACAAGGAGTAATACTGAACAATCAAATTCCGGTAAAAAAAAAACACCCTGTATACACCTATCCAGGTGTATACAGGGTGTTTTTTTTATTAGGATATATGTTCATTTTTATAAATGTATAATGTTATATTTATATAAATGAATGTATTGTTTATACAGCATGGCGCCTATGGAGCGTGTAGCTGCGGCCGGACTGGACGAGGAGGAGGCTCGAGATCATTTTAACCAAGTAAGACAATGGGTGAGTGAGTTGGCACCACCGGGAACTACCGATGGCATGCGTCGTGTATGCATTACGCCAGTCCCAGTGGTAGACTCTGATATGTCCGGGGACACCACTAGTGTACCTTCCTGATAATCCGTTGGTTAGTTGAGGCGTGAAGGTGCAACAAACAAACTCACTTTCGCATTTATAATAATATATAGTTAGGATGAGGATATACGTTTATTATGAGGATATACGTTTATTTTACTTATAAATGTATAATGTTATATTTATATAAATGAATGTATTGTTTATACAGCATGGCACCTATGGAGCGTGTAGCTGCGGCCGGACTGGACGAGGAGGAGGCTCGAGATCATTTTAACCAAGTAAGACAATGGGTGAGTGAGTTGGCACCACCGGGAACTACCGATGGCATGCGTCGTGTATGCATTACGCTAGTCCCAGTGGTAGACTCTGATATGTCCGGGGACACCACTAGTGTACCTTCCTGATAATCCGTTGGTTAGTTGAGGCGTGAAGGTGCAACAAACAAACTCACTTTCGCATTTATAATAATATATAGTTAGGATGAGGATATACGTTTATTATGAGGATATACGTTTATTTTACTTATAAATGTATAATGTTATATTTATATAAATGAATGTATTGTTTATACAGCATGGCACCTATGGAGCGAGTAGCTGCGGCCGGACTGGATGAGGAGGAGGCCCGTGAACATTTCAATCAAGTAAGACAATGGGGCATGCGTCGTGTATGCATTACGCCAGTCCCAGTGGTAGATACAAACTTTCACATCTATAAGAGTAGTAAAAGTAAGATGTCAGAAACCAGTTCAATTGTTTATGTTTTTACGTTATTTGTAAATAAAATTATCCTAACTGATTGTGGCATTTTGGACTCCCACTAAAATATAGGTATGAGTGGATGTACTGCACTATTCCCTCGAAATGATATTTTTTACCATAATAATCCTGAATAAATAAATATATCATTAGCATTCGTTTTTCATTATAAGCTTTTCAAAGAATCCTGTAAAGGTAGGTAAGTGCCGTGCCTGCAATGTAGGTACCTAGTACGTTACGACCCAAAACGTTTTACAACAAAACCTGAAATCCACCAAAGTCTCTGCGGCCTGAAAGGCAAGTACCTATCTTACCAACCACTCCAACCAGCCCGTAAAATAAAGAATATTTGGGTATGTTGTAATGCACTTGCTATATTATTTTATATAAACTCAATTGTGGGTTCGATCCCCGCAAAATGAATTTTTTTACCATTGGTTGGTAAAAATAATAATCCTAAATAAGTATCAATCAAAATCAAAGCCATTTATTCAATTTAGGCCCTCGTCGTGCACTTATGAAGGTCAAAGCTACTGAAGTTACCACCAGATAGTAAGTCAGCCTTCAACTGAGAAGAACAGCCAAGAAACTCAGCAAGGTTTTATTTTTTGGACAATCTGACTATTTTTTCCTAAACATTATCCATACATACTTGTATGTATTAGGTATAAGATTTTGAATATAGAAACTGATTTATAGTTTGCGCCCATCATATTTCAAGCAAAGAAATTAATTTCTTATTATTCACTTAGTTCCAAAAGATTCATTACTTATTTTTTTTGCAAACGCTACTGCATCCGTGCGGGGTCAACATACTCTGCGGCCGCCGAGCGGCAGTCGCGGCAATGCGTCATAGCGGTCAGTTAGCGCTTATTTTTGCTACGTGAAAAAATGGTTGTTTTGAATTATTTACAGAGTTTTATGTAAAAGTAATGAATGTAATCGACGCGTAAACTAATCAGTGTTGAAATGTGTGTGTGTAAATATTGAAATGAGTGAATTTGAAGTGTCTGATTCTAGTTTTTCGTGACAGGGAGATTTGTTTTGCGAAAAGCAACGCTGCTAGAATATGCTCTAGATGTGTGTGTTAACATAGGGTACATGTTATTCCGGGAAAGCAGTATCTCACCCGGGTACGCGGGTCGAACCGCGGGGCGCTAGTACAGATAAAATCTAAATTTATTTTTGACCAACAGTTTCATATACCCGAAATATTTTTTAAGGTATGAGAAATGTTATATTTTACATCACAAAAGAAGTATGGAAAGATTATGTCAACTAAGGTCCCTGAGGGAAGTGCCACAGTCGCATGAGTATTAATAATATTATTTATTATATTAGTAATGTTATATTTTACATCACAAAAGAAGTATGTAAAGAAGATTATGTAACTAAGGTCCCTAAGGGAAGTGCCACAGTCGCATGAGTATTAGATAGTGTTAAAAGTATTTAGTATGCATTTATTATGGATACAAAAGAGATTCAGAAATATTTAAGTAAATTTCACCCAAGCTTACAATTTGAAGGCGATGATAGCTCAGTGGTCGTGACGTCGGATACCGAGATGAAGGTCGCTGGTTCGAATCCTATAATGAGCTTGAACATTCGGTGAAGGAAAACATCGTGAGGAAACCATAGCACGTTGGTAGGGTACTTTGTAGTACTCATCTGACTGGCTACCACCCTTAAGTAGTCAAATGTGTTGCCAAGCACCTATCCGTGTGGTCCGACCGCTGCATCTGAGCTAGTCGCTTCTAGGCTTTGTGTGTTTACTACCTTCGGCCACATCATCACTTACCATGGTAAGATTATGGTCTAACACAGGCCTTTACACAGTAACAGTAACAAAATAAAAATGTATAAGCCGCAAATCGATTACCAGCTACAATATGTTTCATAAGCAATTTTTGATCCAGATACAAAGCCTGGGTCTCACTGGGTAGCAATACATATAAACGAAAATTGTTTTGGAGAATAATTTGATTCTTATTTTTAATGGATCATTACACAAAACCGATACCGGAGGAAACTGGGACCCCATTCTCACGTCCTTCGAAATAACCTTCGAATCGAACTTAAGGTTTGAGTCCTATTCGACTGTAAAAAATTGAGGCGTGGATTCAATTCTATGGTCCCGACCAACCATAGCTCTAGTTGTCTGGTTTTCCGCCGGCCTCGAAATTGACAGAATAACGTATCGTGATTTACGCTCGATAAAAGTTGCGATTCGTACTTTTTTGATTGGGTAAGAATTGTCTCCCTGTTCTATTGCTTTTAGACAACCACCATTCACACGTAAATGTCCCATTGGTAAACAACAACCAAAAACATATCTTCAATCTTAGAGCACCTAGGGCGCTCTACATGGAGCCATAAGAATCCAAACAAACTGCAACACCGGAAAGAAAATTAAGTTTGAAGATATTGCCACATGCAGACATGCTCGAGCAGGTAGTTTCCGCTGTGATCATCAGGAAACTGACCATGAGCAACCAACTGAGTATTTTACTCCCAGCCGGTCAGATCAACATATTGATGTAGAAGTACTCAAACCAAATAACCTTAAAAAACTATTGCACTTACGTACCACCTGAATCTGTAATCATGCATGCAAAACAAAACAAAATATACACGTCGGACCTCCTCCTATTTTTGAAGTCGGTTAACGAGGCGACTCATTCAGCTGGGAGAACGTTGTGCTGCATAATAATAGAAAGTATTGAAAAAATAGCTGCTTTA
Organism: Polyploca ridens; assembly: GCA_951394255.1. NCBI lineage: Eukaryota > Metazoa > Arthropoda > Insecta > Lepidoptera > Drepanidae > Polyploca > Polyploca ridens. Next base: position 218,338 of record OX596271.1, on the reverse strand, counting down.
ACGCCAGTAGAAGCTTTCTCAGACGGCATCAAGAGACACCGCTGACGAAATAGGCACACTACCACAGATAAATCTAAATAGATACCGCAAGTCCCTCCATCTGTATGAAAACCAAGCGCGTAACTTTTTATGTCCGTACTATAATGTTACAAGATTGATTTAGTTAGGTTGGCATTAGATTTTTAACGTAAAAATTAAGCTATCCTATTTGTCAGCTAAACACATCCCTCGCTACACATGTCTGGTGGACATGCAGCCGCATGCGAGTTCCCTGTCCACGCGAAACAGTTTCAAAAGAACATTCGGCCCCATTTTTGCACAAATTTTGACACGCGAAGTGCATACACTCGCGGCATCTATTTAGGTGTCTGTGCACACCACTCATTTATAATAGCCGACAAACGAATGAAAACTTAAACCAGCAGTGCAGTACTTCGGAGTACAGTGGATAGGAACACATCTAGGTCTCAATTGTTGGAAACTGATCACAATCGACTCGCTAAGTTTATCGCTGTCTGTGCTCGCTCTTTTTTTTTTTTTTTTTTTTTACTGTTTATAGGCCTGTGTTTGACCGCAATCTCACCATGGTAAGTGATGATGTGGCCAAAGGTGGTAAGCACACAAAGCCTAGAAGGAACTGGCTCTCAAGTGCGACTATCGGAACACACCGAAAGGTGCTTGGCGATAGATTTTCAACTTGAGGGTGGTAGCCAGCCAGGTGGGTACTACAAAGTACCCTACCACCGTGCTATGGTTTCCTCACGATGTTTTCCTTCACCGAAAGCTCAAGCTCATTGTAGGATCCGAACCCGGGACCTTCGGTATCCGACGTCACTACCACTGAGCTATCATCGCCTTTTTTGCCATAAAGCTTTTATTCTGTAACCACTTTTATAATTTTCCTCTCCGTATTTTACTGAATATATTAGCTAGCTATTCATAATAATTTCAATTAACCAAGTAATTTCATTATCAATAAATGGCCCCCTTGCAGTCTTGGCCCAACGCCATTGGAGTTTTTCTTTTGGGGCTGTTCTCAACTTATGTAATGAGCATAGAGAGATATTATAGAGTGATAGCGTCAGTAACGTTAACTTGTGCGAAGCGAAGTTCCATATAGACGCATTCACAGATATATCGTACACTAATTGATTCACAGATATATCGTAACCAACTGAGTATTTTCAGCCGGTCTGATCAACATATAGCTGTAGAAGTACTAAAACCAAATAACCTTAAAACTATTGCACTTACGTATCATCTGAATCTGTAATCATGCATGAAAAACAAAACAAAATACACTCGTCGAATTTCCTCCTATGAAGTCGGTTAAAAACACTGTACCGTGCGTATAGTGTCAGTGAAGACCATTTAGTTTTTTTTTATGTGGGCGTTTTAAAGGTAAACCAAATGTCGTAGAGTTCAAACCTAGCATAAAAAACTTATTATTATCTCTAAAATTAATTTACAAAAAAAAAAAAAACTGTTTCGCTACACCAAATCCAATTCTGCATGTAAGTTTCACCACTAAATATGGGACTGTAAAATGACACTACGGCAAGTTTCGAAAGAAATATCATGGAAATTGGAAAGAGTTGAAGAGGAAACAAATTATAATAATATTTTATCGCAGGATTTATTGCACGTAATATAACTAAAATTGTGACATATATTAGACTTAAATATTTAGGGATAGAGGAGAATTAGTATATCCTTCTATCTAATTAATTAACTAAAATAATTAAAAGAAGCGAGAAAAAATATAAATTATATAAGGCAAGAAAAATATCTTATAATGCAATGATATGCTATGTGGCGCAGTTTTGATAACGATTTAATATTTAATAGTGACCATTTAGCTAGACAAACAAAAGCGTCATGACATATTTCGTTTAAAAGGGCAAACATTATTTCTTTGTACACCCTTCAGTTCATCTTATAAAAAGAATCCGCAACAATTTAATAAATAAAGACTCAATATATCAAATAGGGGATGAAAAGTGGGATTATTATCAAATGGTTTATGATGTAGATAAATCATATGGAGAACTGCGACTCCTCGTACACTCTTCTGCATATACAGCAGGATATATAGGCAGAATAATGACAAAAAATTGCTGTAAAAAATGCAATGAGACATAATAAAATGTCGAAAAAGAAAAGGATGTATTTCATAAATGGATTGAACAAATAGGATATAAACTTTTGAAAAATAGTAATTTGACACATCTATCAAAGAAATTTTAATGTTGTATATCTCGGGCCTTATACATAATACATTTTATATGCAAAGTTAATATTGCACAACTTTTTGTGTTAAAATTGACTGGGATGACAAACCGCCTCAGAGTATTAGTCGTATCTGGGAAAATTATCTACGTGAATTACCTACGTCACAGAAGTCTCTAAAACTGTCAAACTGGCATATCTCATTGCCTCATTAGAGCAAGAAGCCTTGGCAGCAGTCGACGGGTTAGATATCACAACCGAGATCTACCAAGTTGCTTTATAACTAAAGGAAAGACCTGGGAAACCTGGTACTGTAATTGATGCTCATTATGAATCACTTCTTAATTTAAAGCGAGTAGAGACAACCAATTATGTACCATCATTAAAGAAATTGAGTTGGTACTCAAGACTAAACCAGAATATAACACTCGACACTAGATAAGAAGCGATCCAGACCATCTATTGCGACCTATTGATTTCTTAAGATTAGAATCATGCCTTGTTCCATAAACAAACCATAGAACCATACTTATATCAAGGAACATATCCACTAAACAAGTGCTCATAAAAGGCTGAAAAAAAAGTCAACTAATGATTGATGAAGTTAAGAAAATGTTTATAAACCAATATCTGATGACATTAAGAGATAGATCAATCGATCTTTATGGAGAGTTGGTACCATTACATCACTACAGAAAGGAAAAGATAACAAAATCAAGAGGACACTTATATCCATTCGAAATTGAATAACGAAACCAAGAAACAGTCGAGACGATCACTGAAAAGACTGGCAGGCGGCGGGTCGACGGCTGCGAGTGAAGAAAAGATGGAGTTTGAGAGTGGTAAAAAGTATAAATTCTCAAGTGTTGTGTGTTGTCTAGGGTAAGTTAATATAAAATAAACATGCTATTATATTGTTTAGAGACATGTAGGTAGAGATGGGGAGGTTTGAATGCCATCCTTTGGGAGAACAGAGGTCCATTAAATAATCTATTATCAACATAGAGTTGATTGGAAAATCTAAACCATGTTCATGCGTTGTAGTGAAGATCTCTAATTACGAAGATGAGTTTCACACAGTTCACCCAATTGGTTTATGAAGAGAAGTCGAAAAACGAAAAAGCCACTGTAAAAGATCTATTCGGGAGTGACAGCGATGAGGACTCTGACGATGGTAAACAGCCGATACCACCACCCAATTGGTTTATGAAGAGAAAACGAAAAAGCCACTGTAAAAGATCTATTCGGGAGTGACAGCGATGAGGACTCTGACGATGATAAACAGCCGATACCACCACCCAATTGGTTTATGAAGAGAAGTCGAAAAACGAAAAAGCCACTGTAAAAGATCTATTCGGGAGTGACAGCGATGAGGACTCTGACGATGGTAAACAGCCGATACCACCACCCAATTGGTTTATGAAGAGAAGTCGAAAAACGAAAAAGCCACTGTAAAAGATCTATTCGGGAGTGACAGCGATGAGGACTTTGACGATGGTAAACAGCCGATACCACCACCATTTACTTTAGTTAGCTACGTAACGACACGCGTAGCAAATGTTCATGCTCGTCAAGTTAATGAGCATAAGGCGGGGTTGCATTATATCGAGTTAAAAATTTATAAATGCGATGAGAAAGATCGCGTCCCCGTCATAAATAGGTGGTGCCAAGCAATTATTACTATAAAAATCGATCCGATTTAAATACTGAAGCATGGCGACATATAACTAGTAAAGTTTCTGCTGTTCGGACGGAAATTAAGAAGTGTCCAGCTAGTCATATTTCACCATATTTAAAACAAGATTCGATGAAATAAACATTTTAAAAAACAAGTTGAAATATTACTTTATGAACACATCTTTTTACACGATTTTCGTGACCTTGATTTCGTGGGAAGGATAGTTGAGGATCCAGGACAGTCACTTGAATCTTCCGTTTTTAAAAATGGGGATACGGGCAATGGGAACGGTGGGAATATACTAACAATACCCTTTCGTATATCATATAGATATAAAAATTCAGTCACACCACCCAACAGAATATTGGATAACTTTAATGGCGAATTCGGAATATTGCCATTGCCAGATGTCGTACAACTACAATTGCGGTGATTAATTTAAAACACATCTTACTCGTATTACTATTTCAATTCAGCCCAGCAACATCTATGGTGCCAGCGTTGGAAGACTTGCTGACATAGACAAATTATAGAAAATCAGCCCCCAAAGAAAATATTGTCCATTCAAGTGGGAAAAACAAAACCATGTTCTTGTGTTAATACTACAAGCATATCTCTTCAAGGCATATTGTCAAACATTTTACTCCAGCAGCCTATGGGCTAATTATACCCAAAAAGCATACAACACTCTGCGTATCCAATACAATAATGCCTTCAGGGTGCTGTTGAGGCTTCCTCCGTACTGTAGTGCTTCAGGCATGTTTGCGGATGCGCATACGGACGATTTTTTCGCCATAATGCGCAAGAAAGTGGCCTCTATTTTATACAGGGTGAGAGGGAGCACCAACAGCATTCTGAATGTGTTTGCTGTGAGGTCAGATGGGCCTACTTTAGGCAGGTTTATGAAGCTGCACGTCAGGTGTTATGCTTCATAATCTGACTGTCGTTTTTGTCTGTTGTTTTAATGTTTTAAATGTGTACTAACTTAGCTCTTAAGATTTGTATTTACTAACAATCTATGGACCCTGTTGTCTGATAATAAATGCATTTTATTTTTTTATTTTATTTATTTTTATTGCCACTGCAAGCGTACGTGCGAGAATTAAACGATCCTCTAGGTTCGCGTATACGTTGTATGCGCCCTGAGAATTGAAAAGGCGCTAGAATTTTATAGGTACACGAGGAAATGAACATCATTATACCTACAAAATCGAAACCAGCGTTTACCCGATACAAAATTAATTATTTCCATGCCTGCGGCAAATCATTTTTTCAGTTCCTACGAGCGCGTCGGTATGAAAATAATCAAAAGTGCTGAAAAACTGTGTAATCTCGTGAAATCTACATCATCTAGTTTTACCCCGAAATGTTCCCGATCGTATAACAATCCAGACAGTACTTTTCCGCGTGTGATTCAAATCCAAGAGCAAAATACCTGTTGCGTGCGGGATAGTTACCTACAGCGGAGCCCGAGGTAAGATACCTATCAATCTTCTCTGTATCCTCCCTCACATGCTAGGGTAAAATTCTATCTCAATATTGCTAAAAGTATTAGACCTCCATTGAAGTTTCGTTGGAGAATACCTAACAGGTTTATTACATTATTGCAATTATGGAAAACATAACTATTAACATTTTCCTTTATAACTGGTGCAAAGATACAAATAAAATTTTAAATGGTGGGTAACAGGATCGATTTTAATAAAAAAATTAAGTTCCGAGTGTTGGCAACATTAAATTGAATATATTGGCAACACTAAAGCCAAAAGAATATACTTGTCTGTCGTGTTACGTATAAGGAATTGAAATACAGTGTTTAAATTAAATACACCATTTTATTGGATCATAAAACCACCAAACTGCAAAGGCACAATTTCCTTCATGGTCCTTCGAGCCGGATATGAACCAGCGACCTAAATAATGTAAGGTCAATTACTAAAATTTGTTTATTTCCTATTAAGAATTAAAATAAGGAGTTTGTGTAAGTTCGTAGGCCATCTCTGTATGTGTAATCTTAAGACATTATTTATCTAAATTACGAAGCCAAGAACACAGAGGTGTTCTTCTTCTTTTCTTTTTGTAAGTTCGTAGGCCATCTTCTTTCAATTATGTACTTACTGTAAAAAAGGCATAATAAATGATTCATTTAATAATTTGCTTTGAGTTTTTCTATTTCTCATTAATATTTACAATAAAGTAAAAAGTTATAGATTGGTATTATACCTACATAGTATAGAAATAGTATTGGAACCACCTCCACTTTTTTATATTTGAAATAGTCGGCCGCAAATTGAATCATTCAAAGTTTTGCAGCGACATCTCCTGCAAAACTTTGAATGATTCAATTTGCGGCCGACTATTTCAAATATAAAAAAGATACTCTGTGGGTGCACCTCTACCTCGTGTGCAGCCTGCTCAGTATGGAAAAACTATACCACTCCCCGTAATGAGAGGCCTTCAAGAATACGACCCACACCTCGAAGACCCCCCTTTCTGTGTCCGCCATCTTCGACGCGTTGACAGTTGATTGTGTTTTGTTATCATGTTTTCTAGAAGGAAAAGGTAAGTGATTGTGTTGTGAATTATATACCATTTTACTGGTAAATTGGTGTAGAATTTGTTTCAACGTTTCGTTTTAGACATTTTGTAAAATATCTTCTTAAAAATGTACTGAACGTTTTATGATGCCATTTTTTATGGCCGTTTGCCAATGTTTTTGTTTCTAATACGTATTTATATTACTCAATCTGTTGTGAAACATAGATAAGTTTGTTGGAAATTTATCCAGGAATTCATTTATAGTATCAGTGATGACATTTACCGTATATTTTTACAAAAATAGTGTTCGAAAAAGAATATCTTGGTAAAAAAAACAACGTAAATTATTATGACGCATATTTATTTGTGTTTTCGTTTGTAATATGAGTTTATTATCCTCAATCTATTGTGAAACATATAGATAAATAAATCCAGGAATCCTAACAAATATTATAAATGCGAAAGTGAGTCTGTTTGTTACGCCTTCACGTCTCAACTACTCTACGGATCATCATGAAATTTGGCATGCAGATAGCCTATGGTATGCAAAAGGACATAGGCTACTTTTTATCCCGGGAACGCGGGTGAAACCGCGGGTGACAGCTAGTTCGTTTATCAGTTTTGTCTTTTATCGTTATGTTTTGTGTATGTCCTTACAAACTGAAGAGTTTGTATGTTTGAACGCGCTAATCTCAGAAACTAGTACTAAGCTACCCACATATAATATACCTCATTTTATTTTTTCTTTTACAGCTCCACCGCACTGTGGTAAGTCGAACACCTGAGTCACCGAGTTGGTTGACATTGAGAATACCCCGACGGGTTCAATTAGACGAAAAAAGGAGTCTACAATAACGTAAGTGGTTATTTCATTTTACTAGCTTCCATCCCGTGGTATTAGGTATCCGCATTCCTGAAGGATCTTGTTATCCCGTTATAAAAAGTGTCCTATATGTTATTCTATGTGTAGAGCCATTTGTTAACGTTCATAAGTTCCTTATCAGGGCCTAAATTGAATAAATGGATTAGCCGTTACGGAGCTAAGTGGTAACCACATACACACACTGTATGAGGCGTGAATAAAATATATAAAACTAGCGACCCGCCCGGCGCGCGCGTCGCCCCGGCTTCGCAGGGTGCAATGTCGTGTGGTGTCGACCGATTTGCGCGCCCGTGCCCGTCTCGGGAAAAACAAACAGCAATTGAAACGTCTTATATCGTAACGGTATTTCGTTAGACGCGCGCGCAGCACTTACTTACGCAGCACAGTACTTTTGGGTATAATCGGCGCGACGTGACCTACTTTAGGCCTAGCGGTACTTTATTTACTTTGCTATGCGGGAGGTTAACTTTTTGTACGTTCGCCACAAGATATTATCATATAATATACCTAATTTTAATAACTCTTTTACAGTTCGACAGCACTGGTTGTCGACCGAACGCCTCGGGATTCTACGCGAGTCACCGATATGGTAGATATCCCGAGGGGATCAATTAGATAGAAGCGGTTGCTGGAAACATCAATCCAGCAAGTGCTTATTTTATTTTGATCCATTGAGTAGTTGGGACGTGAAGGCGTAACAAACAAACAAACTCACTTTCGCATTTATAATATTATATAGTTAGGATTAGGATATATGTTCATTTTACTTATAAATGTATAATGTTATATTTATATAAATGAATGTATTGTTTATACAGCATGGCACCAATAGAGCGTGTAGCTGCGGCCGGACTGGACGAGGAGGAGGCTCGAGATCATTTTCACCAAGTAAGACAATGGGTGAGTGAGTTGGCACCACCGGGAACTACCGATGGCATGCGTCGTGTATGCATTACGCCAGTCCCAGTAGTAGACTCTGATATGTCCGGGGACACCACTAGTGTACCTTCCTGATAATCCGTTGGTTAGTTGAGGCGTGAAGGCGCAACAAACAAACTCACTTTCGCATTTATAATATTACTAGCTGTCCTCCGCGGTTTCACCTGCGGTAGACTATGTCCTTCTCCATAGCATAGACTATCTGCATGCCAAATTTCATTATGATCCGTTGAGTAGTTGAGGCGTAAAAAATAAACTCACTTTCGCATTTATAATATTAAGTTAGGATAGTTATAGTTCTTCAAATTTTTTTTTTTTTTTTATACCACTAAGTTGGCAAACAAGCATACGGCCTGCCTGATGGTAAGCAGTTACCGTAGCCTATGGACGCTTGCAACACCAGGGGCATTACTCGCGCGTTGCCGACCCTGAAGAAATCTCTTCACGCCCGTTTTGAAGAACCCCATGCTGTACTCCATTGGGAAAACCACGGCGGGGAGCTCATTCCACAATCTGAGCGTCCGCGGAAGAAAGCTCCTTTGGGCCCGCACAGTTCGAAACAATTCTGGTTTCAATATGTGAGGATGGACTCCCCGTCGATGGCAAGAGTTGCGATGGTAGAAGGTAGCAGTGGGCAACAAGTCGAACAATTCTTTAGAACACTCTCCGTTGTACAAGCGGTAGAACACACATAAGGAGGCAAAGTCTCTCCTTAGACTAAGGGGCTCTAAACCGCTTGTGAGCTCGGGATCGTCAACAATTCTGATGGCACGTTGTTGAACCGAGTCTAAAGGCCCAAGCTGGTATCCAGGTCCAAGGTGGCATCAAATAAATTAACCTTGAAAATCATCACAAAGGAACACATTATGTATGTGTTAATCAGGAACATATTCTATCTGTATGCCTAATTTCATCCAAATCCGTTCATATATTGAAGCGTGATTGTGGTACCAGGCTGCTGATTCGTCACAGCCTGGCCCTAGCGGTGGGACCTCAGTTTCGGTGCCGACGGTTACCACTCGAAGGCGTAATGTAGAAACGATGGCGGAAGGTATCAAATTCGATTCAGATTTCATTGACGAGTCTGTCAATCTGGACAAATTCGCTGATTCCGCTGGCATGTCAAGATTGACATAGGAAAATCAAGCTGCCCAACAATTTGAAAATTCTGATGCAGAATGCAGCAAGCAACAAAGAGACTCCGTGGATATGAGGAGGGAGCAAAATGGAATAAGAGAAATGGAAGTGCAGAATACGAGGCAGTGGTAGGCTTAAGAACTTGGAATATTGTACAACGAGTACTTATACTAAATAATGTACTTATATACGTATTATTATCTATATTAACGGTGTTCCAGGATATCAACAAACGAACTCCTACCAAAAAATTGGCTATGTTACTTTAAAAATATATGAAATCTTAATAAATTTAAATAAATAATAAACATCTTCTTTTTCTACATTTTCAGGGGAGTTGTCATCAGAAGCCACGACAACAGCCAACGTATTATCGAATATGGATAAATTGTTTGATTGTGTCAATGCACACACATCTGATTTAAGAAGAGGCAAATCATTTATCATAATCATAAGAACATATGAATTATATGAAGAATTCTTCAAAAAAAAATGAATATATTGGCATAAGGCGTTCCCCACATCACAAGAAGGATGAATTTGGACGCTAAATGGCATTCAACGGTTATAGGGAAACCTAAAAATGAACATAAGAATATTAAAAGTTTGGCAACTCGCAAATTGCAGCAAGACCCTCTAGAGAATTTGTTTGGTTGCATTAGAGGGAATTGTGGAGCCAACACTAACCCCACTGTAGGACAGTTTGATGCAGGTTGGAAAACTGCAATTCTTAGCAATCCACTTTGGGGTGGGAAATTACGAGAATGATGAAAATAGTGTCATTGTAGATAATTATAAAACTCTTTTTACTCCAGCCACTGACATCCACATTGACGATGATAAATCTGTTATTACTAGTAATGGTCGTTATTACAATAACCGTTACTATAATGCATTAGTCTACCGCAATGAACAACTCATTATTGATCGCTCAGTTATCCTGTTGTCGTTATAAACTGTTGTTGCTGTTAGAGTAGGCAGGCAATAGGCACACCATTTGTGTGTGAGTGAGATAGCGCTACCCACCCGCGACTTGTAATCACGTGATACTTCCACCTTTCTTTCGTAAATTACTAGATAACCTTTCATGTAATGAAATAAAGTTCACATTGGCTAAAATTGAATTTGACAATCCTAATGATGTTATTGCTGTTTTGTTTTTTCACGTTGGATTGTTGTCAGTAACAGTTAAGTTGCCATTGCGTATGCAATTATCCGTTACCGTTGCCGATAATTGAAATTATACGATTTCATTATATGTAGATAATTTGTGTTTATAAACTGTTAATAAGAAAATATGTGAATAGTTACAGTTAGTGTACATTTTAGGGCGTACTCTTTGCTTGTGTCACTTCATTACACCCTATAATGTAAAGATTGGCAAAACAGCTCTATAACAGAATAACGCGCAACAGTTTACAATAACGGTTATTGTACAATACTACAACAGGATAATTCATTATTAAAAAACAGCCGTTATTGCCATCACTAGTTATAACAGATTTAGAAATTAATATCGAAAACACATTTGAAGCTAGTCTGGATGAAGGGAGTGGCGAATTACAAGTATGTGCATCTGTGGCTTCATAATTAAAAAATATCAGGTTAGCTGATGAACTCTGTAAAACAATTTTGATGACAGACGAACATCAGTTTGAACATACATTTATAAATTTTAAAGAATATAGTGAAATTAAATCTCACTGAAATATGCGACGAAAAAAATTATTTTGGCGTTGAATGTTGTGCTACGTATATCAAAATTTTTTTAAAACAACTCTGTCACACAGCGGCTCTCAATAAGAGCAAATATAATTAAATTAATTCAGAAATCTGTAAATTTTGATTTTTCATATGATTGTAGTAATCACAAGGATGTTAATGTATCATACATTATTAACACTGTGTTCTAAGTTCTTCTGTGTTATATATAGTAAACGTTTTTGCACGATGAAAAATCGACAGTTTGCGGAAGAGGCGTCAAGGTCTGCTTTAAAAAAGAAAATCAATATATTACAGCATAAGTAGAAACCTGGCCGGTGAATTGTTACATAATATTTTTTTCCATGTGTACCAATGTAATTAATGTACTATTTCCGTATTACATCTATACAGTTAGTATGTTTTCTAGGAGGCAATAACATCGGAGCATTTTCCTTTACAACGGGTGAAAAGATATACAATTTTAAATGGTAACAGAATCGATTTTGATAAAAATGGTAGGTTCCAAGTTTTTTCGTTTATATATAAAATATACTGTAAAAAGGCATAATAAATGATTCATTTAATATTTTACTTTGCGTGTTTCTATTTCCCATTCATATTAACAATAAGCAAAAAGGTATTATACCTACGTTAGTATACTCGTAGAAATAGTTGTTTAGGCCAAAATACCTATAATAATATCTATAGTAAAACCTACTCATATTGAGTATCAATGACGAGCCTCTACTTCCCGATTCCTCTCCTTTTCCCACCTCATATGTGTAAGCGAGACAAGAGCTTCGGGAATATTCTACATACTTCGGCGACGCATCACAAAACGTAAGACGCGCGCCCCGCAACGCCGCAAAAAGGCAGTACGAGATCCGCTACCGAACGGGAAACATCAAACTTTGTGATTTATAAATAAACAGTACGAAAACCGCTGCCGACCGGGAGGCGTTGATTTGTAAATTGAACTCAGTGAAACTCAGTGACTTGTGATTTGATGTGAGATAGTGGTGATAGTTGCTGTGTGCAGTGGATTGCCATAGGAGTTCCTGGTAAGTCCTTACCTTTATCCTAGGAGGCTCCTCGTTTTCCATATTGATATTTGTACGCAAAAACCCACCATTTTTTCTGGTACGCCTTCGAGCGGATTCATTTTGAGTCAGCCATTACAGTAATTTAATTTCATATCAAATCACGTATAATTTCCCGCTTTCTATAGGTTTTATGCCTCTAAATAGGTATATACCTCATAATACGCAAGTCTTATACCTCATAAATAGGTTTTAGACTATATAAATACGATATTTCGTACTCCCGCCATTTTTACCACGCCAATCGTGATAAAAAGTAGTTAGGTATTCAATACCGCCGCCGCTCCTCCATATTTTTAGGACTTAGATTTTATAGGTACCGATTCGTATCTTATTATACGAAATCATATGGTGTACTAATAACCGCAATACGTACTTACTATTTGTACTATTACTACGCATATAATTGCATTCTATGAGCCTTGTCTGTCGACTTGAAATAAACTTTCATACCTATATAGGTAGGTGCCTAAACTGTTGGATATACCTACCTACTTACCTACGTCATTTTACTTTAATTAGGTAATTTTGCAATTTATTATTACGCAATCTTTCACAATGGAAGCTATTGAAACTAAAATTAAAATATTGGAAGCTAAAAATGAAGCTATTTTTGAACAATTATCGTTCTTATATGATTCTTCTAAGAATATTTCCACGTCCGCCAGTGCAGACCTTCGTTCCTCAGAGACATTCATGGCGGACACTGAAATTATTAGTACAATTCGTCATGAATTTAGTGCCAATTTAGATACAATTAACGCGTTAAATATGCAACTTGATCCAGAATATAAGATTGATTATAAAAAAATGATTTCCTTTGATACAGTGTACACCCGAATAGAAAGGGTTCGTTCTCTTATCGTCAGTAAGACAAATATTACGTCGAATGTGTCCGCGCAGAATAATATTCCGTCCCAATATAAAGGTCGTATCAAACTACCACCAATTCAAATTCCGTCATTTGATGGAAAAATAGAAAATTGGCCCGTCTTCTTTGAATCTTTTAAATCTAATATACATTCAAATCCTGATCTTTCGAATTCTCAAAGAGTACAATATCTTGTAGGTAAATTAACAGGAAATGCGTTAAAAATCACGGCAGGTATTATACCGTCCGGTGATAATTATAATTCTATTTGGGACAGCTTAGTTCAAAAATATCAAGATAAAAGAGCATTAGGCTCACACTACATGTCTAATTTATTCAATATTAAACCCGCATTAAATAATTCCGCGTCTTTAAATACGTTCATTGAAACTTTCCACGCTTCTGTATCTGCTTTGGAACAGTTAGGTATTGAAGATATGAAAGATTTTATCTTACTTTCTTTAGCTTTAAAGAAGTTAGATCCCGCAACCGCTAATTCCTTTGAAATGTTTATGAGGAATAAAGAAATTCCTTCTTATAAGGATTTTGTTGATTTTATTAAATCGCAAGTAAAAATATTAGACCGCACTTCTACGCCAATTGCTGGCTCCGCGCGAACCGCCCCAGTCGGTAGCAACCTTAATAATCCGCCCGCTTCTCGTTCTCAACCGCGTAATTCAAACACAGTCCACCATGCTTTCCTTGCACGCGATAATAATAATAAAAGCACTTGCTTATTTTGTAATAAATCTGATCACTATCAGATTTTTTATTGTTCCTCTTTTAAAGCACTTAATACTAACGATCGTTTAGATTTTGTTAAATCTAAAAGAGGCTGTGTAAACTGCCTCAGCCTTACGCATACTGCTTCTCAGTGTAAGTCGTCGTATAGTTGTAAAACTTGTAATAAACACCATCATTCTCTTTTGCATTTGGATAGTAATTCGCAATCGCAACAAATAGTTTCTGACTCGCGTCCCTCTCACTCGGCGCGTCTTGATAATAGCGATAACCGCATCGCGCAGCTTTGCGCGCAGCCGTCCGCCGCCGCCCGCGCCGCGCCGCGACCGCTCCCGTGCGCAGCCTTGCCCGCGCATCCGACCGCGTCTCCTTCTAACGCTACGGACGCTCCGCAACCGGTGTCGCTATGCACCCGAGCGCGAGTTGATAAGAATAATGATAACGAACGCGATTCTTTTAATAAATTAAATCCTTCCCATACTACTGTACTTTTATCAACCGCTCAAGTTTATGCGTCTAATAAGGACAATAAATATATTTCAGTTAGATGTTTAATAGATAACGCGTCTCAAAACAACATAATTACAACTGCCTGTTGTAAACAACTAAATTTAAATATAATACCGCTTAGCAATTCTTTTATAAAGGGTGTAGGATCCACTTCGCGTCCTATTCACGGCTACGTTCAACTTAAAATAACCGCGAAAAATAAAAAATATTTTTATAATATTACCGCTCTTGTCGTTGATTGCATTACTGACAGGTTACCGACTGAATATGTTGAGACTTCTATAGTGCAACATTTAGGTAACTTACCGCTCGCTGACCCTCTGTGGCACATCCCCGGAGAGGTCGAAGTAGTTCTCGGGGCACAATTGTTCCCATTTTTATTATTAGGTCAAAAAATTATTGCACCTCCCGCTCCTTCTGCCCTTGAAACCGTGTTCGGTTATATTCTTATGGGCGACGTTCCCGCTAACTCTAATATTAATAAAAATGCATCCACTTATTTTAATACCGCGACTTTTTTCATTTCTGGTCCCAATGACCTTACTATTTCTTTAGATGATTCCCTACTTAAGTTTTGGGAGCTCGAAGAAATTCCCGCGCAAAAATTTATGAGCTCGGCCGAAAAGGAGTGTGAACAGCTGTTCTCTCGTAACTTCTCACGGGACTCCGCAGGCAGATATTGCACCGCGTTACCTTTTCGTGAGGATCCTGACGTGTTAGGTGATTCCCGTTCCGTTGCTCACCGCCGTTTACTTGCTTTGGAGCGTACCAAGCTACGCGATCCACAGCTACGCGCTAGTTATAATGAGACTTATAGTGCTCGAACCGCTATTGATAATATATTCGCATTCTCCGATTCTAAAATTACTCTATCATGGATACATTCATCTCCACATAGATGGAATGTTTTCGTTAGTAACCGCATTGCTAAATGTCAAGAAAATCTTGACCCAAAACATTTCTACCACGTTAGTGGTATAGAAAATCCTAGCGACTGTCTCTCTAGAGGTATTTTACCTGAGCAGCTAGTGTCACATCACTTATGGTGGCACGGCCCGAAATGGTTAAAAGATCCAGTTTCAGAATGGCCTATCACTCCATTTAGTCCCGAATGCTGTGAGGACCTACCTGAATTTAATAGTAAAACGCTTGTTACTTGTACCGCGTCCGCTTCTGTTGAGCCTAATTTAATTTACGAGCTTGCTCTGAAATACTCATCATGGAATAAAATATTACGCATAATAGTATACATACTTAGATTTTCTCGCATTCTTTCTCGTGATCAAGGTCACAGCCGCATCACAGCTTCTGAGCTAAATAAAGCTGAAGTCTATTTAATACGCTCTGTACAACAAGTTCATTTTCAAAATTTATTTAATAATATTCAAAACGTTAAAGTATCTTCCCCGCTTAAAAAACTTGACCTCTTTATAGATCAAGATAAAATTATTAGAATTGGAGGTAGACTTTCAAATGCAAATCTTCCGTATGAAGCTCAGCATCCCGCTCTTTTACCTAAACATGACCACGTTACTCATCTTATTATAGACTATTTTCACCGTGCTCACTGCCATACTGGTGCCAATCTTCTGAGCTCGCTGTTGCGCCAGAAGTATTGGATACTGTCCGCTAGAAGTGTAATTAGACACAGAGTACATTCATGTAACTTTTGTTTTAAAAATTCCCCTTCATTTCTCAGCCCAAAAATGGCTGATTTACCCTCTTGCCGCGTTCAGGAGACCAAAGCGTTTGTGCATACGGGTGTTGACTATGCTGGACCCATTAAAGTAACATTATGTAGACGCAGAGGTCAAAAGAGCCAAAAGGCATATATTTGTTTGTTTATATGCTTAGTAACCAAAGCTGTACACATCGAATTGGCAACTGATGTGTCATCAGATACTTTTATTTCCGCTTTTAAGCGATTCATTTCCCGTCGAGGACCTGTTTCTTTTCTTTACTCCGATAACGGAACTAACTTTGTCGGAGCTAAAGCTCAATTACAAGAACTACTTACCGATCAGTACCGCATTGAATGGAAAATGATTCCACCCCGCGCCCCACATTTCGGAGGATTGTGGGAATCTAATATAAAATCGATTAAAACTCATTTATACCGTGTTATCGGTTCGCAGCTCCTCACATATGAAGAGCTCCTCACTGTTCTTACCCAAATTGAAACAGTCTTAAATTCTAGACCGCTTTGCATTTTATCTGAGGATCCCTACCCGGAGCCTCTTACTCCCGCTCACTTTATAATGGCTTCACCATTGACTTCATTGCCGCTTCAGAATGTGTCCGAGGAAACCATATCTTTACGTTGTCGGAAACAATTATTAGATCAGATGGTGTGTAGCTATTGGAAAAGATGGCGTATAGAATATTTACATAATCTTCAAGTTAGACAGAAATGGCTCATTGATAAAGATAACATTAAGATTGGTACTGTGGTTCTTATACACCAAGATGATATTCCCCCTTTACGTTGGCCGTTGGGCATAATATCACAAGTTTATCCTGGCAAGGATGGAAATATCCGCGTCGCTTTAGTAAAAACTTCAAATGGATCATTCAAAAGACCCATTGTCAAGTTATGTCCATTACCCTCACAATAAAAATTAATCATACCGCATCTTATATTCAGTATTTTAGTAATTATTATAATCTGTAATTAGTTCTTATAATTAATTATTTTTTCTTTCTTTTGAGAACACTACGTATTCTCAAGGCGGCGGAGGATGTTTAGGCCAAAATACCTATAATAATATCTATAGTAAAACCTACTCATATTGAGTATCAATGACGAGCCTCTACTTCCCGATTCCTCTCCTTTTCCCACCTCATATGTGTAAGCGAGACAAGAGCTTCGGGAATATTCTACATACTTCGGCGACGCATCACAAAACGTAAGACGCGCGCCCCGCAACGCCGCAAAAAGGCAGTACGAGATCCGCTACCGAACGGGAAACATCAAACTTTGTGATTTATAAATAAACAGTACGAAAACCGCTGCCGACCGGGAGGCGTTGATTTGTAAATTGAACTCAGTGAAACTCAGTGACTTGTGATTTGATGTGAGATAGTGGTGATAGTTGCTGTGTGCAGTGGATTGCCATAGGAGTTCCTGGTAAGTCCTTACCTTTATCCTAGGAGGCTCCTCGTTTTCCATATTTATATTTGTACGCAAAAACCCACCAATAGTATTGGAACAAACCTAGAGATGACGCTACAACCGCAAATCTTTGGATGAAGGCATCATTCCAAGATTTGCGATCGCAGATATAAAAAGGGTACTCTGTGGTACCTCTATCTCGTGAGCAGGTTGCTCAGTATGGGCAAACAACCCGTAATGAGAGACTTCAAGAATACGACCCACACTTCGAATACGTTTAAGACTGACACGGGAAGACCAAGCTGCCCATCATCATCATCATCAGCCTACAGCAGTCCACTGCTGGACATAGGCCTCACCCAATGCGCGCCATTTCGCCCTATCTTCAGCTCGACGCATCCACTTCCTAACAGCAGCCTTTCGCAGATCGTCACTCCATCTCGCTGGAGCTGCCCACCAATTTGTAAATTCTAAAGCATAATGGAGCAAGCAACAAAGATACTCCGTGGATATAAAGAGAGAGCAAAATGGAATAAGAGAAATGGAAGTGCAGAATACGAGGGAGTGGCAAGCCTAAGGATGAAATAAATTAGAATTGGAATATTGTAGAAAGAGGTATGTATTATTGTTGTTGTTGTTACCTAATTAAATTTATCGGAAAATGAGTAATTTTTCGAAAATTCACTGGCGAGGCCATAAAATCTGTGTAACAAGTAAAGAAGAAGAAAAGGAGCCGGAACGGTAGTTAAAATTTTTGAAATGTTATGACCACGTTATGACTGTTGCCAGATCGCGTTGATATTTTTTTTGACATAAATACCACAGTGGGCCATAACTGATTTAGTAAATGACACTAATGCCACTTATTAGCGTCTAGACAAACAGTGGTGTCATGACATGTTTCGCATAAAAGGGCAAAACATTATTCCTTTGTATGACACCCCTCATCTTATAAAAGGAATCCGCAACAATTTAATAACTAAAGACTCAGTATATCAAATAGGGAATGAAACAAATGGTAAAATGGGATTATTATCAAATGGTTTATGATGCAGATAATTCATATGGAGAACTGCGACTCCTTGATAAGTTTATAGAAGAACTCATAAATCCAGAACTGTTCAATCATAGTGTTGCTGTTGCTAGGGAACATTTGACTGCAAGAGGAAATCTTCCTGAAGAATGCCGACAACTAATAGATATAACATTATTATTTGTCAATTTGTTTGATAGCTTAAATGTTAGTTGTTTATCAATACCGGATGGCAAAATTTATAAAGGGCCTGTGAAACGTTATTCGCCTCACCATTGAATACAGGAAAAGGACAAAGAAATTTTAAAAACTGTAAAATTTGTAATGAAAGTAAAGGTTGGGGATAAAATCCGATTATGGATGAGATGCAATTTTGACGAGGAACTTTAACCAACATATTTAATTATGTTAAGACGAATATGAGTGACGATCCAGGCAAAAAACAAGGCATTTACAAACGTGGTGTCAAATATCCAGAGAAGATTATGAACTATTCAAAAAGTGCGACGTCTGTCATGGTGTGCGGATCTGCAGACGGTGACCTCCTGCTACCCTATGTCATTTATAAAAGCATCCATCTTTATGATACGTGGAAGGAGGGGCGACCACATGGCGCACCATGCTGTCAGAACACATGTTGCTCCGAAGGTTCCCGTTTCAATAGAATAAACTGTGGTTGGATAGATAGAATTACTTTCTGGGATTGGTTTCGGACTACTTTTTTACCTCACGCCAAAGCTTTGCCAGGAAGGAAGGTAATAATAGGTGATAACCTTTCTTCGCATTTTGATGTAGATGTGTTCAATGAATGTGAACAAAACAACATTGATTTTGTTTGTCTGGTGCCACATTCCACACATCTTTGCCAGCCTTTAGATGTAGCATTGTTTAGGCCCATGAAAGGTGCCTGAAGACACGTACTTACAAATTGGAAACAAAAAAATCCTCGTCTATCGACTATTCCAAAAGACACCATCCCGCGTTTGCTGCAAAAGCACTCGAAAAGATAGATGCAGTGCAAGCCAAACCCAGTGCACCTTTCGATCAGCGCATTCAAAACCACTGGAATATTCCCTTTTCACCAGAAAATGTTCTCAAAAGACTGCCATCAGATGAGAATGCCGACCCAACCAATGAAATTGAAAGCTGTTTAATGGACTACTTAAAGGAACAGAGATTTGGTGGTCAGTCGATTGCGCCTAGAAGGAGAACACGATTAAATATTGAACCAGGAGCCAGCGTATCGACTGCAAATCCGGTTACCATTAGTGACGCAATAGAGAGTGAGGACAATGTTTCTAATGCGGAACAATGTAACACGGACATGGACAATGCAAATAAAAATAGGGAAAGAAAAAAAATTGGTTAAGTGATCTTATTATCAAATGGTTTATGATGCAGATATATCATATGGAGAACTGCGACCCCTTGATAAGTTAATAGAAGTACATATACATCCAGAATTGTTCATCTTACTGAAGAATTCCGAAAACTAATAGATATAACATTATTATTAGACAATTTGTTTGATAGCTTAAATGTTAGTTATTTATCCATACCGGATGGCAAAATTTATAAAGGGTCTGTGAAGCGTTATTCGCCACAAAATTTAATAAAGGAAAAGGTTAAAGAAATTTTAAAAACTGTAAAATTTGTAAAGAAAGTAAAGGTTAGGGATAAAATCCGATTATGGTTGAGACGCAATTTTGACGAGGAACTTTAACCAAGACCAAAACTTTTTCGTTGTGATTGAATAATTTGAATATTTATTCGTCTTGTTTGAGGTTATGTTCTTTGTGATAGGTTGATTGCCATAATGTCATATCTTGACATGTTATTAAGTGTTGCTTGTCAAATTTTTTGAAGTCAACCTTGGTAAGTAACTAGTGATGTCAATATCAATTTGGGTATCTTCAAATGTACAGATAGAATCATGTCAGTGCGACTTTGATAAATACAGCAGAAGCAAAAAATATCAAAATTATGAGACCGAGATATTTTAATTCAGACCCCGTAGACTACATCAGTAATGACAGTAATGGCAGCAATGAAAGTCCCTACGCTTTTGTTAACACTTAATACTTTAAGTTTTTGAGTTATTTTTTTTCTTTATTATAAGTATAATGTAATAAAATATATTACTTTCCTTTTAAATCATTATTAATAACAAGGTTTATCAATTTTCTTTCATTTTAAATTCTTATTAATAACAAGGTTTATAAATTTTCATTCCGATTTTTTTTATTGTTAGGATGACGTGAGCATGGATTTACTCACTATCCAATCCCTATTCAATGCAACCAACAATGTAAACAATGCGCCAATTCAAGTCCAGGCAAGGAGGGAAAGAATAAATGTGAAATACAGGGCATATACAGCTGGATGCGGTTTGACACGAAAAGTTCCAATATAATAAATAAAAATTGTCAGAGCAATTTAGTAACAAAGGACGAAACAAACATCACCCTTATATTTGACAAAAATAATACAATACAATAAAATAAAAAAATCTTATCATCTGATATTATGCTGTGAGGAGCCATACAATAAAATCGACAAATGAATATTTTGAACTTCACGCTCATGAAAATGATACAGCGCGACAGGACGGATGCATGTCGCGCGTTCTCGCATGAGCTTTAGTCGCTGACTCATATAAATTAGAATTCATTCATATTTTTTTATACTACGTAAGCGGTTTCCGTAGCCATATGGACGCTAGAGCTACAAATGAACGACATGTTTGTGATTTTTATGGAGAAGATTGAGTTCAAGTTCGGTGAAGGAAAATCTTCCTTCCGATGAAGATTACTGCATGATTCCCTCAGTCTGGTACTTGGTAAGCACCGCCTTTAGATGCGGAAGTAAACGAAGAATGCGATAGTCACAATATTACTGACTTGGAATTTCTGCCGGATGTTACAAGTATCAGAGGCACCTATACCAGAACCTTCAGAGCATATCAAAAAGGAATCAACTGCCAAAGATTTGGTTCACATGCCTGGAACCGAATAAGATACAAGAATGCATCCGCAATGCATGTAACCGTTTCGTCACATTCGTATCTAGTAGCTTGAAGATAAACGCAGAGTTGGGTGATTTGGGTTGCCAGTTCAGGCTTTTTCAAGTAAGCTTGATGGTTTATTTGATACAATCACCCATGGCCTTTTTTGCCAAAGAAAGGAGCTAGCTTATAATTGTATAGTTAAAAAAAACACTTACGCAAATGCGTAAGTGTTTTTTTTTTTTTAAAGAGTGGTCTCATTCAAATGAATGAGACCACTCTTTTTGCTGTGGCACTACTGGTGAAGATATTATTCTGAAAGACCTTTACTTAAAAGATCTTAATAAGGCTATCCATAGCAGACACAGAAAACAGGACACGGCTACAAAGTAACTGTCAAGAGTGGAAAATATTTGGCAGAAAAAAATATCACCAAAAGAAATTCATACCCACGACTATGGATGGAAAAATTCAAGAGTCATATGCTTTGAAAATTTGAAGATCATATGATTTGAATGTCATACAGCGTGTAACAGAGTTTACCCTATATTAACGGACATAAAGGACCGCTTCAAGATGGCTGAATTCCGTCGAACAGAAAATAAGGATCGGCTAAACTTAATAGAAAAGAATGTCTTTAAAACGACTAACTCAAATTGTAACATTCGTTGAGTCAGAAGGACCAGCGAATCCCTTAGTAGTGACCATTTACGAGCGTAACGTTAACGTAATATCTAACATAGCTCAAGGATCCGCAACGGCAAACCAAGCCAACATAGAGACCATGCATAGAAGAAGGATTATGCGAGGACCTAATGCCGCACCAGGACCATGTTTAATGTTATTGCACCGTGTCCATCGCTGGAGCTACACCAGGAGGATGTATTGCAACAACTAATAATAGAAGTCAAATGTCCGTATACAGCAAAGTGCCAAGAAATAACCACTAATGTGTTTAATGTTGTTAATTGGATAATGGAGATTTATTTTTAAAAAAGAAACACTCATATTTCACTCAAGTTCAGGGTCAAATGTATTGCACAGAAAGAAAATACTGCTTTTCATATTATACACAAACATATTAAGATTATAAACATTTTAGGTCATCATGGGCTCTCCTGCTCCAAGAGTGCCGGCCGCATTCTGCGTCACCAAAGTCTAAATGACGTCATCCATCGGTCTCTTGCCACCGCCGGCGTGCCCGCAATTCTAGAGCCAAGTGGGTTGGCGCGCGACGATGGCAAGAGACCGGATGGTTTGACGCTCGTGCTATGGAGGTTGGGACGGGCACTGATGTGGGATGCTACGTGTGTTGACACACTTGCTCCGTCTCATCTCCATGGTACATCAAAGCAAGCAAGTCCACCACCTATTTAAAGAAATCTCTAAGCGGTTGGTGGAAGCCACACGGGACCCCAGAGCTGGCGGCTACTTAGCCCAAAGAATAAGTCTAGCAATCCAGCGAGGCAATGCCGCCAGTATCCTAGGTACTCTGCCACCAGGGGATGAGTTAGGGGAAGTTTTTTATTTATAATTTAGTATTATTTAAATTTTTAATTAGTTTTAGATAGATTAATTTTTTTACTAGTTAAGAGTTTTAGTAGTTAGATTTAAATATGTTAATGTTTAAGTTATGTTTAATGTTTTGAAAATAAAGTATATTAAAAAAGTAAAAAAAAAAAAAAAAAACCATAGAAAAAGATAATGAATTTATCATAGACATGGTGGAAAAGCTTTTTGATGTTAATGATACACAAGTCACAAACATAAAATATTGTGGTGCAACTGGAACATAACTGTGATCTAGATCACTTTTCAAAATTTGTAGGTCCTATTAGCCTTTTTATATGAACTCTTTTACTTACAAGCTCCCTATTATGGAGCACAATCAAACCAGGTAATTGACTTTTACCTTTAAGGAATGCTGGTATATTTATCTTTATCGTTTGTTTTGCCCTTTCTGTTCGGTGTGACGTCCCTGTTCGGGCGCCATGTGATGTGGCGTCATGGCGAGCTCAAAATGCAAGTAAGCAAATTGGCTATCGCGTAACGAATATAGCTGGAGCACGTCAGTCGCTTACATCCCACTGCCCTGTCGCGTTGCCTACTAAATTATTGTAAACTGTGTTAACGTAAAAATATAAATTTGGAATCAGAAAAACTTATTTTATTTAATGATATCAATTTCACCTAGTACAATTCTTATAGAACAATAATTGCAGTTTCGGGTAAATAAAAGACTAGCCAAAGAAATAGTTAAAAGTTTTTACATTATTTGTGTATATTTTGTTTATTTTTGCAAATAAAAAAATTTTTTACGTGAACCTTGTTATATTTACTGAACATTTATAATTATCTTAAACTGATTGTGGCAAGTTGGACTCCCACTAGAATTTGGAATAGGTATGTATGGGTGGGTGAGTATGTACTGCATTTTTATAACAATTTATATTCACAATGTTTTTGCGGGATCAATTCCCGCATAATAATTATAATATAATAATCCTGAATAAGTATTAATCATTAGTTTTTCATAATAGGTATTTCAAAGAATCCTGTAAAAGTAGGCAGGTGCCGCCAAAACGTTTTACACCAAGACCTGAAATCTACTAAAGTGGAGATGTGAGTGCGGAAAAGTATCTGCGGCGTGAAAGGCAAGTACCTATCTTACCACCAATGCACTTGCTATATTAATGTATATAAACTCAATTGCGGGTTGTAGTTCAGCTTTACATGTACCTATACCTTTTGTTTTACTTTAACTAGGTACCCCATGTTTTCATTATATCTTTAGTGATGACTTGTAACTATATATTTATTAGTCACGAAACACAAGACTTAAATAACATTATTTTGCTTTAGATTGTGGAAACTGATTATGTTTGCGGAGCCTGTCGCAATCTTGCCATGAGAATAGTTAATGTGAATTCGTCTGAAGATACAGGATCAACCTCATCCGGGCAAACTGTTGCTCATATCAAAGTGTGCATTTTGTGTGGAAGATCCATATTCGGCAAAGTAATGCAATATTAAGAGCTCATCCAACACCTACTCAATAGGCAATTGCAAGTTTTATGTCTGGTCTGATACAGCCACGTTAGGTAATTAGTTGTAAATAAATACATCACAGTTTTTACTGCATCTGCGTACTCTGGCTGGACAGAATGTTCCAGAAACGTTTCTCAGAAAGGTAGAGCATAGCGTTTATTCGCTCAAAGAGCAGCTCGACTGGGGAAGTACCTCCACCTTACAGAATACCGCAGCCAAATAACTTTATGTTGTGTAAAGTTGTGTTCCTGCACGTGAGTAAGGTCGCCAGAGCTCATTGGGGAGGGGAGAAAGGTCGGTAACGCGTGAGCGATGCTTCTTGTGTTGTAAGCGTCCATATGGCTACGGTAACCGCTTACCATCAGGCGGGCCGTATGCTTGTTTTACCGACATAGTTATATAAAAAAAAACGGACGTTATGGTCGAGTCGTCTACCCGCAAATATAGAAACTGTGATCGCGACTCAAACAAGTACTACACTAGAGTCAGTAGCGGAACTGGCAGACAAGGTGTATGAGATTGCACCGAGTACACCTTCGGTGGCTAGCGCAAGTCCGAGTACCAGTTACAAGTTTTCATCCAGAACTTATACCACATGTGTTCTCATTTGTGAACAGATTGAATACAAATCCTGTTTTTAATAATGTACTAACAACGGAAGATAATTTATTTCACTACTAATTAGGATTATCAAAAGAGAACTTCGAAGTTATATTAAATGAAGTTCCCTGTATGACAAGTAGTGTGCATGGTACAATTGGGCTCTCTGGGTTATTAATTAAATTAAGGACAGGTGATTCAGATGAAAGAATTTCAAGTATAATGAAAATACCACGTCGAACATCACAAGGATTGATGAATAAAGTAAGAGAGATATTAATAATGGATTTTGTTCCCCATAATTTAGGAATAAATCAAATCAGCAGAGAGCAATTATTACCAAAAAATAGAACAATTCCAAATTGTGTATTTAAAAATCCACGGGCAGAATTCTTAGATGATATTGTCATTCGATTTGATTTTGAAGAATAAAAACCTAAATAAATATGACCTTGTTTTATTGAAAGCCTGTGCATTTTCGATACTTCAAAGTACCTACTACCTACCACTAGGATATACCTACCTGGGTGGGCAAGTACCTATACTAGAGAAAATAGTTAGATATTAACATATTTATTTAGTCTCTATCTGCCTCTATTGTCTACAAAACTAGTGTAAAATTTTACATCATATTAAGAACTCAATGGATTTCCTCCACATTTAAAATGTTTAAAATATCTAACGTTACTCATTTGATACGTCAAAATCGGTGTTGGGTTTTGGGCTTTTCTAAATTTAAATTCACCCGCCAATTCATCGACCAGCGCTACGAACCGTATGCGCAGGAAGGAATAATTCCGCGCAACGCCGTGTGGTGGCGCCTCAGTCGTCTTTCAAATTGATGTCGCTAGCGACCGCGTGTAATGTACGACAAGTACTCAAAAATAAGTGAAAAACGTTATAAAAAGTATTCAAAATACAGTGAAGTGACAATTACCAGTTACCCAAGGACTTGGGCCACCGTCCATCTAATTGGAGACACAGTTCTTCAGTTCTGGACGCAGGGAGTCCATCCCCACACATTGAAACCAGAATTGTTTCGAACTGTGCGGTCTCAAAGGAGCTTCCTTCCGCGGACGCTCAGATTGTGGAATGAGCTGTAGTCCATTGGGAAAACCACGGCAGGGAGCCGTGGTTTTCCCAATGGACTACAACATGGGGTTCTTCAAAAAGGGTGTGAAGAGATTTCTGCAGGGTCGGCAACGCGCGAGTGACTCCCCTGGTGTTGCAAGCGTCCATAGGCTACGGTAACCGCTTACCATCAGGCGGGCCGTATGCTTGTTTGCTACCTAAGTAGTATAAAAAAAAAAAAAAAAAAAAAAGTTGGGAGACCCTCAAGATCAGCCTGGCGGGTGACGTACATCACAATTTTGTTTTCCATAGCCCTTTCATATTTCTTATTTTTTTTTTTTCAAGATATTCAATTCACATGGTGTGCCGTATACACCAATCGGCTTAACCTATAAAACCTTTTAACACAAATAAAACTGCAGCTTTTTAGTTTTTTTTTTGAAATAGTATAACAGTTTATTAACCTTTTTTTTTTTTTTTTTTCGTGGGGAAATCCTCATAGGATACCCGACCGCCTCGGGGGTAGCGGCCAGGTTATGCCGGACTTTTACCGGCTAAAACCCCACGGTGGTCGCCATCTGCGCTATAGAGAGGGGGGCGGGCTCTCGTGTTGAACGCGTACCTGCTCACCCCTCCAAGCGCGGCGCTTTGATGGCTCGTCCCGGGGGAAGTGTGATACCTCCCCCCAGCACCCTCGCTGTGCTATCGCACGATGAGTCGTGACCACATCGACTCATCGTCCTCCTTGGGGTCGCTTCTGGACGCACAGGGCCCCCGCCCTGATTGCCCACGACCCCAAAGGCCCCATTTAGTCGCCTTTTACGACAGGCAGGGGAACACCGTAGCTGTTATTCTAAGCCCCAGCTACAGGGCAGGAGGGCCGCTACGAGGCACGTCTGCGCCTCGGCGGCGTCGTCTCCGAGCGGGATCGGCCCTCTCCCGATCCCGCTCAGCAGCCTCCTTCTGGACCATTACGGTCTCACAGAAGGAGGCTACGGCCCTCCACGCTGTATCCCCGCTCAGCATCGCCGACACGACTGCTGGCAGGGAGAGATTCCGCCCGATCAGGCCGACCAGGATCCGCCGCTCGGATTCCCACGCAGGGCACACTGCGAGCGTGTGCGATGCGGAATCCTGGCCGCTTCCACCGCAGTGGAAGCAGGCCGCCGTCGCCTCACGTCCAATCTTACACAGATAATCACCGAAGCACCCGTGCCCGGTGAGTACCTGTGTGAGCCTGTAGGTGAGTCGTCCACCTTGTCGCTGCATCCAGGCCTCGAAGACCGGCAGGACTGCTCCAACGACGCGTTTGCGCGCATGCCGCTCCTCACAGAGCCTTGCGAACAGTTTATTAACCTAGGGGAATTCAACAGTGGTTGTCATATACGTTAAATAAATGTAGATCCAAGCATGTATGGAATCTCGCCATTCTCCTTGTTCCGGCTCTCAAGATGAGTGTTACCACATGGCTCACAAGTTCGACCAGCTAGGAGATCTCTATGATTGGTGTTTAGGCCAAAATACCTATAATAATATCTATAGTAAAACCTACTCATATTGAGTATCAATGACGAGCCTCTACTTCCCGATTCCTCTCCTTTTCCCACCTCATATGTGTAAGCGAGACAAGAGCTTCGGGAATATTCTACATACTTCGGCGACGCATCACAAAACGTAAGGCGCGCGCCCCGCAACGCCGCAAAAAGGCAGTACGAGATCCGCTACCGTCAGGGAAACATCTAAATTTGTGATTTATAAATAAACAGTACGAAAACCGCTGCCGACCGGGAGGCGTTGATTTGTAAATTGAACTCAGTGACTTGTGATTTTGATGTGAGATAGTGGTGATAGTTGCTGTGTGCAGTGGATTGCCATAGGAGTTCCTGGTAAGTCCTTACCTTTATCCTAGGAGGCTCCTCGTTTTCCATATTGATATTTGCACGCAAAAACCCACCATTTTTTCTGGTACGCCTTCGAGCGGATTCATTTTGAGTCAGCCATTACAGCAATTTAATTTCATATCAAATCACGTATAATTTCCCGCTTTCTATAGGTTTTATGCCTCTAAATAGGTATATACCTCATAATACGCAAGTCTTATACCTCATAAATAGGTTTTAGACTATATAAATACGATATTTCGTACTCCCGCCATTTTTACCACGCCAATCGTGATAAAAAGTAGTTAGGTATTCAATACCGCCGCCGCTCCTCCATATTTTTAGGACTTAGATTTTATAGGTACCGATTCGTATCTTATTATACGAAATCATATGGTGTACTAATAACCGCAATACGTACTTACTATTTGTACTATTACTACGCATATAATTGCATTCTATGAGCCTTGTCTGTCGACTTGAAATAAACTTTCATACCTATATAGGTAGGTGCCTAAACTGTTGGATATACCTACCTACTTACCTACGTCATTTTACTTTAATTAGGTAATTTTGCAATTTATTATTACGCAATCTTTCACAATGGAAGCTATTGAAACTAAAATTAAAATATTGGAAGCTAAAAATGAAGCTATTTTTGACAATTATCGTTCTTATATGATTCTTCTAAGAATGTTTCCACATCCGCGAGTGCAGACCTTCGTTCCTCAGAGACATTCATGGCGGACACTGAAATTATTAGTACAATTCGTCATGAATTTAGTGCCAATTTAGATACAATTAACGCGTTAAATATGCAACTTGATCCAGAATATAAGATTGATTATAAAAAAATGATTTCCTTTGATACAGTGTACACCCGAATAGAAAGGGTTCGTTCTCTTATCGTCAATAAGACAAATACTACGTCGAATGTGTCTGCGCAGAATACTATTCCGTCCCAATATAAAGGTCGTATCAAACTACCACCAATTCAAATTCCGTCATTTGATGGAAACATAGAAAATTGGCCCGTCTTCTTTGAATCTTTTAAATCTAATATACATTCAAATCCTGATCTTTCGAATTCTCAAAGAGTACAATATCTTGTAGGTAAATTAACAGGAAATGCTTTAAAAATCACGGCAGGTATTATACCGTCCGGTGATAATTATAATTCTATTTGGGACAGCTTAGTTCAAAAATATCAAGATAAAAGAGCATTAGGCTCACACTACATGTCTAATTTATTCAATATTAAACCCGCATTAAATAATTCCGCGTCTTTAAATACGTTCATTGAAACTTTCCACGCTTCTGTATCTGCTTTGGAACAGTTAGGTATTGAAGATATGAAAGATTTTATCTTACTTTCTTTAGCTTTAAAGAAGTTAGATCCCGCAACCGCTAATTCCTTTGAAATGTTTATGAGGAATAAAGAAATTCCTTCTTATAAGGATTTTGTTGATTTTATTAAATCGCAAGTAAAAATATTAGACCGCACTTCTACGCCAATTGCTGGCTCCGCGCGAACCGCCCCAGTCGGTAGCAACCTTAATAATCCGCCCGCTTATCGGTCTCAACCGCGTAATTCAAACACAGTCCACCATGCTTTCCTTGCACGCGATAATAATAATAAAAGCACTTGCTTATTTTGTAATAAATCTGATCACTATCAGATTTTTAATTGTTCATCTTTTAAAGCACTTAATACTAAAGATCGTTTAGATTTTGTTTAATCTAAAAAAGGCTGTGTAAACTGCCTCAGCCTTACGCATACTGCTTCTCAGTGTAAGTCGTCGTATAGTTGTAAAACTTGTAATAAACACCATCATTCTCTTTTGCATTTGGATAGTAATTCACAATCGCAACAAATAGGTTCCGACTCGCGTCCCTCTCACTCGACGCGTCTTGATAATAGCGATAACCGCATCGCGCAGCTTTGCGCGCAGCCGTCCGCCGCCGCCCGCGCCGCGCCGCGACCGCTCCCGTGCGCAGCCTCGCCCGCGCATTCGACCGCGTCTCCTTCTAACGCTACGGACGCTCCTCAACCGGTGTCGCTATGCACCCGAGCGCGAGTTGATAAGAATAATGATAACGAACGCGATTCTTTTAATAAATTAAATCCTTCCCATACTACTGTACTTTTATCAACCGCTCAAGTTTATGCGTCTAATAAGGACAATAAATATATTTCAGTTAGATGTTTAATAGATAACGCGTCTCAAAACAACATAATTACAACTGCCTGTTGTAAACAACTAAATTTAAATATAATACCGCTTAGCAATTCTTTTATAAATGGTGTAGGATCCACTTCGCGTCCTATTCACGGCTACGTTCAACTTAAAATAACCGCGAAAAATAAAAAATATTTTTATAATATTACCGCTCTTGTCGTTGATTGCATTACTGACAGGTTACCGACTGAATATGTTGAGACTTCTATAGTGCAACATTTAGGTAACTTACCGCTCGCTGACCCTCTGTGGCACATCCCCGGAGAGGTCGAAGTAGTTCTCGGGGCACAATTGTTCCCATTTTTATTGTTAGGTCAAAAAATTATTGCACCTCCCGCTCCTTCTGCCCTTGAAACCGTGTTCGGTTATATTCTTATGGGTGACGTTCCCGCTAACTCTAATATTAATAAAAATACATCCACTTATTTTAATACCGCGACTTTTTTCATTTCTGGTCCCAATGACCTTACTATTTCTTTAGATGATTCCCTACTTAAGTTTTGGGAGCTCGAAGAAATTCCCGCGCAAAAATTTATGAGCTCGGCCGAAAAGGAGTGTGAACAGCTGTTCTCTCGTAACTTCTCACGGGACTCCGCAGGCAGATATTGCACCGCGTTACCTTTTCGTGAGGATCCTGACGTGTTAGGTGATTCCCGTTCCGTTGCTCACCGCCGTTTACTTGCTTTGGAGCGTACCAAGCTACGCGCTAGTTATAATGACACTTATAGTGCTCGAACCGCTATTGATAATATATTCGCATTCTCCGATTCTAAAATTACTCTGTCATGGATACATTCATCTCCACATAGATGGAATGTTTTCGTTAGTAACCGCATTGCTAAATGTCAAGAAAATCTTGACCCAAAACATTTCTACCACGTTAGTGGTATAGAAAATCCTAGCGACTGTCTCTCTAGAGGTATTTTACCTGAGCAGCTAGTGTCACATCACTTATGGTGGCACGGCCCGAAATGGTTAAAAGATCCAGTTTCAGAATGGCCTATCACTCCATTTAGTCCCGAATGCTGTGAGGACCTACCTGAATTTAATAGTAAAACGCTTGTTACTTGTACCGCGTCCGCTTCTGTTGAGCCTAATTTAATTTACGAGCTTGCTCTAAAATACTCATCATGGAATAAAATATTACGCATAATAGTATACATACTTAGATTTTCCCGCATTCTTTCTCGTGATCAAGGTCACAGCCGCATCACAGCTTCTGAGCTAAATAAAGCTGAAGTCTATTTAATACGCTCTGTACAACAAGTTCATTTTCAAAATTTATTTAATAATATTCAAAACGTTAAAGTATCTTCCCCGCTTAAAAAACTTGACCTCTTTATAGATCAAGATAAAATTATTAGAATTGGAGGTAGACTTTCAAATGCAAATCTTCCGTATGAAGCTCAGCATCCCGCTCTTTTACCTAAACATGACCACGTTACTCATCTTATTATAGACTATTTTCACCGTGCTCACTGCCATACTGGTGCCAATCTTCTGAGCTCGCTGTTGCGCCAGAAGTATTGGATACTGTCCGCTAGAAGTGTAATTAGACACAGAGTACATTCATGTAACTTCTGTTTTAAAAATTCCCCTTCATTTCTCAGCCCAAAAATGGCTGATTTACCCTCTTGCCGCGTTCAGGAGACCAAAGCGTTTGTGCATACGGGCGTTGACTATGCTGGACCCATTAAAGTGACATTATGTAGACGCAGAGGTCAAAAGAGCCAAAAGGCATATATTTGTTTGTTTATATGCTTAGTAACCAAAGCTGTACACCTCGAATTGGCAACTGATGTGTCATCAGATACTTTTATTTCCGCTTTTAAGCGATTCATTTCCCGTCGAGGACCTGTTTCTTTTCTTTACTCCGATAACGGAACTAACTTTGTCGGAGCTAAAGCTCAATTACAAGAACTACTTACCGATCAGTACCGCATTGAATGGAAAATGATTCCACCCCGCGCCCCACATTTCGGAGGATTGTGGGAATCTAATATAAAATCGATTAAAACTCATTTATACCGTGTTATCGGTTCGCAGCTCCTCACATATGAAGAGCTCCTCACTGTTCTTACCCAAATTGAAACAGTCTTAAATTCTAGACCGCTTTGCATTTTATCTGAGGATCCCTACCCGGAGCCTCTTACTCCCGCTCACTTTATAATGGCTTCACCATTGACTTCATTGCCGCTTCAGAATGTGTCCGAGGAAACCATATCTTTACGTTGTCGGAAACAATTATTAGATCAGATGGTGTGTAGCTATTGGAAAAGATGGCGTATAGAATATTTACATAATCTTCAAGTTAGACAGAAATGGCTCATTGATAAAGATAACATTAAGATTGGTACTGTGGTTCTTATACATCAAGATGATATTCCCCCTTTACGTTGGCCGTTGGGCATAATATCACAAGTTTATCCTGGCAAGGATGGAAATATCCGCGTCGCTTTAGTAAAAACTTCAAATGGATCATTCAAAAGACCCATTGTCAAGTTATGTCCATTACCCTCACAATAAAAATTAATCATACCGCATCTTATATTCAGTATTTTAGTAATTATTATAATCTGTAATTAGTTCTTATAATTAATTATTTTTTCTTTCTTTTGAGAACACTACGTATTCTCAAGGCGGCGGAGGATGTTTAGGCCAAAATACCTATAATAATATCTATAGTAAAACCTACTCATATTGAGTATCAATGACGAGCCTCTACTTCCCGATTCCTCTCCTTTTCCCACCTCATATGTGTAAGCGAGACAAGAGCTTCGGGAATATTCTACATACTTCGGCGACGCATCACAAAACTTAAGGCGCGCGCCCCGCAACGCCGCAAAAAGGCAGTACGAGATCCGCTACCGTCAGGGAAACATCTAAATTTGTGATTTATAAATAAACAGTACGAAAACCGCTGCCGACCGGGAGGCGTTGATTTGTAAATTGAACTCAGTGACTTGTGATTTTGATGTGAGATAGTGGTGATAGTTGCTGTGTGCAGTGGATTGCCATAGGAGTTCCTGGTAAGTCCTTACCTTTATCCTAGGAGGCTCCTCGTTTTCCATATTGATATTTGCACGCAAAAACCCACCAATTGGAATGATAGAGATATCGCACATTCATCATGAAAATTCGCCTCAGAGGAACAGCACGACTAATGTTGAAAGAGGCTTTTCACACATTATATCGACTACATAGATGTACTTCATGAAGTGGTGGCTAGGGTGGCAAGTGAGGTAGACAATCTCCCACTATTACTATGACAAAATGTCCTTAGTGCAGAAATGCAAGATAGCGAGACGAGGCAGCCCTGTCGTGTCTAATTCCGGACGACCTGAGAGCCAATGCTAGAAATCCAGAAACCCTATTACGGGATTCTCTCGGGACTCGAGAACTACCGCAAGGTAGAAGCCAGAAGAAACAAAGTGGAGGCGAGAACTCAACGAAGTTGCTGGCAAAATGGTCGGAATTCTGCTGCAACGTCGAGGATGGCTGCACCCACTCAGTCCGTCTTATTACAAAAAATGCATTAAGCCTGAGTTAGCCAAGCCACTTTATTCCAGTCAAACAACTAGAGTTCAGTTCAGTTACAACTTGAAAATAAATAGTCGCCATAGCTGGATTGCCCATTTTACAACCAAGAGTACCTATTTATTCACTGCTGTTTAAAAATTGAAGGAAGGCATAATAAAGAGTGCTCCTGACAGTTCCAGGCAAAACGTGAGTATTACAAGTTTTTTAGTTATATTTAACGGCAAACAACCTGAAAAATTGTGTTTGACTGAATCGCCTTTTTTAATACAAACAAAATATACTAAATAGTTGATACGTTTGGGCCGTGGTATCTATTGTTTATTTTATAATTTTAGTATGGGCGGGTATTTCAATTCTCTTGGTATCACTGGTCCCGTTTTTTTTAGCACACCTACAACAATTTTTTATTTCACTGATTTTAGGTTCATCGTTTATAAATTGTATAATATTACGATTTTATATTGCACTGTACAATGAAAAATATTAACACTGCGTTTCACTTTAGTTTATTACTGTGCAAGTGAATTAATTTGTGAGAGTGACAACAAAGTACGTCCTTTTACTCCAGTGACGGTAAGTCAAGTCTATTTTGCATTTCAAGACGAATAACTCTGTCCAAATATTACTCAACACATAACATGACAATAAACGTTATATCTAATTAATATATTTGTTTTACTAGTCTCAAGTAAGCAAAAAAAATAAATTCGATGCTAAAGTAAACATCGTGAACACGATGTAAACAACCATTTTTTGTGTCGAATTTAATAATATTGATTTATCTTTTTTGGTTATTTTTATTAAAATTAATATATATGATTCACGTTTACATATACAACGTGTAACAGATTTAGATGCTAAATCGTTGAACGATTTTTTCAGAACAATCTGCGATTCTGAACAATCGTTTAACGGTTTATCCGTTCCGAACCTCAGCCTTCGACGAGCCGTTCTGCGGTAGAGATGATGCACCGCCAGTTAAGCGTCATCTCTATGTGGAGGAAGTGTGCGGAATGTGGAACCTCGTTAAAGTCTACCGCCAACTGGGAACGCGTGAGCAGGTTTGCAGAGGAAAGGGGCATGACACCAAAACAAAATTTTTGCTACTACCACAAGAAACAAATGATAATAGAATATTCATCAAATAAAATAGTGGGCTATTTGTATGTAACAGGGGGCGATGTAGAGCCAAATCCAAAGTAAGCCGAGGCACTTGGTTTGAAAATATAAAAATTCGAATGCCGCAGGTATTTTACATGTATGCATTTTCTGAAAAGTACAGCTATGACAGAACAATAAAAGAAGATTTCTCGGAAGGAGAACACTGCCTGTCAAGATCAACCATTAATGATTGGATTAATTATTGTAGAGAGGCAGTTGTTAGTTATCAAAAAATATTTGATAACTAATGCATGAAAGTTCATTCTTCATAATATAGCCATTGACATGAGGGAGGACATATTTCCTGGTGAAATATAGCAGCCTGCCACCATCCTCTAGAGAAACATTTTCACAAACAAGAGTTGAAAATACAGTTCGTGGAAATATAAATACTTGAACGAGTTACCTACTTTCCATGGTAGGCCGACTGAATGGTTGCAGTTTAAGGTACTTTGAAACAACACGGCAACAGAGAACAATACAAGGCCTAGATGGACCTTGAAAGGTCATGCTAAGGAAGCTGTAGAATGCATCTTTTTAGGTCCCTCATACACATTTCAGACTTGAAAGTCGATTTGGACGTCCCGATGCAATCATAGTGGCAGAAATAGATCATTTAAGAATCCTCACAAAAATAATATAAGCTAAGGGATGTTCACATTTTTGCATTTAAACTTGACAACGTAGTGGCCGCTATTAGAGCATTAGCTCGTCCTCAGTAATTATATAATCCCGAGCGGCGAGCAGCGAGCACCGACACGGAGAGTACTACATCGACTGCAAGGTGTATAAGGCTGACGACGCGCGCCACACCAAATCCCTGGAGCTGTGGAAGAAGGCTCATTCGACTCAAGTTCCAGACCGATACGGATTCTCCTCATTGGCGAAAACTACAAGAGTTCGTCTGATACGTTGTTCCTTGAAAAACCAATTTTTTATGACCAAATTATTTTATTAATTACTTGCAAGCATAATTATTAGCGTCGTTTTTATGATTTTGTTAGCCCTAAGCCGTTTCGCTGCATCGACATTCGATGCTACCTGAATAATCCTTAGTCTTTATTTTTGGAAACGGTATAATACGTCTATGGAAAAAGTTGTTTCACGCAACAGTAACTGACCGGTTGCAGTATTTTTAATATAGTGAATTAGCGTTCATTTGTGACTTATAAGCTACCTGTTTTCGGAGTACTCGAAACATACTAATTATTGTTGTCTGGAAGTGTGGAAGTAATCTTCAAGAAGTGCTCTGCGATCAGTCTTACTGTACTCCACGAGTTACTGTCAATATCAGTGTTGATAGCCAACCGCTGCCAGCACCACCTACTGTCATCAGTCCCTGCGCCTGCCCTCATCAAACCATAATTTTATTTGAATAATGTAATTTAAAAGGTCAGGTCCGACTCTGAGTGTTAACACTTTCGACAAGCTCCAATCACTGAACCGAAAACTAAATCCAGCCGCAAACCATCTGCAGACAACAATGGAAAACGCAAATCGCGCACGCCTTCAACGAATTCATCTCATCCGAGGTATCTATACAAAATATTAATTTATTTAGTGTTAAAAATGAATTATTTTATATTTCTTATCTTGCAAACTGTGTTTTAGTCTAAAATCAGTGAATCATGCACTGTTAAGTCTGCTGACAGTTTCTATATACATGCTCGTCATATTTTTATTTGCCCATATCTCATGCTGTGTAGGTTTAGTGATAATAATTATATTATGTATTTTTTCTAGTAAAACTAACAGTAGTTTTCGTCGTTGTTTCAGTAAAAAACCCATGTTGGTAACGATATATTCGGTATCAATAACACCCACGGAACTGACACCGAGCTCAAAGAAGGTTCATCGAACATAGCATGTCTATCATCATTCTTCGTGAACCGAGTGGCCAACGGCTGCGAGCGGCGAGCACCGACAGAGAGTACTACATCGACTGCAAGGTGAATAAGGCTGACGACGCGCGCCACATCGAGTCCCTGGAGCTGTGGAAGAAGGCACTCATTCGACTCAAGTTCCAGACCGATACGGATTCTCCTCATTGGCGAAAACTACAAGAGTTCGTACGTTCGTCTGATAGGTTGTTCCTTGAAAAACCAATGTTTTATGACCAATAAACCAAATAACTAGAAAAACGTGTTTGATTTTGGTACTAACCTCAAATCGTAATCATAAACTCACATAACTGTTCATTGACCAAGTTAAGTTATTGAACATTATAAAGTCTGCACTACGATCCGGAGCGATGGCGCACTCGCTTGATCATTGGTCGAGTACAGTAATACACTAGAGAGTACATCGTTTTTATTTTGTTTGTTACGCTTATACGCCTTAACTACCCAACAGATCACAATAATATTTGGCACGCAGATAGCCTATGGTATAGAGAAGGACATAGTTATCTTATCACGGAATTATTCACCTTGTTCAACAAATGGTGCTCCATCCGGCTCTAACTCTAACGCTCAGTTTTCTTGTTATAGGTAGTGAAGATGATAGTGACGAAGAGGAGGAGGACGGTGTTCCGAGTTTAGTGC
Source organism: Polyploca ridens (assembly GCA_951394255.1). Taxonomy (NCBI): domain Eukaryota; kingdom Metazoa; phylum Arthropoda; class Insecta; order Lepidoptera; family Drepanidae; genus Polyploca; species Polyploca ridens. The sequence goes on along the minus strand of OX596271.1, from coordinate 180,776 downwards.
CGAGGGCGGTATAGGACATGTATTTCGTTCAAAACGCCGATGATGATGATGAGCTCCCGGCACACACATCGTCCCCGCCGCCACCACTGACATCGTATTTACTAAGTCATATGTTTGATTTTGAGTGGAGAGACTTCCCTAATCCTCCAGTTGTGGCCCTACTGTTCCATACAAAAAACCATATGATGCATTTTGCGCCGTATTGAATCGGCCGATCATGGAATACATTGCCGTACAAACAAATCAATACGCTCAGCAAGGAGCAGATAAGCAGTACCAAGAGAGCTCTCTTGGGCCGCATAGCCGAATTAGTAATTGGAAGGACACAGATGTGGACGAACTCTATGTATACATCGCAATAATTCTGAGCACAGGCCTATGCTTCAAAGGTGACGTTAGGAATTATTGGAGCAAGGAAGGAATCAGTTCCATACCGCACTCCATATGAATCATTTTGCTCCATATGGAATCGGCCGTTCATGGAATATATTGCCGCTCAAACAAATCAATACGCTAAGCAAGTAGCAGATAAGCAGCACCAAGAGGGCTCTCTTGGTCCGCATAGCCGAATTAGTAATTGGAAGGACACAGATGTGGACGAACTCTATGTATACATCGCAATAATTCTGAGCACAGGCCTATGCTTCAAAGGTGACGTTAGGAATTATTGGAGCAAGGAAGGAATCAGTTCCATACCGCACTCCATATGAATCATTTTGCGCCATATGGAATCGGCCGTTCATGGAATACATTGCCGCTCAAACAAATCAATACGCTAAGCAAGTAGCAGATAAGCAGCACCAAGAGGGCTCTCTTGGGCCGCATAGCCGAATTAGTAATTGGAAGGACACAGATGTGGACGAACTCTATGTATACATCGCAATAATTCTGAGCACAGGCCTATGCTTCAAAGGTGACGTTAGGAATTATTGGAGCAAGGAAGGAATCAGTTCCATACCGCACTCCATATGAATCATTTTGCGCCATATGGAATCGGCCGTTCATGGAATACATTGCCGCTCAAACAAATCAATACGCTAAGCAAGTAGCAGATAAGCAGCACCAAGAGGGCTCTCTTGGGCCGCATAGCCGAATTAGTAATTGGAAGGACACAGATGTGGACAACTCTACGTATACATCGCAATGATTCTGAGCACAGGCCTATGTTTCAAAGGTGACGTTAAGAATTATTGGAGCAAGGAAGGAATCAGTTCCATACCGCACTCCATATGAATCATTTTGCGCCATATGGAATCGGCCGTTCATGGAATACATTGCCGCTCAAACAAATCAATATGCTAAGCAAGTAGCAGATAAGCAGCACCAAGAGGGCTCTCTTGGGCCGCATAGCCGAATTAGTAATTGGAAAGACACAGATGTGGACGAACTCTATGTATACATCGCAATAATTCTGAGCACAGGCCTATGCTTCAAAGGTGACGTTAAGAATGATTGGAGCAAGGAAGGAATCAGTTCCATACCGCACTCCATATGAATCATTTTGCGCCATATGGAATCGGCCGTTCATGGAATACATTGCCGCTCAAACAAATCAATACGCTAAGCAAGTAGCAGATAAGCAGCACCAAGAGGGCTCTCTTGGCCCGCATAGCCGAATTAGTAATTGGAAGGACACAGATGTGGACGAACTCTATGTATACATCGCAATAATTCTGAGCACAGGCCTATGCTTCAAAGGTGACGTTAGGAATTATTGGAGCAAGGAAGGAATCAGTTCCATACCGCACTCCATATGAATCATTTTGCGCCATATGGAATCGGCCGTTCATGGAATACATTGCCGCTCAAACAAATCAATACGCTAAGCAAGTAGCAGATAAGCAGCACCAAGAGGGCTCTCTTGGGCCGCATAGCCGAATTAGTAATTGGAAGGACACAGATGTGGACAACTCTACGTTGTAACGTAGTAAAAATGGGTTTTTTATTATTTAATTTTTATAATAACTTTCGATTATCATTCGATTTTTCAGTCGATGAATCGTTCTTTTTTAAATCAAGTTTAATGCTTTTACTTGATTAATTGTCTGTAGCCTCTTAATATTTATTGCGATTTAGCCAATTAATCAATGTTTCGTTAAATGAACATATCTTTAATTATTCCTCCTATTTTATTGAAATACAGGAATAAAATAATGATTTTCTATCGATTAATCGATATGTTTCTGAACGAAACCGATTCGTTTTCGAACGAAACTTTTAATGTTACAAGTTGATTTATTGTCTGTGACCTATAGAAAAGTTAGGGTTTCCAGCGAATAAAACGAATAATCGGTTTTGACAGAAATATTAATAACTACGCAATTTAGTTGACGTTTTTATTGTTTGTTTACAAACAATATGAATTAAAGTTTATAAACATTGTTCTTATCAATAAAACACTGTTCCTGTGCTTTTTGGTCTTTCAGACATCGTTTTTCTTTAATAAAACATTCAAGTTAATAAGGTTTTTGACCTCAGTGTCTCGTAGTTTTCAACAGATGTACGGATTACGTTTTCTACTGTAACCCTCTCTGAAATTCTTCAAGTTATAAAAAATGGCTAAGGAGCCTGTCTTTTCCGTTCTGACGACGTGCTGAGTGCATCATATTTTTCTTTTTATGTGATCTCATACTATTTTTTTGGTAAGTTTGATCTCTTGGAAGCTTTGTTCTTTGGTTTTAATAGTGCCTCGGTATTTATTTCGTGGTTTTCTACAGAATTGTGCTGGACGAGGGATCTACAATCGATCCATGACGCGTGGTGTGGAGTTGTTAGGAATTCATTCCATCTTCTTCATTTAAGCCTCCTTTATTTTCACAAAGGTACGTATTACTTATTTCCTACAAACTATCCACATGCTAGGCCTATTAAAAGTGATATTTTAATTATTTAGAAAGCTAGGTGCTACATGAGGTTATTAGGTTATTTTTCCCTCATAGATTCAATCATTCCAAATTAAATAAAAGATAAAACTTATGATCAATTTGATTCAAAACAATACATAATTAACTTTATTATATTCATTTTACATCAAATTTTATGTTTTGGAGGTTAGGTTTTCCCTCTTTCATACTACTTTATTATTATGTTACTGTAATTGACAAATCAATTACAGGAGGTGTTTGGTTGGGGTTCAAGATACCATCTATGTGTTTGGTTGGGGTTCAAGATCCCATCTATGTGTTCGGCTGGGGCTCACACCCCAAATCAAATGGTTCAGTTGGGACTTGATCTACTGTCAACGGGTTATGTTGGTGCTACACATATCCTTTAATTAATACTTTTACCTGAATTTTTCTTCGGTAAAGCAGCCGTCTCTGCTTTTGGCGCCCTTATACTTTATTTAAACTTATGTAATTGGTAATGCAATTCATCTCAGGTTACCCACATTCTCTGGCTGAGAAGCTGTGGCATTTATTTAAAATATCTGTTTGTATAAAATTATACTTAAAAATGAATAACTGTTTATGTAGTTAAATAATAATATAGGAATTCTATGCCAGTAAAGGTTGTTTCATTTATCCATTTTTCTTATTAACGTACCGGCCTTAGGGTTAAAATCCGATACGTTACAACGTATACATCGCAATGATTCTGAGCACAGGCCTATGCTTCAAAGGTGACGTTAGGAATTATTGGAGCAAGGAAGGAATCAGTTCCATACCGCACTCCATATGAATCATTTTGCGCCATATGGAATCGGCCGTTCATGGAATACATTGCCGCTCAAACAAATCAATACGCTAAGCAAGTAGCAGATAAGCAGCACCAAGAGGGCTCTCTTGGGCCGCATAGCCGAATTAGTAATTGGAAGGACACAGATGTGGACAACTCTACGTATACATCGCAATGATTCTGAGCACAGGCCTATGCTTCAAAGGTGACGTTAGGAATTATTGGAGCAAGGAAGGAATTAGTTCCATACCGCACTCCATATGAATCATTTTGCGCCATATGGAATCGGCCGTTCATGGAATACATTGCCGCTCAAACAAATCAATACGCTAAGCAAGTAGCAGATAAGCAGCACCAAGAGGGCTCTCTTGGGCCGCATAGCCGAATTAGTAATTGGAAGGACACAGATGTGGACAACTCTACGTATACATCGCAATGATTCTGAGCACAGGCCTATGCTTCAAAGGTGACGTTAGGAATTATTGGAGCAAGGAAGGAATCAGTTCCATACCGCACTCCATATGAATCATTTTGCGCCATATGGAATCGGCCGTTCATGGAATACATTGCCGCTCAAACAAATCAATACGCTAAGCAAGTAGCAGATAAGCAGCACCAAGAGGGCTCTCTTGGGCCGCATAGCCGAATTAGTAATTGGAAAGACACAGATGTGGACGAACTCTATGTATACATCGCAATAATTCTGAGCACAGGCCTATGCTTCAAAGGTGACGTTAGGAATTATTGGAGCAAGGAAGGAATCAGTTCCATACCGCACTCCATATGAATCATTTTGCGCCATATGGAATCGGCCGTTCATGGAATACATTGCCGCTCAAACAAATCAATACGCTAAGCAAGTAGCAGATAAGCAGCACCAAGAGGGCTCTCTTGGGCCGCAAAGATTTATAGGAGCAAGTGCGGCATCACCAGATGCATGAATTAAGTGTATCGAACTATGTGAGGGCAGAGGGGTATTGAATCATAGCCACTTCCGAAAGACCTTTAACCAACTTATCTAGTTGAACTTGTAATTGTAACAGTATGAGTCAGTTATCTTCAGTGCTTCAGTTATATGAATTTGTAAATGAGGAATGTTAATAGGTATGCAAAATGGCTTGAAAGTTTGTAACAGTAGAGCAATTATGTATACAAATAGATTAGTTTTTGTTTCGTTCAAAAATACCAAGTAGTTATGATTTTACAGACATTTTAAATTCCCCTAAATATCGAGGCTCACTAACGGTCACGTGACCGCGGGTGACGTCATGTCACAACGCTCCGTTCACTCATATTAGTCGCTAGCGGTGGTACGTACAATGATATTATAATAAAAAGAGGGGTACGTAGGTATCTTACGCTATTAGTGGAAAGTATTTTGGATTCGATTTATGGATTTGAAAAAGGGCAACCGTAAAATCTACATACAATAGGTTGAAATGAAATGAAATTGTTTATTTCGCCAGAAATGTCGTACAATTTAGGTGGAATCTTAAAATAAGGTCTACACATTTCGCTACAGAATAGCATGCAAAATTATAAATTTAAATTGAATCTAATAATTAATGTAATATAATAAAGCAATATAATTAAATAAAATGTCAAATCATATAATTTTTTCACAAGTTTTATTATTTATCGACGAATAGTTATTATTCTGTTGCCGCCGAAAAGCGAGAAGAAAGAATGCAAATGCTTACTCTCCTGCCTGTCTAATATACCTAAAATAATGATTTTATAGCTGCAACGCAAGTAGGTACTTATTGAACCTTTTAAGTTTCATGTTATAGACAATAAATTAGTAATATTTGTCTATACCTATTTATACTCTTCTTAGTAAATTTAAAAAAATACATTGATTATATTGCAAATGCAGCGAGTTGAATAGATGTATTTAACCTTTTTTATGTCTTATCTTTTTTTTATACAACTAAGTCGGTAAACAAGCATACGGCCCACCTGATGGTAAGCGGTTACCGTAGCCATATAGACGCTTGCAACATCGCTCACGTGTTACCGACCTTTCCCCCCTCCTCAATGAGCTCTGTCTACCTTACTAACACGCGCAGGAACACAATCTACTTTATTTATCCAAATAAATAAAATTTAAGTGTCTGTTATGTAATATCAAAATAACAGCTTTTTATTAAACGCACATGAAAGTACCTATATACGGTTGGCGACACTCGGCATAATCTGGTCGCTCCCCCCAAGATGGTCGGGTATCCTACGGGGCTACGAGGATTTGCCCACGCTAATATTTTTTTTTTTTAATTAATTTTCCGGCTAATCTCCGAAAGGCTGGAACGATTTTGACAGGATTTTTACTCTCAGTTAGCTTATGGTACCTATAAGGAGTAACATACGTTACATTTATTTTAGAATAAATATTTTTCCCCGCAAAAAAACGGCTGGACCGATGTAGACGAGACTTTCACTGATAGATAGCGGATGTTATAAGGAAAAACTTAAACTACTTTTATTTCAGATAATTTATAAGGAGTTCCTTGCAAAATAATTAAAACGCTACGCGCGGGTAAAACCGCGGTTGCGCTGGGGTATCAAATAACTGCACACTACAAAAGTGTATAATATTTAGGTTCATAGTAGACTCTCACTATTCTTACGTCAAAACGATCTTCACAGCATTAAACTTTGCTTTCATTTCTAAATAGATCCAACCCCTTCATAGTTTTTATCCATTTCTCTCGCATTTGGGCATCCATTGGAACGAGAAAAATCAACTTTTCCGGTGGACTGGTGGTTGTATTTTTACATTTTGGTATAACACATGATTTTCTAGTATTTGTATTGGATATTTAAAAACCAAAAAGTCATAATCTTCTAGGGAAACGTACAGAAGAGCGCGACCCGTCAGGGTATTTGTTCTGTGAGCGCGATTGACTGAGCGAGCGGTGTAACATGACGTCATCGCATCGAGTACCGGGCCGGTGAAATCCCGCGTCGCGCGCTCATTTTAAAATTCCATATCTCAGAAACTAATTGACTTATCAAAATAATTCTTTCACACGTATTTTTTATTTTCTTCTGTTAATGCGTAGAGCTAAAATTCTAAATTAGTGAACATTCTTCATTGTGTCTTTCTTCCGCTGAAAATATCGGATGTATTTTATGTGTGGGACAATAAAACTATAAGTACATAAGGAGTGTTTGTATTTACTACGGCTCGCCGTATCATCCAAAACAATATAATGTTACAACAACCCAACAACACTAAAACCTACATACATTTCCTACAAATTCGTGAAGAACGAAACAAGATTAAGTGGGGATAAGTTAGTTCCCAACAAATAATTAAAAATACCTCTACATAATTCCATTTATGTAAATATTATACTTATTTTCATGTTTAACCAGAAATTTGGCATGCCTGGTATTTAAGGGTGTATCGATAGCACGCATATTGCCATTGTTGGGTCTGCTCAATTCTAAGATAAGTACCCTTAACACCTCACATAACCCTATTCTTACTCAAATTAATTTTGAACGTAGATAAATAATAATGTCTCATTTTTTTATCGGTCCACTAAACTGTTCTTTACTTACAATCCCACGATTCAACTATATGTGGCAAGAGTTTACGAATTTGCACCACTCGGGGCAAAAAAAACTGTGAGGATGACTCCGCAGTATTATGCGATTTGTCCAGTTTAACAAATATACCAAAAAAAGTTAAAGAGATAGACCACCATAATGTCAATTTCAATGATATTGGAGCATTATATTAAGATGCAGTCGAAGCAGTAGAACAGGCCGGGAAGTCAAGCTTGTGGATAGGACATGTGTGTGGTTTAATAGACAAGAAACTTCATAATTATGACTCAGATTGCCGGAAAACATTTTTGTCCAACACAATCGAAACCATACACGTATTCACAAGTTTTAATGAACCAATGTGTTTGTGGAAACAATGGCCACTTTAATTCAAATGCCACAGATAAAAAACCAAGATACAAAGAGTGGCAATTATGTATACCAAAAGAAAACATATTCCCTACATAAATATAGGAATCTTGTGAAACCGTTCAAGATAGTAGTTCAAGATAGTATGTTTCGGTGGCTCGAGAAAAAAAAATTACTTATATGTAAAGGCTCAAAAAATAGACAAATCGAAAAGTTTATCAGCAAAATGGAACAAGGTGACCAAAAGCCATCACAGCAGAGGAAGATGAAGGAATTAGCATGATAAGATACCGAACGATATATTAAGAGTGTTATGGCAGAAATTGCTACGACCATCGGTGCGTGTGGTACTGGCAGTCACAGAAAATAGGGACCTGGATAAATTGGCATCGGTCGCGGACGAGGTCAATGAGAAAACCAAGACCAATATGATCTCTTCAGTGGCTCAGCAACCATCGACCATCACATCCAACGGATTAATTATACGTCCGAAAATATACCTTTTATTAAGTTACCCCATCAGTAGACTCAGATCATAGTGAATGTGAATTTAAAAACATGCAAGGATGGCTTAAAAAGGTAGGTCGAAACAGGATTAGCATTGAGTTTACGTCAGCTACGGCTGCCAATGATTTTCTAGATTGTTCGTTATTACCTCAACATAAGTACATTGCAAGTATACCCACTTACAACATTACCCGTATGGGACTAGTTCGAGATATTCCAGTGGAATGGTCGATGGATGAATTAGTAGAAACATTGAGTCTTCCTGGTGGCTGTGGGTACATTTTAAAAGCCCGTAGATAAAATTGAAACAGTATTGTTGATGGTAAGGCGAATTGGATTCCGACACAAAGTGTTATTCTGACCTTTAATGGAAAATTTCTTCCAAATCGAGTTTATTCCTTTCACACATCAAATCACAATTGAAACATATAGGCTTCCTACGAATAACCTACGATGCAGTGCCACAATTGCATTACGATAAACGAAGAATATCTTGCGAACCGGAAATTAATTCATTTATATTCAAAAAAGATTTTCTGTTATCAGACTAATCAAAGTGTGCCAAACTCGCGCCAAAGTACACGGGACCTTATACAAATAATTGACAAAAAATCACCGGTAATTTTTTTTTAAAAGATCCTAATTCTAAAAGAATCCCAACAGCACAAAAAAAAATACGAAACCAATTTAATCATATTAAGAAAAATGAGGTTCGAATATATAATATAATTCTAACAATCAAGCTCTAAGAAGAAAATTTATTTTGATATACCCACATTCTATATAAAAAAATATATAAAATGAAAATGCAAGGGAAAATTTGGTAATTAACAATCCAACAACAGATATAATCAGGAATATCTACCCACGGAATATTATAATATCGCAACGGGAACAGGAGTGGAAACTCAATATTCACACTTTCGTCTGTGGTAGTAAAAGAAGCCCACTTAACCGAGATGGGGAGTCCCCATCTCAAGACGATGTACTCCAATTTAAAATAGAACAAGAGGAAATATTTTTTGGAGGAAGCCGCGGGTAACTAGGAGCAGTGCAACCTTAGATTATAAACTTGTGCATCATTTATAGTGGTGATTTTTACAGGTAAAAAACTCCATTCCCGGGAGAGGAGTGTGACGTAGCACATCACGCCACCTCGAGCCAGCCGCCGCCGCCGAGTAGCGAAGGGGCATGTTGCCGCCCGCGGGACGCCTGCGCGCCTCGAATCTCACCCCGCAACAACCCTTTAAAAGACCGTGCACTCCATTGCGAGGGTGCAGAGAGCCTGGACGTTTCACATCTGACAATATAATGCTGCCTAACTATGTAAGAGCACCAATAACTCAAAATCGATGTTTCTTCCCTGGCTGTAATGAGGCCAATCGGCTCATGGTCCCATCAGCACTGCGGGTAAGTCTATTTTGTGACTACAATTATTATGTACCTCCGAATTATAGAATCTGTTATTATCATTTGAGAAGTAACTCTGGGGATTCACTTTTAGAATCGCTAGATGATCCTATAAAAACATTTAATGCAGAACAAATTGAAGAGTTTACTTCCTTACTAAAGGAGAATATGCTAAAGCATTTAGATTTTGATAATATTCACAGTATGCCTGATCATATTGTTAATTATTATTTGGGGTTTACAACGGAACAATATCAACAAATTCTGTATGAATTTCCGAGACTGTCAAATAAGCATCGAGGTGCTTTTGCACTTGCTGCATACGCATATCTGCATTATTGCAAGTGCCAAGAAGCACTCTAGAGCGCTACATGAACATGGCTCGTGAAATATTACATCAGGACTTGGTTCCAAGATATCTGGGTATAAATCATATATCCAGGGCAGAAATACGACAAAGAAATCTAATTATTCCAAATGGACTATATGGGGGAGAAGAGAGGAGGCCCATCATTATTGCTGACGGTACATACATGTATATTGAAAAAAGTTCAAATTATTTATACCAAAAAAAAAAACATACTGCACAAGTACCGGAATTTAGTTAAGCCTTTTCTACTTGTGTGTAGTGATGGTTACATCATAGATGTTCTTGGCCCTTATCCTTCTACCACCTCAGATGCAGATATTATAAATAAAGAATTTCGTAATGAATCCAGTCCATTTAGACAGTATTTCCAAGCTGGAGATGTGTTTATATTGGATAGAGGCTTTAGGGACTCATTGCCACTTTTAGAACGTTGTGGTTATCGCGTTCATGTACCTTTATCCCCGGAAGATGGTGAATCACAATTAACAACAACGGATGACAATAGATCCAGAGCCGTAACAATGTGTCGTTGGGTAGTAGAGGTAGTAAATGGCATTTTTAAAACTGCGTTTAAAATATTTCGTCAAAACTATTTTAATAGGACCTCTACACTCCTGATGATAGATTTTGCTGTGGCTGCTGCTCTTATTAATAAGTTTCATATTAAAATAAGGGAAAGGGATGATGCTACTCAAATTCTTGAGAGTAAATCTCTACATGGAAACACCAAATGATCTGTCTGACTATGTCAGGGAATGCAATTTAAATAGAGTAAGGGCAGACTTCCTTAACATAAATGTAAATTCTGAAAGTGTTAGGGAATTTCCAATCCTAGCTTATAGTGATTTAATATTAATTGCTTGCGGAACATACCAATTAAAACAAGCACGCTCTTATATTATAAATGAGCATATTAGATACAACGGTTGTTACCGGATTAAGGTGTGCAATGACCACAGGAGCAGTGTTATGGAAGCAGCAAGCTTTGGTTCTAACTGCTCTTTGCTTAGGGCGAGGATTGCAAGCCATCAGTCGCAAAATATACTTTGTATACATTTTAATTAGTGGCAATGATTCTGGTCACAGAGCAATTAAAAAGTATTGTTGCAACTGTATTGTCGGACGTAGAATGGTAGGAGGCTGTGCCCATATTATGACAGTAATATGGTATTTGGGTTGGGAATAATATTTCTCCGCCTGCTCAATTTTTAGACAATATATTAATTGTATATGATACCTAAGAAGAATTAAAACATGAAATATACTAATTAAATAAAAATACTGTTTTTTATTGCATATATGACAAAACCTTTGTAATAAATTGTTTTGTATTCGAATAAAATAGTTGTAAAAATCTGTATTTGTGAATAATAAAAATGATTTTATCTTAAAAACTCGAACTTTTTTTAAACCAACTCCTGATCCAATTAATTAATAAGATACATATTATCATTTCCATATAGTTATAAATGTGTACACTCGGGGCCGAAGTGGCTATGGCCCGCGGGTATCCCTCTTTGGTTAAGTAACGGTAGCTAACGGGTTTTTACAACTATAGTCAGACCCATAAAATTTGGACAATTCTTAGTAAAAAACCAAATTAATAACATATGCAAGGATGGCATAAAAAAGGTAGGTCGAAACAGGATTAGCATTGAATTTACGTCAGCTACGGCTGCCAATGATTTTCTAGATTGTTTCATTAGTACCTCAACATAAGTACATTGCAAGTATACCCACTTACAACATTACCCGTATGGGACTAGTTCGAGATATTCCAGTGGAATGGTCAATGGATGAATTAGTAGAATCATTGAGTGTTCCTGATGGCTGTGGGTACATTTTAAAAGCCCGTAGATTAAACAGAAAAAGTATTGTTGATGGTAAAGCGAATTTGATTCCGACACAAAGTGTTGTTATGACCTTTAATGGACAATTTCTTCCAAATCGAGTTTATTCCTTTCACACATCGCTTCCCATTGAAACATATAGGCTTCCTACGAATAACCTACGATGCAGTGCCACAATTGCTGCAGGTTTGGTCATATAAAGACTCAATGCCGTGCTTTCGAGCCTCGTTGCTATTGCTGCTCACAACCCCATACGGGTGATGGTTGTAATATTACAGAGGATTTGTCTACGTGTTTATATTGTTCTGGTAAACATTTTCTATGTCTAAGCATTGAAAGAATTTAATATGCGATACGGATGTCCGGCAACAGTACTATCCTATAACGGAACACAATTTACCAGTAAATTGTTCCAAACAGAATTACAAAAATACGGCATACATACGATATACACACATTCTATATACATAAAAATATATAAAAAGAAAATGCAAGGGAAAATTTGGTCATTAACAATCCAACATGACAACAGATATAATCAGGAATATCCACCGACGGGATATTATAATATCGCAACATTCGCAACGGGAACAGGAATGGAAACTAAATATTCACCCTTCCGTCTGCGGTAGTAAAAGACGCCCACTTAACCGAGATGGGGAGTCCCCATCTCAAACGATGTACTCCAAATAAAAATAGAAGAGGAAATATTTTTTTGGAGGAAGCCGCGAAAGGTAACCTTACCAAAGAAAAAAGAAAAGGAAAGGAAATAAGAGCCTAAATGGCCATAATAGGGGTATAGTGAGATAGCCAAAATCTAAAAAAGGCATATAATAGAAGGGTAAATAGGAACAGTGCAACCTTATAAACTTGTGCATCATTTATAGAGATGATTTTTACAGATAAAAATCTCCATTCCCGGAAGAGGAGTGTGACGTAGCACATCACGCCACCTTGAGCCAACCGCCGCCGCCGCGGAGCGAAGGGGCATGTTGCCGCCCGCGGGACGCCTGCGCACCGCGCACCCCGAACCTCACCCCGCAACGATCCTTTAAAAGACCGAGCACTCGATTGCGACAGCGCCGGTAGGCAGGCAGCCGCGGCGGCGTGAACAAAACCTGACGTGACATGGTTCAAGTCAGGCAACCCACATTGGCGCTGTACCAATTTTAAACCCAACGCGTGTCGTTACACGCGGCGAACAAAAAACCACCTCCAGGGAACCATAAAGTTTCGGGAAGGACTCCCCACCGCCCGCAAGGGGGGTGTGCGACGACTACACTTGGGCGAGAGCGCAGTCGGCCTGGCGCTACCGTAGAATCAACACATGTCGGTTCGGTCTTTCTCAAACAGACAGAGTGCTCTGATCATTGCGGTGAGATTGGTCCGTCTGTACCAAGATCTTGGTGCATTTACCCGAGGGTACCGTCTGTGTGCCAAATACCGTATTTCCCGATAATAAGTATGCTCGTCGCCTCCTCGAACGTCGCCCTTGATCACTGGATTGGGGTCCTGTCGGTCCGGTGCTTCCCAAACAGACAGGCATCACCTACCAGGAAGGTACGTTCAAGGAGCGATTCCCTGTACCGTTTAACAGAGATCACGCCGCGCCCTCTATCTTGTGTTAGACTTAAGTACTAGCTACAGAGTCTCAGATATATGTAACAATAAATAGATTGGCGGCAACTTTATAACCTTTGATTGTTGTTTTCGTTATAGCTCTTCTTTTCATCTAATTTCTGTTACAATTTTACATTAGGATTGAATTACAAAAATTTTGTTAAAAAAAAATATAAAAAGTTTTTTTTTATTTCAAATAATCTATTTATATTTTAGAATAGATTGACGTTAACATTCACTTGATAAAATAAAATTTTGAAAATATATCAGCTTTTGCTAGTAATCACAAACTTTTTTTGTGTATGTAAATATCAAAGAATCAAGAATCTTAACATGGCAAAAATTTGGTCTATGATTCATTGATAAATACAAATGTTATTTAATTGTATTCTGCGAGAATGTGACTATTCTACGATACCGAAGTTAACGGAGACTTCTCAATAAGGTTTAGCTGTAAGAACAACAATCGGATTCAAGATTTAATGGTTATGAGAAATATAACTTTGATGACTATCAATACAAACACAAACATACGTGATTTGGGAAACGAAATAAGCTGTGCTGCGTCTTAATAAAAAAAAGTATCACATAGCAATGATTTTTCATTTGTTTAGAATGAAATCGAAAACGCAAGCATGTTCCCGAGACAGAGATCGATGACGACATGTCAGTACGACGCTGACGACGAGAGAGATCATTAGTGAATCATTTAATTCAATGGTAAAAATATCGATTTAAATGATACGCTCAAGGTTAGACATTTAATTGGGAAATTGAAGGGCAAAGCTGAAAACATTTGGTTTGGCATCAACTTCACAGCTGAAAACTACTCATTGATTTATAATGCACATCTTCGAAGAGAGGAAACAGGGTTAGCCAAGACGCATTACGAATGGAAACTTATCTCTCACGATTATTGACAGAAATCCAATACTAAGGCCAAGGAATTGCCTGGTCTGCTCTTATTCCAGCCATGGAGGATCATCATTTTGTCACGGGACTTCATCCCCGAAGTTCAAACATTGTGAAGTGAAACCTCATTCTCTGTCATAGTTGCAATACTTGCAATGTTGCTGAAGATTTAGTCTCTTATTTGTTCTGCTTCGGTAAATATTTTACTGTAAATAAATGAGTATGTCGAATGACAAACAATCGTGCCTTCAGGAATTTCCCTGCTTTCGACGCCGGGGATAAAAATTAATCGCATAAAAACAATGACAGATTTGTTTCACAGGGCTTTGGAATCTATTTATATTTACACGAAAGACAAATATTAAAAGAAAATTTAAAATCTCATCGACAGCGGTTACGCAGCAGATGGGCAATCAGTCAGTCAAGTTACATTTGGTGGATCTTTATCCTTTACCTAAAGGGACCAAACGGAGTCAACACAGCACTAGATGATCATATCAAAATAAACAAAAAATCACCTCAATCCCATCTGGAATATGCGATAATTGTTTTAGTAAAAATAAAAACAGATATTTGTTTACATGTTTTTTTTACTAATTGTGAGCCAAAGATACATTTGAAAATGCGACCAGAGATTCGAGAAAGCGAATAAAAAGTGTCAAAGTTTATACACCTGACTATTATATTATATTCATCTCAAACTGAATAGCAAGGACACAAGAAAAATTGAGATTGCGTGTGCTTGCAAAATAATATAGCATATGAAAATGATGCTTTGGGGAGAGTCGGATGACTCGGGGTGGCAAAAGAGGAGGAAATGAAGTAGCCACTATTGTGGACAAATATATTTCTACCGTCGATTCGCGTGGAACTGTCAAGCATTTGATCCTTTACTCGGATTCGTGTCCGGGTCAAAATAAAAACAAGATTGTGATGGCTGCGGGCAGTGCATATCAAAGGCAAAAAACTTTTGAGACTATCCAATTAAACTACTTGCTTTCAGATCACACTGAAATGAGTATGTAACTTGAAAATGTTTTAATGCAAATAAATAAATAAATATTAAAATAAATATTATTAGTGTCGACAGCATGCACTCAGTTATTATTATATATATTGAGAACTACCGTGTAGGCTCCTTCCCAATGGTTGACTGTTTGCCAGGTTGCCAGAAAAGAGGTTCCACCCTAACGCGTACAATGGATGGATCATTCAGTATTTAAAAACTTCTCTGACAAATATTTTAAGGGAAACCTTTTGGGGAAAATCAGCAAAATAAGAATTGCGACTTTCAAAAAATCTGCATTGCAGTCGGGGATATACAAATATTACAAAAAAAAATACATACTTAGGTTATTGATTTGGCCCCGACTGCAAATATCTAGGTACCTTATAAAATTCAAGTTATATTCAAAATTCTATAGATTAATGAGCTTGTTTTTCTCTTTTCAGTTAATTTTTGTTTTACGCAGTCAGGTTTTTGTTTTTTTTTATCATTTCTTTTCCAATATTTTCTTCTTAAAATCGCTGTCCTTAAAGTAGCCAAAATGGCGCTTGAGTCAAATAGCCTTTTAACCATCGATACTAATCTCATACTGAATAGCAAGGCTACAAAAAAATTGCGATTGCATGCAATATATATAGCATATGAAAATGATTTTACGATGGTCGGATAAAGGCCACATTACGACGAAAAAATGGTAAGTAGAGATTATAATAAATTATCTTTTCCGAACTGGAGTAGCGACATTACAAAGAGGACTGCTCGTTGATTGTTATTCGGGCCAAATTATGTTAAAAAGGCAAAGGTCAAACACAAAAAACCTCTTAAAATATGTGCCAATTCATTAAGGGATTGAAGAGCACCACGCTTCGATAAAAAATATTTTGCTGAATTAAAAACAGTGTCAGATTAGAGTTATTTCAGTAATTTTAGATTTTATTTTTCAATTTTGTCAATATGCGTTTTTAATACCTGTCACTAACCGAGAATATGTATATCATTGATAAATTGTCGAAAATTTTGAACATAAAATGCTTGATGAATGAATTAATGAATTCCATCCTATCTATGGCCATGGTCAGATCATGATCAAATTTAAATGAGACCACCTCGGGATCTATCGTAATATAATACAGTTTAAACCATCCAAATGACATAAACCATTTCCGAGTAATCGGTGAACATACATAAAAAAAACATGAAGAAAAAATAAAGGCGCCGACCATAGAACCCACTTTTTAAGTCGGTTAAAAAGAAGCCTTCGTCGCAAGAAAAGCTGTACAGTGTACAGGAAATTATGGAATTAATCGTATCTTGGAACAGGCGGTGTTTTTTTTTACAGTTCACTTGATTAGTGGAGAGACTGACCGAGTTAAAAACATGGTGGGTTTTAACATTTCAAAAAGACTGCATTATCCCTTAAGTCAAAAGATCGGCGTATTCCGAGAACGGAGAAGGTAAGCTTCTGTATCACAAAGTTCCATCACCTCACATTCAAAATTGGTGATGTGCCGTTAGAAACGCAGGACTTTATTGATGTTATGGTAAAGCACACATTTTTGTTGGGTTAGGTGGGTTTTTACAATCATGCATTCATTTACTTTTAGATTAACGCTTCGACTGTGCGCTAGCTTAAATTCACCCTTAAAAGACAGGTTGATCAGAGACAAATTGTTGCAGGAATAAAATACAACAGACTCCGAGACAGGTTACTCACTGAAGGTAACTGTTTACGCCATTTAGTACAATCGACTAATATATTACTTTATAAACATTACTCACATCACTCACGGCAACACATCCTTAACCCCTATCCTTCCGCTTCCGTACCCCGCACTCCTCACCCCCCTTGCTCTAAGTACAATGAAGACGGACGGTCGCATTTCACGAGTGCTAATCAAAAAAATATATAAAACCGACGCTTGCGCACCCCGTTTGATCCCAGTTTCGCATATTTGGGATCTCGCAACAAAAAAAAAACATTAAACCGCGTTCGAGAGTGCAAATGAACCCAAAAACTCTTCACTTGGATGTGCAGTGGAACCGGCGCCCGGTGAATCGGCAGGATTGCAACATTATCGAAGGAAACACGCATTTCTCAAGGCTGTGCTGCAGGTATCCTATATTTCCAAGTCCAGTAACATAACTTTAGAAAAGTGCATTTAAAACATTACACGCACCGAGAGAACAACATCTGGCCCCGCCAGGTCTGAGCGAAATATACAATACGTTACAGTAGTTACGAAGCGCTCGTGGGCTAGCATGATTAGACGTTCTTAATCGATCGGCCCACCGTCATGGTCGGTACCTGGATGGGTGACCGCCTAGTGGTATTTCAAATCGAGCGTTTCCGTGCTTCGGAAGGCACTTAAAACCGTTGGTCTTGGTTATCACTTAATTGTGATAGTCGTTAAGCTAGTTGGAGGCGGGTGGGTTGACAACTCCACCGATCCGCAGTGGGCACGCGTGGTGGAGTATCTGTCCATTCCTTTTCACCCTCATATGTGAAAGGAGATCTGTGCTCAGCAGTAGGACATTATAGGCCGATGATCATGAGGTAACACAACGCAGTCATGTCAGTATTATGTCCACATAGAGTGTAACATTCCACCAAACATTATCTGCTGTCAGGTAAAATGAAGTCACCACTGCAGTCATAATACTATTACATAAAGAAGGGACCCCCGCATTTTCGTTGCTCGTAATAAATCATTAATTCGTTCATTTTTTTTTTTTAGTGTTCTATCTGTCTGTCAGTGGGCTGTATCTCATGAACCATCATAGATAGTTGAAATTTTCACAGAATGTGTATTTCTATTGCCGCTATAACAACAAATACAAAATAAATAGGGTCGGCAACGCGCGAGTGATACCTCTACTCTGGTGTTGCAATTGTCCATGGGCTACGGTCACCGCTTACCATCAGGCGGGTTGCTTGTTTGCCACACTTAGTGGTATAAAAAAAAATTAACAATTTAGGGGCCCACATATGAAACGTTTTACGGAACCTTCATGTGCGACTCGCACTTGGCCGTTTTTTTTTTCTTAAACCCAGACTCAGAACAACCAACACATGTCAAGATATAAACAATGTTTGTCCTAAGTGGGGAATCGAACCTACGACCTTTCCACGAATCATCAACCACACCTTTTTCAAAAATATAGCTTTACTTTTTTTTGCTAAGTGGGAAGATGTTGAAATAAAGGTCAAAATCATTGAAATGGATTGACCTTCATTTCAACATTCTTCATTCATTTCTAGTCAGACCATACGAAGAAAAGTGGCACAAGATTTTAACGGTATCCTCAAGACAAGACAAAAAGAAAGAGGTAGACCAGTCATGAGACGGTCTGATGACCTGAAGAATGTTACTGCCCCGCTGTGGCAAAGGCTGGCAAGAGACGGGATGACGAGGAAGGCTATGGAGGCCTTTCTGTCAAAGGGAGACGCTGATCAAGGGACTGATATTAATTGGTTGTATTTGAAATAATTTGTATTCTATTTGTTGAACAAAGGCTTGAAAGCATACAAGCTATGAAAAATGAGTTCCAAAGACGTTTCAAAACCAGGATAATTTCCTACGAAACAAACAAACCAAGGCTTCCCAATAGAAGGTAGCTCAACTCTCCACACAATGATAACACGTCAATTTTATGAGGGTACTGTGTAGTACCCATCTGGCTGGCTACTACACTCAACTGTATTTCCGTTGTACTTGTTGCCAGTTCCCTTAGGCTTTGTGTCCACCAACGCAATATCATCACTGACCATTGATAAATGGTATACAACCACCAATGAAGGACAAATAGAGGACTTCGAGTCAGCATCCATAACGATCAAATTTTATAACGGAGTATCACTTGCTCGTTGCCAATGACACAATCTTCACTCCATGAAGAACCCCATGGGCCAGAACCAGCTGCGTGTCCACAGTTTATATGCAGCCATCTTCATATATTCGGATATTATCCATCGGAATATTCTCTTCATTTATTTAGAGCATCTTTTGGATTACAATCTACACATTAAACGGGCGGAGCTACCGCCGGGGGCCCACTGTAGCCCGTGGGAGCCAAACATGTGTTTTTTTTACCCTCCATTTGATATCACTGCAGTCAAATATAAGGCCCCCTGAACAATTTTTGATACAGAGCTCGTCTCAGGCTACGCCACTGACATTCCATTGTAAACGATGTGCAAAGACCTCTAATAGATACCAGTTTACTATATAGATAGTGAAGCACTCGTGGTGTAGCATGATTAGCCGTTCTTAATCGATTGGCAAAGTTAAGCTACCACCGTCATGGTCGGTACCTGGATGGGTGACCGCCTAGTGGTATTTCAAATCGAGCGTTTCCGTGCTTCGGAAGGCACGTAAAGCCGTTGGTCCCGGTTATCACTTAATTGTGGTAGTCATTAAGCTAGTTGGAGGCCTTCTAGGTGGCTTGAAAAATTCCAACAGTAGGTTGACCACTAGCCTACCTCCACCGATCCGCAGTGGGCACGCGTGGTGGTATTGCCCATTTCTTTTCACCCTCATTTGTGTGCAGGAGGCCTGTGCTCAGCAGTGGGACATTATAGGCTGATGATGATGAATATATAGATAAACATCAGATACACAAAGATTGTTCACCGCAGATAGATGGCGCATCAATATACTAGCGTTGAAGAAAGTCCATATTCTGCATGTACAGTTGGACCGCAGTCCCCAGTCTGCGGAAGATCTTCCCTTTTAAATGAAGGAGTCGTTCAAACTTGCTCATCGTTACAACTTCTGGCTGCTATTGCAGCAATTTTTTTATCCCATGTTTTAAGCTGTTGTACTCTGCCTATGTTTTTGTTCACTGTAGTACCATGTGCTTTCAGATTTGATCCATTAGTCTGAGGAGTGCGACCAGCCCATCGGCATTTCAGAAGCTTTGTGTTAAAATATATTTGTTTTTGTTGCTTTTGTTGTCTTGTTTTTTAAATTTTTCCTCTTTCCATACTGTTGGTATGTGTGCAGTTTGTCTTCACGACCTGAAAATGCATAAAAACTACATTATACATGTGATAGTTTTAGAGAGGTAATGGTGCATAAAGACTGGTGAAACGTAACAAGAAATGAATCATGCAATGAAAGAATTTGCCGTACACATTGCTGCAATGTATCATGAAAGTTAACACACTCTGCAACAATTTCACATAGTTTGGACGTTTTGTGCGCGCGAAATGTGCATTTCACGCACATGCTACGAGCATTGCTACATATATTTCTGCATAGCTTAAAATAGTCCGTGGTGGAAGAGGCTGGTTATCCTTAACACAGGCTCCGGCTTAGCTTGGTTACCAGTATCTCCTACAAACTTTAAAATGTCATGTTTATTGTATAAATTGTTATTCTAGTTTGTAAGGAGAAAGAAAATTCATTTATTATTATTATTATTACAAGCCGCGCGCGGAGCAACCCATGTTTTTCGAACGAACACAAAGGGGCACCAGACGTACGGGGGGAGGTTCGTAGTGAATCGTTCGTAAGAGCGCGCTATGCGTCCACGCTTGCACCGAACATGCAATGAAAGGTACACTGATACATTTCATGTTACGTTTCACGTCTGTACGCATCGGTGAAGCAATGTTTGCTCAAAGAGCAGCTAGACTGCAGAAGTACCTAACAGAATAGGGTCAATATGCCAGTTTATAACCACTTAGTGGACTTATCTTTATAGTAACATACACAGAACTTATGTAGTTTTAGTTCAAATAATACTTGTAACATTTTTTTAATAAAATTCACTAAATTTTTAGTTCAAGTAATACTCTAGAGAGAAGTACATGTATTTTTTGACATCCTAAACCCAATTTTTATGCGCAAATTTGATTAAAAACCTTTTATATTTACACTTTAAAAAGTGCTTGCTCGCAATTTTTTATTAACTTTCTGGAAACAGCATTGACAATGTGTTACAGCTGTCGTTCCAAGGCTCACCTGAGGGACATTTCAAATCATGGGTCAATAATAATGGTGTTGCAAGTGTCTATAGGCTGCGGTAACCGCTTACCATCAGGTGGGTCGTATGCTAGTTTGCTACCTAAGTAGTATATAAAAAAATATATATAACGAGGAGAAGGGCGAAGAATGATGATGAATTCAGAAATAAAATGTAACTTTAACGCTCTTCAGTTTGACTATTTATAATAGTTATTGTTGAAGTGGTTGTACCGAAGGTGGTCGGCAAACTGGCATATTCACCCTACCACAGCCAAGTAACTGTGTGTGAGTTAGGTTGCCAGAGCTCATTGGAGAAGGGTTGGTAACATGTGAACGATGCCCCATGTGTTGCTAGCACCCATGAGGCCATGGAATCCACATTACACCACACACTGTTTTTTTAAAATGTTAACTGCCTGTGTTAAGCTAAAACAAAGCACTGTGGAAACATAACAGTAACATAGTCAATAACTTATAAGCACATAGTAACTAGTGGAATGAGCTCCCCGCCATGGTTTACCCAAGGGAGTACAGCATGGGTTTCAACAAGAAGGGTGTGAAGCTAAGATATTATAATAGAGATAAGCTACCCTAATACTAAACGGCGTTCAGTTATTGTTGAATTAGGTGAATGCGAATATGTAGCTGCTAAGCAAAATTACGACAATTGTCTGAATTTGTCTGCAAAAATTAGCGTGCACTAATGCAATATCTACTTCTTTTTATTATAATATCATTGGTGCGAAGAGATTTTTAGAATAAATAATAGCGAGATGAAATGTAACTGACCTTATTCAACAATTCCCAATAAACATGGGGTGCATATTGAAAAGATTATTCTTTTTTTGGTTATCTACAACCTTTTTTGTGATAACATTTTTTTTTTATACCACTAAGGTGGCTAACAAGCATAGCCGCCTGATGGCTAGCAGTTACCGTAGCCTATGGACGCTTGCAACACCAGGGGTATCACTCGCACGTTGCCGACCCTGAAGAAACCTCTTCACACCCTTTTTGAGGAACCCCAATTGCAATTTGTGCAACTCGAGCAACAAATCTTATAGTTCAACATAATACCTACTTATAAAAAAAAACACGCATAAAACGAAACCAAGTAAAAACTAATCAAGTTTAAAATTATCGCTGGCCGTACAATGCGTCAGGGGACCGCATGTGGTAGTTTTATGCTTGGTCATTAAGTTTGGATGAATGGATGTTGCTTTACATAGGTGGTACCTGAATTGCATATTTTCCAAATGTAGCACGAACATTTTAGGACTGATCAAGGAGTTGAGGAGTATACACAACATAGGTCAGTAATTAAATCGAAGAACATAAATGCCACTTACCATTTGAAATGTACTAAGAGAAACAATAAATATTACAATCAAAGAAAGACACGTCTCCATGAAAACTCCATTCCACGAAAAAACAAGCCAAGCAGTGTTGCCAACTGCTAGCTTTAGCCAGTAGCTCAGCGTTGCCAGAGTGACTTCACGATAGAATACGCACAGCACCTAAAAATAGTACGAAACTTAACTTTTGAGTACGCAGTGAATAAAAAATTATTTAAGTAATTTCTCAGATAAAGTAAGTTTATTAATTGCATTTTGTAAGTGCTGTTTGCACACCGAAACCGAAGAAACCACGAAATAACAAAAACAAACCAGCGAAACCACAAATGGTAACACAGAATGATGAATCATAGGACGAAACATGGAATACAAAAGAAACAAACTGGGGCGCTAGTGCTCATTTTGTGCTGAAACTTGCTTTACAGAAAATAAAATTATTAAACTTTTTTATTTTGATTTTGAAAATTAGTATTTTTTGGCTTAAAAATGAGGAGTTTTCTTAAGATACCTCTATGGTCAAAATACCTGTCAAATTGTGTTACTTAAGGTTCAAATTGGTTCGAATTATCAACAGTTCGACAGGTATTTTGTTCATAGAGGTATCATAAGAAAACTCGTCATAAAATAGTACGCAAATTGGCGGAGAGTACCTGAGAACGCTAACTAATGAAATAGTACGCAATGCGTACTAATGCGTACCCTAATGGCAACGCTGCAGTAGCTAGACATCTTGCAAAAAGTAGCTAGATTGCCAGATTTTCTTACCCAAAAAAGGTGCTAGAAGTAGCTCAATGGTACTTAGTAGGTAGATAACAATAAAAAACATGTTTTATTCAATCAAACACGAGATTATTAAAAATCAGTAAATTATATACCTGTTTTTTTACGGGTTTAGTCCCATTTTCACAATAATATGTATTAAAATAGCGAGCATTCGTTTTAAATTGATAAAACAACATAAGGCAGAAGTTGCAGCACACAGGTAGGGTAGCAAAGAGTAGTCTATAGGGTAAATATACGGTTTGAATGAAGAAATGAAACTGGGTGTTCTCGGCCATTGACCTATACCCACACCCAGACTTATAGCGTCGCGTTTAGTTATTTTCTTTCGAGACCTAGTGCTATTACGAACTTTCGAAAGTAATGAAAAGTGGCTAGAAAAAGTAGCTAAATTTTAGCTACAAATTTCAGAAAATTATAGCTGCCTAACACCAAAAAATAGCTAGATCTAGCTATAAAGTAGCTAAGTTGGCAACACTGAAGCCAAGCAAGCAATCAGTGTTGCGAGATCAAATTTTTAAAAATCCGTAGATCGAAGCTCAAAAATCTGCAGAAATCCGTAGATTGTCTCTACAAAAATCCGTAGATCTACAGACAGCTGTAATTGAAATCAGCTGGAATATCTACAAAACACAGGAAAAAGCAATAAAAGTTATAAGATGAAACTTTTATTTTTAATCGAAAAAAGGAAGGATATTATCAATTCGATACGTATGTATGTATGTAATACTAGCTGTCCCCCGCGGTTTCACCCGCGTTCCCGGGATAATAAGTCCTTCTCTATACCATAGGCTATCTGCATGCCAAATTTTATGATGATCCGTTGAGTAGTTGAGGCGTGAAGGCGTAACAAATAAACAAACAAACAAACTTATTAGTTAGGATTAGGATTATTGGAACTGCAATATATTCACATTAATTTATGATAATAACCTATTAGGGCTTCCAAACAAATATACAAAATTTATTTTTATTTATTTATTTATTTACCAAGACATAATTACAGTGTTAACAAAAATTAATATTCTGTCAAATCGCAGAACGATTTGTCGACAGAACAGCCCTCGTTCTTGTAGGCTATAAAATAACATAACATTGGTGCCTACCTACATTTATATAATTCCGCTAATCTTGTTGCAACAAAAACATTTTTATTCTACATTTAAATTGAACCCTAGATTTAACACCATCAAACAAATCATGTGGCAATTAATTAAACATTGTTGGAGTTATCCAACGCGTCGTTCGTTTACCGTAATAATTGCATACCCTGGGTATTGCATACCTTGGTCTATTTGACCCACGGGCTAGAAAGCTATATTCCTTTTCCTTCTTGTTATCCTGTATGTTATATTGTTCTAATAATATTAAAGATTATAGGTGTATGTTTGTTTGTAATGTTTGTCCACACAAACCTAAGTAAGAACCTAACTAAAGTAAACCAACGCAATAGTTGTTTTTGTTTTACGCTAATCGTAATCAGGTACTCTCTACAGACAAAATATCAAAACGATTTGAGAACGAAACGCTGACTATATTTTTTATGGAGTTATGTTTCGTTATACGCAAAAATATTTTTTTTTTCGATTACACTATTGTTTGGGGATGGAACAAAAATACGTAGATTAACCACTAAAATCCGTATTTCCATAGATAAGATCTAAAATCCGTAGATCTACGGACAAATCCGTAGGTCTGGCAACGCTGCAAGTAATGCGCTAGTAGGGGACTTTTTGGCGGGAACTTGCAGAGTGTCGTTGTGTTTTTATTTTCATAAATTCGTGTATTTTGAGTTTTATTGCATATAATCGGTGGTGTTTTATCCAATAAAGATCAATTCATGTGCACCAGTGAAGTGAAATGAAATGAATATGTGTATCGTGACTTTACAAGTTGTCTCAAAAAGTCCGTGATAAGTTTTAGTACAATGACCACCATTTTACTAAAACATGGCTTTGAGTATACATAACTGGACGGTTACTGATCATGCGGACTATGTGAAAGTGAATGTGCGGACTATATTAAAGTGATATTATAAATAAAATGTATGCGACCGAAGGACTTTGTATCCATGGTCATGAACAAATTCACCAAAAAAAATGCGTTAGTAGGGATGTCGATTTGAGATCGATTAATCGAAGAATCGATATGTGCTATATATCGATTTTTTACCGATATATAGCACTGAAACGATACAGTGAATCAATATTTCACCCTAGAAAATAGACATCAGTTTTTTTTTGTTTTGATGAAAGTTAATTAAAGTTGAATGTACTCATCGTGGAGAATAGATTAGAGGACCCTGAACCCAAATAAGAGCTAGCCTTAGATACATGCCCCTTGTTCATTACATGTATTTAACGACGAGTTAATACTAAGTGCCCCATTGGTGTCGCTTATGCAGTTCGTCTATTCTATTCTCAATTATAGTGTTGCTTAAACATCGGTAGTCAATTAATTAATCGATAGTATTTGAATTATACGACTTTAGATTTTTGACGGGCCGGTTGCATGTCCTGTGTGGGTTCGATTCCCACACAGGACATGCATTTGTGTGCATGAACATGTCTGCATGTCCTGAGTCTATGTGCAATTATGTATATTAAGTATGTAATTACGAACAAAATGTAGTATATGTAGTATATTAGTTATCTGGTTTCCATAGTACAAGCTTTGCTTAGTTTCATCAGATGACCGTGGGTGAGGAAATTCCCAGGATATTTATTATTATTTACTATCGAAACTATCGATTGTCTAAGAAAAGTAAAGATAGGTATATCGTTTTGTGAAAGGCACTTGAAATGTACGAAACTTATATTATAGTCGGCAGCTAAAAATACTAGATAAGAAACAGCGGATAACAAAGACACCTATATAATCGTTCAAATAATCACGACGTCAACGGGTCCAACATTATTTTACGGATACATGTACGATAGCAATCGACAAAAAAATATCAAGTAACGCAGTCATCTTGTGACAAAAATCATCATAAAATAAGGTGAATTTGAATTAGTTTTTTTTTTTGTTTTTATAGAACGTTTCGTAGAACAATATGGCTAAATATTTCAGTGACTAGCGACCGTAGTAGTTCATTTGGGATATTGTGGATTTGATACTTTTTATTTAATATGAACTATCATTCAGTAAAATAGGTTTACGGTTTTTAGAGGAACGTTCAAATATGGCTCATATTATAAAAAAAACATTCATAACACAATGTACCAAATGAACTACTACTGTGTAATAATTCAATGACTTCTACAGTCGCACTAAAGGGCCGTTCATAAAAACGTTCGCATACAAAGGGGGGTGGGGGGAGGGTGTCGCTTAGCGTGACAAAATGTGACAAGAGGGACGGGAGGGTATAAGGAAACGTGACGTTCATAATTCATCAAAGTCATTTAGCCATATTGTTCTACGAAGTACTTTTTGTAAATACATGGCTTCATGCGCACTTATACGCCATAGGAAACCGATCAGTTGTCATTCAGCATTGAGACGTTGACACAGACAATAAGGCTCAATATCACTTGTGCCTGCTTGGGCCAGTTCTGATTTTACTCACACATACGTAAGAAAACGTCTAAAAATGTGCTAAAAATATTCATAGGATTTTGTTCTTTCAATTAAACAACATGGATTTAACGCTCTAATTGGATTTTATTTCAATTCTGCAACTCTGAAATATTTATTTCCTCTTATTATTAGATTACTCCTGGTCCATTTTACGCGGTGGCTGGAACTACTGTACCGACTGCAGGAGCTGCAGGGGCTGCAGCGATTGCAGGGGCTGCAGGGGGTGCAGGGGCTGCAGGGGGTGCAGGGGCTCCAGGGACTGCAGGGGGTGCAGGGGGTGCACCGGCTGCAGCGGCTGCAGGGGGTGCAGAGGCCGCAGCGGCTGCAGCGGCTGCACCTGCATCTGCTCCAGTGTCCAGTGCATCTACACTCCTCTTCGATAGATGTCTCGCCGGTGCCTTTTAATAAATAAAATGAAATACATGTAAGTTGCATTAGCTTGGCTATCCAAAGAGGAAACGTTGCCGTTGATCGGTAGCAGCGGCAGACTCCAAGAAGTTTTCTGTGTATTTTGTATATTTGTTGTAAATATCTTCTATACATTATAATAAAATTGTAACAAAGCCAAATTTGTACATACATCTAATATTTTTTCATTAAAGTAAGGTGTGTATTATATACACAATATAGACCCCCAAAACAGCTGACTTTAATTTTTTATCTACACCTTTTTATTTTTTAACTGCACGGCGCGCGCTAACATGGCGGCAGCTGCCAACCAATAGCATTTCCCGCTCTTTGAAAATGTATCTTCTGCGCAGGTACATCGGTAAGCCATATCAGTTGGGTACTACTGTACTCAATTCGAGGAATCTTTATGAATTTCAAAAAAAGAACATATTTATGCAGCCGCGTTTAACTACCACAGCGGCGTAATAAAAAAAACTTAATTCGAATTCACGTCGTTTCCCGCCATTTTGGTTCGATATTAGAATTGCAATAATTGATTGTGTACTCTGTACTCAATTGTGTCGGAACAAAAATCAGAATGCGTGTTTATTTGTTTTCTTGTGCGATGTTAACCTAGGAAATATATTTATTTATCAATTATCACTGCACTTTGTTATAATGGAGAACCATAACACTAATAATTTGAGTGGACGGCTGTCGCAATAAACAGAAAAAATTAAAGTTGTTGTTTTTAAAATTACTGCAAGATTCTGAAGTGTAAGAAATACATATATTTTGTTTTACACGGTGTTTTAATCAGTATCCTTATTAATTAATTTTTACACCTAATTAGGTGTAGTTGATATAGGTAGGTAACCCTGACGCTCGTAAGGTCATTTCGATAAATTCTAAATACAAAGGCATTGCGCTCTAATGCTCGCGGCGTTAAGGTTTAATTTAGAATGACCGTAGTGCTCTGAAAATATTGTAGGCTATTAAAACGGCGGCATTCCCTCAAGATCAAAAGAGTGCAACTTCTGTATGTTAGTACTATTATTTATTCTGTGGTACGGTCACTGATTGGATTCAGTTGTTTCTGCAGTCTGGATTGGACCCCTCAGCGCGCAGACGATGATGGAGATGGAGCGCGCGGAACACGAAAGTGGAGCCAAAAAAGCAAATACAAATTGAAAAACAAATACCTGGTATTCGCTTTTAATGTGTATTTGCTTTGTTTAACAAACTTTATTTAACTAAAAAACACTTCTTTAAACTGTGGTTAAACAAAGCAAATGCAAACTGCAAAACGAATACCAGGTATCTGATTTTGAATTTATATTTGCTTTTTAAGCTTCACTTTCGTGTTCTATGCGCTCCATCTGCCTTTTATTCTATAAACTGTGGTACAGGTACGTTTAATTATTAAAATTTATTAAGTTACTTACAAAATCTACGGGTGCAAGAATGTCCTTTGCCATCACCGCCACTGCTCCCACGACCAAGAGCGACATAATCATTGTTACACGAGCCATTTTTGGATTGATTTTCTAAAACAAAAAACAATGAGTAATATTTAAAAAAAAGTGAGTATAAATAAGAAGCATGCTGACTTTTTGGCGGGAACTTGCAGCGTGACGTTGCGTTTACATTTTTGTTTTTATAAATTCATGTATTTTGAGTTTTATTGCATATTACCGGTGGTCTTTTTTTTATATTACTAAGGTGGCAAACAAGCATACGGCCCGCCTGATGGTAAGTGGTTTCCGTAGCCTATGGACACTTGCAACACCAGGGGTATCACTCGCGCGTTGCCGACCCTGCAGAAATCTCCTCACTTAATGAATTATGTGTATCGTGACTTTTCAAGTTGTCTCAAAAAGTCCGTGATGAGTTTTAGTACAATGGCCACCATTGTACTAAAACATGACTTTTATGGACGATGACTGACTGAGGACTTATATGTGAAAGTGATTTATTGTGACTGGAAATTTTAATATAACTCGACATTGGCAGAAATGAAGATGCGAAGTGATGATGCGGCCGAAGGTGGTAAGCACACAAATCCTAGAAGGAACTGGCTCTCAAGTGCAGCTGTCGGAACACACCGAAAGGTGGCGACAGATTTTCAACTTGAGGGAGGGTGAGCCAGCCAGGCGGGTACTACAAAGTACCCTACCACCGTGCTATAGTTTCCTCACGATGTTTTCCTTCACCGAAAGCTCAAGCTCATTGTAGGATTCGAACCCGGGATACCTTCGTCTCGGTATCCGACGTCACTACCACTGAGCTATCATCGCCTTAAAATCGTCTTGTATCTTATCAGACATGTCTTATAAGACATTCAGTCGCTCTGGTGGTTATATGAGACCGTGCATATTACAAGAAATGTCTGATCAGACACGCCCATACATTTTATGTCTATTTTCTGATAATGTGCAAAGGCGCTAAAATTCCACCTATCGCGCTAAAGCACAGATTACTAAATAGTTACTACGTAAGCCAAAGGTCGTGGGTTCGATTCCCACACAGTACTTGCATTTGTGTGCATGAACATGTCTGTATGTCTCGAGTCTGGGTGTAATTATGTATATTAAGTATGTATTTACAAACAAAAAGTAGTATATATGTATTATATCAGTTATCTGGTTTCCATAGTACAAGCTCTGCTTAGTTTGGGATCAGATGACCGTGTGTGAGGAATGTCCCAGGAAATTCCAGATCTTAATCACTTGAACAAGCAGTTCTTGGAATTCTATTATTATATTTAGTATAACAAGATCTTACGAATCCATTCCGTTTGCATCACTTTTTTATTATCTTCATAGATATCACCGATTACAGAATAAAAGGCAGAAAGGCAAAAAAGCAAATACAAATTTAAAATCAGATACCTGGTATTCGTTTTTTGGTTTGTATTTGCTTTGTTTAACCACAGTGTATTAATAAAGTTTGTTAAACAAAGCAAATACACATTCAAAAGCGAATACCAGGTATGTGTTTTTCAATTTGTATTTGCTTTTTTGGCCTCACTCCCGTGTTCCGGGCGCTCCATCTGCCTTATTCTGTAATCTGTGATATATATCTTATTCAAACTCACAGGTCTCATACAACTTTTTTTTTTTTTTTTTTTTATGTAAAATGGGCTTGCGTTTGACCTTCGACTGCCCCCATGAGGAGTTATGACGAGGCCGAGGATGTAGCACGCTTACCCAGAAAAAGCCTATTCACTCTGGCCTTGAATACATCTAGGTTATAAGTGTCGGGAAACACAGACCCCGGAAGAGAGTTCCACTCCTTTGCTGTTCGTATAAGAAACGATGAAACGGTTATATTTTAAATTAAAATAGATTATAACTTACCTGGGAATAGATAGGAGATGTTGCTACTGCTGAAGCTAGCCAAGGTATGTGTTAAAACTGAAATTACCTACCGCTTATATACTGCGTTGTATTTTATAGAAAATACTTCAGACGATACATATCCATACAAGTTGACAATGAGAACCCAAGGTCAAAATAAGTAAGAAAGATTCGACTAATCTTACCGTGGATTTATTTTAAACCAATTTGTTTCAGATCTCAATTCATCACACACGTAAATCTAAACAATAGCTTCAAGGCTTCGACGTATTGTTTTCAAAAATGTTGAATTATCATAAATATTCATTATAAACGACAACTTTTTGTTTAGATAATCAGCGTGACGTACGGATATTAGCGCGAATTTTGAAGACAAAACTATTTTTAGTAAAGTCAAAAATTGCGTTCAAAGTATTGCATTTTAATGGAATTTGTAATATCGTATGTATTTCTTATAAGAATTTTAAGATGAAATATCAATTGGACGCCAATGTATTGCTGATTTAAGTGGTTTTTGAGGTTCTAAACAAAAAAGTTAAAAAAAAAACTTATGGTGCCACTCCGTCCGAACGTCACAGCGCTATATGTCTTACAGCAACTACTAAAATGCTATGGATTTGAATTTAAGAATAGTTTTAAATATTTCTTACCCGACCAAGGCACAATAAAAGCTCCAAGACAAAAAAACCTCTAAAAACATTTAGTTTTTTTTGTCAAAAACAGCCTAAAATTGTCTAAATAGTTGAAATGGGGTATCATTTGAAAGGCCTTTATTTGTAGGTACATTCCGAAACTTTGTTTTTTTTTTAATATTGCTTAGTTGAAAGTAGACTTTAGAAATAAAACTAGACCTAAACTATATAAAAACTAAAATTATAAAAACAATATATACGTGGAAATAAAAATAAATAAAAACCTGAGTTTAAATGGCCACCTGCAGGTAGGGTTCCTAAGATGCTGGCGACTTCACCTCTGAATTGCGTGACTAATGCGTTGCCCGAGGTAAGCGCCAGCTCAAATTCAAAAAGCATTCAAAATTGATCGAGACCTCCGGAGACCAGAGGGCGGGTAGCTTTTTCCGGCAACGCGTCAGCTTGGCTATCCAAAGAAGAAACGCTGCCAGCCTTCTGGGAACCCTGCCGTTAATTGGAAGCAGCGGCAGGCTTGAGGACATATATAGATTCTATATATAGATTGTATTTTGTACATATTTGTTGTAAATAAAAGCATTTATTCAATTTTGGCCCCGATCAGGCACTAATGACTCTACAAAAAGCAAGTCTGGCGGAAGATCTTTCCTATTAAATAGAGTAGTCTTCAAACCTGAATCCTCCATATAGTACAAGTTGTTAAGATCTTAAGGAATGAAGGCAAGGACGACGTGCCTGCTCTTTCAGGTAATTAATTTTCAGCCAATTCGTTTCAGTTATGAATTCACCGCACGCCAAACGAAACAATACTGTACATGTTGCCTACTGGCTAGCTGGTCAACGCCCTCGTGTGTTGTTTACAAAACTGCAAATTTTTCATTATTCTTTTTATAAGCTCTACCTCGTCGTTTCACATTTATTATATTAGAAGATTTAGTAGATGTAGGATTATTGGGTGGTAGGATAGTAGGTAAGAATCATCAGTAAATGAAATAATGATAGATAGTCAATTGATATTACATTATACTTTTTTTTATTACCGTTGATTTTTCGGGCGACCGCTACTATAAATATAACTTTGAATGTATACATATAATTGAAAGAAATTATTGTAAGGTAAACTATAATAAGGTTTTAACCACAGTTTTAACTAATAACACAAGAAACGGCTAGCGCGTAAGTCAACCATAATGAAGAGTTTTGTAGCATTTAGAACTCAAGCGGGTCCCCGGATGTTCCATATTTGGACCATTTTAACGAAGTTTATTAAGATTGACTTACGTGATAGCCCCGCTGCCCATATACGGTCCAAATAGGGGCTAGTAACTAAAGTCATGTGAGTTATCCGAGGGGAGCCGTGCCATTTGTTTTATCCACAAAAGTTTCCACACTACCCATCTTTCTCTCCTCAGAAACAGAGACTAGTTTGTCAATTTTCTGTGACAAATCGTTAATTTTTCTATCCATACTTTTTTGCATTTCCACAAGATCTGTTTCTAATTTATCAGTTCTTTTATTCACAAGATCCAGTTTTTCTATTACTTGTTCTATATTCGTAGTATTATCATTATAAATGATATCGGTGTTTTGTTCATGATGATCCAAATCATTGTTAGTATCATTCCCCTCTGCTATTTTATTTAATCTGTAGATCATACTACCATCACAGTATATTATGTTGTTATTCTTATCAAATGCTAAAGCTCTGGGTTTTTTTATAGAAACTACTTTTCGGTAAGTAGCATTATGTTTGAGAATTTCATATATCCCTTCCTCATAAGTAAAATAAACTTTATTATTTCTATCCATAGCCAGGCTATATACGTTAACCCATTCATAGAATAAAGTTGCATCATTACTGTCGATCCTTTGACCAAATAACCCATGTTCATTGTTGTAGAACATGACATCTTCGTCATCAATAAGAAAGTCGTACACTTGACTTTGGATGTTAACAAGCTTATCAGAGTGTCCATTATTAAATTTTGATACTTCAAAAAACGTATAGTCTGTGTAATATAGTTCTTCTTTAAAATACAAACGCCAGATACTGACATTTGCTGCGCTAACTAGCTCTGCTTCGTTTGTGCTCGGCTTATATTTGTATATACCTTGTAAAGTACCTATATGTAGGTCGTGAGTCTCCTGATCTACAGAAAGAGATGTAGGAGAGGGTACTCCTTCAATATGTTTAAACTTATTCGTATTTAAATTTAATATCGCTAATTGTTTGTCGTAAATGAAATATAAGTTGTTGTAGTTGTAATCTATGGCCAGTGTAAATGGCGAAGATCCATTTTTGATTAATACTTCTGTTTGGTGTGTGACTCCGTCGATGTAGACGTGGTCCGTGATGCCGTCAGCTCGGACGGTGACGAGGAAACACACGAGGACGAGAAACTTCATTTTGGTCTGCAAAAATTAAATTGATGTGTATAATACTTATAATATACTGACTCGAAAAAAAATCTAGTGTTTATGTTTAAATATTCCAATAAATATAAATGCTCCCAAAATACGGGTATTTC
Organism: Polyploca ridens; assembly: GCA_951394255.1. Lineage (NCBI taxonomy): Eukaryota > Metazoa > Arthropoda > Insecta > Lepidoptera > Drepanidae > Polyploca > Polyploca ridens. Next base: position 146,892 of record OX596271.1, on the reverse strand, counting down.
CTTGTTTAGGTGCTAGATATCCTGTTATTTCTACAATTGGAAATGTTGTAATAAAGATTATTTGTTTATTTATTTATACCTAATAAGTAGATATCGAGTTGTGAACATTTATAAATATAAAACCTACGGTAGTAGAAAATTCTAAATCTATGTATAAAAATAATAATACCTTTAACATGTGGTGTACCACAGGGGTATATTCTTGGCCCATTGTTATTCTTAATTTACGTATATCCGTCAAGCAGATTTACGGGTCCAGGTTATTCTTTACGCTGATGAATAACGTGATGATACATATTTTTTCTATTTTGGACAAAATCATGATGAACAGGACACTACAGGAGTTGTTTCAAATAATCTTTTAACCGTCAATACTTCTAAAACATCATTCTATACTATCCTTCTTATAATATTAGATACTAACTGATCCCCGTGGTTTTACACGCGTACGGCGTAATTTTTTAAAATTTTCCTGTCAGAATCGGTCCACCCATTTCGATGAAACAAACAGACGGTCAAAAAATGTTTTTTTTTGGTATACTTTCATGAGCAATAAGTAAAAAGATGTTATTTTGTCATTACACACAGACACTACAATTTTATTTATGATGTGAAAGTTTGTAAAGATGTGAGGATGTGATTTGTAAAGATTTTGTTAGATAGATTTTAAAAACTACTAAACGGATCTAACAAAAACTACTGAACGGATCTTGATGAAATTTGGCACACAAATATAAAATGTTCTGGATTAACACATATGATAATTTTTATCCCGGGAAAACAATATATCCCCCGGGAACGCTGGTGAAACCGCGGGGTGGAACCTAGTTGACATTTAAAACAACTTACTTGGTCACAACAATGCAGCTCGATGTCAACTAACGGACACATCTGCGGATTGGTATATTATACATATAATAAAGGGAAGGAAACCAAATAGTATTGATAATAAGTAGGGGAGAATGAGATAATAAGATGCAGGGAAGATAAGATGGCTAAAAGCACTCACACTATAATCAGCTAAATATTTTCCATACACTTCAAAAAAGCTGGATGTGCTTAATAGGTCTAAGTGGTACTTTACACCACTCCAGCGGCTGCAGCTATATAAAGCGCAGGTTAGGCCGCATATAGAGTGCTCACACCTCTGGGCAGGCGTACCCGCTTACCAGCTCGATCCACTTGCTTCGGTGCAAAGGACTGTGCACTCATATAGTTGGCGATCCCGAACTCACTGGCGGTTTGGAACCTCTCAGCCTTCGGAGAGATATTGATTCTCTCTGTGTGTTCTACCGTCTGTATACAGACGGTAGAACACAAGGTGATGATGGCACTGCCATCATCACCTTTTTACCACCGCACCGCTCGCCGGCGATGTGGAGTTCATCGTCATATCCTCGAGCCGCCTCGATCGTCCACACAACGGTTCAGTCGGACGTTCCTACTGCGGACCATTAGGATGTGGAATAAGCTCCCCATTACGGTTTTTCCTCAGCGCTACGATATGGGGATCTTCAAAAGGGGCGTAAAAAGAGCTCTTCAAGGTCGGCAATCCCCCTGGTATTGCACATGTCCATAGGCGGCGGTGACCACTTACCATCAGGTGGACCGTTTGCCTGTTTGTCAACCTAATGACATATGAAAAAACTTGTATTTTTTATCATTTTTTTTACATGTCGCCGATTCCCCCACTCTCCTCTAAACTAATTATATATTTTAACTTTATTTACTTGATGCCAACTCCATTACAGCGCAGAGGAAAACGGATGTAACCTTCTTGTTATTAATTTACAATTACCTACCTCGTTCTTTTGTATTTTATACACTGTTAATTATACTTATTAATGAATCTAAGCTTGTTTTGAAAAGAGTAATTGCTGAGTTTATTGCCGGCTCTTCTCAGCAAATGCAACCATCCGAACCGGTATTAGAGTATTAGAGTCAGACTTTTCATAAGTGCCTGCGAAGGTCTATTTGAATAAATGATTTTGAATTTTGAATTTTGAAAAGAAACCAGCTGCCCAATTTAAGCCTAAAAAAAAAACTTTATAATTTCAGTGAATAAATTCATCTTTTTTTTTAAAAAGACTTTTTAGTTCCACGTTATAACACATCGAACGAAACGAATTTTAGAATTCTGTATATGAAATCTTATGAAAGCTCGCACACTCGCCCGCGTCGAAACGTCCGAATCAGGAGAAGATTTCCTATACAAATTCTTAAATTCGTTTCGTTTGACGCGTTCGGCTCGGATATGTGTGCGTTCACCTTTAGGTTGACTTATGCGGTAACCCCCAGCTACTTGTGTTATTAGTTAAAACCTTATCATTGTTTACCTTATGATACTTGCTCCCATTTTTGTGTGTATGTATGTATACATACATATACTTTAAAGTTATATTCATAATGTGTACTAGAGGTCACCCAGTGGTCGATATTCTAATTAATAATTACTGTAATATCAATTGAGTGTTCATTTCTTGTCCTGATGATTCACATCCTACTAATCCTACTTCCTATTTTTTTTTATGCCACTAAGTCTGTTAACAAGCATACTGCCCGCCAGTTGATGGCTTTTTTCTAATTAGTGAAAGATTTTTTCGAACCCGTCTGGTTGTTCCAGAGGCCGTTTAAACTAACAAAAAAATCTCTTTTAATTTATTATTAGTATTCAAAATTCAAAATAATTTATTCAAATAGACCTTCGTAGGCACTTATGAAAAGTCTGACTCTAATACTCTAATACCGGTTCGGTTCGTTTCATAGTATAGATGTGAAAAGGTAGGGGAGAGCTTGTATAAAAAATTGTATAGGTATTTATTGCTGTTTTGAAAAGGGCAAGTATTAGGGCAAGGGTATCATCGGGACGCACTGGCAGGATGGAAGGGCGAGTAAAAAAACTAAGGCAAGGCAAATATTTATTCGCTTATTTCAGAACATGAACATGAACATAAACATTTGTATCCTTGTTTGTACTGCACTTTTTTGTAATAAAGTTATTATTATTATAAAAAAAAAAACTAATTTAAAGGCGAAGATAGCTCAGTGGTAGTGACTTCGGATGTCGAGACGAACGTCCCGGGTTCAAATCTTGGAAAGCATCGTGAGGAAACCATAGCACGGTGGTAGGGTACTTTGCAGTGGCCGCCTGACTACCCTCAAGTTGAGAATCTTTCGTCAAGCATCTGTCGGTTGTTCCGACAGCTGCACTTGAGAGCTAGTTCCTTCAGGGCTTTGTTGCATGTCACCTTCGGCCACATTATTACTGACCATGGAATTGTGGCCAAACAACAGGCCTATACACAGTAAAAACTATACTGATGTTAAGTAGTTGTAGCAGAACTAGCGGAAGAAGTACTTCATCATACCTTTCTGAAGACTGCCAGAGTTATTATAATTAATTTGTCACTCTAATAACGACTCCATAGTTTTAGGCAGCATATAATGTATAAAATTGTATTTTCCATTTTTGCCCATTTTGGGATTTGCTCATTTAGCACCACCCGGAGGACACGTGTACGGTGTTTAAGGCAGAACGTACGGACGCGAGCAACATTATCCTCCTTTGCTAACAGTCCGTAGTATAGAAATGGGTCTACAATTGGCACAGACTACGGAGGACATATTCTCGCTAACAAAAAACTGTGTCTATGGAGTCGGCCACCTCTCACGCACACCTCAGTTGGCTATTCCGCGGGAAATTAGACTCTGTCGCCGTTTACACAGAGTCGATTACTCGCGCTCAACTAATGTGTGAATGTGTGCGTGCCGGCTTGTACGTACAGCGTGGTGGCCGACTCGAGTGACACAGTTTTTTGTTAGCGAGAATATATCCGACTTTTTTAAATATCTGTGACAATTGGGGTCAGATATATTACCGGCTTTAAATAAGGGCACTATACTATGTTTCATGAAATCAGAAAATAAACCATAATCAATCCACTCATTGAAAGTAGCAGCAAAATATGGAGCTAATAAGTTTGACCGAAAGCTATAAGATAAGGTGTACGTTGAAAAGCAAAATACCCTAGATGCGTAGAATGCGTAGATATCGCAGATAAAGACTGTCTCATCACTAAGAGGCACTTAATTGGAGGTAGGGCATGAATATCGGAATCTCGGAATCTCGTAATATCGGAATCTCGGACCTTTTTTTCCGATATTACAATATCGGAATCGAGTGATCCAATATCGTAATATCGGAATCAGATATTTTTATCTATTTGAGTTTTTAAATAAAGCTTAAATGCGCCCCAAGATATGGTCGCCTAGAGCTATAAAATTAACGTATCGTACATAAATTTTACCTACTAGTGTAGTGAAAGTGAGCGTATTTTTTCAACAAAATACGAAGTTCATTATCCATAAAAATGCTTGACGCATTGTTTTTAGGAAAATATTAGGAAGAAAAACGAGCGTTTAAAAAATAAACGTACAATGGTGCTGATTCTGTTGTTTCTGTTGGCTATTAGATCTCGCCACCTTTAAGTGTTACCAAATTAAAGCATTTGATGTAAAACATATTTTTTTTACGGATATTGATAAATAAATTTACGCTACGCTGATAACACTTCTCTTCTTAACCAAAGTAAAGAAGATATGGAGGACCTCTTGGCACATTACGAAACCACTAATCTTCAATTCAATGGTCCAATCATATCTATATCTGGGAGCTTTGGTATCGAACACTGGTGGATGCGTTGATGAAATCAAGAGGCGTATGGCTATATCTAGGTCATCTATGGATAAACTTAGGAGAATAGGAACCGAAACATAATCAAAGCCACTAAGATCAGACTCGTCTGAGCACTTGTGTTCCCCATATTTCTGTACACAGCGGAGACGTGGACTCTAAGGGAAAGCGAGGAGAAGAAAATAGACGCTCTCGAAATGTGGTGCTGGAGAATCCATCATCATCATATCATATCTTGGACAGAATTCCGTACAAATAAGTCCATACTCCAGGAACTCGGTATTAAACAGCGTCTATCCTCCGTAGTGCAGTCTCGCATCCTTACTTTCTTTGAACACATGTCGCGGCGCGGAGATGTTTCCATAGAGCGATTGGTAGTGGAGGGTAAAGTAGAGGGCACCAGAGCACGTGGGAGATCACCCATGCGATGGACCGACCAAGTTAAGGCCGCAATAGGCGGTCTCATCAATGACTGGACCAGAAGGGCAGCAGTTAGGGACAAATGGCGGCGTGTTGTGAAGCGCGCCACAAATCACACGTCCTGACGACCACGACCTCTCTGTCAAGAGTGACACGCATGAGAAGAAGAATCTCCAATTCGGACTTGCAATCAACATAGACAAGATGAAATGTAAATAATTGATCGGGCCTAACTTAATAGAATGGGCGTACTACGAAAAAGCTACATCAACCTCGGCTCTACCATTTCCAACACAGGAGACTGTGAAGATGAGATCAGAAGACCATGTGCAATCACAAGATCAGCCGTAAGAAGATTCGGAAAGACAGAAGGATAACTAGGAAAACAAAGATTCGACTTATGAGGCGCCTGGTCTTTCCAATCTTTCTCTAAGGAGCTGAAACTTGGTCCTTAAGCCTACAAGATCACCGGATCAAAATTGACGCACTGGAGATATGGTGCCGAAGACGCTTCCTGAAAATTCCGTTGACGGCCTTTCACACCAATAACTCGATCCTGAAGGAGCTTAGAATAACAGATAGGCTTTCATCAACTGTGCAGCTTCGAATTCTCAAGTTCTTTTTTGGTTAACATCTGAAGAAACGAACGCTCGATGAAGAGACTTGTTGTCCAGGGCGGGAGGGTGTACTCGCAACGCTACGAATCGCAAAAAATTGAAAAGCATTGCGAAAGCTGTAACCCTAGTCAAGAAGAACTTTGGCGTTGAAGACCCACTATGAAGACTATCTATTGCAACCACGACCACTCTGACAAGAGTGCTCGACTGAGCAGAAGATGTTTTCAATCTAATCTAACTTTATAACGAACTAGTTGTCTCCCGAGGTTTCACCTGCGTCCCAGGGATCAAAAGTAGCAAATAATACTCGGGGATGATGTAGCTTCCTATAAGTGAAAAAAAAAACGAATCCGACCGGCAGTTCCACAGATTAGCCAGTTTAACCAAACAAAAAACTCTTCCACTTTATTATATTTGTACAGATAGATAATTATGTGTAGTTTATAAGGAATATGTGCTATTTATAAGGAATATGTGCAATTTATAATAAAAAATTCCAATTCCGATATTAATATCGGAATTCCGATATTGAGACCCAATATCGGAAACCAATATCGGAATTGAAAACACTTCCGATATTACATGCCCTAATTGGAGGTATTAGTAGAAAACTATTCAAATAAAATATATTTATTTGTGACAAAATAAAACACAGGCACAGATAACAACACAAATAAAGACAAAACGGTCCTCCAACTCAGCATAATGTTGTCTATACGTAGCGTACATAATTATAACTAACCTCCTCTACTTAACGCGGCAAATAATTCATATAAACGTGGCAGTGGATAATGATCTCATTTAATTTGTAATTTTATAATCGACGCAAATACGAATTTCACCAGAGGATTTAATAACAACTGTAGGAGTACCATTGTCAGAATGTTCAACCGGATATACTGAGCCCTCTTGTAAACGAGACAATTCGCGTTCGACGTCCTCTTTCAGTGCAAGCGGCACGGATCGCATTCGTATGAATATCGGTACTTTGTCCGTGAGCTGTAAACGAATTTATTTCTTACATTTACCTAATTCATCATAGAAAACAGTAGAAATGTGTCAATTTGTGAACAATATCATCTCTGTATGTATCCTTATTTCCCACCCAGGCTTCGCCCGCACTAAAACTCACTACTAATATCGATGCTAGTCATCCGCGCGAGAGGAGCTTGCACTATAGTGCACTTGTTCATTCACTTGACCAGTCACTGGTTCGTCAGTTATTCTTTCCATATCTTCCATTTTCTGATTTCTTTCCATTATATCCATTATTAGTTTGTAAATATTTGTAGTACTTTCAAGTATTTTCAATAGATCAGTTTCTAGTTTGTCAATCTTTTGTGACAAATCGTTTCTATCCAACCTTTCTAGTATTTCCACATGATTAGTTAATAGTTTATCAATTTTTTTATCCAGTCTTATTTCTAGTTGTTTTTCTATAATTATAGTATTAGTATTATTTGTAACATCAATGTTTTGTTCATGATTATCTGAATAATTATTGTTACTAATATTTACTTCTGCTTTGGGTTTTAATCTGTACACACTTTTTTCATCACAGTATATCATGTTATTATTATTATCAAAAGCTATACCTTCTATAACAGTGTATATAACAGAAACTACTTCTCGATAAGAAGCATTATATTTTATTATCTCATATATCCCATAATCAGAAGTGAAATAGACTTGGGCTTTTCTGTTCAAAGCTAAGTTATTCACTTTAAAGTTATTATGATAAAAAATTGTACGATCACTGTCGATCTGTCGACTATACAGCCCAGTGCTATTGCTGATGAACATGACATCTTCGTTATCAATAATAAATCTGTCTACTTCATCTTGCTCATTGAAAAGCTTATCGGAGTGTCCGTTAGTGAATGTTGAAACTTGTGACCACTCATCCGAATAATATAGTACTCTATTAAAATACACTTGCCATACATCAACACCTGCAGCTCCAGCTAGTTGTTCTTCGCCTGAGCTCGGCTTGTATTTATATAAACCGTTATTAGTGCCTATATACAGGTCGTGCGTCTCCTGATCCACAGTAAGTGCTCTAGCGTACTTTGCATTACTATTATAAGATTTATGCTTTTTTGTATTTAAATTTAATGTAACCGTTTGTATTGGGTTTTCACTGGTAACAATATATAAATCATTATATTTGTAATCTACGGCCAGCAAATGACACGATGTGGTTGAAGTGAAATTGTACAATACTTCTGTTTGGTGTCTGACCCCGTCGATGTAGACGTCGTTGGTGATGTCGTCAGCTCGGACGGTGAGGAGGCAGGACACAAGTATGAGGAACTTCATTCTGATCTGGAATTTAATGGTTTCGAGATTAATTTAAACCTGCAGGTTTCGAGATCAGTACTAGTTGGACTGGTATAAGTAAGGCATTATAAGTGTCGTATCGTGGCCGCATTAAACGTATACATTATGTGAAATTGCATGTATTATGTGAACAAGCTGCCTGTCTCTATGGAATCAAACATAAGAATGGAACAAAATATGTAGGAGGCCTTTGTCCACCGGTGTCAAAGTCAAAGCCATTTATTCAATTTAGGCCCCAGAAGGGCACTTATGAAGGTCATATTTACTGAAGTTACCACCGGTTCGCAACTCGGCCTTCAACTGAGAAGAATCCGGCAAGAAACTCAGCAAGGTTACATTTTTTATATATTTTTTGGACAATCTGACTATGTTTGGCTTTTTTTTTCCAAATAATTAACAATGTGTGTACAATTAACAATAGGTGTGATGATTAAATAATGTAAATTTATATTATAGTATGAGTCATAAATATTTATACTATGAAATAAAACTACTATAGACTTAACATTATACCCAGACACAATATGGACGGACCAGTTGGCGCAGCCCTTACGCGCCGCAGGTCGTGGGTTCGATTCCCACACAGGACATGCATTTATGTGCATGAACATGTCTGTATATCCTGAGTCTGGGTGTAATTATGTAATATTAAGTATGTATTTACAAACAAAAAGTTTGTATATGTATTATATCAGTTATCTGGTTTCCATAGTACAAGCTCTGCTTAGTTTGGGATCAGACGACCGTGTGTGAGGAATGTCCCGGGATATTTATTTATTAATAAGTGCCCTACTAGGGCCTCAATTAATTAAATAAATGACTTTGAATACATTAGTAGTAGACTTTGAAATATACAACAATGAAAAATTGTACTTATTATGAGGACTTACTTGGTCGCAACCCAGCTCGATGACAACTAACGGTCACAGCTACGTAACCCTTTATATATAGATACATATCACATTATAGATGAGAAGGGAAACCGAATAGCTCAATACTGATAACAAGTAAATTGATAGGTTATAATATTTGGACTTTGTATAACTAGGTTCCTAACCACAGAGATCGATAGAGATGTTGTCTAACGCGGACGGAACGCGAACAGTAATATGCGCATTGAGCGCATACTCCCCAAAAATCGCGTCAGTCGTAACCTGTTCGAGGTAAGTGCGCGAGCGGACGATATTTATTTAAATACCGTATTGTTCAGTGATCGACTGCAAAAATCAAAGCCTATATGTGAACTACAAGAATCATGGTGTCACTTATCACTTTTAAGTATCAAATTTTTCACATATTTAAAGTATAAATCTCAAAAATACCTTAAATGATTTTAACTAGGTAATTACCAAGCTACAACTTGAACAAAGAACATGAAGCGCATTCATTGCTGTTTACTTATACGGGAGCGTTAGGCTAACTTCGTTTCGAACATGCAATGAAAATCGTGTTATGCGATTCGTCCATCTATCTCTATACACGCATGTGTGTGTAGATCAGAGAGCGCGGTGTGGCGCGGTAGTGCGTATTTACAAACGCTTACTAACATGTGAGTTCTTGGGCTGTGTGAGTAAAAATTGTCTACTATTGGTCTATGACGTTCGTTACGTGTAGTTGTGATATTAAGTGGGATGTTTCGTGGGACATCAGGTCTAAGCTAAATCCAAGCGTCACAGCCAATCTCTCGTGATCTGTGTTCCTACCATTAGGGCATCAAGGAAAACGGGCGTCACCTTCCTGTTTTGGCAAATTTTGATAAAATCGTTGGTTTGTTATTGGGCAACTACATCATTAATTATATAATTTAAACTTAGCTAATTGCTTGTTATTTTCATTATTTTGTAGGAAAACTTATTTACCTGGATGCTATTTTGGCAATTGTTTTGATAAGGTTTATTCGCTGCTCAATAAGTATAATAAATGATTAAACGAACTTACCTGAAGTGAAGTTCTATCATTACTATAGCTCTTCGTCTGAAGTGATCGATTCTCATCCCACCCTTTCAGTACCCTTTTTCAGAAAATGTTGTTTTTTGCAAACTGGACACTTAAACCAGGGCTACATCACTCACTCAAGGACGCTCGATAAGTGCCTACCGCTTATGCCCGGTTTCAATAAACAAAAACGAATCGTTTTGCTTACAGTAGTACCCAATTAATATGGCTCACCGATGTACCTGCGCAGAAGGTACATTTTCAAAGCACAGGAAACGCTATTGGCTGACAGCTGCCGTCATGTTAACGCCTGCCGTGCGGAGGGGCGTGATTTGCGAGTGAGACGCAACTAACAGCTGCAGTGTATTATGAACCTTATAGTAGTGATCTAAGGTTGATTGTAAGTTTTAAGCATTCTTTCGTTAATCTTCGGGGCCATACTTTCTTTTCTGTGCGAACGAAGATTCACGACGCGCCATATAAGTTGGGTAATACTGTACCAATGGTAGGTTTTTTTATTGCCAAACTGGGCATATAGATCATTTCGTAAGCTAATTTTACCTGTGATAGCTACTTCCATATGGGAGGGTCTGCTATGCAAAGCTTTGAGGTATTTGCTTCATTATTAGTAAAGATATAAGAGTCTTCATTTTAATAAATCTTAACCGATACCGGTCCGTAAATTATTGAAACCGGGCCTTAGTGAACTGCCCGCAGTGCAAGTAACAGAGGGCCGCCGTAAGCCAATGCGAGAACTTGTACGCAATTACGCGTGGCACAATTTACTTTCATTCAATTTTAAACTACTTTTAAATTATACTTGCGCGGACGCTTGGACTGTGGAATAAGCTTCCCGCCGTGGTTTTCCCAATGGAGTACAGCATGGGGTTCTTCAAAAAGGGTGTGAGTGAAGAGATTTCTGCAGGGTCGGCAACGCGCGAGTGATACCCTTGGTGTTGCAAGCGTCCATAGGCTACGGTAACCGCTTATCATCAGGCGGGCCGTATGCTTGTTTGCCACTTAGTGGTATAAAAAAAAAAAAAAAACTCGATTTCGTCCGAAGAGATTAAGGATCAATTTGTAGATTTTTGAAAGAGAAACTAAAATGGTATCTATAAGTTATTATAAATGTATATTACAATGTATATTTATACATTTTGGAACATTATTATTTAAGGCGATGATAGCTCAGTGGTAGTGACGTCGGATACCGAGATGAAGGTCCCGGGTTCGATTCCTACAATGAGCTTGAGCTTTCGGTGAAGGAAAACATCGTGAGGAAACCATAGCACGATGGTAGGGTACTTTGTAGTACCCGCCTGGCTGGCTACCACCCTCAAGTTGAAAATCTGTCGCCAAGCACCTTTCGGTGTGTTCCGATAGCTGCACTTGAGAGCCAGTTCCTTCTAGGCTTTGTGTGCTTACCACCTTCGGCCGCATCGTCACTTACCATGGTGAGATTGCGGTCAAACACAGGCCTATAAACAGTAAAAAAAAAAAAATTATGCTCAAGCATAATGATAATACATAATCATTTTATAGTTAACTAGATAGTTTCTTTATTTACAACCTTTTATTGTAAGTATAGTATGTTATAGAAAAATCATATTGATACAAATTATAAATAAACGTCATACTTCATTATGTGTGACGGAGTGGTCGGCAGTGTGTGACGTCACGGACGTCGTACATACACTGCGGATCACTGCCGTATTTGTTTATTTTGTTTTAGCAATATAAAGTAAAATTTACCTCCAAAATCCAGTGGTGTGTCATAGTGTTAACATAATACCTCATATCCAGCGTTGTTCTCATTAGTTGTGCTGTGATTTTGCATTATCATTAACTCAATTGTGTTTTAATTCGTGTTTTATTTTACGACTGCGAGGGGTAAATTAATTTTTACCCGCAATTATATATTCATATATTCATATTCTTTATTTGCATTCCACATCAATATTAAACCTTAGGTGGTAAATTAAGTATAATAAAATTGTGGACCCTGTCGGGCACAGCAAATATAACAAAAATAACAACAACAACATGTAGGAGAGAGGAGATCATCAGAATTTGTATTATTTGTTTATTTATTTTATTTTATTTATCTGACTTTATTTTTATATTATATTTATCACTTATTGTATTATTATTAATATAATGTACGCAGTTTAATATAATTTATATAATTTTTTTATCACTTATGTACTCATTAATTGTATAATAAGCTTTTTTTATTAGTATTTGTTTTAATTTGTTTATTAATATTGTATCAGATTCGCCTTTCAGTAAATCTGGCAATTTATTATAATTATTTATATTATAGCGCACAGATAATATAGATTATACAGTTTACCGCCATCTATTGTGTGCCCCCTCACAAACGTTTTAATTAGGATGTTTTAAAATGGTTCAGTGTGCAGCCTGCGGCCGGTTCGCGTCTGGCAAGGGCATCGAGGAAATATCCCTATAGAGTAGTAATACTGAACAATATAATTCCACAACTAGTCAGTGATTTGTCACTGAATTTGAACAGTAAGGACCACTCGCTGCGTCGTTTGTTTTTGACTTGGCCAATCAGAGAGCATGCGTCCTTGTCTTAACCAATCAGCGCGCATTGTCGCCGGTGGGAAATTGGCGGAATTTATTTCAACCAAAATGAACGTCATTGCGCTTCTATAGGTTAATTGTTCCATGGGCAAGGGAGAGGTCACTAGCGGGGTTAAAAACGAAGAGTTGCGCAATATTGCTGAAAGGAATTCATTTCCCGAATTCCCAGCAGATCTGACGCAATTCCTATAAATTTTGGTAAAATGGTCACTAATTTCATGCAATTCAATTCATTAGCTGATTCTAATTTGATATTAATGTTACAACACCAAAAATAAAAAACCGTAATTTACCGGTAAGTTTTTCTATTATCATTTTTATGTCGTAAGAAAGAACTAATAGAGAATTCACGTATTAAAATTATGATCTTAAATATTTGTAACTATAAAGCGTTTATATAACTGCAATTACGTATCTAAAATGAGAATTTATAAATGATTATGAAAATATTTTCATCTTCGACTGGTAATAAGTTTGCTAGTCTATGGTCGGTCGTCCTTCAATGTCACTAAGTTATATATTTTACCTACGTACCTATAGGTAGTAAATAATACTAATTTCTTTTGAATTTTATCTAAAGTACTTTAAATAAGATAAATTCCGACATTATTTAGTCTAAATAACGGATTATTATGAATAAACAATCACGTGAAATGTGCAGGGAAGAAGATTTCTATGTAGGAAAAATAACAAGATTTCGTTCGTTCGTTAGAAGACTTTTTAGCTAAAAAATGCCGAGTATTTGCGAAGACAAAGGAGTAATTGCATAAATATCCTCTATACATGATATATCATTATGAGGACATTTCACCAGAGTTCCATGTTGAAGTTTCTAGTTTTATGAGAGTGAGTTCGTAAATATCATCAATAAAAGCATAATGTAGCATATTCCCACCATAATCTCAACAAAAGAATATACTATTATTTCTATTTATACCATCAATTATTGAATTATAAGCCCCAAATAATATGTTCAACAGAAAAACTAGGATTTTTTTTATATGAAACATGCAATGCATGTAAAGTGCATAACTAAGGTCATTATTAACTTCACCTTGTTAGATAGGTGGTGGTAGGTTAGGTAGATGATACCTACTATTGATGATGTGCAAACAATAATATAATCAACAAATAATATTACTTTCAGGTTATAAATTACCCAAGATAAAGATAATTGTACATGGGATTACCAAAAGGATATTTATATTATAATTACTATGGCATTTGACATCATCATACTGCTAATATTATGGGGAAAGGACCACAGAGAATTTGGGAGTTGGCGTTGCTATCCTGCCTTAACATTACCTACACTAAACTATAATGTTGATAATACTGTAATAAAAGTTATGCTGATTTATTTACTTTTGTCTTTTATTTACCCTAAACAAACAAGCAACCCCTATGTGTATCTCTTTGTGTCACTGTGACTAGTCTTCGGCAATATATACCAACAGATATATATATATATATATACTCTAGTAATACCTTTGATAGAAATTAGATCTGCGGATATAATTCCTCAAAACCCTAAAGCTTATTCTATCAAAATTTAAGCTGCAGATCTTAAAGTTTTTTGTGATTATTAGTTAATTTCAAATAAATAATAAGTAGGCATGTAAGTAATCTTTATAAAAAATCAAATATATAAGAAACTGACTGCATGACAGATGCACGCACAGCTCAAACCGCAGAGTACAGAGATACTTGAACTTTTGCACACAGATTCCTTATAACATAGGCAACTACTAAGATCTTTGCAAAATTCAACCCCTATGGGGATAAAGAGGGGTTTCTGGATGGAAAAATAGTATAATATTAATCATGTAAAAATTACGATAGTACTATGTTAGGTTATCACAAAATTGATGGTAAAAGAACTTTATTGGTAGCCAATAGCTTTTAACATTCCATAAAATGGTTTATGGGTGTTAGAAAAACCTCGAAATTCCCCCATTATTCATTGATTTTCAACAAAATCTCTAAATTGAATTGTTATAAGTTGCTCCTCGGTATCCTCTTATGATTCTACTGTTTGACACAAAAGCAATTCCTATTTAGTGAGCCATTTTACGAATCTCCATAGAAAACTGTCAAAAAAATGAATTGCAGAATTAGAATCGTATTGAGATCATATCCTGAATTGCCTACTAAGTGGCCATTTTGCGATTTGTAATTCAATTCCTAATGGGAACTCAATCCGATTCGGCGATTCCTTCCTTTTTAGCCCCCTAGGTCTAGCCAGTGCACGGACACCTTCCATCGACTCTGTGTAGGGCTGAGTGAAGGATCAAGGACCGGGCCTTCATGGATCTGCCCAAGTTGCAAACCCAAGAAGCCTTTCTTTCTTTCTTTCATTATCGTTTAATATTTTAAGATCTATCGATCGACAGAGCAAAATCATCAGAGTTTTCAGATATAATATCTCTATTATAGAACTTGCAACAGCTGTTGAATTATCTCTCCAGTCGGTCGTTTTTAGAATCAATCGTATGTTAATGCCTGATCTGTTGCCTGCCGAAGAAGAGGCATGTCGGGTAGAGTGTGCACTAAATATTGTATTGTCAATACCGCTCTCTGATAAAATTGTCTGCGAGGATACTATAAGGCTTTTTTAAACTTATAAAAAGAGAAGATTCTGAATTGCTTCTATATATTTCAGTGACCTCTAAGTATGTAAGTCGTATTTTGTTTTTATTGTATGTCGATTACATCTGTCACGAGTGTCACGACATCAGTCTCCGTAGTTTAATCCATATTAAAATCCGAATAGTCTTCAAATAGCCTCAGAACGCAATCCAAAACATAGAAAATAGTGGCTTCAACGTCGTGTATCGTTTGCAGCGAAAGGTCAGCACTTTTTATATTGAAATATTGTACGGAAAAAGACTTGAAATAGCTGATAACAAAAAAATTTTACAAGGTACCGCCATAAATTTTAATAATTAATCTGACAGCTTTAGAACTGACGTGTGACAGCTGTCAATTAATTAATTATTTGTTTGACACAGTAGTGTTGCAACAAAATAAAAATTATACAAATTTTGGATAAAACACGTCCGTCTAAAAAAATAATGGCACCTTCCAAAATTAAGTGTGCAGGATGCCATAATGAAATACAAACGCGTGAATTTTTGAATTGCTCAATTTGCGACCTGAAATACGACATGGAATGTGTCAATTTATCTTCCAAACAATTTAAAATAATGAGTGCAGAACAGAAATCTGCCTGGAAATGTCCTGAATGTCGAAACAAGAGGGCAAAATCCGGTAATACCAACACTCCTGTACATTCAGGGTATCCAAGTACCTTGGGCGATGACCCCGATGCTAAACTTACGACTCCATCTAATGTAACCATTCGACCAAATAGGCAAAAGCAACAAACGTTTGACTCACCTAGCGAGGATTACTTAACAGAAAAGAAATTACGCACGATTCTCAAAGAAACTCTCGAAGTATCAATAATGTCTCAACTTAGAGATATACATGCAGAAATAAGTAACTTTCATGAGTCCCTTGCATTCATTAATCAGCAGTATGAAGACATGAAAACCCAAATTGACCATAAAACAACTATCATAAAAGAATTGGAAGATGATAATGTCAAACTGAAATCGACAGTAACAGATCTCTCCAGTAGACTCAATTTAGTAGAGCAACACATGAGAGAAAGCAATTTGGAAATAAATGGAATCCCTGAAAACAAAACCGAAATACTAACAAACACCGTACAACAACTCGTAAAAGTCATAGATAATCCAATTTCCTCGGAAGACATCCTTCATGTAACTCGAGTTGCAAAACTGAACAAGGACAGTGACAGACCGCGAACAGTGATTGCTAAGCTACGTAGCTCCAGTCAACGGGATGCTGTACTTGCCGCTGTTGCTAGGTATAACAAAAAGAACTCACAGGACAAGCTGAGTTCTAACCACCTGGGATTGGGAGGAACGCGCATGCCAGTATTTGTGACTGAACATTTGACCCCAACAAACAAGTCTCTCCATGCAGCGGCACGTATAAGAGCCAAAGAAAAGGGGTATAAATTTGTTTGGATTCGAAATGGAAGGATCTACGTACGTAAAGACGAATCTAGCCAAGCTCATCTAATTCGCAGCATTGACAGCCTTCATGTTATATAGACTAGTTACTGTATCATATTAGTTTTTATCATGTCATTGCTATGGTATTATTGTTTTAAAATTCGATATTTATTATCAAAATGTTCGGGGCCTACGCACAAAAACCAACGAGTTATATAACAACATCCTCCAAGGTGACTATAAAGTTATTGTATTTACTGAGACCTGGCTCAATTCTAATATAGCAAACAACGAGTTTATTGACTCAAGGTACAATGTATATCGCAGGGATCGTCACAGTACGGCGAGTTCCAAAGTGGATGGTGGAGGAGTCATGATAGCAGTATCAAAGGATGTCCCATCATCCCGTGTACAAAATTGGGAATCAAAATTTGAAGATCTATGGATTACCATACAAGTTCGAACCAATAATACTACAATGAAAATCGCCATCTGTGCAGTTTACCTTCCTCCACCAGTCACTCTTGAAACACTGTCTGGTTTTGTTGAAAATGTTGATTGTGTAATGAATATAACCGACCACGTGATATTGCTGGGAGACTTTAATCTTGGTTTCATTAATTGGGATAGCACTGTTGGTCACTCTTATATGACGCCATCGAATTACAATTGTGCTCTGGGTTATGGTCTTATCGATTTCATGTCTTTTAACAACTTACATCAAACAAATAATATAAGTAACGAAAATAAGAAAGTGCTTGATTTGATTTTAACAAATATTCCGAACGCATATGTGTCCAAACCCCTCGATCTCTTATCAAAGCTAGACTCAAATCATCCTAATTTATTGTTCTCACTCCCATCTTCTGCAATTAGCTACCTTCAACCTAACTATTGCACAGGTTATGACTATTATAGAGGTGATTATTGCAGTATAGTGCAGAACCTGAAAAACGTGGACTGGCAGGAAAAGTTGCTGGGGTGCGAAAGTGTTGACACCATGGTTTCTGTTTTCTATGACACTTTGGGCACTATCTGTGACAGCTGCCTAAAAAAGCGAAAAAACAGAAGAAAATCCAAATATCCTATATGGATGACCACAGCTCTAATTAAAAGGCTGTCTGAAAAAGAAAAGATAAGACAAAGATACAAAAAATACGGTAACCCCCGCGATAAACTTGAATATGAAATAGTACGGGACCAATGTCAAAAATTAACGAACAAATGTTATAGCAATTACAAACTTAATATAGAATTGAATATATCAAAAAATACAAAAGCATTTTGGAGCTTTATAAAGGATAAGCGTAAAGGTAATTCTTCGATACCGACTGATATGACGTTGGACAATACAGTAGCTAACAATGGTACTCAGGTAGCTGATCTTTTCGCCAAACACTTTTCCTCCGTTTATACTGATAGCTCCTCCAATTTTAGTCCCAAATCCTCTCCATCAAATTGGTACATATCCAAAATTAGATTGACTGAGGATGAAATAACTAGACAAATAAAAAAACTCGATACTAATAAGAGTGCAGGTCCTGATCTCATACCCCCATTATTCGTCAAGCGTTGTGGCTCGGCATTATCCTACCCTCTTTCAATTATCTTTAATCGCTCCCTGGAAGATGGTAAATTTCCCGATAAGTGGAAAATGGCAAGAATTACGCCTATATACAAAAAAGGGGACCAAAGCAGTGTTAAAAACTATCGACCAATTTCCATCTTGAGTTGTTTTTCGAAATTATTTGAATCTCTCATCCATCCAATAATTTCAAGGCTTGTCGATCATACCATCACTAAACATCAGCATGGTTTTCAACATGGTCGCTCGGTACATACTAATCTGGTCTCATTCGTGTCAGATCTAAGTGAAGATATTGACAAAGGCCATCAAGTAGATGCTATATATACCGATTTCAGCAGCGCTTTCGATAAAGTAAGCCATCCGTTGTTGCTTAAGAAGTTGGAAATGTATGGTGTCGGTGGTTCTCTACACAAATGGTTTGAGTCATATCTTCAAAAAAGGCCTCAAGTTGTGTCTATTGGTGGCCATCAATCTTCTACCTTTTTTGCAGAATCAGGTGTCCCACAGGGATCGCATCTTGGCCCAGTACTCTTTTCTATATTTGTAAACGACATCACAGAACAAATTCTGCATTGCAAACTTTCACTATTTGCTGATGATCTTAAGTTATATCGATCTGTGACTTCCACTATTGATGTGGAACTTGTTCAAAGTGACCTGAACAGAGTGGAGCGATGGTGTCGGTCTAATGGCATGTTGTTAAACGTTTCTAAATGCTATCATATCAAATATACGCGAAAGAAAAAACCGATTGCATCAAGTTATTATCTGGATGGCATCGAGCTCGAAGAGGTTAGTGAGATCCGGGATTTGGGAGTTGTTATCGATGGAAAATTGAGCTTTATTCCCCAAATTGACACAATAGTTAGAAAAGCCTCACAGATGCTGGGATTTTTGAAGCGAAATACAAAGGGTTTTCAGCAGATTCAAACCAAAATAATACTCTATAATGCCCTGGTGCGCAGCTTTCTTGAGTTTGCTAGTGTGGTTTGGAGTCCCTATTACAGCACTCACTCTCAACGCATTGAAAGCGTTCAGCGCTCCTTTACGAGACATATCGCTTTTATTTCAAGGGGAATTTCACACAGGTGCACGTATGATCAGCGCCTTGCATTTTTCAAAATGGAAACCTTGCGTAACCGCCGTATAATGCACGACATAGTCTTTTTACACAAAATAATTAACGACGAGATTAAGTGCCCTCAAATATTAGAAAGGATTTGTATGACAGCTCCTCACAATTTACCCAGGCATCCTATAACCAAGATTTTTTGTGTTCCGTTCTCTAAAACAAACGTTGGCGCTAATTCACCTATGTCCAGAATGACAAATGAGTATAATACCCTAAGTAAAGAGGTTGATGTAGATATATTTGGCGACTCACTACCTGCTTTCATAAATAAAATACGAAAGCCCAGATAACTTCCGATGTATCTTTTTAATTAACTTTGTACTTTTTTTCTTTATTCACACATATTTTTTTAATGTCAACACGCGTTTTTAATCGTAATTATTATTTTAAATTCTATTTTAATCATTGATTTATGTATTTTTAAAATTGTATTTCTGATTATTTTAAATTGTATTATTTATTTTTTTGATTATTTTAAACTGTATTTTTAATTATTAAGAATTGTATTTTTGATTATTTTAAATTGTATTTTCGATTATTATGAAGTGTATGTTTGATTATTTTAAATTGTACTTTTAGACACTCATTGAAAATTTTGATTTGATTTATTATATAATATTTAATCTACTTAGTCTGTTGTCTTGCATGGTCTATGTTGTGTGCATCTGTAATTGGTACATGTATCAGAATAGTTATATTATAATTATATTAATAGCTACAAATGTGTGTAATACATGTGCTGTTGATGTACCTTTTTATAAATAAATAAATAAATAAATAAATGTAAGTAAAGTTTCAGCTGGACAGATTGCAGAACTTTGTCTAAAAAATGGTAAATTTAGCCTAAGCCAAGCTGTTTTGGCCATTTAAGTTATTTATTAGTAAAAAAGAAACTATATACATGATAAATAAAACCTTAAATCTAAATTAAAAATGAACTAAAATTACAAATAGAAAACTTGCCCAAATCGCTGCCCTGTGCGAACGTAGGCACCAAGAAGGTTGCTTATTCGTTGATCTAGCTAGATAAACGCCAGCCCTCTTGTCACGTGAGGTCTCAACTACACGATGTGAGACCTCGTGCGCATCCGGCCCCCATCCAGTCCGGAATGTTTTTATCAATGATTTTCATAGGGCATCGTGCCTCTACCCAGATGGATAGTCCGCCTTACTAAAGCATGACATTTAATATCACTCCGCTTGAGGGGCTCCTGAGCAAATCGCACTCAGTTCGTACTGCGCACGGCTGTCATCGCGTCATACTCGCTGTACTGATTAAATAAAAAATGCCAACTAGCATATTGAAATACTGTCACAATACTTATAAAAACCAAGGAAAAACTAAAAAACTAACCTTCCATGTGTAAGTATTGCGATTTAGTCACAATTACCTAAACTTATTACTCTTAAATACTGTCAATTATGGCTTGTTTATTTCGTGTTCTCATAGAGGCGACTATCCTTCTGGACGTTTTAAATTCTTTGGTTTTTATATGATCTGAAATCTTTATTTCATTTTTTTCGGAAAAAGTGTTCATGTTTTCGATTTCTATTTTAGTCAATGTTTGGACCCTGTGTGATGTTACTAAAGTAATGTTATCGCTTCTTTAGTGTGTGTTTTATTAATAGTCTGTTTATTAAATTGTCCTCTTTTGATGTTTAAATACTAATTTTATACTAGAAAACATAGTAGAAATTTATTTTAACATCAAAACATTATAAATAAAACTATACCTACTAAATTACTTAATCTAAATAATAATAAACTAATAACTAAAAACTAAGAAAGGTAATTAATTAATTAAACTACTTTAGTTAACTTTTCAAAGTTTATATAAATACTAATGAAGGTGACCAGGTACAGTAATATTTTGGTAGAGGAGGACGTAATCTATAAAAACCTGGTGATTCGGTCATCCGACCCTACTCTAATACCGATAATTAGAGACAGTTCGCGCCTTTGCACATTATAAGAAAATTTCTTGTGTCTGATCAGACATGTCTTATAAGACATTCAGTCGCATTGGTTGTTATATGAGACCGTGCACATTACAAGAATTTTTTTCTTATGTCTGATCAGACACGCGTCGTCGTCGGCTGCATATTCGACGTCGCGCCTACGCAAGACGTCTTGCTTAGACACGACATCTACTCATATATGGAAACTAGTTCGCGCGTGCACATTCGTCGTGGCTGCGTCAGCCAAAACAACTATAGTGTCCACGCTTTTATTTCGTGTTTAGAATGTTAATTTATTTATTTTATTTAAATCAGCTCAATTTTAATTTTAATACAATAACTTTTATTTTTATTACTGTTTCAGTTTTCATGTAACCCAGTTATGTCATTTTTGTCAAGTTAAGAAGTGGATTAATGTTGTTTGAATAAAATGAATAGTATTTTTTATTTTTTACGTTAATTAAACTTTTATCAAACATGTAATGTTACATGAGTAAAATAAAAATTAATATATTGAACATTTAAGCTCTATAGTCTCATTGATTCTTGTCATATTTAATGGATGTATCCAATAATGCCTACAACTACGGCCGTTTTCTATGTCTATGGTACAAGTCAATCACTGTAAACTCTGTCGTCTGTCCATTTGGTACGCGTGTATTGTCCGTCCGTGAAATATGGTCACAGACAGCGGATAAGACGTCGTGCATGAATGTGTACGATGAACCAGACAAGAAATTTGTCTTGTCGAAAGGTCGTGTCTGATAATGTGCAAAGGCGCTTCCGATCTGTATGTATTCAGAGTCTCATAGCTTGCGCCGTTATTAAACATCTGAACCATCAAATACAAATATTGGGGATCGACGCTCCATATGTCTCGACCATGGTCTCGACGTTATTATTATTACAACATTTTAACCAACGCTTTGATGCACTTCCGTACTGCTTAAACGAGTTGTCTGCGGATGCGGACATGATGTCCAGGGCACCAGGTGGCACACTCTTTAGCATTGCCATCGTTTTGACGCGATGAGGTGAAATCGGTCAACTGTATCAGCGGGGAAAGAAATCTAACCCAAAACTTTAGGGTTAGATTTCTTTGGATGATATAATGGTGCCAAAATAAAACAATTAACTTGGATGATTCGTTATAATTAATAAAAAAGGTGTAGCGCGTTTGAGGTTTGAGGCGTGAATGACGTGGGCACATAATTCTCTATACAATTAAATAAATATGAGCGCCTGATTCAAGTGGAAGCAAAAATGTGTCTCCTCTCAACTAGAAGGCGTTTAAGGCAGCGCCTGAACACATGCTTCGGTAAACCGGACTATCCATCTGGGTACCTATACATATACTGGGTGTAATGGAAAGGGTATATCCCCCCAAAAACATTCTGTAAAAAACTAGCCAAGTCTCGATGGAGCTGCTTGTTTATCTCTAAAAAGTAATGAAATCTAGACAAAGTCGTGCCAAGTCTAAGGTTCCTTACTGCGTTTTCTTTATTATTATAATTAATGTTGTGTGACTTGGCCGTTGAAGGGTACACAAGGGTACAAAACCAGGTGTTCCATGACACCATTGCACAAATCTGTACTTGTACCCACTAACGTATAAAGAATGTTCAACCTGTTTCACCTGTCGGTGTGTTCCGACAGCTGCACTTGAGAGCCAGTTCCTTCTATGCTTTGTGTGCACCACCTTCGGCCGCATCATCACTTACCATGAGATTGCAGTCAAACACAGGTATAAACAGTTTGCCTTTCATGATGATCCGTTGAGGCGTGAAGGCGTGAAGGCGTAACAAACAAACAAGCAGAGTTACTTTCGCATGTATAATAAGTAGTAAGTTTGGATTAAGAAATTAGGATTAGGATCATTAATATTATAGCTAAATGCTAGCTTTGCCCGCACTACGGGTACGGCAGAAGTTTAGATAACATATTACCGTGCTACGGGCTCGCTACTAATGTAGGCGTGTCATCCACGCGAGGGGAGCTTGCACTGGTCACTGCTGGTTCCAACACTTGACCACTCTTTGCCGGTTCGAATACTTGACTAGTCACTGCTGGTTTGTCACTTGTTCTATCCATGTTTTCCAATTCCTGATTTCTTTCCACTTTATCAGTTATTAGTTTGTAAATGTTTGTAACACCATCGAGTATTTTCACTTGTTCAGTTTCCAGCTTGTCAATTTTTTGTGACATGTTTTTTTGCATTTCTATTTGATAATTAACAAGTTTATCCAGTTTTTTATCCATGATATCCAGTTTTGATTCCAGTTGTTTTACTATATTCTTAGTATTTGTGACGTCAATGTTTTGTTCATGACTATCTGAACAGTGATTGTTTGTAATAATCACTTCTGCTTTCGGTTTTAATCTATAGACCTTTTTACGATCATAGTATATCATGTTATTATTCTTATCAAATGTTAAAGCTACAGGAGTTTCAATAGAAACTACTTTTCTATAAGACACATTATATTTTATTATCTCATATATCCCATCGTCAGTAGTAAAATAGACTCTGCCGTTTCTGTCCACAGCTAAGTTATTTACATAACTCTTGTTATAATATAAAGTTGTGTGATCACTGTACATCTGTTGACTATACAACCTAGAGTTATTGCTGAAGAACATGACATCCTCGTTATCAATAACTAATCTGTGTACATAATTTTTCACATTGACAAGCTCATCGGAGTGTCCATTGATTAATGTAGAAATTTTATTTGTCCAATAATCGATATAGTATATTACTCCATTAAAGTACATATGCCAGACAGTAACACCTGCAGCGCCAACCAGATGAACTCCACCTGAGCTCGGTTTGTATTTGTATATACCGTCACGAGTGCCTATATACACGTCGTGAGTCTCCAAATCCACAATAATTGAATTAGCGTGATTTTCTTTACCAAAAAAATATTTATGCTCTTTTGTATTCAAATCTACTATAACTTGTACCGTTCGTACTGTGTCGTAACGTTCTACTATATATAAGTAGTCATATTCGTAATCTACGGCCAGTGAATATACCCATGACATTAAAGATATGTCGTATACTAGTTCTCTTTGGTGTGGGACTCCGTCGATGTAGACGTCGTCGGTGATGTCGTCAGCTTTGACAGCGAGGAGGCAGGTCACGAGCATGAGGAACTTCATATCGTCTGGAAAATGTTTTCGGGATTAATTTTAAAGCAGCAGGATTCGAGATCAGTGCAAGTCGGACTTGATGTGGAACTGGCTACTATAATTTATATTACAATATAGTCAGATTGTCCAAAAAATAATTAAAAAATTGAACCTTGCTGAATTTCTTGCCTGTTCTTCTCAGTTGAAGGGCGACTTACGAACTGGTGGTAACTTCAGTAGCTTTGACCTTCACAAGAGCCCTACTAGGGCTTAAATTGAAATGGCTTTGACTTTGAATCGCAGATATACCCCTTTTAGCATCCGCATCTGTATCTGTAATAATCAATGCGGAGCTTCTGCGGATGCGGATGTCGCTATAAGAAGTTGAAGGGGATTTATATAGGGGACTCTTAAACTAAGAGGGGACAGAACGAAACGAGATGAGGCCTGAAAACACGGTGAATTTGCATTTATGTGTGTGCCCGTCGGCTACCGCGTGTACCACATGAAAAGTAGCCTGTAGCGCTCCATACATTAAATGTTATTTCCACTCTTTTTAACTGACTTCAAAAAAGGAGGAGGTTCTCAATTCAGTTATATTTTTTTATGTTTGTTACCTCATAACTCCGTCATTTATTAACCGATTTGGAAAATTCTTTTTTTATTTGAAAGGGTACACTTTCCGTTTGGTCCCATTGTTATCAGATCAGGATTTGATTACTTCTTAGTGTACTTTGAAGTCGGTTAAAAAGGTAAGCAATAAGCATCTGTGATATAACCCCTAGACATCGTTATATAGAATATCGAACCATAGAAAATATACTATTAAGGTGGACGCACATTTATCAGAGCCAAACGCGGCGAACGAAACGAATTTAAGAATTTGTATAGAAAATCATCTCCCAATTCGGACGTTTCGACGCGGGCGAGTGTGCGAGCTTTCATAAGATTTTATATACAGAATTCTAAAATTCGATTCGTTCGGCGCGTTTGTCTCGGATAAGTGTGCGTCCACCTTAAAGGTTCGTGAAAAAATAATTAATAAATTTAAAACAACTTACATGCACACGCCGCCCGATGAGACTACGGACATATCTACGTATCGCTGTATATATAGTGAAGGAGTAGGAAACCAAATTGCTGATATTGGATTAAAAGCTAAAAATACTTGTTTGGTCCGTGGTTACTAGATAGGTAACCACGGAACTGCAGGATGTGATTGTGGTCAAATGTACCTAAACCTAAACCAACCCGGCTGCGTAATATAAAAAACAAGTGAAAAAAAAAACAAGCTCTGTAATCTGTAGAATTTTGAACATATTTTTTTTATACCACTAATGTGGCAAACAAGCATACGGCCCGCCTGATGGTAAGCAGTTACCGTAGCCTATGGACGCTTGCAACACCAGAGGTATCACTCGCGCGTTGCCGACCCTGAAGAAACCGCTTCACACCCTTCTTGAAGAACTCCATGCTGTACTCCATTGGGTGCACCACGGCAGGGAGCTCATTCCACAGTCTGAGCGTCCGCGGAAGAAAACCTTTGAGCCCGCACAGTACTACAACATAACTTGAATTTTATATTGTAGCGACTTTGTCCGCTTCGTCATCATCATCAGCCTATCCCACTGCTGAGCACAGGCTCCATCCTTCACAGGGCAAAAACACATCTTTTTTTTTTTTATAAATGTCCTGTGACATTCCTCACACACGGTCATCTGATCCCAAACTAAGCAGAGCTTGTACTGTGGAAACCAGATAACTGATATAATACATATACTACTTTTTGTTTGTAAATACATACTTAATATACATAATTACACCCAGACTCAGGACATACAGACATGTTCATGCACACAAATGCATGTCCTGTGTGGGAATCGAACCCACGACCTGCGGCGCTATAGGTTAAGACGCCACGTCTTAACCAACTGCGCCAACTGGCCCGTCAAAAAGTAATTGTAAAAATTGTAAAAGTAAAGAAAACATTTAGATACCAGGCTTGCAAATGTATTGGAGATTCTAAATAACTAACTTTTTTTTCACAAACTTGTAAGATTTTTTCACAAGAAGTACACTTGTTCCAGGAGGGAACAAGTTTTATGAATGCGAAATCATCAATGACGACCTAGCGAAGCGGCCGCGAGTGATCAGCGGAATTTACCGACTGATAACCCACGGCTCTGATGCTATCTCACTTTTTTCGCAGTCAAACATTACGCTGGATGAAACAACAAGCGTTTAGACTATGCTCGCGTTGAAGTTGCGCCGGCCACAGAGGGCCGCCTTAAG
This sequence comes from Polyploca ridens, assembly GCA_951394255.1. Classification (NCBI taxonomy): domain Eukaryota; kingdom Metazoa; phylum Arthropoda; class Insecta; order Lepidoptera; family Drepanidae; genus Polyploca; species Polyploca ridens. The sequence continues at coordinate 120,128 of OX596271.1, read as the reverse complement.
GCCGGGTCTTAGCTCAAATCTCAAAAATGGGTTTCTTTGAGAGTCGAGTATGACGTAACGCAATGAAATACCTAACACAAAAAAATACTGTGGATAGAAGAGGGTTTTGAGAAAAATGTTAACCGAATAGAATATTAAAAAGTGCTTTGAAAATAAATTACGGGGATGCCAACAGATAGGTAGGGGGTTCGATAAATGACACGACATGTTCTTTAAATTAAATGTACCATTTAATTGCCTAGATTTTGTGGCCGACTCATGTCTAGATTATGATAGTACTATTTAGGTCAGGGAACACTGGCCTGAACTGCAGCGTAGGTGGGGGAACCATTATCACTTGTACATTCCGTTCATTTTTTAATCAAGTATTTAGAATATTAGATTTTGTATTTTTTTTTTTGCTTTATGTTTAATAGGTTATATTTAATTACGTTTTGAAATAAGTTGTAAATATGATAGGTAAGTTTAAGTAAGTTAAATTAACTAAAATTAAATTATTAAGAAACAAAAAGCCCGACTGCGTAAAACATAAATTAACTGAAAAGAGAAAAACAAGCTCTTAAATCTATAGAATTTTGAATATAACTTGAATTTTATAAGGTATTGCAGTTGGGGATAACCAATAACCGAAGTATGTATTTTTTTGTAATATTTGTTTATCCCCGACTGGCCTATTAATGGTCTATTTACAAGCTTTCATTTGATACCCATATTGTTATAATAACGAAACATTTATATTTAATACCCCCCCTATTTTTTTATTCTTAGGCGCTATACAAAAATAATATACCCTATGACACTCCCCCAGTCAAGACGAATCTAACGACACCTCATATGCTTAAATCCATCAAGCCGTTTAGGCTGCAGAGTTTTGAGAGAGGTAGAGCGTAGCGTTTATTCGCTCAAAGAGCAGCTCGACTGGGGAAGTACCTCCACCTTACAGAATACCGCAGCCACATAACTTTATGTTGTGTTCCTGCGCGTGAGTAAAGTCGCCAGAGCTCATAAGGGAGGGGGAAAGGTCGGTAACGCGTGAGCGATGCTTCTTGTGTTGCAAGCGTCCATATGGCTACGGTAACCGCTTACCATCAGGCGGGCCGTATGCTTGTTGTGTATGTATGTAAAGGAATCTTGGAACGTAATTTTCATAGACATCCAGACGTCAGATTAAACTGAAATTTTGCACACTTATCAAGTACCGATGACAATACAATAATTTGGTACCATCGAGCTGATCTGATGATGGATCCGGAAGGTAGGCACTGGAACTCCATAACGGAACAACGTTTCCTAGCCGTGTTTGGGCTTGTTGGAATTGTCATGAGATGAACTTTGACCATGTATGGTCATTATTATTATATATTATTATTTTGACCATGTATGGTTTCCAGGGTCTGATGATGTCGGTGGAGTCAAAGGGTAGCCACTGAAGCTAAATACTTATTATAAATGTGAAAGAAAGTGAAAGGTTGGGTGAAAATATGGTATAAGTACAGTAGTACCCAATTAATATGGCTTATCGATGTACCTACGCAGAAGAGACATTTTCAAAGCCCGGAAAACGCTATTGGCTGACAGCTGCCGCCATGTTAGCGCGCGCCGTGCGGAGGGGCGTGACTTGCGAGTGAGACGCAACTAACAGATGCAGTGTATTATAAACCTTATAGTAGTGATCTAAGGTTGATTGTAAGTTTTAAGCATTCTTTCGTTAATCTTCGGGGCAATACTTTCTTTTCTGTGCGAACGAAGATTCTCGACGCGCCATATAAGTTGGGTAATACTGTAACAGAATAAAATGGTATGATAATTTATGTTGACTAAAAATAAAAAATAAATTACAGTTTAAAAAAACTAAAACAAACACGCTTTAAAAATCCCTGCACTAAAAAGTGTTAAATAATTATAAAATTGAACCTAAGTATATTCTCTGTCTATCCCGTAAGGGCCTAAATGTAAGCAATTATTTTGTAAATAAGTTCAATATTTGAATGAAAAGCGTGGGGCGCTTTTCCTTGAAACCCAATAGAATGAAAAGCGCCACACGCTTTTCATTCAAATATTTTAACACGCACATATTTTTAAAGCGTGTTTTTTTAGTTTTTTTAAACTGTATTTTTTTTAATTGAAAGGGTACACTTCCCGTTTGGTGCCATTGTCATCAGATCAGGATTTGATTACTTCGTAGTGGACTTTGAAGTCGGTTTAAGTTTTTTGTAAAACAGTCCAATTATTTGGGAACACAAGTCCAAATTCAGTCTTAAGAGGACTCAAGTCGTCATACTTTTCATACAAAACCTCTGTACTTATTATGGCGTTTTTAAACATTTTTCGTTAGATGTTTTGAACAAATTAGTATCTTGTGCGCTATATCTAGCCGTGTATCTAGGCGTAATTTAAAAAAAGTGTGAAACAAATTCAGTCAAAGCCTCCGAAAAACAGCGTTTTTGCCTGAACTTTGGCCATATCTAATGTACCTATAAATTGTAAAAGTAAAGAAAACATTTAGATACCAGGCTTGCAAATGTATTGGAGATTCTAAATAACTAACTTTTTTTTCACAAACTTGTAAGATTTTTTCACAAGAAGTACACGCCTGGAACAAGTTTTATGAATGCGAAATCATGAATGACGACCTAGCGAAGCGGCCGCGAGTGATCAGCGGAATTTACCGACTGATAACCGATGGCCCTGATGCTGTCTCTCTTTTTTCGCAGTCAAACATTACGTTGGATGAAACAACAAGCTTTTAGACTATGCTTGCGTTGAAGTTGCGCCGGCCACAGAGGGCCACCTTAAGTGTTGGCAGTATTGTCATTCGAATATCGCTTTGAAAGGGCAACTAAATGACACACAATAATAAATTTTGTGTCTATGACATTAAGGTTCAGAATAAATACAAAAAAATGCCCAATAAGGCGCTGGCGGCCGAATTTCGTGGAATCACAGATGCTGTTTGTAAATCGCGTGAGGAGTTAATATACAGGGTGTAACGGAAAGGTCATATACATCCGAAAGGGGTGAAAACTACATCAGATATAGAGTCTCTATAAAAAGTTTCAGCTTTCAGCAGAGCAAAATAAATTACTCAAAGAATTCATACCAAAATTTTGGTTCCATAAGTTTATTGAATTCAAATCATACCAAAGTGTCACTGCACTACGAGGGTTATTATCCTTGCAAATAATATTATTAAAATCTCTTTCGTGATCTGTGCGCCTAGTACAAGATGTGCCGTCGCCGCCTCGTGCCGCCGCGGCTTCTCTTTGACGGCGCGAACAGGGATCAAACGAGCCGATAAGCGGTAGTTAGCACCGACATGACGAGCACGTGTCATCTTAACATACTTTAGCCCCATGCTTTAGCCAAATAATTGTTAACCATTACTTTAGGTAGTATTGAGTAGTTTAGTGTATTAAGTAATAATGCGTTATAATTTAATTACACGTAAATATCGAGCCAGAATTAAAAATTATGTAAAAAATCGGTTTAGATAGGTACCCTAGCTACTTAGCTATTTTTATTTTATTCCTTAATCCTACCTAGTAAACTGTAAAATCTAAAGCCATGCTTAATCTTGTAAATTAACTTACATTTTTAAAGATAGGGTTCGATGTGGTGGCCTTGGTATTGTATGCACAAGGCCACTCGCTTGTTCATGGACATCTGAACATTCCGCAGCATTTCTGGGGTAATTGTCCTAAAGGCGGCTTCGATCCGGACTCTCATTTTATGCACTGTATCGCACTGCACTGCGTACACCACATTTTTAATGTAACCCCATAAAAAAAAGTCTAAAGGAGTTAGGTCTGGGGATCGCGGAGGCCAAGCCACGTTCCTACTACCGCGCCCGATCCATTGAGAAGTAGGTGTAGTAGAAGTAGGTGCGTGGAAGGAACCGGTTTGGTGCAGACGATGTATCATCCGATGGAAACTGGCAACCGAAGGCAGCTGCCGATCAGCATCTGGTCTGCCTTCGATAAATCTTTGACGATACAACCAAATCAAATCAAAATACTTTATTTGTAACACAACACAACCACAGATTTATAATACAATCCTCTGTGACACAACTCTCGGGCAGCGCGCACATTGCCATCCTCGGCCCCGACACACAACATCATTTCCTAATATTCGCTATTACTGAACGACATTTTACGTAACGAAATCAAAGCGGATGGAGAGAGCGACACAAAGCACAACAAACTCGAGGATAGCCTACGTACGACTGACGACTTCTGTGAATCAAAAATATTCAAAACTGACCCTAAAAATTTCTTCCCTCCTGGTACTAGGGTAGCTAGGCCAATTTCGTATTATTCAATCATTTTTCTAATCAACTAACTCGGCCACTGCTGGATGGACATCACTCGATACTTACCACATCTAGTCAACCCAGCTACCTTCTTCAGGTCGTGGCTGAGTAGGTACTACCTTATAATAATAATTTAATGAAAACTCTGAATTTAATAGGTACATCGGCGCACACTAGGGCGCAGATTGAAGAAGAGCTAGGTCAGGATACTAGTTAAGTAAAACCCATGAGCTGATCAGATGAGTTGACAAACGATACCGATTAGATCACTTGTTGTTGACTGTGCTGGGGGTACCTACATAAGTCCGTCCGTCCGTCGTTGTATTAATTTGTAAGTACGGAATAATCACATAAGTTGAGGTTCGATTCAATCGGGGGCACGGTTAAGTGCCCCCGCCCCACGCTAAGACGAGCCATTTTGCTTGGTTTTGCTTTAAACCATGTTTTGTAAGGGGGATAAAGTTTCAATTGCATAGTTTTATTGTTATCTAAAAAAAACCCGATTTCGTCACTGACTCACTGATATGGTCTCGTCTTGGAAACATTTTACGTGAAAATGTTTTTGGTAGGATTTATTTATTGATCAAAATCAAAAGTTGTACCAGGAGTAAGTTATCTCCACCTTCGTAACTGCAACTAGCCTATTTACCCTATTGTTGTATTGTATGTATGCATCATCGAAATTAGGGTTCATTCAGTAATTTTGTTATTATTGTGCGCAAACTCTATTCGTAAAACTCTCGTTGCTCATGAGGTCCTAGTACTTTTAATAATTATTTCCTTAATTAAAATTAATAAACTTTATTATTATTTATTATTATTATTATTATTTGATTAGCGGAATATTAAGGAGAGACTTTTGCCTACTTAATGTGTCTTCTTATACCACCTTTTACAACGAACAGGACAGTGTTCGGAAGAATTGTTTGACCTGATGCCCACAGCTACATACCTTATAAAAGCCTTATACCACCGCAACTCTCGCCATCGACACGGCGCCGGCGCCGGCAGCGACGCGACGTCCATTCTCCTTCATACCAAATAATAAATAATAGTACAAGTAAGTGCTCATACATTGGAACCGAAATGGTTTCGTACTGTTGGTACTGTGCGGTTTCAACGGAGCTTCCTACCACGGACGCACGCTCAGGCTAGTGTGCATTCCCCGCCCGTAGTTTTCCCAAGTGAGTACAGCATGGGGTTCTTCAAAAAGGCTGTAAAGAGATTTTTGCAGGGTCGGCAACGCGCGAGTGATACCCCTGTAGTTAAAAAGCTACTATACTCTATTTCACATACGATGAGTCGTCAAGGTCAAGGGTTTTTTACCAATATCTAGTGAAATTCCATTTGATTACTCTAAAATAATATTCACAATATTTCGTGAAACCTAGCTCTATCATAGTATTCCTTTATTATATCGAAATGAACATTAACCATTGAGAAATTTAATAAAATACCAAGTGTCACCGAACTCATGTTATTTGAAATAGACTATACCTACCAACTTATAAAAAATACATGGCAAAAGCTACCAACTAGTACCAACATATTCATAATACAACATACCATATCAACATATCATGTTATATCATATTTAAATTAAAAGCGGAACCCACTGAAATTATTGTTACCAGGAGATACATAAGTTGCATAGGAAAGTCATTCAGGGTTCATTTTGATGTAAATTTATGTTATAAAATCCTTTTTCGGTTCTGTTCCATACATACGGTACAACTTTCGCAATACTTACCTACAAAACGTCTTTTTTGTGTATTAAATAATTTCTAATTCCAATCTTTACCAAAACAATTAAATTCTGATACTATGGGTATCAAAAATTCAAGATTCAGAAGGAAAGAAAATTAAAATTAAAAAAAAATATTACTTTGTACTATGTACTTCCCCGATGGCGCCCGTTTTGTACTACAACACGACTGTGACGTCTCACCCCCCCTCAGATCACAACGTATCGCGCACGGGTAGTATGTACACAATTAATAGGCACCTACATTTACACGTTCATCGAAAGTCGCGTAGTCGTGAGCTAAATCTAATTTAAACTAAAAACGGAACCCTTTAGCATTATTTTTGTACCAGGACACACATAAGTTGCGTAGGAAACATATTCAGGGTTCATTTGAACATAAATTTGTGTTACAAAATCCTTTTTCTGTTCTATGTTCCATAATTTACTTTCGCAGTACCTACCTATTTACCTAGTTATCTAAGCAATTAATTTCTGGTACAGTATGTATTGCCAATGGCAACCAATAAAAGATTAGATACTTATTTGAGAAATTGTGTGGTAGAAGATTACTGTGGATAATAGTGCGTTTACTCATTTACATTACATACTACGTTATGTTTATTATTTTACGTAGGTACGTTAACGTGTTAGGTGTTTTATCTAAGGAGGTACCTTTTATTCCGTAGTCCCTACTAATTCGCTACAATATTTGTATTTTAACTTGTTCACAAACATAATGGTCGCTTTTGTAAGAGAAAGTAAGAACTTATTAAAAATAAAATAAAAATCCGGAACCCATTAAAAAAATATCCAAAAATACCAGGAGTAAGAAGTTTGTTTTCACGTTTGAATAGGTCAATAACACCGACCAGCTGATTTGTGCTAGTGATGTGTTTAATTTCAATTTGAAATTTTTGGTTTCTTGGTATCATTGGATTGGAATTTCTCATCTTCCTAACAGTTAGACATAGGATTTTAAAAAAAATATAGTATGGTTTATTATCATCCAAAGAAGTCGTGCACTTTATATGTATATGACCTTTCCGTTACACACTGTATAAAATGATAAACTGATTGTTGATATATCAGCCCACAGCCCAAACCGCTGGACCTAGAGATTAGAAATTTTGCACAAAGATACCTTATACAGTGGAGGCATCCACTAAGGAAGGATTTTTGGAAATTCCACCCCTAAGAGGGTAAAATAGGGGATGACAGTTTGTATGCAAGTCCGTCAGTTTTGAAGTTAGGATCTTCAAATTTTGTGTTTAGGCTGAAGATTAAAAATTAATGTGTAGTTATCTCAGCGTTTGTGATAATTCCATCACCGAAGGGAGGAAAAGGGGGATGAAGTTGGGTATGCAAGTCCTTCAATTTCAAAGTAAACTTCACGAAATGTATTATTATACGGTGTAGGCATTCACTAAGGAAGGATTTTTGGAAATTCTACCCCTAAGGGGGTAAAATAAGGGATGAAAATTTGTATGCAAGTTCGTCAGTTTTGAAATTAGGATCTTCAAATTTTGTGTTTAGGCTGACGATTGAAAATTAATATATAGTTATCTCAGCGTTTGTGATAATTCCACCATCGAAGGGAGGAAAAGGGGGATGAAGTTGTGTATGCAAGTCCTTCAATTTCAAAGTAAATTTCACTAAATGTATTATTATACGGTGTAGGCATCCACTAAGGAAGGATTTTTGGAAATTCCACCCCTAAGGGGGTAAAATAAGGGATGAAAATTTGTATGCAAGTTCGTGTGTTTTGAAATTAGGATCTTCAAATTTTGTGTTTAGGCTGACGATTGAAAATTAATTTACACATGTTTCAGCATTTTTGATTATTCCACCCCCGACAGGGTGAAAAGGTATGGAATGTATGTAAGTCGTTCAGTTTCAAAGTAAACGTCACTTAATATATTATTACACAGTGTAGGCAACCACTAAGGAAGGATTTTTGGATATTCCATCCTTAAGGGGGTAAAATAGGGGATGCAAGTTTATATGAAAATCTATCAGTTTCGAAGTTAGGACCTTAAAATTTTGTATTTAGGCTGACGATTGAAAATTAATTTATATGTGCCTCTACGATTTTGATAATTCCGATCCCGAAAGGGTAAAAAGGAGGATGAATTTGTGTATGGAAGTACACTAAATTTATTATTTAAACTTATGGTTATAAACTAACGCAACGAATATCGGTGTTGTTGGAATTTGAACCCTTAAGGAGTGAAAAGGGGGATTAAATTTAGTATATGAAGTTCTTTATTTTCGGAGTGAAAATTACAAAATTTATGGTATTGGCGTATTGAAATGGCAAAGGATGCAATGACTCGCCTGTACAACATCAGGAAAAAGAGAGGAATCGGTATTAAAACAAAGATCCGATTAATACGAGCATTGGTACCTATTCCTCATTTTCATGTATGGAGTGGAAGCGTGGACTATACTGGCCCGAGAAAGAAAATGGATTGATGCATTCGAGATGTGGTGCTGGAGACGGATGTTGAAAATACCTTGGACCGCTAAACGCAACAATGCATCAATCCTATCGCAGCTCCAAATTAAAACCCGATTGTCGACCATATGCCACCAACGTATTCTTTCGTATTTCGGCCACATGGTGCGCAAAGGCAATGAAAGTTTGGAAAAACTGATCATAGTTGGGAACACGGAAGGAAAACGTGGTCGTTCACCAACTAGATGGTACGATCAAGGAGAAGATTCATCGTCCTCCAAGTCTTACACAGTCGTAAGGGACGGGTTGGACAGAAACCGGTGGAGGCAGATCATCCGCTCTAGAAGCAAACCCGATGCTCACCACGATCCTCAGACATGAGGGAAAGACTATAGAGAGAAAGAGAGATAAGGCCTCCAAAATGGTGCTGTGGAACTAGACTACAAGTAACAGCTCTCCGCCGCAATGTTATTGAGGCCAAAATATTTACTGGTTCTGCCAGAGGAGAAACAGCCCTCTTGCCGCGTATACCATTGATCCCAAATCACCTTCCGTTTGAATTTAAAAGATAACAGTTCCTAATTAAAGTTTGTTTCGCGATGGCTATTAATAAATCACAGGGAAAAACTCTGTTTGCTAGAGTTGATTTGCGGCAGGACTGTTTTAGTTTTATGTGGCATCCTCGCATGTGAGCTCTTAATTTACCTGAATTTTTGTCAATATCACACGTACTTAGTGGCGGACAATAGCCATGAACAAAGCTCTATATTGATTCATATCTAGAAAAAAGAAATAATCTACGCGAACGAAGTCGCGGGCTATAAAGCTAGTTCTTTATAAAATAATAATAATAATGTTTGTTTATTTCATCTCCACAAATTACATTGTACATACTATAAATGCAGTTGACAATAAAAAATGGCAAAATTCGTAATATGTGGAAGATCTGGAGTCTAAACCAAGCCCAAGCCTGTATTTTAGAGCTCCAGGCCCCCCGATACATCATAGTGTGCAGATGTCAAAATGGAGCGAGACTGTGGGGTGTGTGTATGTGTTTGTGTGTATGCGTGTGTATGAATTTGTGCAACTGAGTTTTAGTATACAATACATGAATATATTAAATCTAAGATTTGTGTTATATAATGGATCTGATTAGTATTTACTATAGTTAAAATCCCACATCAAGGCCGTTTTCAGTTTCGGAGTAATCTAGACTAAGTAACCATTATTTAATTTTATTTTATTCTAAACGCACTGACTTCTTATAACAAATAATCTAAATTGTTTATTTCTTATCAGAATAAATTTTACTATTGGAGTATAACCAGAGTTTTACAAATGTCTTACAAAGGAAACTCCCAATAGATGTCCATTTAATGGATTTGTATGAAACGCTATAATTTTGAGTTGAGTTTGGAGTTATTTAAGTGCATAACTGATGACAATGTGCATAAGTATCTGATGTTAAATAATGAACAAATTACGTATGTAACTGTAACATATAACTATATAACTAATACTAATATCATAGCTTAGAGTAAACATAAAAATGAACCGGACGCTGCTTCGCCCGCACTTTAGTCGTCTAGTCAATGTGAGTCATCCCCGCGAGGAACTTGCTTCCGGCGTCTGTGTTTCCAGACTCATACAATCTAGTGACTTTCAAGGCCAGAGTGAATAGGTTCCTTCTGGGTAAGCGTGTTCCATCTTAGGCTCATACTCAGAGAGGTAGAGCGTAGCGTTAATTCGCTCAAAGAGCAGCTCGACTGGGGAAGTACCTGCACCTTATAGAATACCGCAGCCAAATAACTTTATGTTGTGTAAAGTTGTGTTCCTGCGCGTGAGTAAGGTCGCCGGGGCTCATAGGGGAGGGGGGAAAGGTCGGTAACGTGTGAGCGATGCTTCGTGTGTTGCAAGCGTCCATAGGCTACGGTAACCGCTTTCTTACGTATTAAAAAAAAAAGGCTTCGTCTTCGTCCCTTATGGGCGGGTCAGTGGCCAAACGCAAGCCCATTTAATAAAAAAACTTACATTACAAGGAATACAATAACAACAAACCGATCACACTAGATATACCGGAGGTTACTTTGTGGATAATGATACCGTAACCTACAGGAGCATTAACATATGCATAATCTACAGGTGAAATTTTATTAGTAATTACAAATCATAACTTTGGCTCCGCCCGCAATACGGGCTCGCTACTAATGTCGCAGAATTTATTAATACTTGCTAATGTAGGCGTGAGTCATTCGCGCGAGGGGAACTTGTACTAAACTGCACTTGTCCAGTCACTAGTTCTAGCTGTTGTCCTATCCATGTTTTCCAATTCCTGATTTCTTTCCACTATACCAGTTATTAGTTTGTAAATGTTTGTATTACTATCCAGTATTTTCACAAGATCAGTTTCCAGTTTGTAAATTTTTTGCGACATACTTTTTTGCATTTCCACATGACCACGTACAAGTTTATCCATTTTTTTATCCATAATATCCAGTTTTGTTTCCAGTTGTTCTATTATGTTCATAGTATTAGTATTATTTGTAACGTCAACGTTTTGTTCATGACGATCTGAACAATTGTTAGTAATATTCACTTCTGCTGTTGGTTTTAATCTGTAGACCACATTTTTATGACAGTATATTATGTTATTATTCTTATCAAAAGCTATATTATTAGCCCCTTCAATAGAAACTACTTTTCTATAAGAAGCATTATGTTTTAGTATTTCATATATCCCGTCGTCAATAGCAAAATAGACTCTGCCGTTTATGTCCAAAGCTAGGTTATTCACATAACTGCCATTATAATATAAAGTTGTATGACCACTGTCCATCTGCCGACTGTAGAACCCAGTGATATTGCTGAAGAACATGACATCCTCGTTATCAATAACTAATCTATGCACTTTATATGGCATATTGGGATAATCGGAGTGTCCATTGATTAATGTTCTAACATGATCTATCCAAAGCTCTGTATAATATAGTACTCCGTTAAAATGCACATGCCCGATACTATAACCTGCAGCGCCAACTAGTTCTTCTTCTCCTGAGCTCGGCTTGTATTTGTATAGACCGCTACGAGCGCCTATATACAGGTCGTGAGTCTCCTGATCCACAGCAAGTGATTTAACGTACTTCACTTTACCAAGATAGGGTATATGCTCATTCGTATTTAAGTTCAATATTACTGGTGCCGTATCAACAGCAACTATATATAAGTAGTTATACTTGTAATCTACGGCCAGATACCACCACCATGGGGTTCTAGATATGTTGTACAATACTTCTGCTTGGTGTGGGACTCCGTCGATGTATATGTCGTCGGTGATGCCGTCAGCTTTGACGGCGAGGAGGCAGGTCACGAGCATGAGGAACTTCATTGTCGTCTGGAAATTAAAGGATTCGAGATTAGTTTAAAAGCAGCAGGTTTCGAGATCAGTGCAAGTTTGAAGTCAGTGAGCGTACGTTCCGCCATGCAACACACGCGGTATCACTCTGTTGTTACCGACCCTTCCCCCCGCCCCGATGAGCTCTGGCGACCGCCACTCACGCGCAGGAACACAACATAAAGTTATTTGGCTGCGGTAGTAAGTGGAAGTGCTTCCCCAGTCGAGCTGATCTTGGAGCGAATAAACTATATGCTCTACCTCTGTTCATGCACACAAATCTGGCAATCGAACCGACGACCTGCAGCGTGATAGGTGGAATATGAACTTACCACGCCAACTGGCCCCTACATATTAACTATTAAACGCGAAAGTTTGTGAAGATGGACGTTTTTTACTGTTTCACGCAAAAACTGGTGAGCGGATTTGATGAAACTTGGCACAGAGATAAACCATACTCAGGAATAAAATATAAGATACTTTTGATCCCTCGGGAACGTGGGTTAAACCGCGGGCGGATACAAGTATTTTATAGAAATTCGCATAAATATGTAGGTAACAAGAAATTCATCAAAACGATAATGCAGCTCAAATGAGCGTGAAGCTTTTTTTTACTGTTTATAGGCCTGTGTTTGACCGCAATCTCACCATGGTAAGTGATGATGCGACCGAAGGTGGTGCACACACAAAGCCTAGAAGGAACTGGCTCTCAAGTGCAGCTATCGGAACACACCGAAAGGTGCTTGGCGATAGATTTTCAACTCGAGGGTGGTAGCCAGTTAGGCGGGTACTACAAAGTACCCTACCACCGTGCTATGGGTTCCTCACGATGTTTTCCTTCACCGAAAGCTCAAGCTCATTGTAGGATTCGAATTCATCTCGGTATCGGACGTCACTACCACTGAGCTATCATCGCCTTAAAAGAAGCTTTAAAAGAAGAAGATTTATTCGGGACAACACACAACATTACACTAATGACTGTAGGTACAACAAATAAAAATACAAAACAGAACAAACAATTAAAAACTACACAAAAATGCAATGTTGCGTGATGCCAGGAATAGGTCTCTCAGCAATGTGCTTAGGTTTAGTAAGAAAGTCCGGTCATGCATGGAGTACTGCTGCCATCTTTGGGATGGATCAGCTAAGTACCAGCTTGAGGCCCTCGACTCAATAGACTGCCGAGCCAGGAGACTAATTGGAGATGAGTCTTTAATTAAGGCGAAACTCACGAGCCTTGACCATCGAAGCAAAGTTGCTTGCTTATCGGTTTTCTACAGGATATATTTTGGAGAGTGTGCGCAGGAATTGTTCAACCTTATTCCACCATCCCCATTTTTACACCGAACCACAAGACGCCGGGAAAATTTTCACCCGTACGTTGTTGACATACCGAATATACGGACACAGCGTTTTGCATCCTCATTTATAATGCGGACAGCAAGGGAGTGGAACTTGCTTCCGGCGTCTGTGTTTCCTGACGCTTATAATCTAGATACTTTCAAGGCCAGAGTGAATAGGTTTCTTCGGGTAAGCGTGTTTCATCTTAGGCTTCGTCATCGCCCCTTATGGGCGGGTCAGTCGCCAAACGCAAGCCCATTTAATTTAAAAAAAAAAAAAAAAAAAAAAAAACTAACCCTCGCGCTGGTTTTCAGTCGAGGCCCACGTCCATGACATCACGAACATACAGTACTTAATACTTTATGAGTATTTGTAATCATATTCAGTATAAGTTGGTCAGTAATCTCCACCTAGCAGTAGCCATGTAGATAGGATGGAAGGTCAGCGATTATAAGTTGTTTTAGAATTAACTAGTGCTCGCCCGTTGGTCGAAATTCGACCGTGATAAATGTTTTTATAAGACTGTATTTATCGCCCATTTCCAAACCGTTTTTAAACGACGAAAAAAGGAGTTTATGAATTCGACAGCGTGTATGTAATATTTTTGGAACTGCAGTATGTTATTCACATATTATGATAATAATATATTAAAACAAATATACCTACATTTTATTGGATTATGTATGTATGATTGTATGTATTTTTAACCGACTTCAAAAATGGAGGAGGTTCTCAATTCGAATGTTTTTTTTTTATACCTCATAACTCCGTCATTTATTAACCGATTTGGAAAATTATTTTTTTATTTCAAAGGGTACACTTCCCGTTTGGCCCGATTGTCATCAGATCAGGATTTGATGACTTCTTAGTGTACTTTGAAGTCGGTTTAAGTTTTTTGTAAAACAGTCCAATTTTTGTCTACGCATTTCTCCGAAACTATTTATAATATTGTGGTCATTCTTCTTTATTGGCTTACATTTACTTTAAATTAGGGAACAGTGCAAGTTTCATAAAAATCGGTTCAGTAATTTCGGAAAAAAAAGGACTAATACGTGTAAATGCCTGGATTATTGATACGAGCTACGGGTGTGGTGACAAAAGGAAAACATACCCACCAAAAACATTTTCATGTAAAATGTTGCCAACTGCCAAGACGAGACCATGGCTCGCACTGTCAAAAAGTTATCAGATCTCATGTAGAGCCAAGCTTATAAATAGGGATGTTGCCTGGGTAAAAATATAATAATTCTAGTTAGTCCGTCAGTTAGATTATCAAAAAATATTGGACACGTATTTTTTGCTTTACCAAATCATTAACAAATGACGAAGATAAAGCGCGACTAAGTTCGGGAGTGGGGGCTCGTGACGTCACTTGTTCCTAAAAAGTGTACCACACCGTGACGTCTCGCGGAACTTCAACACATGGTATCTTCGTATTTTTTTGTTTAATTGAAAAAAGAAAAAATACGTGTCTAATATTTTTTGATAATGTAAATGACGGACTAATTAGTTTTTTTCAGGAAAGTAGCCTATTCTACACGCCCTAACTCTACAAGCCCTATATTGCCAAGCGGCTTGGCCGTTTCGCTACTACAAGAACTATTGTAGAACAGGAATGTAATCATCAGTGAATACATTTTATTATGACTTAGGTGTAGAGTTTGTGAAAATGAAAAAGGGTGATTTACTAAAAACCCTGAAAATTGTATTTTACTATTTATAACAAGGAGTCCCTCTATCAATTTTCAGATCTCTAGCAACAAAATTTGCGGAAGTCTCATACAAACTTCCACCCCTAGTCTAAGGGGTTGGGGGTAAAGTTCCAAGTTTTAAATCTTTTTTGTTGTTTGTGTACTAATACTAGCTTATATACCAAATTTCAGTTTTCTAGGACTTCAGAAAGTACCTTATAATTTTGATGATCGGAGACACTGAGTCAGTCAGTGACGAAATTATGGAACTTCGACTTTGAATTCTTAAACTACTGGTTCTTTGTGTAATGTAATGCCCTCTTGGTCACTGAAAATTTAGGCTTCTAGTTTTTTCCACAACGAAGCTACAGTCGAAAACGACTTCGCGGTACAAAATAAATAATTGGACTGTTTTACAAAAAAACTTAAACCGACTTCAAAGTACACTAAGAAGTAATCAAATCCTGATCTGATGACAATGGGACCAAACGGGAAGTGTAAAAACCCTTTCAAATAAAAAAAGTTTATTTTATTTTTATACCATTAAGGTGGCAAACAAGCATACGGCCCGCCTGATGGTAAGCGGTTACCGTAGCCTATGGACGCTTGCAACACCAGGGGTATCACTCGCGCGATGCGCTTGCCGACCCTGAAGAAATCTCTTCACGCCCTTTTTGAAGAACCCCATGCTGAATTTTCCAGATTGGTTAATAAATGAGGAAGTTATGAGGTAAAAACATAAAAAAATACAACAGAATTGAGAAACTCCTCCTTTTTTTTAAGTCGGTTAAAAACAGGTCAACTTACCGCGTTCCAGAGTGTTGGCGCCAGTGCAGTGCTCAGCGAGAGCATATACCACTAATGAGAATGCGTCGTCAGCCGCTTTACTTATAAATACCGCCCTCGCAACTCACACAACCGTAACTACGAAACGTATATTTTAGATTTTTTTGCCTAAAGTTTTTTTATCTTAAACTAGCTGTCCCCTGTTGTTTCACCCGCGTTCCTGGGATGAAAAGCCTGTCCTTCCAAGCTATTACTGGAAAGTGTTCTTGAAGAGGTTTCTCCAGGGTCGGCAGCGCGCGACTGATACCCCTGGTGACAGCGTGAAACCTAACACTTTTCTGCCTGGCAGATCCAGTTCAGATATTAGCTATTTACATTTGAGACCTAATGACCATAGGTCGCACGCACTGATAAAAACCTGCTCCCCGCCTGGTGAATAAAGTGGAGGGGAGACCGTGTACCACGATACGGAGAGTAAGTATTTATTTATTTATTTGACGAAACCAACAGCTTAAAATTAAGTACACAATTAACGAAAGGATATGCATAAAAAGAAGCCAATTACAGGTTTCCTAATATTAACATACTACATTGAATAAAAAAAGAACAAGAACTTTAATGCTTAATGCTTAATTATTTACTTTGTGACGTTGTTTGATTGTAGGTATACGAGTAATGTCACAAGTCTATGCGTCATATTAAATAAATGCATGAACGAATATATACATATATATTTAAATACTTAATTATAATGTTTGTGACGTATATATATTGATTAATGAATGAATAAATAATAATTATCACATAACAATACACAAATACACAAATTACCTATGTGTAAGTACAAGTACATATATAAGTTTACAAAAAACATCAAAAATAAAAGAAAACAAAAATAAAATAAAACGGCTGGCTACCTAAATAAAGCTGCGAATGACTTTATTTTTGAAAGACGTTTTGGTGACGACGAAAGGATCAATTTCAGTAAAACAGGTGTTGTATGTTTTAAGAATCCTACTTATAGGGGAATTCTTTGCATAATTTGTTCGGTGAAAGGGTACATGAAAGAGACTCGTGTTTCTAGTGCGTCTTCTTGGTGCATTCAGTCCAAATTGCGATACTAAGTAAGGACCAGGGGGCCAAGTCTGCTAAAATGTCATTCCGACACGATTCAACTGCAATTCAATTATCATTGAGCCGATGTGCGCAGTCTAATATTTCATAATGGTCGCATAATTATCTCATAATGGTCTCTTATTAGCGCTCCTGTACACGATGCCGCCGCCGCGCCGCCTCCGCGCCGCTACCGCGACGTTGTCCGCCATTATTTAATTGAGTTATTCCATTGCCAGCCGCCAACGAACGTGCAACACGTTTCATCTCCGTAGCTAGCAATGTATTACTGACAACTGTATAGAATGCTTTAATCAAGCGGCGGCGGCGCGGCTAAGGTGCAGCGGCGGCGCGGCTAAGGTGCGGCGGCGGCGCGGTGCCGGCGCGGCGGCGGCATCGTGTACAGGGGCGCTTAGTGTTGTGATGGATAGTAGTAGAGTTGCCATAAAAAAACAACTCATTTCCGTAAGTATTTATTCAAATAATTATTTAAATAGTTTGAACTCATAATTACGTAGATACCACCATAACAGTTGAAATTATTTACAGATACACGATAAATATTAAATCTAAGTTATCCATACTTAATATTATCAATGCGAAAGCAACTCTGTTTGTTTGTTTGTTACTTTTTCTCGACTAAACGGCTGAACATAGGTATGTAGTACCCGGGTTATGATATAACCCGGGGAAGGACTTAGGCTATGATCTTTTGTCTCAAAAAACAATCTTGAAAGGGGTGAAATAGGGTTTGTATAAGCAATCCATAATTCCTCAAGTTAGGGATCTGAACATTCATTATTGAGGCTTTGGATAACAAAAAAGATTCTTTTAAATGCACTCCTATTTAAAGTCCTTACAAAAAAAATGCTATTACCAAGGTAATTTTATGTTGATAATATTTTACATCATATAATTAGGATGCATAGTTTTTGAGATACTTCTTTAAAAATAACAAAAAGATCGCACGCTTATTAAGTTAGGAATTGGTGCGGGACGCGGCGTGGGGCATACGGATTAGGGAGGTACCATAGAATTAAAATGTACTAGAGTGGCAGTAACCAAGTGAGAACAGTAGACATGGGTTTGAACAAGGCAACGATCCCACCGCAAGCGCTAGTAGTCGTTGTCGAGTACTAGCTGTGCGCGTCAGGTGCGAATTGCTCGGATGTTTTTTTTTTTGTTTTTACCGATAAAAATGGTTAAATGTGCAGTTCGATTGTGCAGTAATGATAGTAGGACACACTCAAAGTATAAATCTAATGTCACTTTTCATCGGTAAGTCGAAATATTAATGCATTTCTAACAATTAAATTACGCGTCTCGGGGGTGAAATAGACGCGAGGGGCGGGCACGATTTGGCCTCCCGCGCTGCCCCGCACTGCCGCGCCGCAACTAGTGATGTAGCGCGACGGATACTGTAGTCGATAAATATTCTAATAGTTCATAAACAAGTTGTAGGCCTTTTGAGAACTAAATGTTTTATTTTTACAATGGAATGTTAATAGTATACCTAAATATTAAAGTAATTATTCGGTTTTAATAATTAATTGAATTGTTCAGTCGGAATTTGTGGTTTACGACTTTTTTGAGACTGAACAAAAAATTCTAATGGGTAAAATTACTTTCTCGGTAATATTATACTGAAGTGTCAGTTGTTTAACAAGCTTTTATTAGCTTCACGTGTAGGTAACTAAGTATGTAAACACATCTATGATGTCGATTTTATTTAACCTACTTCTAGTCCATATCGTACGACAAAATTATGTTGGTAAAACTGTGACAAAATGGTGTGGGGCGCTTTTTAACACGCTTTTATAAGCTTCACCTGTATGTATATATGTACGTATATATGTATGCATATAATGTAATCTTCAAACGTAATTTTCATCGACTTCTAAACGTCAGATTAAACTGAAATTTTGCACGCTTATCAAGTACTGATGACAATACATTAATTTGGGACCATTGAGCTGATCTGATGATGGATCCGGAAAGTAGGCACTGGTACTCCGTAACGGAATAACGTATGTTAGCCGTGTTTGGACTTGTTGGAATCGTCTTCAGATGCATTTTGACCAGATATGGTTCTATTTCATTATTCTATCTACATTCAGTAATTTACGAGATTAGAGGCCTATCAATTAGCATATCTAGAACGTATGTGCCAGAAATATCATCCATCATCTCATCATCATCATTATCTGTCAGTTTAGTTCTGAAAAGCTAACATGCGAGCCGTGAGATAATTTTGTCATCGAATCATCTCGTGTACCTATAGTATAAATCACATGAATAAATGCCGCGCTTTTTCAAACTGAACTTCACCGCGCACGACATAATATGGTAAGAAAATTATCTCAAGGCGCGCATCATGCGCATGTAACCCTGCTGGATACGTTATCAGGAAGCAGTGAAACTGGTACTAAGTTACCTCAAAATGAGCAAAATTTCGTATTTTTATGTTTGCATCCAGGGTCATTCGAAATGCGTAGGCACCTAATAAATTTACCAATTGTATATTTTACGTTATAATTTTAATATTAATTGTATGCTTACATGCGGTTGGTATATTTGCCAGAACTTACTAAATAGGTAAGCAACATACATACCTATACATACTACAATGAATTATGCGGCTATCGATAATTCGGAGCACAGCGCAGTTTTGTCCCTATTGTCACATATTCATCAATATAAATATCTATAGCTCATCTGCCTACGCTGGTACTGGGTGAAACTGTGCGATACTCGCGTTCTATACTTAGTTATTTTATTTCTATGGGAGGTACTCTATAATTTTTGAGGTACTTTATAAGTTTTAATTTTTATACTTTGTCGGCGTGATGAATATGTATACTCATGCCAAATTACAGCTTTCTAGTACTAAGTTTCTGAGCTAAGCCGAGGACAGACCAATTCCCACCTGCCTTCCCATTGCCTGACCAACCATGCGGTTATACATCCCGAATCTTGGGGATAGTAAGGCAAATGACGCGGACAGACAGAGGGACGTACATGGCAATACGTCGGGTTCCTTGTTGACGAAACCCTACAATTGTGGAACTGACTGTTGTTATTCACTAGTAGGTAATTTCATACAATTTACTCGTCTTACTTGGTTTTGATGAAGGTGGGTTGGCCATTTCACATTTTTTTTTTAAATGGTTGGGATATTGAGTGTCTCAGTAACTTATCTCAGCTCTTGACACAGATTCTGTGAGACAGTAAGGAAATTGCTCTGCCCAACTAATGTCTGGTATGACCCAGTAGCATAAAATGCCATAGCAATCAGAATCTACAATAGAAATATTATTGGCATAACAAGCGATATGTATGTATAGTAACAATATATTAGATAATTCTTAATTGTACACCATAGAGCTGTAAACAAAAAAAACAAGATCCTTAAAGAACTCATTGTATTAGAAACATACAAATTATGAATTTATTATATTCATACCTTCATCGCGACAGATATGCCATCACTTCGCCATCTCAGTATAGAACTCATATTTATTTCAATGTTCAACTACTACTAAATGCCCCAAATGTCAAAAATGCAATGGCCGCACAATCGTCTCATAATGATATAAATATTTTCAAGTGATCTGTCAAAAGATTATTGGATGGCGGATCTATCGTGCACATGAAACCACTGATATTTACGGAAATAGCAGATTACCAAACTTTTACCGAAAAATCAGTAGAAAAAAAATATGTACAAAACCTGTCAAAACTGACAAAGATTGAAGTTTCAGTGGAAAATCATCGGAAAGCAATTGTGGGACCATTATGCCGTCATTATGCCGCCATTCTGACGCGATTTTGTTAGCAGACTACCAAAACTGTAAAATGTCACAATTTTGACACCACTGAAAGTTCATTGGAACACAATTGTAATAGCAGACTTGGGCCCCAGCTATACTATATCCGTTCACTATTTCATGAAGTGAAGACATATCAGCAACCGTTCTGCGATCTTTTAATGTCAGAAGTCCAAAGTGCTTGCACCTTTCATGATAACTATCAAAGAAGATACAAGCACGGTATTCGAGATGTTTAACAAAGCGCCTTTGTATAGACTCAATGCGATCAATATGAGATGAATACTGAGGAGACCAGGTAATGCTCGCGTATTCCAGGACACTGCGTACGTAAGTAAGTAGTAAGTAAGTAAAACGGGAGATTCGTTCAAAAACCGACTCGCTACTAGATAACAGACGTTGCAAGCGTCCATAGGCTACGGTAGCTGCTTACTATTAGCCGGGCCGTATGCTTGTTTCCACATTAGTGGCATACTTATTGGTATATAGGAAAAAAAGTGTAACAAACAAACTTACATTCGCATTTATATTATTACTAGCTGTCCCCCGCGGTTTCACCCGCGTTACCGGGATAAAAAGTAGCCTATTTCCTTCTCCATACTATATAGGCTATCTGCATGCCAATTCATGATGATCCGTTGAGTAGTTGAGGTCGTGAAGGCGTAACAAACAAACTAACTCACTTTCACATAAAATAATATTAGTTAGGATTACAGAATACTCGTAGCTGTGATAGTGCTTATTATCGTATAATAATTATATAAATTATATATATTATGATGTCATACCTAAATGTAGTAGGTATTGTAATAGTGTATGAATTGCGATAACCTTAGTTATCTGTACGATTGGATTTTTTAGTGAAGTAATGCCAATAATGGATGAAGCGCTCGTGGTGTAGCATGATTAGCCTTAATGGATCGGCAAAGTTAAGCTACCACCGTCGTGGTCGGTACTTGGATGGGTGACCGCCTAGTGGTATTTCAAATCGAGCGTTTCCGTGCTTCGGAAGGCACGTAAAGCCGTTGGTCCCGGTTATCACTTAATTGTGATAGTCGTTAAGCTAGTTGGAGGCCTCGTAGGCGGCTTGAAAAATTCCAACAGTAGGTTGACCACTAGCCTACCTCCACCGATCCGCAGTGGGCACGCGTGGTGGAGTATTGCCCATTTTCACCCTCATTTGTGAATGGAGGCCTGTGCTCAGCAGTGGGACATTATGGGCTGATGATGAATGAATGCCAATATCGGAGCAAAACACCTCGGCCGGCGCCTCGACATTAGTAGAATATATGAAAACTCCCGACCGCGACGTAAAAAAACGTCAGCCTGCCAACACGTATAGAAGTCATACATTCTATTCATAACGTTGCCGCGTTGAAAATAACGCACGTAAAAATCGTTCGCGCGAACGTGGGCTTAGTATGTAGGTGTTTATAAACAAAAAGTAGTTTGTTACGCCTTCACGCCTCATTCATTCTTTCAATTCAAAATCATTTATTTAAATAGACTTTCGCAGGAACTTATGAAAAGTCTGACTCTGATACTCTAATACCGGTTCGGAAGGTTGCATTTGCTGAGAAGAGCCGGCAATAAACTCAGCAATTACTCTTTTCAAAACAAGCTTAGATTCATTACATAATATTTACATTCTAATCGCACTGACAACAATTGCGTGCCCCGGCGCGGCGGCAACAACTACAAAGTAGACTGAATAAATAATTAATCCTAACTAATATTATAAATGCGAAAGTAACTCTGTCTGTCTGTCTGTTACGCTTTCCCGCTTAAACCGCTGAACCGATCGCGATGAAATTTGGCATGCATATAGCCTACGGTATGGAGAAGGACATAGGCTACTTTTTATCCCGGGAACGCGGGTGAAACCGCGGGAGACAGCTAGTAAGTAAATAAATAGCAAATCAGCCCCCACAAGCAGCACCTGTTCACAAGTATGACGCGTGTGGCAGCCACACATGGAGAACGACATAGGGCTACTTTTTATCCCGGAAACGCGGGCGAAACCGTCGGGCACAGCTAGTTTAGATAAATATGTATTTTTCTTTTAGTACAAAATGTAGCTATACAAAACTGTCTTGACCATTTTCTATACAGAATGAAATATAAAAATACGTACTTATACGAGAATACGAATCCTAGCTTTGATAATTGAAAGTAGTAGAATCTCAACGATCTGGTTCCTGGATCCTGGATTTAATAATAATAATGAATAAAGATTACTTTAAATGGCTTTGAATTTACATCGGGGGGCACGGCAGTGCCCCCGCCGAGTCGAGCGCGAACAAACACTGCCGTACCATCCTTTACTGGAACCATTTCGCCGCATTTTCAGGCCCCTATTTGAGAACCTCTGGATAAGACCAGGAAGCAGAAATTTTCGTCATCCAGTAAGCTATAATCACATACTTAAAATCCAAAATTTCAAGTATGTAGGTCATTTAGTTCCGAAGTAAAGCGAAAGCAAAGTTTCACATTTATGAAACTCACTCACTCATGATCATCAAAATAGAACTAGTACTTCCCATAAACTCAGAGAGCTGAAATTTGGTACAGAGTTAGGGTTTAATGACCACATAAAGGGAAAACTATAAAAACTAGGATAATCGAAGATCTGAAGTACCTGGTGACCCTGATTAGAAAACACAAGCGCCCAGCCAAACTATTAGAGATCGACATACCGCCTTTACAAAAAATATTCAACTTGGTGGGCCGCTTCATTTTCTACAAAAAGAAGTGAAATCCCATCAAAAACATTCTGTAAAAAACTAGCCAAGTCTCGATGGAGCTGCTTGTTTATCTCTAAAAAGTAATGAAATCTAGACAAAGTCGTGCCAAGTCTAAGGTTCCTTACTGCGATTTCTTTACTATTATAGTTAATGTTGTGTGACTTGGCCGTTGAAGGGAACACAAGGGTACAAAACCAGGTGTTCCATGACACCATTGCACCAATCTGTACTTGTACCCACTAACGTATAAAGAATGTTCAACGGCCAAGTCACACAACATTAACTATAATAATAAAGAAATTGCAACCTTAGACTTGGCACGACTTTGTCTAGATTTCATTACTTTTTAGAGATAAACAAGCAGCTCCATCGAGACTTGGCTAGTTTTTTACAGAATGTTTTTGATGGGATTACTTTTACATACAATAGATGCATATCTATCGTAGTCTTTAAGGCGATGGTAGTGACGTCGGATATCGAGACGGCTGGCTACCACCCTAAGTTGAAAATCTGTCGCCAAGCAGTTTAGGTCTGTTTTAGGGTCGGCAACGCGCGAGTGATACCCCTGGTGTTGCAAGCGTCCATAGGCTGTGGTAACCGCTTACCATCAGGCGGGCCGTATGCTTGTTTGCCACCTTAGTGGTATAAAAAAAGCACCTATCGGTGTGTTCCGACAGCTGCACTTGAGAGCCAGTTTCTTATAGGCTTTGTGTGTGCACCACCTTCACGGCCACATCATCACTTACCATGGTGAGATTGTGTTCAAACACTGGGCTATACACAGTAAAAAAAAAAAAAAAAAAAAAACTTTATACTGGTTTTTCGACCCGCGATATTCGATGCACTTGTTTTCGTTCACTGTGACAAATTAAATCCATAAAACCATATAAATCATATATTTTAGTCTTATCTAAATAAAATCGTGAACATTAGAGTATTGTGGATAAGTGTAAATACATTCTAGCAGAAAAAACTTAACTAAACATAAACTTAGATAAGGAGTAAAAATGCTGATTTAGCCAATGGGAGAAAAATGACCAACATCACCTGTAGCCTGATTCTCGTAACAAAACGTCGATGACTTCTAAACGATTTTACAATTGAATTGCAATCGAAACTGCTTTTCGTATTCTCGTAACACGGTATGCACGGTTGAAGAACGATCCTATCGAAGTTCGAGTAACGTATCGTTGCAAGCGTATTCCGGTAATTAAATCGAAAAAGTAATTAATATTTTTTTCTCAAATAACGCGACTTTCGGGTCGTTTCGTATTACGAGAATCGGGCCACTGATCCCTGGTCGAATGCTATTGGAACTCCTAAAGCGTCGTCCACTACTCCTTTTCCTCACTTGCCATACTTTCATGGTCGTTACTCCTTCTCCTCAGTTCCCGGAAAAGCTATTCTAACCCATATGGCTATCCCTATCAAACTGTCATGACATCCCTATTTATCCTACGTGGGTGTCCCTATCCAACAGTTTACAATGTAAAAGAGTGTCAAGGGTGATCCCCTGCTAAAATTATTCCAAATTTGTGTGTCTATTAGTGAATGTATGTCTATTTTCAACATGATAACAGCGATTTGGCGTCGATACAATGTGCCACAATCCAAAGATTACAAGTATTTTAGTTAAATACACAATATTACTAAAATAACAACTTTTTATCAAAAAAATTAAACCACCGAAAAAACTGAAAAGCAAAAAATAATTTTGAAAATACTTAACTTCAATTTTATAAGGTTTTGCAGTTGGGGATAAACCATTAGCTTACGTAGGTATGTATTTTTTTTGTGATATTTATTTGTATGAGTACGGGAAGAAGAAGACCGAAAAAGAGATGGATGGATTGTGTGAAAGTTGTTGAGTTTCTTGCCGGAGTCTTCTCAGTTCAAGTTGTATTTGGAACCGGTGTAGAGCCATTTGTTAACGTTCACAAGTGCCTTATCAGGGCCTAAATTGAATAAATGCTTTTTGAATTTGAATTTGAATTTGTTGACATGGGTAAGAAAGGAGTGAATGCTAGTATGACGGATAGAAGAGACGAATGGAAGAAGCGTACATATTGCAATGATTAGGAACAGGGCAGGCACATGATGACCTATACATATATAAGGTCCTAATAAATTAATGAACTTCCTCTTGAGGGATGAATGTATAGGTAATTAGTAATCAAAAAATAATATTAGAAAAATAATCCGAGGGAAAAAAAACTTCTTTGACTTGTATGGAGAGTCTCTATGCAAGTCAGAGAAGTATTTTTTTTACCTCGTATTATTTTTCTAATATTATTTTTACCTATAGTGCCTTATCTGTAAAAGTAATGTATTATAATACTTGCTGTCAACACTTGGTCAATTTCCAGTTTGTCAATATTTTGTAACACATCTTAAATTTTTCCATCCATACTTTCTGCATTTCTACATGATCAGTTGCAAGTGTATCCATTTTTTTGTCCATACGGTCTAGTTTTGTTTCCAACTGTTTTAAATGTTGTTTACAATTTACAATTTAGTTACACTGTAATATATAGTTTAAAATAACATTGTCATTTTTGGAAATAACATAATAACAGATTTTAGATAAATGTGTATGTGCGTGTGTGTGTTTGAGAGGCTGTATGTGTGTGTGTGTGTATGTGTGGGTGTGTGTAATTATAATAATATTGAAAGTATTAGTTATTATTATTCACTTCTGCTTTCTGTTTTGCCTGTAGACCCTGTTATGATCACTGTAAATCATATTGTTATTCTTATCAAATGCTATAGCTATACAATATTTAAAAGCAACTACTTTTCTATAAGAAGCATTATAATTTATCATTTCATATATGCCGTCGTCAGCAGCAAAAAATACTGTGCCGTTTCTGTCCAAAGCAAGGCCCCACACGATACCCTTATAACATAAAGTTGTATGACCACTGTCCATCTTTCGACTATACAAGCCAGTTGTATTGCCGAAGAACATTACCTCGTTATCAATAACTAATTTTCGTACTTCATATTGCATATTAACAAGCTTATCGTGCCCGTTGATTAATGTTGAAACTCTATTTGTCCAATGATATACATAATATAGTACTCCATTGAAATACACATGCCTGGTATCAAGACCTGTAGCACCAACTATTTGTTGTTCGCCCGAGCTCGGCTTGTATTTATATATACCTTTAGTTGTACCTATATATAGGTCGTGGGTCTCCTGATCCACAGTAAGTGATCTAGCGTCCATTATTTTACCGAGATAAGGTTTATTCTCGTTTGTATTTAAGTTTAATATTACTGGTTCCCTTTTATCTGCAACTATATATAAGTCGTTATATTCGTAATCTACGGCCAGAGAATACTCTCCGTATGAAGTGTAATTGTACAACACTTCTGTGTGGTGCTCGACTGCGTCGATGATGAAGTTCTCGTCTGGAAATGAAAGTTTTCTAGATTAATTTAAAAGTAGCAAGTTTCGAGATCAATGCGAGTCGAACATGGATGTGGGACTGGCATAGAGTTAAAATATTAATTAAAATCAAAAAGTCATACATTTTAGACCCTGATAAGGCACTTATGAAGCACTCGTGGTATAACATGATTTGCCGTTCTTAATCGATCGGCAAAGTTAAGCTACCACCGCCGTGGTCGGTACTTGAATGGTAGACCGCCTAGTGGTATTTCAAATCGAGCATTTCAGTGCTTCGGAAGGCACGTAAAGCTTTTGTCCCGGAAGTTGGTCCCGGTTATCACTTAATTGTGATAGTCGTTAAGCTAGTTGGATGCCTCCTAGGCGGCTTGAAAAATTCCAACAGTAGGTTGACCACAAGCCCACCTCCACCGACCCGCAGTGGGCACGCGTGGTGGAGTACCTATCAGCCCATTCCCTTCCATATAGATGCATTCACAGATATATCGTGCACTAGTTGATTTAAAGTCACACAAAATGTCGATATTGATTCCTTGTCATTTGTTCTTGGTAAAAGTTTCGATAATAAACGAGAAATTGGCATTCATTGTACCTATGTATTTTAATCGTTCGAAGTATGTACACACGGCTACAGATAAAGCTATACATTTCCAGTATAAGCTGATCTCGCATTGGCCCTGATTCTGTTGTTCACAACTAAACTAATTTTAATCTCACTATGTCGCTTTCTAACAAAGAACATAAAAAAAGGATGTAAGAAATTTTGTCCTGTCAAATTAGTCCAATGCGTGTTTTCAATATAGTCGCCATCTATCGTGGTTACGCCACGTGGTTAAATAAGACGGCAAAGATTAATTTTACGACTTAATATATGTTCTATCCTTTTTCAATAATGTTCGTAAGAAAGAGATGAGATGTGACTAAAATTAGTTTAGTGCGATTTACAACAGAATCGGCACCATTGTATAGGATTTCCGTACAATGAGAGGTCAGTTTTCTTTTCACACGGTCATCTGATCCCAAACAAAGCAGAGCTGTACTATGGAAACCAGATAACTGATATAATACATATACATACTTAATATACGTAATTACACCCCGAGTCAGGACATACAGACATGTTCATGCACATAAATGCATGTCCTGTGTGGGAATCGAACCCACGACCTGCGGCGCGATAGGTATCTTAACCAACCGCGCCAGCTGGCCCGTCGATCTGTAGCCGTGCGTGCGCGCACTTCGTTTCAAGGCAATTAGACCGTACCCGTGCTTACTACACTATAATATTCTCACTCTATGATAAAACCACAGACTACGGAGGACATATTCTCGCTAACAAAAAACTGTGTCTATGGAGTCGGCCACCTCTCACGCACACCTTAGTTGGCTATTCCGCGGGAAATTAGACTCTGTCGCCGTTTACACAGAGTCGATTACTCGCGCTCAACTAATGTGTGAATGTGTGTGTGCCAGCTTGTACGTACAGCGTGGTGGCTGACTTGAGTGACAGTTTTTTGGTAGCGAGAATATATCCGACTTTTTTTAACATTCTTGGATAAAACCAATTTTTTATATTCAACTAGCTTTATAGCCCGCGACTTCGTCCGCGTAGATTATTTCTTTTTTCTAGATATTAATCATTGTAACAATATAGAGCTTTGTTCATGGCTATTGTCCGCCACTACGTGTTATATTGACAAAAGTTCAGGTAGATTAAGAGCTCATATGCGAGGATGCTACATTAAACTGAAACAGTCCTGCCGCAAATCAACTCTAGCAAATTTCAGAGTTTTTCCCTGTGACTACAAACCTTAATTAGGAACTGTTATCTTTTAAATTCAAACGGAAGGTGATTTGGGATCAATGGTATACGCGGCAAGAAGACTGTTTCTCCTCTGGCAGAACCAGTAAATATTTTGGCCTCAATAACATTGCGGCGGAGAGCTGTTACTTGTAGTCTAGTTCCACAGCACAATTTTGAAGGCCTTATCTCTCTTTCCCTCATGTCTGAGGATCGTGGTCAACATCGGGTTTGCTTCTAGAGCGAATGATCTGCCTCCACTGGTTTCTGTCTTCTGGTTTATGTAAAACTTGGAGGAAGATGAGTATTTTACTTGATCGGACCATCTTGTTGGTGAACGACCACGTAGTCGTTTTCCTTCCGTGTTCCCAACTATGATCAGATTTCTAAACTTTCATCGCCTTTGCGCACCATGTGGCCGAAATACGAAAAAATACGTTGGTGGCATATGGTGGACAATCGTGTTTTAATTTTGAGCTGCGATAGGATTGATGCATTGTTGCGTTTAGCGGTCCAAGGTATTTCCAACATCCGTCTCCAGCACCACATCTCGAATGCATCAATCCTTTTTCTTTCTCGGGCCAGTATAGTCCACGCTTCCACTCCATACATGAAAATGAGGAATACCAATGCTCGTATTAACCGGATCTTTGTTTTAATACCGATTCCTCTCTTTTTCCTGATGTTGTTTAGGCGAGTCATTTCAATACGCCAATACCATAAGCCGAAATAATAAATTTTGAAATTTTCACTCCGAAAATAAAGAACTTCATATACTAAATTTAATCCCCCTTTTCACTCCTTAAGGGTTCAAATTCCAACAACACCGATATTCGTTGCGTTAGTTTATAACCATAAGCTTAAATAATAAATTTAGTGTACTTCCATACACAAATTCATCCCCCTTTTTACCCTTTCGGGATCGGAATTATCAAAAACGTTGAGGCACATATAAATTAATTTTCAATTGTCAACCTAAACACAAAATTTGAAGGTCCTAACTTCGAAACTGATGGACTTTCATATAAACTTGCACCTCCCCTATTTTACCCCCTTAAGGATGGAATATCCAAAAATCCTTAGTGGTTGCCTACACTGTGTAATAATAAGTGACGTTTACTTTGAAACTGAATGAATTACATACATCCCATACCTTTTCACCCTGTCGGTGGTGGAATTATTACAAACGCTGAGATAACTATATATTAATATTCAATCGTCAGCCTAAACACAGACTTTGAAGATCCTAACTTCAAAACTGACGAACTTTCATACAAACTTTCACCCCCTATTTTACCCCCCTAGGAGTGGAATTTCCAAAAAATCTTCCTTACTGAATACCTACACTGTATAATATTAAATTTAGTGAAGTTTACTTTGAAATTGAAGGACTTGCATACACAACTTCATCCCCCTTTTCCTCCCTTCGGTGGTGGAATAATCACAAACGCTGAGATAACTATACATTAATTTTCAATCGTCAGCCTAACACAAAATTTTAAGATCCTAACTTCAAAACTGACGGACTTGCATACAAACTTTCATCCCTTATTTTACCCTGTTATGGGTGGAGTTTCCAAAAATCCTTCCTTAGTGGATGCCTACACCGTATAATAATACATTTAGTGGAGTTTACTTTGAAATTGAAGGACTTGCATACACAACTTCATCCCCCTTTTCCTCCCTTCGGTGGTGTAATTATTACAAACGCTGAGATAACTATATATTAATTTTCAATCGTCAGCCTAAACACAACATTTGAAGATCCTAACTTCAAAACTGACGGACTTGCATACAAACTTACATCCCTTATTTTACCCTGTTAGGGGTGGAATTTCCAAAAATCCTTCCTTAGTGGATGCCTACACCGTATAATAATACATTTAGTGAAGTTTATTTTGAAATTGGAGGACTTGCATACCCAACTTCATCCCCCTTTTCCTCCCTTCGGTGGTGGAATTATCACAAACGCTGAGATAACTACACATTAATTTTCAATCGTCAGTCTAAACACAAAATTTGAAGATCCTAACTTCAAAACTGACGGACTTGCATACAAACTGTCATCCCCTATTTTACCCTCTTAAGGGTGGAATTTCCAAAAATCCTTCCTTAGTGGATGCTTCCACTGTATAAGGTATCTTTGTGCAAAATTTCAAATCTCTAGGTCCAGCGGTTTGGGCTGTGGGCTGATATATCAACAATCAGTTTATCATTTTATATATTAAGATTCGGTTAACATTTTTCCTTTTTGTATTAGATATTTTCGCGTCATACTCGACTCTCAATGAAACCCATCTTTTTGAATATTGATGAGCTAGCGTTAATAGCACACGAGTACAGTCGTCAACATGATATACAAGTAGCAATAAAAAAAAAAACTGGAAGGGACCAGTCCCCACAACACAGGGAATCCTAGTGTGGGGACTGGAAACCGCATCTATTTGTAAAGTAATTTTTTTTTTAATACTTACCGTCGTTTGGCGCGCCCGCTGAGCCCTCCTCACGCTGCACATACAAACAACATCATTAATACAAACAAAAAAAAACAAGATAAATTACACAAAAATTATTGGACTGTTTTACAAAAAACTTAAACCGACTTCAAAATACACTAAAACGTAATCAAATCCTGATCTGACAATGGGACCAAACGGGAAAGTGTACCCTTTCATATAAAAAAATAATTTTCCAAATCGGTTAATAAATGGCGGAGTTATGAGGTATCAAATATTTAAAAAATACAACCGAATTAAGAACCTCCTCCTTTTTTTGAAGTCGGTTAAAAAGAGAATTTATTCAAAAAATAAGATAATTTAAAAACATCCGGAATTTTGCAGTCTTCAGTTCTTTACAATATCAATAATAATCTACTCAATTGTGTAGTTCTGTAATTCAACTTTGCTACACTTTGTCGTATCATTAGATTTCATTTTATTTCGTATATTACCGTTTTTTAGAGTGCGTACAAAGTCAGAAAAATATGGCAATGTCAGATGAGACAAACTTATGTCTATGAGACGGAGATAGCGTGTTTCGCGGAACAAAAATGAACTTAGCCTAGGTGATATGTTAGTGATGCTATTTACGAATTTTTGTCTTAATTAGATACACCATGAACGAATAAAAACGAAAATTCATTATTATTAGAGGTATCTTTGTGATTTTTTCTATCGAGGAATTTTCATTCCATTATGTTTTGCTCAGATAGAACCCTCGCGTATATAGTGAAAATACCCAAATAAAAGTATTTTTTTCATTTAAATACTATTTACTTGGGTAAATTTCAATTCTAAGATATGTTATTTTGCTTTATGCGCACTCTTAAGATTGATGTAACGTTATAAAAATGCAATTCTTCTGGGATTCCCTTGAATTTGACTTAATCCATTTCTATTATTTGTCATAGAGGCCATAGTTATTATTGAGTGAAATTTTCAACTACATACCTATTACCATTTAAAAGATACATACGTGTATTTTGAGTACAGAACCCTAAAAACAAGAATGAATACAATAAATAATATTACTAGGCCTCCGTTGTCCGTTCATCTGTCAATCAGTGGACTGTATCTCATGAACCGTAATTAGTAGACAGTTTTTTTTTTTACAGAATTTGTATTTCTGTATAGATCATTTCGTAAGCTAATTTTACCTGTGATAGCTACTTCCGTGTAGGAAGGTCTGCTATGCAAAGCTTTGAGGTCTTTGTTTAATTATTAGTAAAGATATAAGAGTCTTAATTTTAACCAATAACGGCCCGTAAATTATAGGAATCGGCCATTATTAGTCAAAGATTTTTCAGTCGGGTCGATAGTTCCGGAGATTACCTCCTACATCCAAACATACAAACTTTACCTGTTTATAATATCCCACCAAAAACATTTATATGTAAAATGTTGCCGCCAAGACATGGCTCACACTGTCAAAAAGTTATCAGATCTCATGTAGAGCCAAGCTTATAACTCCACATGCACTTACTCTACAAGCCCTAACTTCACAAACTACACATCGTAGTCAAAATATGTGGCTTGGCCGTTTCGCTACCGTCACATGAGAGTAAGGTGAAAAATGTATTCACTGTTCATTACTTTTTTCACACTTCCGTGCCCCCAGATTAGTGTTATAAATATATTTAAGTTACCTTCTTCTGTTCGTCCAGAGCTCTTTGCGAGGCCGCCATTAGGTCCTGTTGGTGTAGGTAATTCCCGCGCGCTGCACTCTTGTCAGGGTCTGCAAGTCATCACTCAGCATGTTTTCATTTTGATAAACCTTTGCAGGCACTTATGGATAGCCTGACTCTAATACTGGTTCGGAAGGCTGCATTTGTTACTCCGGTAGCCCGATTCTCGTAATACGAAACCATCCGAAAGTCGCTAGAGTCACAGCTAGAGTTTAGAAATCGTCCAAAATTTCGTATTCCCGTGCTACTTCAATCGAACGATAACTCAATGGGATTGATACCGAACGACAAGCAAGCAATTACCAAACTACTGATGTGGGCAAATAAAATTAATTGCCATATTAATCCTAATTGATTTACCAATTAACCTTTATTTGAGGAAAAAAATATGAAATCGTTACTTTTTCGATTAACGAGTTCGATTTAAGGCTAAGCTTTACATTAGGTGACGACGAGTATAGGCGCAATTTCTTTTCTGGTGAAGTAACTTACTATTATAAACATATTTACCAAAAGATTTCGTTAGGAAATGAAAAATATTTATTTTTTTTAATTTTCGATTTTCGTCCAATTCTTAGGTATATCTAACACATTTCTTCTTTGATGTTGAATCAAATGAAATACTTGTAAAATGGC
The DNA here is from genome assembly GCA_951394255.1 of Polyploca ridens. Taxonomy (NCBI): domain Eukaryota; kingdom Metazoa; phylum Arthropoda; class Insecta; order Lepidoptera; family Drepanidae; genus Polyploca; species Polyploca ridens. Next base: position 86,686 of record OX596271.1, on the reverse strand, counting down.
GCGGCGCGAGTGTAGTGTACCTACTATTGTTGTGTTTTCTTTTGATAAATACTGTTACAAAACAGAATCTGCCAACCCCGACTCCGTGTAGTACTTGTCTGTCTCACCCCTAGAGTGTTTTTATAAAGTCGGAGGCGCGGAGGGAGAGCAGTCTCCGCCAGTTGTATGGATACGGTATGGATGTCTGTAGTTTGTTATGCAATGGCGAAGAGACTGCTTTTCCCGCAGCGCCGGAGCCGTTGATATTCGAAAGTCGCTAAAATAAGCCAATACATTTCAACAGAAACTTAGATTTTTTACAAGAATTTCGAATGAGTTTTCATTTTTCCTATACTTTTCCTGGTTTTCCCGATTTCAAATATACAATAGACATGACACCAACTACCTAAAAAAAAATTGGCATAATTTTTGGAGTTGTCACCTAATGTAATTTTTACCCGATTTAATTACCGGAATACGCTTGCAACGACACGTTACTCGAACTTCGATTGGATCGTTCTTCAACCGTGCATACCGTGTTACGAGAATACGAAAAGCTGTTTTGATTGTTAAATCGTTTAGAAGTCGTTGACGTTTCGCTACGAGAATCGTGCCGAGACTGAAAACAAAATGGAGTGTGAATAGTGATATTTAATTGATTGCCTGTAAAAGGTAAGCGATTTCTATAGAATATTAGTTTATCTAACCGTTATAATATTGACGGGCCAGTTGGCGCAGTTGGTTGAGGTTCGCCTTACGCGCCGCAGGTCGTGGGTTCGATTCCCACACAGGACATGCATTTGTGTGCATGAACCTGTCTGTATGTCCTGAGTCTGGGTGTAATTATGTATATTAAGTATGTATTTACAAACAAAAAGTAGTATATGTATTATATCAGTTATCTGGTTTCCATAGTACAAGCTCTGCTTAGTTTGGGATCAGATGACCGTGTGTGAGGAATGTCCCAGGATATTTATTTATTTATTTATTTATTTATATCATTTCTGATGTGTGAAATAAGATTTTCTTGATTATAAACACGGGAGTACTTTGAGACATAAGTACCTATGTGTTTAGATTCGAGGAATTCTAATTACACACATCAGTAATTATAAATATTATTACTAAAACTGTTAGATAAACTAATATTCTATACAAATCACTCACCTTTTATAGGAAATACGTTAGATAATCACAATTACACTTTCATTTTCGGTGAACCTCGGAGCAAGAAAACTCATTCAGCCCATTGACAAATTTATTACTTCAGGAGTTATGCTATATTCATACAGACAAAAATAATGATAAATCGGTCTAGAAACTTCGATTGTACATACCTACTGTTTTCAATGTAAAATACGTAAGTAAGTTCCTAATCTATATGCTTAGATATATCTTTTTTATTTTTTGGAAAAAAAGCCAAACATAGTCAGATTGTCCAAAAAATATGTAAAAAATGTAAGCTTGCTGAGTTTCTTGCCGGATTCTTCTCAGTTGAAGGCCGACTTCCGAACCGGTGGTAACTTCAGTAAATGTGACCTTCATAAGTGCCCTTCTGGGGCCTAAATTGAATAAATGGCTTTGACTTTGACTTTGAATCATTCCGTTGCGACAGAATATGCAACACAGAACACTAATGTTTAATTAGGTAACTAATTAAGGTAGGTAGGTACTTACTGTAGGTATGTAATTAGATTGAAAAAGGTTGATTTCTCTTCGCTCTGACCCATTTTTATTACAAAAACCTAGTTGGTACGCTAACACGATTAACTTTAGAATAATAATGAGAAAGAACTTACTTACCTACTAAATTCACAATGGATATGAGATGTGTTAGGAATTAATCCCTTGCATGTTTTAACACTATACACTGATTGCAATTGATTCTTCGTTAGGTATGTTAGTATGACACAAAATTTAATTTGATGGAGATTGCCAAGATAGATGACTATGAGATACTCTCGAGAGAGTATTATACCTATTCCTTGACTATGAGATTGACTGACACTGAGTATGTGGTGTGGCCTGACCATCGACTTATATATTAAGTTACTGGGTGTGGCACTACAACAACTACGCGTTTATCGGGATTTCCCTCCCAATGACAAAATGGATTTCCCCGGCAGTGTTGCCAATAACACAGGGCAGTCGCCATTTTTCACAGCAGAGCAGGTACTCTTAAGTTGCCCAAAAATGAAAATTAGTCTGTTTTTTTAATATTTTGAATAAATATCGCGATGTAATATTAAAACGATTTTATTATTTATTGATATCATTTAGAACCAATATTGACCATAATATATTTTTTGGCCGCGTAGATCAGTCAACTATACAAACAAGTAGTACCCAACTGATATGGCGCGTCGTGAATCTTCGTTCGCACAGAAAAGAAAGTATGGGCTGAAGATTAACGAAAGAATGCTTCAAACTTACAATCAACCTTAGATCACTACCATAAGGATCATAATACAGTACAGCTGTTAGTTCCGTCTCACTCGCGCGTGAGGCCCCTCCGCAAACATGGCGGCAGCTGCCGACCAATAGCATTTCCCGCGCTTTGCAAATGTATCTTCTGCGCAGGTACATCGGAGATACATCGAAGAAGTATCTCATATTATGAATGTGGTGTGTAAGTAATCTGTTACTTTTTTTTTTTGTTACTTTTTTCTCGACCATGGATACTAAGTCCTTCAGTCGCATACATTTTATTAATTATATCACATTAAATATAGTCCGCACATTCACTTTCACATAGTCCGCATGATCAGTCACCGTCAAGTCATGTTTTAGTAAAATGGTAGTCATTGTACTAAAACTTGTCACCGACTTTTTGACACAACTTGTAAAGTCACGATACACATATTCATTTCATTTCACTTCATTGGTGCACATGGATTGATCTTTATTGGATAAAATACCACCGATAATATACAATAAAACTCAAAATACACGAATTTATGAAAATAAAAATGATACTGCTACGTCACTCTGCAAGTTCCCGCCAAAAAGCTCAGTAATCTGTTACACTTACCGCCGGTTGCTAGAAAGCAAAATTATCGAAAAATTACGTAACATGCTGTCAATCTCCAGTCAATCGTGTTTTGGGTTGCTGAAAGAGGCAAATAACAATCTGTCAACAGTTTGTTATTCCAAGTGTCAAATCTCCAATTATTAGTCAATTATCGCAGTTTTGGGTTTCTGGAAAGCTTATTCGCATGTCAACGCCTTGTCACATTGTCAGTTAGCTAATTGGAGATAATGGACCAATTATTCGAGAATTAAAGTGTTTGTCGAAAATGAAAATTCGAAAATGAAGCGCTCGTGGTGTAGCATGATTAGCCGCTCTTAATCGATCGGCAAAGTTAAGCTACGCCTGTCGTGGTCGGTACCTGGATGGGTGACCGCCTAGTGGTATTTCAAATCGAGCGTTTCCGTGCTTCGGAAGGCACGTAAAGCCGTTGGTCCCGGTTATCACTTAACTGTGATAGTCGTTAAGCTAGTTGGATGCCTCCTAGGCGGCTTGAAAAATTCCAACAGTAGGTTGACCACTAGCCTACCTCCACCGATCCGCAGTGGGCACGCGTGGTGGAGTATTGCCCATTCCCTTTCACCTTCATTTGTGAAAGGAGGCCTGTGCTCAGCAGTGGGACATTATAGGCTGATGATGATGATGATGATGAAAGTGTTTGTTGTGATAAATAATAGGTTTTAAAGCAGTTCAATATAAAAACTGAATATAAAATTAATTTTAAACCTTAAATTAAGTACCTTTTTGCATGAAAAGCTATTTTAAAATGCAATAAACGACCTATTGAACTTGCCAGGGTCATCTTGGTTGATATGAAATAAAATGGCTGGAACAACCAACATGACACTGGCTGCTTTGTAAGCCATAATATGTGTATGGTTATATTGTCAAAATAAGATAAAGATTTTTTTTGAATTTGATGAATAATTGAAAATAAGACTAGGCTGTATGGCTTTTGACTTTATGACCTCTGCCAGCCTTTTGGCGAATATCATAAACAACAACAACGACCATGAAAAGGACAGTGCTACGCGAGAGACAGAAACAAAACACAAAGGAGTGAATGAAAGTGAATGAAATAAATAAATCATCCGTTGACAATCAATTAGATAATTTATCTTTGTTTTTCTTTTCAGCAACTCAAAGGCTGTCAACAGATTGCTAATTATGACGGTTTGTCACCTGATTTGACATTTCATACACGTTCTAGCAACCCGCGGTAAGTAACCATTCTTTAATTTTATTTTATTCTAAACGCACTGACTTCTTATAACAAATAATCTTAATTGTTTATTCCTTATGAGAATAAATTTTACTATTGGAGTATAACCAGAGTTTTAACAAATGTCTTACAAAGGAAACTCCCAATAGATGTCCATTTAATGGATTTGTATGAAACGCTATAATTTTGAGTTGAGTTTGGAGTTATTTAAGTGCATAACTGATGACAATGTGCATAAGTATCTGACGTTAAATAATGAACAAATTACGTATGTAACTGTAACATATAACTATATAATGTAACGTAGTAAAAATGGGTTTTTAATTATTTAATTTTTATAATAACTTTCGATTATCATTCGATTTTTCAGTCGATGAATCGTTCTTTTTTAAATCAAGTTTAATGCTTTTACTTGATTAATTGTCTGTAGCCTCTTAATATTTATTGGGATTTATAGCCAATTAATCAATGTTTCGTTAAATGAACATATCTTTAATTATTCCTCCTATTTTATTGAAATACAGGAATAAAATATTGATTTTCTATCGATTAATCGATATGTTTCTGAACGAAACCGATTCGTTTTCGAACGAAACTTTTAATGTTACAAGTTGATTTATTGTCTGTGACCTATAGAAAAGTTAGGGTTTCCAGCGAATAAAACGAATAATCGGTTTTGACAGAAATATTAATAACTACGCAATTTAGTTGACGTTTTTATTGTTTGTAAACAAACAATATGAATTAAAGTTTATAAACATTGTTCTTATCAATAAAACACTGTTTCGGTGCTTTTTGGTCTTTCAGACATCGTTTTTCTTTAATAAAACATTCAAGTTAATAAGGTTTTTGACCTCAGTGTCTCGTAGTTTTCGACAGATGTACGGATTACATTTTCTACTGTAACCCTCTCTGAAATTCTCCAAGTTATAAAAAATGGCTAAGGAGCCTGTCTTTTTCGATCCTGACGACGTGCAGTGCGCACGTAAATTTTTCAATATGTGATCTTCTACTATTTTTTTTGGTAAGTTTGATCTCTTGGAAGCTTTGTTCTTTGGTTTTAATAGTGCCTCGGTATTTATTTCGTGGTTTTTACAGAATTGTGCTGGAGGAGGGATCCACAATCGATCTATGACGCGTGGTGTGGAGTTGTTAGGAATTCATTCCATCTTCTTCATTTAAGCCTCCTTTATTTTCACAAAGGTATGTATTACTTATTTCCTACGAACTATCCACATGCTAGGCCTATTAAAAGTGATATTTTAATTATTTAGAAAGCTAGGTGCTACATGAGGTTATTAGGTTATTTTTCCCTCATAGATTCAATCATTCCAAATTAAATAAAAGATAAAACTTATCATCAATTTGATTATATTTGTGTTATAATACAAAACAATACTTACATAATTAACTTTTCTTAGTCATTTTACATCAAATTTATGTTTTGGAGGTTAGGTTTTCCCTCTTTCATACTACTTTATTATTATGTTACTGTAATTGACAAATCAATTACAGGAGGTGTTTGGTTGGGGTTCAAGATACCATCCATGTGTTTGGTTGGGGTTCAAGATACCATCTATGTGTTTGGTTGGGGTTCAAGATCCCATCTATGTGTTCGGCTGGGGCTCACATCCCATCAAATGGTTCAGTTGGGACTTGATCTACTGTCAACGGATCATGTTGGTGCTACACATATCCTTTAATTAAAACTTTTACCTGATTTTTTCTTCGGTAAAGCAGCCGTCTCTGCTTTTGGCGCCCTTATACTTTATTTAAACTTATGTAATTGGTAATGCAATTCATCTCAGGTTACCCACATTCTCTGGCTGAGAAGCTGTGGCATTTATTTTAAATATCTGTTTGTATAAAATTATACTTAAAATGAATAACCGTTTATGTAGTTAAATAATAATATATGAATTCTATGCCGGTAAAGGTTGTTTCATTTAGCCATTTTTCTTATTAACGTACCGGCCTTAGGGTTAAAATCCGATACGTTACAGTGACGCCCGTACGTGGTGGCGAGTAACCTGAGATGATTGTCATGTTGTTTTAAATATGTCAAAAATTGTGTTTACTATAAGTATTTCATAAGTTTACTGCGGAACTGTGTTTATTGAGTATTACCTTAAGTTTCTTGCAGATCTGTGTTTTACATTACAAATTATACTACCTGTGTCTTATGTATGCATACTGTGCTATAATTTAAATATTTAACTAATGTTTTTTCTCTTAAGTTCTCTTTCTTTTTTCTCTCTTGAGATGACTTGCAAAATAGTGCGGTGATTAAAATGAAATCTTTACATTTTAATATTTATCTTAAACATTATGCTACTTTTAACTAAATATCTGGTACACACTCATCATTTGCCACTATTACAGCTTTCTTTCTTAATATTCCCATTGGAACTTTTTGAATTAAAATTATTTTTTACTTTTTTCAAGTCGGGGAAATTTTCAACTTTTTCAACTTCTGCTTTTTGACTGTTTAGGAAATTATCCTGTAATAAGGGTTCACACCCATCGTTTTTGCATTTTCAGAATTAATTAACTTTGCTTAATTTTCAAATAATAATTAAAAATAAGTTTTTTTTCTGAAGATTTAATTTATTTTTCTTTGCTTTTGATACCTAGCGCCTTAAGCTAGCTGTATTAATGTGGTGCTTACCGCTTATGCTTATTGCGTATTGATGTGTGTATCAGGCTACTTAACTTGACACTTATTTAACCTTACTGCTATTTTACATTGCAGTTATTTATAATTACTGTTGCTTAACTTTTACTTAACTTTATCATTACATAACTTATATTTTCTAAGATATTTCTTCCGCTTCTGTGACTATTTCACTTGTTATAAAATGGAGGAATATTCTTTTGCTTTCCAAGCTTTACATAAATATAAGCTTGCGTACGAGGTTCGCATTAGGGACACCATGCCTGCTTATGTCGTTACATTGTTTATACTATTAAGAACTCTTAATTTAGATTTGAAAGTTCATCTTGAACTTATTTATTTTCTTATCTTAAATGTGTATCGATAGTTTGTAGTGTTTATAATTATAGGGTTAATTGTCCTTTTCTTTCGGTTGAAATAGTTGTTCGGGCGTTTCGTCGTTTCTTGGATTCGGGATCCAGTATTTTTTATTTTAGGTTCCGACTCGATGATGTTTTGCTGAAGGTGGGAGCCACACTTCACGGTTGTGATGATGATACTCACATCACCACCGCTAAGGACTCTCGCGCTTCTGTCGTGTATTCTTCCTTTCGGTTCGGTTCGATGTATAACCGACTCAGATGTGCAAGTAATGGTTGATATAGGCTTGGCATTTCTGATATTTAAAAGGAGGTGGCCAAGGTTCTTCATGGTTGTGATATTAATTATATCACACCGCTATTGACTCTCGTGTAGTCTGCTCATGAAATCTTTTGGTTTGGTTTGATTTATAACTGACCCGATTTCTCAAGTAATGGTTGATATAGGCTTGGCATTTCTGATATTTAAAAGGAGGTGGCCAAGGTTCTTCATGGTTGTGATATTAATTATATCACACCGCTATTGACTCTCGTGTAGTCTGCTCGTGGAATCTTTTGGTTTGGTTTGATGTATAACCGACCCGATTTCTCAAGTAGTGGTTGTTATGGGCTTGGCATATCCGATTTTTAAAAGGAGGTGGCCAAGGTTAAAGGTTAAATTTATATAATAATTTTAGAAGGTTCTTATCTTATAAACTATAGCCCGGACAAGTAGGTATATTTTGGATTGTAGAACATTAGTCCTGGCAGTTGGTTATTTTTGGGATTGGATTACTGGAATGGATAGTTAAAGTTAAGATAGTTTTGGGGTTATATATTTTATAATTATTATTTAGTGTCTTTATTTATTGATATAATTATGTATGTATTATAAAATACTTTATTCACTGGAAGGATGTTGAAATGTTGGATAAATTTTTACTTGGGTAGTGACCACTTTGGGTATTTAGTAAATATAGTGGGTTAGGAGCGGTTGGTAACTCCTATGTAAAATAAATAAGCCATTATACTAGAGGCGGTTGATAACCTCTTTAAAATATAAGCCTTTGTCCGGAGCGGTTAGTAACTCCTCTAAATAAGCCATTATACTAGAGGCGGTTGGTTACCTCTTTAAAATTAAGCCTTTTAACCATTGATCATTTAAAATTCTAAAATGGGTTTTCTTGCTTCTTAATTCTTTTGTTTAATATGGTGAGGCGTAACCACAGTTAGATTATGTGTGTTATCGCTTATTGTCTATTAGTAAATCAAGAGTACATATTAAGTTGTTATTACATCCATTATTATATTTATTTATTATATTTCTATTAACTATTTATGTATAACTGGTTGGGATTTATATATTGCGTTTAGGGTTGCGTTTCTTTTTTAATTTGTATATGTTAATGTTAGGTACATTTTTCGTACATTACTATTAACTTTATTATTTTGTCATGTTATGGGAGTTATTGATCTCCAACTTTTACTTATCTTTTGTTTGTGGGTTTGATTTGTTGATGGAGTAGTTTTTTCTTTTTAAGTTCTTTACTATTGGTAGGATGTAGTATTGAGTGTTGGATTTGATAGGGTGGTTTGTATTTCATTAGTCTTGTGTTTACTGGTTTATGATTACTTATAGTTTGTTGTTTTTTTGGTTACAACTTGATTGTCGTTGTATCCGGTTGGTAATTTTTATTTTAGAATTTAGTGTGAGTTAGAGTTTTCTTTCAGTTATCGATTTTTATTTTTCGAGCTGAGGTGTTTTCAAGCTGAGGGCAGCTTGAATTTTGCTTTCTTATATTTGTTGGTTTTTTGGTTACAACTTGATTGTCGTTGTATCCGGTTGGTATTTTTTATTTTAGAATTTAGTGTGACTTGGAGTTATCTTTCAGTTATCGATATCGATAGATTTTTCGAGCTGAGGTGTTTTCAAGCTGAGGGCAGCTTGAATTTTGCTTTCATATACGCAAAATTCTTCTGACAGGGGGGGTCGTGTAACGTAGTAAAAATGGGTTTTTAATTATTTAATTTTTATAATAACTTTCGATTATCATTCGATTTTTCAGTCGATGAATCGTTCTTTTTTAAATCAAGTTTAATGCTTTTACTTGATTAATTGTCTGTAGCCTCTTAATATTTATTGGGATTTATAGCCAATTAATCAATGTTTCGTTAAATGAACATATCTTTAATTATTCCTCCTATTTTATTGAAATACAGGAATAAAATATTGATTTTCTATCGATTAATCGATATGTTTCTGAACGAAACCGATTCGTTTTCGAACGAAACTTTTAATGTTACAAGTTGATTTATTGTCTGTGACCTATAGAAAAGTTAGGGTTTCCAGCGAATAAAACGAATAATCGGTTTTGACAGAAATATTAATAACTACGCAATTTAGTTGACGTTTTTATTGTTTGTAAACAAACAATATGAATTAAAGTTTATAAACATTGTTCTTATCAATAAAACACTGTTTCGGTGCTTTTTGGTCTTTCAGACATCGTTTTTCTTTAATAAAACATTCAAGTTAATAAGGTTTTTGACCTCAGTGTCTCGTAGTTTTCGACAGATGTACGGATTACATTTTCTACTGTAACCCTCTCTGAAATTCTCCAAGTTATAAAAAATGGCTAAGGAGCCTGTCTTTTTCGATCCTGACGACGTGCAGTGCGCACGTAAATTTTTCAATATGTGATCTTCTACTATTTTTTTTGGTAAGTTTGATCTCTTGGAAGCTTTGTTCTTTGGTTTTAATAGTGCCTCGGTATTTATTTCGTGGTTTTTACAGAATTGTGCTGGAGGAGGGATCCACAATCGATCCATGACGCGTGGTGTGGAGTTGTTAGGAATTCATTCCATCTTCTTCATTTAAGCCTCCTTTATTTTCACAAAGGTATGTATTACTTATTTCCTACGAACTATCCACATGCTAGGCCTATTAAAAGTGATATTTTAATTATTTAGAAAGCTAGGTGCTACATGAGGTTATTAGGTTATTTTTCCCTCATAGATTCAATCATTCCAAATTAAATAAAAGATAAAACTTATCATCAATTTGATTATATTTGTGTTATAATACAAAACAATACTTACATAATTAACTTTTCTTAGTCATTTTACATCAAATTTATGTTTTGGAGGTTAGGTTTTCCCTCTTTCATACTACTTTATTATTATGTTACTGTAATTGACAAATCAATTACAGGAGGTGTTTGGTTGGGGTTCAAGATACCATCCATGTGTTTGGTTGGGGTTCAAGATACCATCTATGTGTTTGGTTGGGGTTCAAGATCCCATCTATGTGTTCGGCTGGGGCTCACATCCCATCAAATGGTTCAGTTGGGACTTGATCTACTGTCAACGGATCATGTTGGTGCTACACATATCCTTTAATTAAAACTTTTACCTGATTTTTTCTTCGGTAAAGCAGCCGTCTCTGCTTTTGGCGCCCTTATACTTTATTTAAACTTATGTAATTGGTAATGCAATTCATCTCAGGTTACCCACATTCTCTGGCTGAGAAGCTGTGGCATTTATTTTAAATATCTGTTTGTATAAAATTATACTTAAAATGAATAACCGTTTATGTAGTTAAATAATAATATATGAATTCTATGCCGGTAAAGGTTGTTTCATTTAGCCATTTTTCTTATTAACGTACCGGCCTTAGGGTTAAAATCCGATACGTTACAATAACGAATACTTATATCATAGCTTAGAGTAAACATAAAAATGAACCGGACGCTGCTTCGCCCGCACTTTAGTCGTCTAGTCAATGTGAAATAAAATGGCTGAAACAACCAACATGACATTGGCTGTTTTGTAAGCCATAATATGTGTATGGTTATATTGTCAAAATAAGTAAAGATTTTTTTGAATTTGATGAATAAATGAAAATAAGACTAGGCTGTATGGAGCAACCTTTGCCTGCCTTTTGGCGAATATCATAAACAACAACAACGACAATGAAAGGACAGTGCTACGCGAGAGACAGAAACAAAACACAAAGGAGTGAATGAAAGTGAATGAAATAAATAAATCATCCGTTGACAATCAATTAGATAATTTATCTATATTTTTCTTTTCGGCAACTCAAACCGCGGGTTGCTAGAACGTGTATGAAATGTCAAATCAGGTGACAAACCGTCATAATTAGCAATCTGTTGACAGCCTTTGAGTTGCTGAAAAGAAAAACAAAAATAAATTATCTAATTGATTGTCAACGGATGATTTATTTATTTCATTCACTTTCATTCACTCCTTTGTGTTTTGTTTCTGTCTCTCGCGTAGCACTGTCCCTTTCATTGTCGTTGTTGTTGTTTATGATATTCGCCAAAAGGCTGGCAAAGGTCATAAAGTCAAAAGCCATACAGCCTAGTCTTATTTTCGATTATTCATCAAATTCAAAAAAATCTTTATCTTATTTTGACAATATAACCATACACATATTATGGCTTACAAAGCAGCCAGTGTCATGTTGGTTGTTCCAGCCATTTTATTTCATATCAACCAAAATGACCCTGGCAATTTCAATAGGTCGTTTATTGCATTTTAAAATAGCTTTTCATGCAAAAAAGTTCTTAATTTAAGGTTTAAAATTAATTTTATATTCAGTTTTTATATTGAACTGCTTTAAAACCTATTATTTATCACAACAAACACTTTAATTCTCGAATAATTGGTCCATTATCTCCAATTAGCTAACTGACAATGTGACAAGGCGTTGACATGAGAATTAGCTTTCAGAAACCCAAAAATGCGATAATTGACGAATAATTGGAGATTTGACACTTGGAATAACAAACTGTTGACAGATTGTTATTTGCCTCTTTCAGCAACCCAAAACACGATTGACTGGAGATTGACAGCTTGTTACGTAATTTTTCGATAATTTTGCTTTCTAGCAACCGGCGGAAAGGCCGTCAACAGATTGCTAATTATGACGGTTTGTGACCTGATTTGACATTTCATACACGTTCTAGCAACCGGCCGTTAATAACGTAAATATTAAATTCAAAGTCAGTAAATGAAATGTGTAAACAATTGTTGGCTGAACTAAGAAAAAATAACATTAGCTATCTGCCAGCGAAAGTCCGGCAAAATCAGTCAAGCCGTTTAGGAAATTAAAAAATCACAAAAATATTAAAACTTGGTAGGTATTTTGGTATACGTACCGTATATACTTATTTTAGGGTTCTGGACCTTAAAAGGAAAAAAACGGAACGCTTGTAAGATCACTCTGGTGTCCCTCCTTCCGCTTGTCACACACCGAGGTTTTAATCAAAGACCAAGCAACATATTTATATCGTTCCAGATATAAAAATAATAATTATACCATTTGAAAAATAGCCACATCTCTTAACATGACTAGTCACTGACTTTTTAGGACAATGACCACCATTTTACTAAAACATGACTGGACGGTGACTGATCATGCGGACTATGTGAAAGTTAATGTGCGGACTATATTAAAGTGATATTATAAATAAAATATATGCGACTGAAGGACTTTGTATCCATGGTCATGAAAAACTTAACAAAAAAAAAATGACTAGTCACTTGAAACGCAAAGAATTTAAAACGTCCAGAAGGATAGTCGCCTCTATGGGAACACGAAATAAACAAGCCATAATTGACAGTATTTAAAAGTAATAAGTTTAGGTAATTAAAAGTGACTAAATCGCAATACTTACACATGGAAGGTTAGTTTTTTAGTTTTTCCTTGGTTTTGTGACAGTATTTCAATATGCTAGTTGGCATTTTTTATTTAATCAGTACAGCGAGTATGACGCGATGACATCCGTGCGCAGTACGAACTGAGTGCGATTTGCTCAGGAGCCCCTCAAGCGGAGTGATATTAAATGTCATGCTTTAGTAAGGCTGACTATCCATCTGCGTAGAGGCACGATGCCCTATGAAAATCTTTGTTGAAACGTTTGACCTTTACGGTCAACCGAGGAAGTTGTGTCATAACTGTCTATCCGTTGACCAAACAACCCACACTGATTGGTGTAAACATTACATCGACATCAATAACTTATTTGTACACTTTGTTTTGCATAATCGGAGTAATTGTAATTACAAGCTCTTGATATACAAACGCCAGATAGTGACATTTGCAGCGCTAACTAGTTCTGCTCTGACTGTCTTCGGCTTGTATTTGTTATTGCCAGCAATAGTCTCCATATAAATATCGTGAGTCTCCTGATCCACAGATAGACACCTAGCGTACTCTACTCCTTCGATATATTTATGCTCTTCTCATTTGTATTTAAATTAAATATGACTGCATGGACGCTTGCCGTCAAGAAAATATAAGATGCCTATTATAAATTGTTAATTACGGTCAGTCAATATGGCCAAAGAAGAAGCGCTCGTGGTGTAGCATGATTAGTCGTTCTTAATCGATCGGCAAAGTTAAGCTACGCCTGTCGTGGTCGGTACCTGGATGGGTGACCGCCTAGTGGTATTTCAAATCGAGCGTCTCCGTGCTTCGGAAGGCACTTAAAGCCGTTGGTCCCGGTTATCACTTAATTGTGATAGTCGTTAAGCTAGTTGGATGCCTCCTAGGCGGCTTGAAAAATTCCAACAGTAGGTTGACCACTAGCCTACCTCCACCGATCCGCAGTGGGCACGCGTGGTGGAGTATTGCCCATTCCCTTTCACCTTCATTTGTGAAAGGAGGCCTGTGCTCAGCAGTGGGACATTATAGGCTGATGATGATGATGATGAATATGGCCAAAGGTAATTTTTTTGGATTAATACTCCTGTTTGGTGCAGTAGTAGTGGTCTGTCGATGTGGATATCGTCGGTGACGCCTTCAGCTCGGAGGCTGATCGCGCAGGACATGAGGATGAGGAACTATATTCTGGCCTGGTCAAAACTACTGGTGGTGTACCTCAAGGTGGCGTCTTATCTCCACTTTTATTCTTAGTGTTTATTTCCTCTATATCTAATAAATTTATTTTTTTCTCTATATTATTGAGCTGTTATTCAAAACAGACAATATTTTTTGAATTCCTTATGGAGTGACATATTGCCAACTATAATTTAATATTATTATATTATAATCTAAAAGGCTACTATTGAAAAAAACTAATTAGTCCGTCATTTACATTATCAAAAAATATAAGACACGTATTTTTTCTTTTGTCAATTAAACAAAAAAATACGAAGATATCCTGTGTTGAAGTTCCGCGTGACGTCACGGTGTGGTACACTTTTTAGGAACAAGTGACGTCACGAGCCCCCACTCCCGAACTTAGTTGCGCTTTCTTCGTCAATTGTTAATGATTTTGTACAGCAAAAAATACGTGTCCAATATTTTTTGATAATCTAACTGACGGACTAATTAGAATTATTATATTTTTACCCAGGCAACATCCTATTGTTACCCAGTGGCGCCGCCTTCCCGAGGGATTCTCGAGATAAAAAGTATCAACTACTTGCCAAATTTCATCATGTTTGGTAGTGTGGCGTCAAGAGTCAAGAGGTAACACACAAATAAATAAACTCACTTTAGCATATGATATATTAGAAGTATTACAATATCAACTAATTTTAGAACTTATAAATAGTTTTACACTTACAGTGATCACTTAATAATAAGTAACCTATTACTACGTACTCGTACCGATCACGCTAGATATACCGGAGGTTACTTTGTGGATAATGATACCGTAACCTACAGGAGCATTAACATTTGCATAATCTATAGGAGCAATTTTATTGGTATTCACATATCATAATTTAGGCTTCGCCCGCACTACGGGCTCGCTCCTAATATCAACGCGACTCATCCGCGCGTGGAGAGCCTGCACTACAGTGCACTTGTTTTTACGCTTGACTGGTTCTATTCATTATTTTCCGATTCTTCTTTCCACTACCTATATCAGTAATTAGTTTGTAAATGTTGGTAACACTTTCGAGTATTTTCACCTGATCAGATTCCAGTTTGTCAATCTTTTGTGACAAGACAAGTGCATGTTTGTCCATTTTTTTATCGATAATATCCATTTTTGTTTCCAGTTGTTTAACTATATCCGTAGTATTTGTGACGTCAATGTTTTGTTCATGACGATCTGAATCATTGTTAGTTATATTAACTTCTGCTTTCGGCTTTAATCTGAATACGCTTTTACTATCACAGTATATCATGTAATTATTCTTATCAAATGCTATAGCTTTAGGCTCTTTAATAGAAACCAGTTTTCTATAAGAAGCATTATATTTTATTATCTCATATATCCCATCGTCAGCAGTAAAATAGACAGTGCCATTTCTATCCACAGCTAGGTTATTCACATCACTCTTATTATAATATAAAGTTGTATGATTACTGTCCGTCTGTCGACTATACAATCCAGTCCAATTGTTGAAGAACATGACATCCTGATTATCAATAACTAATCTGATCGCATGATTTTGCATAGTTACAAGCTTATCTGAGTGTCCATTGATTAACGTTGAAACCTGTTTTGACGCAAAATCAGTATAATATAGTACTCCATTAAAATATACATGCCTGACACTGACACCTTTAGCGCCGACTAGTTGTTCTTCGCCTGAGCTTGAATTATATTTGTATATACCGTAAAGAGCGCCTATATACAGGTCGTGGTTCTCCTGATCCACAGTAAGTGAGTAAGGGTACTGTAATTTACCACGATAAGGTTTATTCTCGTTAGTATTTAGGTTTAATATTACTGGTGCCCTATTATATATATTAATGTTGTTAAGTAAATATAAGTAGTTATAGTCGTAATCTACGGCCAGTGAATATACCAATAAGCTTGTAGACAAGTTGTATAATACTTCTGCTTGGTGTGGGACTCCGTCGATGTAGATGTTGGTGACGCCGTCAGCTTTGACGGCGCTGAGGCAGAATACTAATATGAGGAACTTCATTATCGTCTGGAAATTAAAGTTTTCTAGATTCATTTAAAAGGTAGGTTTCGAGTACAGTGCAAGATGGATATGGATGTGGAACTGGCTGCTTGTAATATTAATATTAACTACTGCCCGGCGCGACTTCTACCTACCTACTCTAACCTACTCTATACCCTTACCTTAGCCCCTTTGCACATTATAAGAAAAAATTCTTGTGTCTTATCAGACATGTCTTATAAGACATTCAGTCGCACTGGTTGTTATATGAGACCGTGCATATTACAAGAAATGTCTGATCAGACACGCCCATACTTTTTATGTATGAATTTTTCTTATAATGTGCAAAGGCTCTTACCCTACTCTACCCTGCCCTGCCCCGCCATTCCCTACCGTGAATAGAATTTGTTAAACCTTTAAAAAAAGTTTGCATTCAGACCACTACGGGACCACTCACTATAGTAGGCTTCAAATAGCATGAGTTCGGTGACACACGATATTTTATTAGATTTTTCAATGGCTAATGTTCATTTCGATATAATAAAGAAATACTATGATAGATCGAGGTTTCATGAAATATTGTGAGTACTATTTCAGAGTAATCAAATGGAATTTCACTAGATATTGGTAAAAAAACTTTGACGACTCATCCTATGTGAAATAGAGTATAGTAATGATTATAACGTTAATATCACGCATCCATCAGTTATATATTTAGTTTGTTTTAAGGGTTCCGTAGATCAGTAATAAGAAAGTTGTGACTGTCTACATCTTATTTTCTCCGAAAGTACTGAACGGGTACTAAAGTACTGCAGAGATCCAAACTATTACGCTTTCACGCCTAAACCGCTGAACCTATTGCGATAAAAATTGGCATGCAGACAGCCAAAGAAGGACATAAGCTACATTTATACCGGGAACACGGGTGAAACCGCGCGGGACAGCTAGTCCTGTATAATTATGTAGTGCAGTTGAACAAAGTACATATGCAGGATTTCTTTCCTTACTGTAACTCTGACTCGTAGACGACCCACGCGCAGCCTGCACCGGCGGCTCTACAACCACGATATATTGCAGAGTTCCTTAGAGCACTAAGAAAGGATTACCCGAAACTCAACCCCTAAGGGGGTACTGGGAATTCTAGTACAGTGCTATTGCTATTTTTTTTTATGTTAAATGGGCTTTCGTTTGACCTTCGACTGACCCCATGAGGAGTTATGACGAGGCCGAGGATGTAGCACGCTTACCCAGAAAAAGCCTATTCACTCTGGCCTTGAATACATCTAGGTTATAGGTGTCGGGAAACACAGACCCCGGAAGAGAGTTCCACTCCTTTGCTGTTCGTATAAGAAACGATGAAGCGAAGCGTTGTGTCCGGGTACGCGGGATGTCGACAACGTATGGGTGGAAATTCTCCCGGCGTCTTGTGTTTCGATGGAGGAATTAGATTGAACAATACTGTAGCACACTCTCCAAAATATATCCTATAGAAGACCGACAAACACGAAACCTTACGCCGATGCTAATAGTGGCTCCCATCAAAAACAGAACAACTTACCGCGTTCCAGTGTTGGTGCCCACTCGGCGAGAACGTACACCACTCATGACAATGCGTAATTACCAGCTTTACTTATATAGATGTGTATTATTGATACCTATTTATTATATATCAGGGAACAGCAGTGTACAGATGAAATAAAGAGTCAAGTCAATTTGCAATAATATCCTTGATTTTGATTTTCAAATAAAGCATAGGTAATATAAATATAAACTAAAAAGAGAAAAACAAGCTCTGTTATCTATAGAATTTTGAATTATACCTTGAATTCTATAAGGTACTGCAGGCGGGCTCTCCTACGCGCCGCGTAAACGAGTAGTACCTAGTAAAGGTCGACGAGCCTGTTGGCGTGGTTAGTTAAGATTACACCTATCACGCCGCAGGTGCTTGGCGACAGATTTTCAACTTGAGTGTGGTAGCCAGCCAGGCGGGTACTACAAAGTACACTACCACCGTGCTATGGTTTCCTCACGATGTTTTCCTTCACCGAAAGCTCAAGCTCATTGTAAGATTTGAACCGGGTTTGAAGTGGCAGACACAAAAACCGGCTATATGTTCCAATTCAGAGGCTTAATATTTATAGAAAAAATGTTTATTGCATGGCGATTCGCATCTTCAATCACATACCTTCAAGTCTCAATGAATTACCTTTAGTGAAATTTAAAAGTGCTTTGTCAAAATTTTTAATTTGTAAATTATATTATTCAATTAATGAATTCTTTGATGACAAAATGTGATTCGTACCGACATAGTTTTTAAATATATTATAATATTGTAGCTTTTAATAGACATTTTATGAACTTGTTTTGTTTTATATAATTACTAATTTGACAGAGACTTGAATGGTTTATTGAATTTGTAATGATTTATTATTGATATTATTATGCTTAATTATTATTTTTAATTTGAATTATTAATATTTGTTAAAATTTAGTCTTATCCCTTTGAGCTATGTCATATGTTTTTTTAATTTTTTAATTTATTTAATATTAATATTTGCACACCGAAGCTCGGTAGAGTAAGCTTGGAACTCTACAATTTATACCATCAATATTTTTGTCACCCTTATTCTCGCAAATAAATTAATTTCATTTCATTTCATTTCAACCCGGGACCTTCGTCTCGGTATCCGACGTCACTACCACTGAGCTAAATCGTGTCTGGGTGCCTAGACAAGAGGTTGTCGACAATGTCATCGTTAGTAAACGATCAACCTTTGTATGGGATTGACATTTCAAATCGAAATATCACGTGATTTTTAACAATCTCTTATGTCAATCCCATACAAAGGTTGATCGTTTACTAACGATGACGATTGTCGACAACCATCTCGTCTAGGGGGGCTGATGAATTAAAAAAAAAAATGTTTTGAGAGTTTGTTGGTGTTTTACACAGAGGTGTTTTACGAATAATCCTGTAGGTATATAGATTTATTCAGATTGAATATTGCCGTCGGGAATAAGTGAATATAAAAGAAAACGAGTGACTAGGCCAATAATCTTGTAAGAGTACCACTGTGGTTAGTAAACAACAGAAATCATAACATATCTACCTAAACTTAAGGGCTAAATTTGTTTTATTTTATTCACTGAGTCTTGGTACTTTACATTTTGATCACACTCCGTATGCCCAAGTAATCATAATCGGGACTTGGCACGTTTTTACAGAATGTTTTATTTTTGGTATATATTTAGGTTGATATTGATGTCGTAGGACTGGTAGGTACTTACAGCGATGTTGTTGACATGTTCACATCAAGGAGAAATCCCTTATTGTTCGATGAATCCAGTCCACAACTGCGATAACCTAAGTAAAGGTTCAACAATACCTTATTTGTATATGTACTACTAACTTCCGCCCTGCGGCTTCACCCGCGTTCCCGAGGATCTTGTGTTTTCCCGGAATAAAAAGTAGCCTATAGCCTTCCTCGATAAATGGGCTATCTAACACTGAAAGAATTTTTCAAATTTAACGTTTAGTTCCTGAGATTAGCGCGTTCAAACAAACAAACTCTTCAGCTTTATAATATTATTAACTGCCCGGCGCAACTTCGTCCGCATAGTGCTACCCTACCCTACCCTGTATTTCGTTTATTACAAAATATATTTAGGTTATACCTTAGCCTCAGCAACACGTGGTGGTTATGCTATTAAATTGTAGCTTATATGAAACGTTTGTATTTTTAACATAGCGCCATCTATTGTATACTTACTAAATCCAGTCAACAGATATCGCCATCTGTTAGAATCGTTTGGAGCTAACAGATAATTTGTGACTGTCAAATAGTGTTGCCAGGTCCCGTGTGTCAAATTTCGGAACGTAAGGATAAAATAATCGGGATTTTGGGATTCAAATCGGGACGCTGCAAAAAAAATTTTTTCATATCATTCATTTTAATTTTTTTCATAAAAGTCTGATTTTGGTGAGAAAATTTGAAAACAAAAATATTTTTATAACGTAACAGCTTAGCTATTTTCATTTTTCCAGTCAAAATTATCGAATATAGTAAAGTCTTATGAGGTTGGTGAAAAATCGGGACATTTGGCGTCCCGATCAAGCGTTAATCGGGACGTGTCACCAGACCCCTGAAAATCGGGACGTCCCGCGCAAATCGGGACACCTGGCAACACTACTGTCAAATAATTTGCAATAAAATAATATTGCAACTATAAATTAAGATGTAAGCTATCCTATCTTTCAAGTTGGATCAAATTGCATACGGTGTGCAAATCAAATTTAATATAGGTTCAGTAGTTTAGGAGTCCATCGCGAACAAACAACGTGACACGTAATATATATTATCCTTAGGTAGTATCCTGGGTCCCACTCTGTTTATTGTATATATAAATGATTTATGTAAACTACAGATACCCAATTGCAGGATCTTCACATATGCTGATGACACGGCACTTCTCGTGTCTGGCCCTGATTGGGAATCCACGCGGATACATGCGGAGAGGGATTTGGTTACAGTCATGTCCTGGTTATCTTCTAATTTGCTTACACTAAATCTGCTGAAAACAAATTTTATAACTTTTGG
The DNA here is from genome assembly GCA_951394255.1 of Polyploca ridens. NCBI lineage: Eukaryota > Metazoa > Arthropoda > Insecta > Lepidoptera > Drepanidae > Polyploca > Polyploca ridens. The sequence goes on along the minus strand of OX596271.1, from coordinate 65,955 downwards.
ACTCGAGCAATCGTCACTTCCACCACCGGGCTCTTTCCCTGTTAGAGCACACACATGCCTGAATTCTTCCTCCAGCTGTTCTTGCTTATCGATCCAGGGTCTCGCACACCAAATACATTGGCATTCTGCTAGATCAGTTTCTAAACTGGCACCTCCACATAGACTCACTTACAGCACGTATACGCAAATTAATATACGTCTTTAAAAACCTGAGCAATGTCCTGGAGATACATACCCAAAAATTTTTATATTTTGCATTATGTCAATCGCTATTAACATATTGCATTACTGCATGGGGTGGGGCGGCAAAAACAAAAATGATCCAGTTGGAAAGAGCACAAAGGGCAGTCCTTAAAGTCATTACCAGGAAACCTTTTCGATATCCTACTTCCGCACTATTTACTGACACGTGTTAAGAATTCATTTTATAATGGAAGTATCAAAACAGAGTGCACATCTCTATATAGTTTTAGTTTACTTTTATTATCTATGGAAATCAATTGTAATAATCTATGGAGGGACATCCCTATGGGAGGTGCCGACAGAGTTGTTTTTAATATAGTGGTCGGAATAAAAAGAGAGTAATATCAAGGAGTAAAGTTAGTTTTACTTAATATAAATCCCTCATCGGTATATAGGATAGTACTTTAATACACGTCAGTCCTTTCTGTGAGACAGATCTTTGTGCTGCAGACGTCCCTAAGAAAGCATGCCACTTTGCCATTCGATCAGTCGATCTATGTCCGTAGACGTAGGGCAGACTTGGTCTGTTCTGCTGTACCTAGTGTTGCCAGGTGTCCCGATTTGCGCGGGACGTCCCGATTTTCAGGGGTCTGGTGACACGTCCCGATTAAGCCTTGATCGGGACGCCAAATGTCCCGATTTTTCACTAACCTCATGAGTCTTTACTATATTTGATAATTTTTACAGGAAAAGTGAATATAACTAAGCTGCTACTACATAAAAATATTTTTGCTTTCATTTTTTCTCACCAAATTCAGACTTTCACTACTGTCCCGATTTGAAACCCAAAATCCCGATTATTTTATCCTTATTGTCCGAAATTTGACACACGGGACCTGGCAACACTAGCTGTACCCCATACAACAATGTTAGCCAAACGACATTTGTCAGTAATAAGCTGCCACCTGTATAACAGAATTAGTAAACTACCGCACATTTATCCGCTCACAAAGCATCAATGTAAGCTTAAAATTTTGAACTGGCTGATGAAGCTAACTTACGCTGAAACAGAATCTCTCATTATGCCCACTTAAATAAATATAATAATTCCATACATTGCATCAACATCATATCATCACACACACACCACTAAACTCACACACTTAATCAATACACACACATATTTTAACACTTTCTCATGAGCACATAACACTAACCTTATCTTTATTTTTTTGATCAAACAGTTCCTTTTTAATGTTTCATTAATCATTTTGTGATTGATCAACTTTGTTTATATTGTTATAATTTTACTTTTATTATTTTATGTCATATTATATTACTTTTAATATTATTAATAACTAATTCCCAAAATATACAGGTTGTGCCTAGTTTGGGAATTTAGTACTACCTACATTATAAGTGCCTACATACATTATAATACACCTATTGTCAGGAGTCGAGGCCATAATAATTTGTCTGTGTCTCGACCTGGGGGCTTATCTACTATCTGTAACACAGGTTGAATCCTAGCTCAGAAGTGGATGGTTGCCTGGTCGTAAACACTAGATGATTATTCTCGCTGTACAAATGTTCTTCCATCTCTTTGAATAATTGTAGGCATTAACATTTTTGGTTTAATAAACGATTTATAATTTATATAATTATAATATATAAGGATTATAGTATAGATAGGGTAAAAGCCGGATACTTTCGGTTGGATACTTGGCCTGGTTTTTAATACACTATGTTAGGAATATAAGTTGTGATGGCGCTTTACTACAATTAGTAGTGAGTTATTTTTATTTATTTCGCAAATAAAAAGGGCAAGTATCCGCATCAAAAAGTATAGTCGCCCTACTTACCTTCGCGGTTAGTTGCCCCTAGAGTGCCTAGGGGTTTTTTTTTGTTGTTTTTTTCGAATTTGCTGTAACTCTAACTTGTTGTAAATAAAATAAATATAATAAACTGTTTTATGTTTATTCTAGATAAGCAAAATGCCTCGTAAATACAAGCGAAACCCAGGCGTGGTGCCACGCAACATCGACTGGAAAGAACATAGCTTAGCACTTGCCTTGGAAGAAAAACTGAAAACTATTTAATAATTTAATTCATATTTCTAAATGTACTAAAAGATGAGTAAATTATAAAGACTGTTAAATAAATAATTAAGATTACTTTAATTGATATAAATTTCTTTCTATCCAAAATAAAAATCATACCGAGGTTACTTTTCCTGCACGAGGCAAGTATCCCCCGACGCATTTTCCGCGCATTTCCCTTTTCTGAGGTGAAATAAAACAGTATTTATTCAAAACCATTGTTAATTATGTGTACAAAAATAGGCTATTATCTATATATATAAAATTCAAAGTCCTGACTGACTGACTGACTGACTGACTGATATATCAACGCACAGCCTAAACCGCTGGTCCTAGAGACATGAAATTTGGAGACTATATTCTTTGTGAAGAGTAGGTATCCACTAAGAAAGGATTTTCCGAAATTCCACCCCTACGGGGGTAAAATAGGGGATGAAAGTTTGTATGAAAGTCCGTCAGTTTCGATGTTAGGATCTTCAAATTTTGTGTTTAGGCTGAAGAATGAAAATTAATTTATACGTGTCTCAGCGTTTTTAATAATTCCACCCTCGAAGCGGGATGAAGTTGTTTTGTTTTATTGTTGTAGAAAAATATGTCATTTGTTTCCTGTAGGCTACGCGAGCGAAGCCGCGAGCAGTAGCTAGTAGAAGATAAAAGACCTATGTTTTGAGATACATACTGAATAATTTTCAGAAAGTTCATATTTTAAAAAAATAAAGCTTTTTCGAAAAGTGGGGCAACTATCCGGCTTTTACCCTAGGTAAATCAAAATCAAAAAGTCATTTATTCAGTTTAGGCCCTGGTTAGGCACTTATGTGAACCGTAAGTTGTGAAGGTAACAGGTAAACTAGGGTAATAGGTGTAAACACATTTCTGCAGGGTCGGCAACGCGCGAGTAATACCCCTGCCTGGTGTTGCGAGCGTCCATAGGCTACGGTAACCTTACCTTACGCTTACCATCAGTCAGGCGGGCCGTATGCTTGTTTGGTACTGGGAACTTGAAACTAGGTACCATTAATACTTTGGACAGACAGAAATCGACCAGTAATGGAGCAAAAGGGGTAATTTAGTTTGATGGGGTGCTGCGTCCTTCATAAGAAAGGATTATTGGATAATTGTAAATAAAACGCAGGGCGGCAATCTAGTTTATTTATGCATAAATATAAGCTTTCTCTTTATAAATATTGCGTTAAAATAGTATCAAACATATATATATAGGTATAAAATATATTAACTATTAACAATTTATATTATAATGAGAGCACCACCGATGAATCATCACTTATTCAGGTGAACACTTGTACACTATAATGCTTTTTACTATAATACTCGTATCATTGCTATAATATGTGTAGCTGTGCCCCGCGTTAGCGATTACTTTTGAGCGGAACCCTAATTATTATTTTTACCCGACTGACCCGGTAGGAGGGTTATGTTTTTCGAGTGTATGTATGTATGTCTATTTCTTTGTGCCGCTCTGCAGTAATTTAAACATATGTGTTTATGCCAAAATACCTATAATAATATTTATAGTAGAAACCTACTCATATTGAGTATCAATGACGAGCCTCTACTTCCCGATTCCTCTCCTTTTCCCACATCATATGTGAAAGCGAGAAAAGAGCTTCGGGAATCTTCGAGATACTTCGGCGACGCATCGCCAAGCGCGTGTGTGCGAGTGAAACGAAACGCGCGTGCCCCGCAACCCCGCAAGGTTTAGTACGAAAAACGCTACAGACCGAGACACATTGAACTTTGTGATTTGTGAACTGATATGAAATAATAGTGCTTATCACTGTGCTGGATTACAATAGGAGTTCCTGGTAAGTCCTTACCTTTATCCTAGGAGGCTCCTCGTTTTCCATAGCAAAAACCCATCAATATGAGGTGTCGTTAGATTCGTCTTAACTGGGGGAGTGTCATAGGGTATATTATTTTTATATGGCGTCTTCGAATAAAAAAAGAGGGGGGTATTAAAAACTGCAGAAAACCACGTTAATGCAAGGACAGACTGAGCGGTTACCGTACGTAACTCACAGAGTTGCGATGGTTGTTGGTAGCGTTAGTTTACCGTACCGCTCATGTACTTACTAATACATACAACTCATTCATTTGTTAAAACTAAAATGTCTGAAATAAATTAAATTATTAAAAGAAACCAAAACCCGACTGCGTAAAACAAAAATTAACTGAAAAGAGAAAAACGAGCTCTTAAATCCATAGAATTTTGAATATAACTTGAATGCTATAAGGTATTGCAGTCGGGGATAAACAAATATTACAAAAAATAAATACATACTTAGGTTATTGGTTATACATTTTTGTTTATTTATGTATCTGCCAGTAAAATTATAATAAATGAAATTAATTTATTTGCGATAATAAGGGTTAAGGCCCGAAACTGCGTAAAGCGGGCGCCCGCGACGTGCAGCCGTCGCGTAGACACGCGTGTGTCTCGATCTACGAGAGGAATTTATTATAAATTCCTGTATAGATCAAACAGTACATGTTCCGCCCCGGATTCGTCCGCACCTATGGTAGAACTGTTACCGGGCTCGTTACTAATGTACAAGTGAGTCAGCAGTGGAGGGGGGTGTTCTTGGTCGTGGTCACTTGACCACTCACTCATTCGTCGTTCGTCAGTTGTCCATATTTACCAATTCCAGATTTCTTTCTACATATCATATCAGCTATTTTTGTATTACTCTCCAGTATTCTCACTAGATCAGATTATAGTTTCTCTGGTGCTGATTCTGTTGTTTACAACTAAACTAAATTTAATCTCACTATGTCCTAACAAAGACCATAAGAAAAGGATTTAAGAAATTGAGTCCATTCAAATTAGTCCAATGTTTGTTTTCAATATAAATTTAGTCGCCATCTATCGCAGTTACGTCTAAATATCCGCAAACGAAGACGGCAAAGACTAATTTGAGAGCTTTCAATATGTTCTATCCTTTTTCAATAATGTTCGTAAGAAAGAGATGTCATATGATTAGTTTTAAATTAGAATCGGCATTTGTGACTTTATCCTCTTGGTGCAGAATGGTGCATAATCTACTATTCTGTTTTCGGTTTTAATCTGTAGACCTTATGTTTATCACAGTATATTATGTTATTATTCTTATCAAATGCTATTTCTTCAGGCTGTTTAATAGAAACCACTTGTCTATAAGAAGCATTATATTTTATTATCTCATATATCCCGTCGTCACTAGTAAAATATACTGTGCCGTTTCTGTTCAAAGCTGGGCAAGTCACATAACTCTTATTATAATATAAAGTTGTATGATTACTGTTCATATGTCGACTATACAACCCACTGCTGTTGGTGAAGAACATGACATCCTCATTATCAATAACAAATCTGTGTAGTCGAGTTTGTATAGTAGCGAGCACATCGGACTGTCCATTGATTAATGTTGCAACTCTTTCTGTCCAAAAATTGGTATAATATAGTATCCCATTAAAATACACATACGCAACAGTAACATCTGTAGCGCCAAGTAGTTGTTCTTCACCCGAGCTTGTATTGTATTTGAATATACCTTCATTAGCGCCTATATACAGGTCGTGAGTCTCCTGATCCACAGATAATGATCTGACCATCTGTACGTGTCCAAGATAAGATTTAAGCTCTTTTGTATTTAGATTCAATATAACTGGTTGCGCTCGTCTTGCGCCATCAACTAAATATAAGTAGTTATATTCGTAATCTACGGCCAGTGAATAAAACGAGAAGTTTGAGATAAAGTTGTACAATACTTCTGCTCGGTGTGGGACTCCGTCGATGTATATGTCGTCGGTGATGCCGTCAGCTTTGACGGCGAGGAGGCATACTACGAGCATGAGGAACTTCATTGTCGTCTGCGGAAATAAATTTTTCGAGATTAAATTAAAGCGGTAAGTATCGAGATCAGTGCAAGATGGATGGATGTAGAACTGGCTCCTTGTAATATAAATATTAACTGCTAGCTGACCCCCATGGGTTCACCCGCCTACGGGTTAATTCTTTTTGTGCGGACGCATTATACTTTTTAAAAAAAAAGACTTGCTGAGTTTCTTGCCGGAGTCTTCTCAGTTCAAGTTGTATTTGGAACCGGTGTAGAGCCATTTGTTAACGTTTACAAGTGCCCTATCAGGGCCTAAATTAAATAAATGCTTTTTGAATTTGAATTTGAATTTGAACCGATTTCAAAAAAAGGAGGAGGTTCTCAATTCGAATGTATTTTTTTTTTCTTTTTTTTATGTTTGTTACCTCATAACTCCGTCATTTACTAACCGATTTGGAAAATTCTTTTTTATTTGAAAGGGTACACTTCCCGTTTGGTCCCATTGTCATCAGATCAGGATTTGATTACTTCTTAGTGTACTTTGAAGTCGGTTTAAGATTTTTGTAAAACAGTCCAATTATTCTATAATAACAGGTGGAGATTTCGATATGGCATTTTTTCGAAACCTATGGAAATAAAAGCGAATTCTCAAAAGTTTTTTTTTACTTTCCTTACAAAATATCAACCTTGCTCGATCATAATATGTATGAAAAGTATTTTTTTTTGAGAATTCATTGTTTGTCCCATAGTATAAGTTGTTTACTGTAACTCTGACTCGTAGACAGCGCACGCGCAGCCTGCACCGGCGGCTCTACAACCACGATATATTGCAGAGTTCCTTATAATAACGTAGGTGAGAAGTGAGAACTAAGAAATGATTTCCCTCACTCAACCCCTAAGGGGGTACTATAGGGGATCACCGGGAATGCTAGTACAGTACTAAATAGCCATCCATCAAAAACAGAACAACTTACCGCGTTCCAGAGTTGTTGCCCACTCGGCGAGAACGTACACCACTCATGACAATGACAATTACCAGCTTTATTTATACTTTAGTGATAAGTATCTATTATTGTATGTTCCTGGAGGATGCTAGTGAACAGATATAAGTGTACAGCGATCTTGTTGACATGTTCACGTCGCGTCGTGGAAAAATCCCTTAGCGCTCGTGTACACGACGCCGCCGACGCGCCTCTATGTTTTGTATACGCACCGCCGCTGCACCGCCGCCGTTTGATCATAGCATACTATACAGTTGTCAGTAATATATTGCTCTAGCTACGGAGATGACACGTGTTCCACGTTCGTTGGCGGCTGGCAACAGATAACTCAATTAAATACTTTTTAAATCCAACAGTGAAAGTCAAACGGGTCTAAGCTGAAAACCAGCGCTGGACGTCGGACTTGTAACCCGAGTTCATCTCCAGCATAAAGCTGAGCTTGTGTCCATTGCTGCAATTTTTTTTCGATGTTTAACCTTATTATAAATATGTTATGTTAGTAGTAAATTGTAGTAATAAAAGCATTTCTATTTCTAAATAATGGCGGACAACGTTACGGGAGCGGCGCGGCGGCGGCGCGGCGGCGCGGCGGCGGCGGTATCGTGTACAGGAGCGCTTATTGTTCGATGCATGTCCACAACTGCGATAACCTTAGTAAAGGTTCAACAATGGTGCCGATTCTGTTGTAAATCGCACTAAACTAATTTTAATTACATCGCATATATTTCTTACACACATTATTGATAAAGGATAGAACATATTTATAGCTGTCAAATTAGTCTTCTATCATTTCAATATGCTAAAATTAAATATATAAAGAAATTATAACAGTGAGCATTAACACAGCAGAAATAAATAAGTTTCCTAAAAAATAATAATAATAAAACATCTAAAATACATTTAAATAACCTTTTTAATACCTTCTGTCGAATTTATATGCCGCCGCCGCAAAACTAAACAATATAAAAAATAAAATAAAAAAAGATTTTTAAAAAGATTTTACCATTATTTTATATTTAGATTTAAAACAGAGTTTTAGAGTAAGGCAGTACTTCACATTGGCGAAAAGTTTCCAACTTTATAAGTCGCAAGCACGCAAGTCTGGCGTCAAATGGAGTACTGCTGTCGCCTATGGGTGAGGGCACTTGGAGGGCACCTAGATACCAGATTGGGCCTTTAGTGTCATAATTCCGAGCACTTTAGTCTGAGGCACAGATATTAAAAAAAGTCGTATATATTCTCGCAAACAAAAAACTACTTGAGCGCGAGTAATCGACTCTGTGTAAACGGCGACAGAGTCTAATTTCCCGCGGAATAGCCAACTAAGGTGTGCGTGAGAGGTGGCCGACTCCACAGACACAGTTTTTTGTTAGCGAGAATATGTCCTCCGTAGTCTGTGGTCTGAGACATAGAATTGATTGACTTGATGCCCACGGCTACCTTCTTACCCAACGACGGGGACTCCACCCTCACACATTGGAACTGGAATGGTTTGGTACGGTGCGGTTTCGAAGGAGCTTCCTATGATCCTATCGCATCGAGTTCTTCAAAAAGCGTGTGATGAGATTTTTCAGAGTGATATCCCTAGTGTTTCAAGCGTTCATTGGCAACGGTAACCGCTTACCATCAGGCGGACCGTGTGCTTGTTTGCTACCATAGTAGGATAAAATCATAATAATAATATGTACGTTGTACGGAAATCCTATACAATACGAGATCAGCTTGTACTGGAATTGTATAGCTTGATCTGTAGCCGTGTGCACTAAAACAATGTACCTATACAGGGTGTTTTTTTGGTCGGCGACAAGCGACAAAGGAGTGGTAGTACAAAAAAATGGACTTAATTCCATTAAATACTGTAAATGCGTTGAGAAATACCTTATTCAATTTGAAATAAAATTACCGCAAAGTATGGTCACTAGCCACGTGCACAGACTAGAGCTAGGCGCAAGCCGCCATTGCCCCACCCCTTTACTCCCTCGCGGAGTGCGAGCGTTGAGTATTACGTGTACACTTTAGCTTATTACATGATTTACCAATTTTTTTTTTTTTAATTTTTATTATTAAAAATAATGCCGATAGGGCATGCCAAAGGCAAATGCCCGTTTTGGGCCCACCGTGGACATTACTATACAAAGAAATGATTTTGTTTATTAATTTTGATATTTAAAAATATGAATATTACATTCATTTAAACAGCTGCCACTTTAATAAACAATGTTTCGTATATTAAAAGAATTTTAATAGTCAACGACGTCAACGTTGCAAAATGTTGCCAGCGTTTAAATCACGTTTTTGTTATCGATACTAAATCGATTTTAATAAAAATACAACATTCATCAGAATACACAAATAGGACTTTGCTTACACAACGTAGTTCATAAGCCATTTAAAAAAGGTGGTTTTAAATAACAAAGCTATCAGTTATTTTGCTATTTAAAATAAAGAAGTAAATGAAGTCGATTAAAAAAGAAACGATTAATCGATTACGTGTTTTTATGTATTTTTTGTATATGACAACACTCGCCTGACATTTACTCTCAAATGAACTGTCATTTTGTCGACTGTTTGTTTCTTTCGTTGTGTTTTGATTACGATTTCTTTTACAACATAGATGATTATTATACTTGATTTACTACGACTTTGGCTTTGTTAAACGGAATCTGTGCTAACTACGACGAACGACCACTGGCTTGAAATCAAGGATTACAGCTGCATTCATTTTGGATTTCGAACACTTTCATACAATATCTGAAGAACATTGTGTTAATTATTGTGGCTTTAACCTGGCGGGGATTCAAAGACATGCTTTGGAGCCCGAGGAAATTCTTACTATGTTGCAGCAGTGGGTTGCACCTCAACAGGTAAATAAATTATTTTAAAATAAATGTTTAGAATTACCTACATCATTGAACAATAACTGATAATTGTATTATTGTTTTAGTTAACAAGGGATAATCTTGTTTGCCACAACTGCTGGGAGGTAGTTACTGCAAGCTTTGTTGCCCCCAACAAGAACCAGAAAGCATGGGCCATCTTAATAGTTGTGTTAATTGTAGTCGCTCAATTAGACCACTAAGAAGCCATTTGTTACGCTTAGAGACAAATAGAGAGAATCTCATTAGAAATGTAGTTATGGAATGGATTCAACCTCGAGAAGTAAGTTTTGAATCACTTTACAAAAGAATATAACCAACAAAGCAACCTTCTGAACCAGTATTAGTTTTAGTCAGACTTTTCATGCAAAGGTCTTTTTGTAAATGATTTTGAATTTGATACAAAATATTTATTGTATATGCCTCTGTTTGACCACAATCTCACTATAGTAAGTGATTATGTCGCAAAGGTGGTAATCACACAAAGCCTAGAAAGGTAGTGGCTCTCAAGTACTGCTGCCGGAACACCTCAGTAGATGCTTGTTGATAGATTTTCAACTTGGGAGTGGTAGCCAACCAGGTCGGTTGACTACAAAGAACCCTACTCACGCTATGGTTTCCTCACATTTACCTACACCGAAATCTCAAGCTCATTTTAGGATACAAACCTACAACCTACACAGCGGCATCCAATCTCACTACCACTGAGCTATCATCGCTTTATTTGTTTACTGTCTTATGTATGCTATGCTTGTTTTATTAGCCTAATCCTTGTGACTACCCAATAGTCTATAACTAAAGAACTTCTATTGTGTATTGTTTAAATTGCTTAGGGTACTAAACAGATTAATTACATAAGATTAAAAAATAAGATGTTATGTTAAAATGCTGTCAATGTATGAATTGAATGTTATGTAGAAAAAATAAAATAAAAGCTTATTAATTAAGAATACTTTTCAGATATTTTTTGTACCCCTATCCCTGTACCTTTAAAGAATGGAGTAAAATATAATAAGAACTGTTGTTTCTGGTAAATTTTTACAAATCAAGCATAAAACAAACATAAATTCTTAATATTTTTTGCAGTAAGACATATTTTCATAATGTAAAATAACCTCAAAATGTTTTATTAATTTCTACTCTTTCTAAAACAATGGCATCCTTTTAATTATATTTTTTAGATATCTGATGAACATATGATTTTAAAACACTACATTATTATACTCATTATTGCTGTCCATCCTGGGCCCAAGACCCTATGGATCGTGGGCATTCCCCTTTCATGATGATTCGTTGAGTAGTTGCGGCGTGGCAGCGTAATAAACAAACAAACTCCCTTTCGCATTTATAATATTAGGATTAGCAATAATATTATAGCTATAAGTACATGTTCCCGCCCGGCTCCGCCCGCACTACCGGCAGGCCCCTCTTTCCCACCGGGCACTCTGGGCAAGTGCCCAGGGCCCCGAAATCGATGGGGGCCCCCTAATTCTATGTAATAACGTATTCATTGAATGTGATTGTAAAGAAATAACAGTAAGATAAATCTAGAATGAGCTAGATGAATAAAAAAAACTATTTAAACAGTCTATTAATTTTCAAAAAATATTACACATATTTTTTCTTCTGTCAATTAAACTATAAAATACGAAGGTATCGTGTGTAGAAGTTCCGCGTGTTAGATACAGTACACTTTTTACTCTAAAGTGACGTCACGAGCCGAACTTTGACTCGCTTTATCTTTTTTAATTTTTTAATCAAAATCAAAAAGTCATTTATTCAGTTCAGGCCCTAGTAAGGCACTTCTGAACGTTACATTGGTACATACAGTTGAATTTACCACCGGCTGAGAAGACTCCGGCAAGAAACTCATGATTTTATGAAGCAAAAAATACGTGTCCAATATTTTTTGATAATCTAACTGACGGACTAATTAGATTTTTTTTTACCTAGGAATCATACCTATTGACGGAATCATAGGGGGCCCCATTATATGCCCAGGGCCTCCAATAGGTTATAGACGGCCCTGGCTATCGGCTCACTACTAATGTAGACGTGAGTCATCCGCGCGAGGGGAGCTTGCACGATACTGCACTTGTTCGTACACCCGACCACGCACTGGTTCGTCAGTTGTTATGTCCATGTCTGTTGCATGTATGTGTTCCACTATTTGAGTTATTAGTTTGTAAATGTTCGTATTACTGTCCAGTATTTTCACTAGATCAGTTTCCACTTTGTCAATCTTTTGTGACAACTCGTATTTTTTTCTATCCATCCTTTTTAGTATTTCCACATGATCAGTTATAAGTTTATCAATTTTTTTATTCATAATATCTACCAGTGTTTCTTCTTGTTGTTCTATATTCATAGTATTAGTAGTACTTGTGACGTCAATGTTTTGTTCACGACAATCTGAACAATCGTTAGTAATATTTACTTCTGCTTTCGGTTTTAATCTGTAGACGCTTTTATTATCACAGTATATCATGTCATTATTCTTATCAAATGCTATAGCTTTAGGCTCTTCAATAGAACCAAATTTTCTATAAGAAGCATTATATTTTATCACCTCATATATCCCATCGTCACAACAAAAATAGACTGTACCGTTTCTGTTTAAAGCAAAGCTAATCACATAACTCTCGTTGTAATATAAAGTTGTATGACCACTGTCCATCTGTTGTCTATACAGTCCATTGTAATTGCTGAAGAACATGACATGTTCGTTATCAATAACTAAGCTGTGTACTTCATATGGCACATTGGCGAGCCTATCTGAGTGTCCATTGATTAATGTGGAAACTTCTTTTGTCCCAAAATCTGTATAATATAGTACTCCATTGAAATACACATGCCAAGCACGAACACCTTCAGCACCAAGTATTTGTCCTTCACCCGAGCTCGGCTCGTATTTGTATATACCGTTCAGAGCCCCTATATACAGGTCGTGGGTCTCCTGATTCACGGTGAATGAGAATGGGTACGCTACTTTACCAAGATAAGGTTTAATCTCATCCGTATTTAAGTTTAATATTACTGGTTCCTTATTAACTGCACCTATATATAAGTAGTTATATTTGTAGTCTACGGCCAGATAACACCGCCATGAGTCTGAAGTGTAATTGTACAATACTTCTGCTCGGTGTGGGACTCCGTCGATGTATATGTCGTCGGTGATGACGTCAGCTTTGACGGCGAGGAGGCAGGAAACGAGGATTAGGAACATCATTCTCAACTGGAAATTAAAGGTTTCGATTACTTCTAGATTAATTTAAAAGCAGCTGGTTCCGACATCAGTGCAAGTCGGACTGGATGTGGAACTGGCATACAGTAACCCCCTTATTCATAATCGCTTTTTAACTAAATCAGTGTAATAGTGTGTCCCGTCTCACTCTTTCGATCACCAAATGTCACGTGTCAGATAAAGACTTCGGAATTTTAGCTAATCAACGTTTGATAACTTTATTATGAATAAGGGGGTTAGAATATGAAGCCCATCACAGACGTAGCTATAATATATATTAATATGCCGAGCTATAATATAAATTACAGTACAAGTTGGTGAAGTAACAGAAATATATATTATAGCTGCGTGTGCGGTTACTCGAAGATTAGTATTGAAAATATATCGTAATATGCCTTGCTATGATTTATATTAATATATATTATAGCTACGTCTGTGATGGGCTTGAAGCGTAAGCAATTTCCATATATGCATTTACAAATATATCGTATCGCTAGTAGATTTTTACAATCAGATAAAATGACGATATGAATTTCTTTGTCCTTCGTTCTCGGTAAAAGTATCGATATAAAACGAGATATTGGCATTCATTATATGTATTTTTAACCGACTAAAAAAAAGAGGAGGTTCTCTCAATTCCGAGCTTCATGCCCTACTAGGTGAGCAACAAGGTATAATACGTACTAACACCTAGACATCGTTATGAAGAATAACGAACCATAGAAAATATACCTACTACAAGGCTTCGTGAATAAATAACCCAATTAATAATTTAAAGCAACTTACACACACACGCCGCTCGATGAGACTAACGGACATATCTACGTATCGCTGTATATTATATAGTGATGGAGAAGGAAACCAAATTGCTGATATTGGATTAAAAGCTAAAAATACTAAATATTATCAAAAAAATACTCGTTTGTTCCGTGGTTACTAGATAGGTACGTAACTGCAGGATGTGATTGTGGCCAAATGCACCTAAACTAAAACAAATCCGGCTGCGTAAAATAAAAATTAACTGAAAAGAGAAAAACAAGCTCTGAAATCTATAGAACTTTAAAAATAACTTGAATTTTATATAGTAGCTTTTGCCCGTGACGTTGTCCGCTTAGAAATTTTACTAGATATTGTAACATTAAAAAACCTTTGTTCATGGGTTTTGCCCGCGACTACGTGTGATATTTGATAAAAGTTGAGGTAGATACCTACCGCCGCGTCCATTACGGTATTTCTTTATAATAAACTAGCTTTATAGCCCGCGACTTCGTCCGCGTAGATTATTTCTTTTTTCTAGATAGGTATTAATCATTGTAACAATATAGAGCTTTGTTCATGGCTATTGTCCGCCACTACGTGTGATATTGACAAAAGTTCAGGTAGATTAAGAGCTCATATGCGAGGATGCCACATAAAACTGAAACAGTCCTGCCGCAAATCAACTCTAGCAAATTTCAGAGTTTTTCCCTGTGACTACAAACCTTAATTAGGAACTGTTTATCTTTTAAATTCAAACGGAAGATGATTTGGGATCAATGGTATACGCGGCAAGAAGACTGTTTCTCCTCTGGCAGAACCAGTAAATATTTTGGCCTCAATAACATTGCGGCGGAGAGCTGTTACTTGTAGTCTAGTTCCACAGCACAATTTTGGAGGCCTTATCCTCATGTCTGAGGATCGTGGTCAACATCGGGTTTGCTTCTAGAGCGAATGATCTGCCTCCACTGGTTTCTGTCTTCTGGTTTCTGTAAAACTTGGAGGACGATGAGTCTTTTACTTGATCGGACCATCTTGTTGGTGAACGACCATTTAGTCGTTTTCCTTCCGTGTTCCCAACTATGATCAGATTTCCAAACTTTCTTCGCCTTTGTGCACCATGTGGCCGAAATACGAAAAAATACGTTGGTGGCATATGGTGGACAATCGTGTTTTAATTTTGAGCTGCGATAGGATTGATGCATTGTTGCGTTTAGCGGTCCAAGGTATTTCCAATATCCGTCTCCAGCACCACATCTCGAATGCATCAATCCTTTTTCTTTCTCGGGCCAGTATAGTCCACGCTTCCACTCCATACATGAAAATGAATTCAAATTCAAATTCAAAAAGCATTTATTCAATTTAGGCCCTGATAGGGCACTTGTGAACGTTAACAAATGGCTCTACACCGGTTCCAAATACAACTTGAACTGAGAAGACTCCGGCAAGAAACTCAGCAAGTCTTTTTTTTTTAAATATGTAAATAGAAGTATTACAATTACAAAATATATATAAAAATAGCCTGCGAAGCGAACAATTCATTCAAATGCATTCTTGTCATCTACAAAATCAGAAACTTTATAGTACCCTTTCGAGCATAACTTTTGTTTAACTATCTTTTTGAATCTATGTATAGGTAGCTCTTGGATTTCTTTGGGTACTTTATTATAGAAACGTATACATTGCCCCTTGAAAGAGTTAAGGACTTTGCTGAGCCGAGTTAAAGGTACAGCAAGTTTATGCTTATTTCTAGTGTTCAAACTATGAGTGTCACTATTCTTAGGAAAGTTATTTAAGTTCTTCCTCACATGAATAAGATTTTCATATATGTACTGTGACGACACTGTCATTATATTAATAGATTTAAACTTGTCTCTCAAAGAATCTCTAGGCCTTATTTTATATATTGCGCGGACAGCCTTCTTCTGCAGTATAAAAATTCTATTGATTTCGGCACCACTACCCCAGAGGAGGATACCGTAAGACATCAAACTGTGAAAGTAACTGAAATAAACTAATTTTGCCGTAGATTCGTCAGTGAGAGCGCGAATTTTTCTCACTGCATAAGCTGCAGAACTAAGTCTATCCACCAATTTACAAATGTGAGGGCTCCATTGTATCTTATTATCTAAAGTGATACCTAAAAATACAGTTGTTTCAACAAGATCCAGTTTTTCGCCTTTAATTACAATATTTGTGTCCGAATGTCTCACATTGGGTAGACTGAATCTGATACATTTTGTTTTTTTCTCATTTAGCAATAAATTATTAATAGTAAACCAATCAACGACTTCAGAAAGAGCATTGTTCACATCGTCAGAATTAAAATCATGTCTATTCACTTTGTAAAGAAGTGAAGTGTCATCAGCAAACAATACTATCTCATGTTTTTTTTCTACAAGATATGGTAAGTCGTTGATGTAAATGAGAAATAGAAAAGGTCCAAGGATAGAACCTTGTGGTACACCCATGGTTACTGATGACCCAGGGGATACTTTACCATTAACATCAACCTTTTGAATTCTGTCACATAGGTAAGAAATCAAAAGATCAAGTGCAGTGTCTCTAACGCCGTAGTGATGTAATTTGCTGATCAGTATTTTATGATGGACGCAATCAAAAGCCTTGGATAAGTCACAAAAAACACCGAGGGTGTCTCGTGAATTTTCCCAGGCGTCAAAAATATGTTGAATAAGCTCAACACCAGCATCGGTTGTTGAGCGACCCCTAGTGAAACCAAATTGTTTACTGTGAAGCAGTCTATTACTATTGAAATGTACCATCAATTGATTAAGTATAATTTTCTCGAATACTTTACTGAATGTCGGTAGTATGGAAATTGGTCTAAAATTTGTGGGGTCGGATGTACTACCGGATTTAAATAAAGGCACTACTTTACTATGTTTCATAAGATCAGGAAACTCACCACAATCAATACATTTATTAAAAATAACAGCTAAATGAGGTGCAATACAATCAATTATAGAATTAATAAGTTTAACTGAAAGCCCCCATAGATCAACAGTGTTTTTCAAATTTAGAGATTTGAATGCTTTAATTATATCGCTAGAAGTAACAGTTGAGAATTTAAAGTCAACAGTACATTCTGTTACATTTTTCCTAAGCAAAGATACAGCGAGGGTGGGAGAAGAATTAAGAGACTTGGTAGTCGAAACTGGAATATTGGTGAAGAAAGTCTCAAAAGCGGCAGCAACATCTTGATCAGATTTGATTGATTTATCATTAATAATAAGTTGAAACTCATTATTACGTACTTTGAACTTTCCAGTTTCACTATTTATAATTTTCCAAGTCATCTTGATCTTATCTTGACTATTTTTAATTTTATTTCTTATATGTATTGATTTAGCCGCAGTACAAACGCATTTAAATGTTTTTGAGTAATTCCTTACATAATTTAGAAAAACAGCATCATGATTATACTGTTTTTCCCTATATAATTCATACAATTTTCGCCTACTTATATAAATTCCCACCGTCGCCCAGTCATTGAAGACCGTATTAGATTTCCGTTTTACCGTTTTTGAAGAAAACATTGAATTATACTCATTTTTGGTTAAATTAAAAATTGAGTTATAAAGTTCATTAACATTATTATTACCGTAACGTACGTGTGGTAATTTATTGACAATGTTATTTCTAAATTTTTCAAGGCGACTTTCACTCATAGGAACACACTTAATATCTTTTTTTATCACTTTTTTTCTAGGCATATGAAATGAGACCAGCTGGCCACAGTGATCAGAACTTAATTTACTTATTATTGACTTTGTTACTGGCTGTAAGTTAGTAAAAATATTATCAATGCAAGTTGCTGAAGTGGCAGTGATTCTAGTTGGTTCTAAAAAAAGATTTACAAGATTGTAGCACAGAAAAAGTGATTTGAGTTTATTACATATCGCATTATCCTCCAACAAGTTTATATTAAAATCTCCACAGATTATTATATTTTTATTCATACTATTTAGTTTACACAAAGCTTCATCCATACATTTTTCAAACAAATTGAATACTGCAGTAGGGGGTCTGTATACGCTCATGACAATGAATTGCTCAAGCTCTACACATGCTATTTCTATAGTTCGCTCAATAGATAGGCTCTGAATATCTATGCGTTCCTTAAATTTCAAATTGTTTTGAATTATTATTAGTGAGCCACCATGAATAGAATCTTTTCTATTGAATGAACTAGCAACCTGGTGCTTACTAAAGTTAAACATGAACTGGTGGGCCTTTAGCCAATGTTCAGTGATACATAAAATGTCAATATTATCACAGTTCAGAAATAACTCTAGTTCTAATTCCTTGCCCTTAATTCCTTGTATATTCTGGTGTACCAGGTTAATATTACTTTTGTTACAGTTATTATTATACTTTTTATTACTCTTTATATCTAATGATAATGGGCAGGATACACTTATAATTTCATAGTTATTATTCTTATGACTAATGCTAGAGGTTGCCTCTATTGTCACATGTTCTAATTTAAATTACTACTTGTACTTGGAATAGGTTCCAATGAATCCAATCTATTTGGAATAGCTTCCAATGGTTGTAAATAGCTGTGCTGCTCAATAGAAGCAGCCGTCCGAGTAGCCAAACAATTGGCTGAGTTAATATAATATGATAGCGATTCTGCTATTTGTCGTTTGTGGTATTTTGGAAGATAAAAATTATCTTCTGTTAAATAATAATAATAATAATTCAAATTACTTAAATAACTATTAATATCAATCAAGTGAAACTTATCACTATGACGACATGTCAAAGTGTGTAATGTCATATTTAAATTGTGTCTATAAATATTTTCAGTCTGTGGCAAACTTTGAAGAAAAGGGAATGAAAACAAAACTATATTTTTTACATTTAATTGTGCAAGTGTACTAAAGTATTGTATTAGACTTTGTTTGTCCACATTTCCCCTTCTTCCTATAAATATTATCAATGTAGTATTATTATTAAATGAACTGCTATTAATTCTATCTAATATCTGACTATAAGAAGCACCGGGCATACACATATTAGTTATAGACTGGCCCAAGCAGTGACTAAGTAATATTCCCATATTTTTTCCTATTTCATCACTAAACATTACAATATTATTTAAATTATTTAAATCCTGTTTACATTTTGGGATGGAAGATTTTGTAGGATTTGGTGTGTTACATTTATTTATTGTGATATGAGGAATACTAATGCTCGTATTAACCGGATCTTTGTTTTAATACCGATTCCTCTCTTTTTCCTGATGTTGTTAAGGCGAGTCATTTCAATACGCCAATACCATAAGCCGAAATAATAAATTTTGAAATTTTCACTCCGAAAATAAAGAACTTCATATACTAAATTTAATCCCCCTTTTCACTCCTTAAGGGTTCAAATTCCAACAACACCGATATTCGTTGCGTTAGTTTATAATCATAAGTTTAAATAATAAATTTAGTGTACTTCCATACACAAATTCATCCCCCTTTTTACCCTTTCGGGATCGGAATTATCAAAAACGTTGAGGCAACCTAAACACAAAATTTGAAGGTCCTAACTTCGAAACTGATGGACTTTCATATAAAAATGCATCCCCTATTTTACCCCCTTAAGGATGGAATATACAAAAATCCTTAGTGGTTGCCTACACTGTGTAATAATATATTAAGTGACGTTTACTTTGAAACTGAATGACTTACATACATCCCATACCTTTTCACCCTGTCGGGGGTGGAATTGTCAAAAAAGCTGAAACATGTATAAATTAATTTTCAATCGTTAGCATAAATACAAAATTTGAAGATCCTAACTTCAAAACTGACGAACTTTCATACAAACTTTCATCCCCTATTTTACCCCCCTAGGAGTGGAATTTCCAAAAATCCTTCCTTACTGAATACCTACACTGTATAATATTAAATTTAGTGAAGTTTACTTTGAAATTGAAGGACTTGCATACACAACTTCATCCCCCTTTTCCTCCCTTCGGTGGTGGAATAAACACAAACGCTGAGATAACTATACATTAATTTTCAATCGTCAGCCTAAACACAAAATTTGAAGATCCTAACTTCAAAACTGACGGACTTGCATACAAACTTTCATCCCTTATTTTACCCTGTTAGGGGTGGAGTTTCCAAAAATCCTTCCTTAGTGGATGCCTACACCGTATAATAATACATTTAGTGAAGTTTACTTTGAAATTGAAGGACTTGCATACCCAACTTCATCCCCCTTTTCCTCCCTTCGGTGGTGGAATTATCACAAACGCTGAGATAACTACACATTAATTTTCAATCGTCAGCCTAAACACAAAATTTGAAGATTCTAACTTCAAAACTGACGGACTTGCATACAAACTGTCATCCCCTATTTTAACCTCTTAGGGGTGGAATTTCCAAAAATCCTTCCTTAGTGGATGCCTACACTGTATAAGGTATCTTTGTGCAAAATTTCAAATCTCTGGGTCCAGCGGTTTGGGCTGTGGGCTGATATATCAACAATCAGTTTATCATTTTATATATTATTATTATTAAGATTAACTTTTTAACAAAAAAATAAACCGCCTTCAAAGTACACTAAAAAGTATGAAATAACTCTTATCTGACACTGTTTTGAAGTGAGCGAAATCGCATGACGTGTTCTATTGGAAATATTTCACACTACAACACTATGGTGTTGTAATTTCCTGATCAGTAATTCATGATGATTAAGTTGTTCTTCCATATCTTCCAATTCCTGACTCCTTTCCACTATATCAGTTATTAGTTTGTAAATGTCCGTAACACTATCGAGTAAGTAAAATTACTTGAAAGTGAAAAAAATACTTTTCTGTTCAGTTTCCAGCTTGTGTTTATTTTGTATGACATACTTTTTTGCATTTCCACATGATAAGTTACAAGTTTATCCATTTTTTAAATCTATAATATCCAGTTTAGTTTCCTGTTGTTGTACTATATTCATACTATTAGTATTTGTGACATCAATGTTTCGTTCACGACAATCTGAACAATTGCTTGTAATATTTACGTCTGCTCTCGGTTTTAATCTGTAGACCCTTCTACTTTTACAGTATATTATGTTATTATTCTTATCAAATGCTATAGCTGTAGGCTCTTCGATAGAAACTACTTTTCGGTAAGTATCATTATATTTTACTACCTTATATATCCCATCTGTAGAAGTAAAATAGACTGTATCGTTTCTGTCCATAGCCAAGCTATCCACATAACCCTCTGTATTATATACAGTTGTATGATCACCGTCTATCCGTTGACTATACAACCCTGTGCCACTCCTGAAGAATACGACGCCCTCGTTATCAATAACTAATCTGATTACTCGATTTTGGATGTTAACAAGCTCATTGGATTGTCCATTCATTAATGTTTTAACTTTATCCGACCAAAAATCTGTATAATATAGTACTCCATTAAAATACACTTGCCACACATAAACACCTGCAGCGCCAACTAGTTCTTCTTCTCCTGAGCTCGGCTCGTATTTGTATAGACCGCTACGAGCGCCTATATACACGTCGTGGGTCTCCTGATCCACAGTAAGTGATCTAGCGTCCTTTATTTTACCAAGATAAGGTTTAAGCTCTTTTGTATTTAAATTCAATATAACTGGTACCGTTTGTCTTATGCTATGTCTGTCAAGTAAATATAAGTAGTTGTATTCGTAATCTACGGCCACTGAATATAGCCATGAGTGTGAAGATAAATTGTACAATAGTTCTGTTTGGTGTGCGACTCCGTCGATGTAGATGTCGTCGGTGATGACGTCAGCTTTGACGGCGAGGAGGCAGCATACCAATATGAGGAACTTCATTCTGGTCTGAAAATTAAAGGATTCGAGATTAATTAAAAGCAGCAGGTTTTGAGATCAGTGCAAGTCGGACTTAGATGTGGAACTGGCCACTTGTAATCATTATCATCTGCCTGCCCTGTTCCCAATCATTTGTGGTCGGCGCGATATGTCCGCTTCTTCCGTTCGTCTCTTCTATCCGTCACGCCAGCATTCACTCCTTTCTTACCCATGTCAACTTTCACACAATCCATCCATCTCTTTTCCGGTCTTCCTCTTCCCGTATATCCATCCACTTTCATATTCATAACTTTTTTAGTGACGTGGCTTTCATATCTCAACTGGCCACTTGTAATATAGGTAACAAAAAAAAATATCCTGGGACATTCTTCACACACGGCTCACAAGATCAACATGTTATTAATTCAGTTTAGGCCTTGGTTCAGTTTAGATCCTCCTCTATGTAGTTAGAAAACATATTGCCCTTTTGTCTCCAGCAAAAGATCATTCATTCACAATCACAAAGCTTGAGGGACCAAAAGATATTAGCACTCCTCAATTCAAAATTAAACATATTTTATTACGGTCCATATGTCATTCCCCCAAAATATAAAAGATACAGAAAAACTGAATGCTTTTATTTTATTTATTTATTTCATAGATTCACAGCTTTTTAGCCAAAACGAATCTCATTATATAATCCAATCTCATAATATTAAATTAGAAAGAGTTGGAACGCTAATTAAACAATAGACATTAAAAATTAAAAGTAACAAAAATAATCGTATCAATTAACAAAAAAATACATAACAATTTTATTTCAAAATTCAAAATCATTTATTTAAATAGACCTTCGCAGGCACTTGAAAAGTCTGACTCTAATACTCTAATACCGGTTCGGAAGGTTGCATTTGCTGAGAAAAGCCGGCTATAAACTCAGCAATTACTCTTTTCAAAACAAGCTTAGATTCATTACATAATATTTACATTCTAATCGCACTGACAACAATTGTGATAAATAGAAATTATGATGTGATCACAGACTACGGAGGACATATTCTCGCTAACAAAAAACTGTGTCTATGGAGTCGGCCACCTCTCACGCACACCTTAGTTGGCTATTCCGCGGGAAATTAGACTCTGTCGCCGTTTACACAGAGTCGATTACTCACGCTCAACTAATGTGTGAATGTGTGCGTGCCGGCTTGTACGTACAGCGTGGTGGCCGACTCGAGTGACACAGTTTTTTGTTAGCGAGAATATATCCGACTTTTTTAAATATCTGTGGATGTGATTCAATATGATTTAAAACACAATTAAAGGAGTTTTTTTTTGATTAAAAATAAATTGTTGTTAATTTAATATGAAAGTAAGTTATTACTAGTATTCTAAACATTTTAAACATTTGATAAAATTCTAATGTAATTAAATCTAAATTAATTAATGCATAAATAATTTAGTATAATGTATTAATGTAGAAAATAATTAATTCAATTGTGATCGTAATTGCCTGCTCGTAAAGTGACATTTATTGCACCGTTTTTAGTATCTTAATGCAGCTTATTACGCACTAGTGCTTTTAACTTCACATTCCCCACAGTTTAATGATAAGTATAATCTCGATTATATTAAGTTTGTAAGTACCTAATTCACGCTCACTTGATAGAGTTTGTCTTCTGTTATTATTATTTCACTAGCGACCCGCCCCGGCTTCGCACGGGTGCAATGTCGTGTGGTGTCGAACGATTTGCGCGGCCGCGCCCCTCTCCGTCCGCCCGTTCACGGTATCGCGAATACTGTTTCTTGCTAATTTTAAATCTGTGATATGATTTTCTGTAAAGAGCAAACTTTATCTACATTAACCCCGTACAATGCCCGTCGTAACTTATTTAATTAGATAAGGATTAATATTATATGGGTCAAAATAACTTCGAAAGTATAACCCACATAAAAAATATCCTCAATCGCATAACAATGGTTACTGTGGGATATCCGTAGGATATAGACATATACCATCACGGACTTTTGTGTAGATAATTTTAAGATACACAATTCCGTAGTACATCATTTTGATATATCTCATAAAATATAGTTTAGTCAGCGTTAGCAAAGCAAGCGCAAAAAATTCTACGTGTTTACGGAAAATTGATTTCTTTTATATGTTATAACATGGAGTATTATATAAGGTTCTAATAAATTAGTGAACTTCCTCTTGAGGGATGAATGTATAGGTCATTAGTAATCAAAAAATAATATTATAAAAATAACCCGTGGGGAAAAAAAATCTTCTTTGACTTGACATAGACACTCCATACACTAATTTATTAGGACCTTATATATATACCTTCCTGGGAAAAAATCAAACTCATAGTGAAAACCGCATCAAGATCCGTTGCGTGGTTTAGAAGGAGTTAGCGAACAAACAGACAGTCAGACGCGGAAAGCGACTTCATTTTATACTATGTAGTGATGACACTAAGCTTTCACACAAAGGTGAGCGCTCGCGCGGCGCACAGAGCACTGTGTGTGGCCCGCGCACAAACCTGTTATTGCACCTGTCCTGCCATGCATGACTGGCACGGTACTCTTTCAGTAGGTACATAAAGTACAAGAAACGATGCCCCCAGTGTTGCCAACCCATAATATTTGTTTTCCCCAGTCTTAGTGAACATACCCTAAATCGGGTCAGTTAGTGCAGTTGGTTAACATGGGGTTTTTTTTCCCGCACAGGACGTGCATTTGTGTTCATGAACATGTCTGTATGTCCTGAGTCTGGGTGTAATTATGTATATTAAGTATGTATTTACAAACAAAATGTAGTATATGTATTATATCAGTTGTCTGGTTTCCACAGTACAAGCTCCGCTTAGTTTGGGATCAGATGACCGTGTGTGAGGAATGGCCCAGGATATTATATTTATACAATTAATCTTAATCGTAATGTTATTAAAGTAGGTACATAAAGTATCACATATTTTTTATCGGTGTAGATATGCATCCACCGCGCCCACATTGGTGAGTCCCACCCAGCGCTCCGCGAAAACGGCTAGAATGCTATTGGTACATTTGTTTGTATTTTGTGCTTTATTAATTAATATTTGTCATCTTATCTACACATGTAAAATGCAATAAACATTTGAATTTGAATTTTGAATTTATGTTTTTACTTGTGTTATACATATAAGTTTAAAATCCGACAGTCAAAAATTACCCTAGGTGTCAAGAAATCTCCTAACTTTAGGGGAAAATACCATATGTTGTGAACACTGGATAATTATAATCTTTTTTGCGAACTTGCGAGTTGCGACCAGTGATCAATATACCTACAGATGATCCACTTCCATGAAGGAGCGAAGTTATACCTATTGCACAGGGCTGCCAGATGTACGATTTAAATCGTACTCCTACGATTTTTTGGCATTTCTACTCATGTACGATCGCAAGACCACGATCGTACGGAAAGTGTACGATTTTCCTGCACCTGGCAACATTCAAATGTGTTCCTCCGGCAGCTTTATGTTCGGGGAATTCCCTATCAACATTACTTATGCCTAGATCTTTTACTTGAAAGAAGACCTTTTTACAATGCTACAAAGTCTGTATTTGTGTGCATTGTTACGAAACTTATTATTTTACTCGTTATCTCGAGCTGTACGAAGTGATTAAATCCTCTTTTGATCTGCATACAGTTTTGCGTGCTATTTTGAAGAATGGATAGTGAAAGTGAAGAAGAGCGACCTGCGCCAGGTACGCCAAAAAAGAAATTAGCTAAAAGAGGAGAGCTTTCTGCATCAGAGAGGGTCAAACACAGATCACAGAAGTATCGTCCCGATTGGGAAAAATTGGATTTGTTTAAGGACTGGCTAGGGCCCGGTAAAAACTAATTTAAAGCCAAGTGTGTGACGTCGAAATGGTTTCAGAATATGGAGTTTTAAAGTTACACTCTTCAAGGCAAAAGCATATAAAAGCCATGTCTCATGTGATTTTT
This sequence comes from Polyploca ridens, assembly GCA_951394255.1. NCBI lineage: Eukaryota > Metazoa > Arthropoda > Insecta > Lepidoptera > Drepanidae > Polyploca > Polyploca ridens. The sequence continues at coordinate 40,160 of OX596271.1, read as the reverse complement.
AATAAAAACTTTGTACTTCTAAGTTGTACTATCTTTTCATTTTAAAATTTCCTTGGAATACGATTTTTTTGTAGTTGACGTACGATCATGCCTTTTTTTCATCTGGCAGCCCACTTACAAAGAAAATATTTTTTTAATGTCATTTACAATATGTGTGAGTCAGCATATAACTTTCAAATCAATAGCACCAGTGGTTGCTGAAATATAGCGCTGTGACGGACGGACAGACGGCTGGGGCGGCGCCATAACGGCTCCTTGTTACCTTTTTGTAAACGTTTTGAATTTGAGTTGAGGTTAGTCAATAACTACGTCAATAATAAAAAAGTAATTTAAAGAAATTAAATTGACTTCAAAATACACTAAAAAGTATAAAATAAATCTCCTTTTTTTTAAGTCTGTTTAATTCTGTTTAAGGCGATGATAGCTCAGTGGTAGTGTCGTCGGATACCGAGACGAAGGTCCCGGGTTCGAATCCTACGATTAGCTTGAGCTTTTGGTGAAGGAAAACATCGTGAGGAAACCATAGCACGGTGGTAGGGTACTTTGTAGTACCCGTCTGGCTGGCTACCACACTCAAGTTGAAAAAATCTGTCGCCGAGCACCTTTCGGTGTGTTCCGACAGCTACACTTGAGAGCCAGCTCCTTCTAGGCTTTGTGTGTGCACCACCTTCGGCCGCATCATCACTTACCATGGTGAGATTGCGGTCAAACACGGGCCTATAAACAATAAAAAAAAAGAAAAACGATTATAAATAACACAAACCAAACCTAAATCTCCGTAATGTTATATCTTGTTGCAAGTTAAAGTTTATATTTATTGGTCGACGCCTGCGGAGACCAGCGGGCGGGGAGCTTTTTCCGCCAACGCATCAGCTTGGAAAGAGGAAACGCTGCCAGCCTTCTGGGAACCTTACCGTTAATCGAAAGCAGCGGCAGACTCGAGGAAATTGTCTATATAGATTGTAATTTGTACATATTTGTTGTAAATAAATAATGTTTTACTCAAGTTTACATAAATAAATGTAATTTATAGTAAATTACAAAACGAACTCACCATAAATACGGTCGCCTCTGAATTAATGAGTTGAGTAGAATACTTCGCACGCGCACGTATTGCTTAAACGTGTTCCTAGCACTGACTAAGAACAGAACCCCGATCCAGTGCTACCAGATCGCGAAAGTTAAATCACAGTGTTAAATTACAGTCAGCTGTCAGCTAAAAATACAGTATATTCAGAAAAATTACAGTAGTTTTCTTAGGTACAGTAAAATTACAGTAAGAAGTTTCGGTTAGACATTGCAAATCAATCAAATAAAATCTTTATTTTATTTGATTGACTTGTTGAGTCTAAAATAATGTTATTTTCCATATTTTTCATAAATTGTGGTCATCCTCGACAATTAATTTAATTTTGTGTACCTACGCGATCTGGAGATCTTACCAATCGGCCTTCGTGTTGATGTTGTTTTGTTCTTTATCTTATTTATAGTGATTTTGTGAATTGTTTTGTCATTTTATAAACAGGAATTGCTGTGTGTGTATGAAAATGGATAATTATCCGGTCATGCATGGAGTACTGCTGCCATCTTTGGGATGGATCAGCTAAGTACCAGCTTGAGGCCCTCGACTCAATAGATCGCCGAGCCAGGAGACTAATTGGAGATGAGTCTCCTGGCTCGGCGACGAGTCTTGACCATCGAAGAAAGGTTGCTTGCTCATCGGTTTTCTACAGGATATATTTTGGAGAGTGTGCGCAGGAATTGTTCAACCTTATTCCACCATCCCCATTTTTACACCGAACCACAAGACGCCGGAAAATTTTTCACTCGTACACACGGCTACAGATCAAGCTATACATTTCCAATATAAGCTGACCTCTCATTGCAGGGAAATCCTATACAATGCGAGATCAGCTTATACTGGAAATGTATAGCTTGATGTGTTGCCGTGTGTACGTCAAAGTCAAAGTCAAAGTCAAAGCCATTTATTCAATTTAGGCCCTAGTAGGGCACTTATGAAGGTCAAAGCTACTGAAGTTACCACCAGTTCGTAAGTCGGCCTTCAACTGAGAAGAACAGCCAAGAAACTCAGCAAGGTTACATTTTTTAAATATTTTTTTGAACAATCTGACTATTGGCTATTTTTTTCCAAAACATTATACATACATACGTTTTATTTTACAAAATAAAATACACAAACATAAAAACGCATAAACATAAAAAAAAAACAAAACACCAACATACAAAATAAATAAAAAATAATAACCTGCACTGGTTCATAATTATGTAGGTAATCTACTGAATTTTGTACAATGTGCGCTTGTGCAGAGTGAAGCTATTTCCAGACATCTTTATCTTCAATATAATGGGCTACCTTGTAATAAGCTCGTGCTTTCAAGACTTTCTTTACGTGAGATTTGAACTTAAAATCAGTCATTTTGATTACCGAAGGTGGGATTTTGTTATAAAAACGTACACTATTTCCAAGAAATGACTTTTGAACTTTCGCTAATCTAAAATACGGAACAACTAATTTGTCTTTTTGTCTAGTATTGATATTGTGAACTTCACTATTCGTTTTAAACGTGTGTAAGCTTTTACGTACTAACATTATATTTTCATAAATGTAAAGTGAAGGTAAAGTCATGACATTTATTTCCTTAAACAATTCCTTCAATGATTCACGAGGTCCCATACTATAAATTGCACGAATGGCCCTTTTTTGTAATATACGTACGTTGTTGACATACCGAATATACGGACACAGCGTTTTGCATCCTCATTTATAATGCGGACAGCAAGGGAGTGGAACTTGCTTCCGGCGTCTGTGTTTCCTGACGCTTACAATCTAGGTACTTTCAAGGCCAGAGTGAATAGGTTTCTTCTGGGTAAGCGTGTTTCATCTTAGGCTTCGTCATCGCCCCTTATGGGCGGGTCAGTGGCCAAACGCAAGACCATTTCATTTAAAAATAAATCAAAAATAAAGGTAAAAATGTTAAGATTATGAAAATTACACCTAACTGCGGCTAACTGGGTCCTGCCATTCGAATCTGTTATAGAATATATATATATATCCGCCCGCACTAGAGACGGATAGCTATTCTAATAACTAGCGGCTATTCACAAAATAGCCCCGGCTATGATATCTCTCAACACGATAATTAGTTAGGTATTGGCTATTGGATGGCTACTAGCTAGCTAGAATGTGGAGTTTTCTTAAAATTCAAAAATTCATAATAATTTATTCAAATAGACTTTCGCAGGCACTTATGAAAAGTCTGACTCTAATACTCTAAAACCGATTCAGAACAGTGTTCACAACCTGAAGCCAGGCAGCTATCGTACCAGGGCCTATGTCGTATATGGATCAAAATGATCGTATACATCTGGAAAATAATTTAAAAAATCATATGAAACGTGACAATAATATGTTGCAAATGCTTTAGTTTAAATCTTGTAAACTTGTGTTTTTTAAAAAATATAATATGGAAAAAATGTAATAATTCAAATTAAATGTTCGACGTATGGCACAGACCTGGGACCCAATTCTCAGCCACTCGAATTCATCACTCGTTCGAAATAAAGTTCGAACTCGTACTTTTTTCGAATGCATAAAACTTTTGCATAATGCTTTTTTTGAAAAAAACATAATACCTGGATCAATAAATAAATAAGAGGAAGGATAGGGTGAAAAAAGTGACGTAGAGTTAAAAAAAACGATGAGGTAGTTTTTTTTTTCTTCAATGGCGTCACACGGCTTGTGTATTTTGCCAATTTCAAGTAATATTATAAGTTCTAGTCACAATGAATCACATTCACATAGTCCTCAGTCAGTCACCGTCCATAATAGTCATGTTTTAGTACAATGGTGGTCATTGTACTAACACTTTTCACGGACTTCTTGAGACAACTTGAAAAGCCACGACACACATAATTCATTTCATTTCACTTCACTGGTGCACATGGATTGATCTTTATTGGATAAAATACCACCGATTAAATGCAATAAAACTCATAAGTCACGAATTTATGTAAGTAAATAAAAATGAAAAAGCAACGTCACTCTGCAAGTTCCCGCCAAAAAGTCCCGACCTATGAGGTAGTTCCTAGGCTAGGCTATTTACTCATGTACTTAGCTTCTTACATATAATATGTAATCCGTTTGACATCTGAAGTCTATTATGAGAGAGTACCTACATCGCTCATTTCCGGTTTACGTCACTAGATGTCGCTGTTTCACGTGCAGTCGCACATCCGCCACGCGCCTACCGCACCCCCACTAGCTCGCCTGTCGACTCACACAAGCCACCGTGTCACTTTGATCATTGTTGCGTCGTCTTTCGAACCGTTCGGACGGTTACTAGTTAAATCGCTTTATTATTTTTATACGAGGTTTCGTGATATATGTAGAAAATTCGTCAAATTATTATTTTGAAGTTTTACGTCTTTGTTGTGTAAACGTGTGTGTCGTGTATACGTGTGCTACGTGGGTACAATTTTTATTATCAACATGGATTATACTGATGGTAATAATTCTAAAGGCGGTACAACGCCGGTAGAAGATTCAAGAAAAAGACCATGTCCTTCGAGATCATCGAGTATCTGCAAAAGACAACGAGCACGTTCATTGAGTTCGTCGAGTTCATCGGATAGCTCGGCGGCCGATCGCAGTCGATCAAGGAGCAAGTGCCACCGCAGTCCTAGCCGCAGACGCGGGCGCTCGTCTTCGCGGGACTCTGAGCTGGATCGGAGGTATGAATTAATTTCGCAGCTACTGGTGAGTCATGTAAATAATATTTTGAGTGCGAAATTACCTACTTCGAACAATATGACTACATGCCCATCGCAAAAACAGTTTTTTAGAACTGAACTATCACATAATCTTGATAGCATTGCCGGCCTATCGGTTGTTGTTAAGGAACCGTCTGTACCTATAGCCAATAATGATCGCCTGTCTAAAATTACTTCATTGCAACGTTTTGATTCTCCTTATTGGAACACAGTTCTCTACACTGACGCTCAGAAAAAATATGTAACTTACCCTGCCTTCACTGATTTTTAAGAATTAATGATGAACAACAGATATACATCTAAATAGATGACGTGAGTGTATGTACTTCGCGTGTCAAAATCTGTGCAAATAGGGGCACAATGTTGTTCTTTTGAAACTGTTTCGCGCGGACAGGGAACTCGCATAAGGCTGCATGTCCACCAGACATGTGTAGCGAGGGATGTGTTTAGCTGACAAATAAGATAGCTTTATTTTCACGTAAAAAGTCTAATGCCAACCTAACTAAATCAATCTTGTAACATTATGGTTGGTACAAAAAAGTGACACGCATGGTTTTCATACGGATGGACTTGCGTTATACAGGGTGTTGTTTTGGTCGGCGACAAGCGACCCAGGAGCGGTAGTACAAAAAATATATTCCCCAAAAATGGACTTAATTCCATTAAATACTGTAAATGCGTTGAGAAATACCTTATTCAATTTGAAATAAAATTACCGCAAAGTATGGTCATTAGGCACGTGCACAGACTAGAGCTAGGCGCAAGCCGCCATCGCCCCACCCCTTTACTCCCTCACACTCCCGTTGAGTATTATGTCTACACTTTAGCTTATTACATGATTTTCAAAAAAAAATTTTTTTTATTTTTATTATTTAAAAAAAATAAAGTATTTTTTTTATACTTTTTTTAGCAGCAGTATCATTTGTATTATCGACCCTGAGTCGCTCGTCGCTGACCAAAACAACAACCTGTATATTTAGATTTATGTCTGTGTGAGGAACTTAGACGGCCCAATGGCTCCGCTGCGTTGGTTTCAAATGGAGCGAAGTTTTGCTGCTTTGTCTAATGCATTCATGGCTCAATATGAAGCCGTCAATAAGGCATTACAGGAACTCATTGATTCTTCAGTAAATCCAAGCGTCCCGCTTTCTTTTGCCTCATTATAAGATAGTGATTTCAACTGATATCCTACAAATTATTTGTGGCAAGCGCGCGGAATGTTTGGAACACCGTAGACTGTCCCGTTTGAAATCCCTGGAGCGTTACGTATGATATACGGGATGTTCAGTGTGGGCAACTTCTGAACTACTACGGGTCTTAGAGAAATACGCTGAAAGGAGCCCCGAGCTGAATTTTGAAGGAAATAAAAAAGGTTTTTCGTTTTTTTTCAATACATTCAAAATTCTGCTTCTACGTCATAATATTAACAAAATTATGTATGACAATCTTGGTCAAAAGTTGCAACAAGTTATCAAAATTGAGGTTCCTGCGAGATCTGCTCCACCTCGTCAAACTTTAGGCAGGATTAAACCAAGGAAATAGTTTTAAAAAAATGTCAAACATAATTTTGTTGAAATTGTTTTGTTGACATAGAAGCGGAAATTTGAAAAAAAAAACCGAATTCAGGTCGGGGTTCCCTTCAGCGTTTTTCTCTTAGACCTGTACAATATTGATTTAGTTAGGCTGTAGTTCAGAAGATGCGTGAGGATATAGATCTATCTATCTATCTATCTATCTATCTATCTATCTATCTATCTATCTATCTATCTGTCTGTCTGTCTGTCTGTCTGTCTGTCTGTCTGTCTGTCTGTCTGTCTGTCTGTCTGTCTGTCTGTCTGTCTGTCTGTCTGTCTGTCTGTCTGTCTGTCTGTCTGTCTGTCTGTCTGTCTGTCTGTCTGTCTGTCTGTCTGTCTGTCTGTCTGTCTGTCTGTCTGTCTGTCTGTCTGTCTGTCTGTCTGTCTGTCTGTCTGTCTGTCTGTCTGTCTGTCTGTCTGTCTGTCTGTCTGTCTGTCTGTCTGTCTGTCTGTCTGTCTGTCTGTCTGTCTGTCTGTCTGTCTGTCTGTCTGTCTGTCTGTCTATCTATCTATCTATCTATCTATCTATCTATCTATCTATCTATCTATCTATCTATCTAGGTTAGGTTAGGTTAGGTTAGGTTAGGTTAGGTTAGGTTTTTTTTTTTTTTTTTTTTTTTTTTTTCCTGTCCGGGCGCTATCGGCCCGGCCCGCGAGCTACTTAATCTACCCTCTGACGGTCGGGACAGTCAGAGACATTGTTTGTAGAGGATTTCAAAGCCAGGGGTCATTTAATTTCAAAAATTTCTGTTTAAAAGTTACAATTTTCTTATATCTTAGGTCTTAATTCTATACATTTTACTGTGCCTTAAGTCTATACAATTTATCTTATAACTATCAATTTTTATTACAATTCTTAATACTATGGTCACTGCCTGCATATACATAGTACATTATATGCAGTAGTGGATCCTTATTTCTACCTATTTGTTTTTTCTTATTACACTCCTTACAATCTCTTCACAAAAAGTTACAAATTTATTCCTAATTTCCTTGTTTTCTAATATTTTGTACAAATTTTCCAAATTTACCGCAATACCTATTTCGTTCTCGATTTCGAACCTGCGTCTACCGTAAATTGGGCACTCAGTGACGACATGCAGGGCACTTTCTTCTACCTGAGGATCACATATGCATGACGGACTCCCCTTGCACTTGAAACGGTACAAGTACGATGAGAATCCGCCATGCCCCGTTAGTAATTGCACCATTGTAGGACCGAGTTCCATCTTTCTAATAATGGGATGCGCCCGTATTGCATCTGGGAAGAAAACCTTAGTTGTACCGGCCGTTTCACCATTCTTGTACCTTCGGTTCCATTCTTCTAGCGACTCCATTCGGATTTGTCGCCTAATATATGAAACCGGGCAGCCACTGTAATTTGCCCTTGTTTTAAGATTTAGCGCTGCACATTTCGCTAGCTCGTCCGCCCTCTCGTTACCCGTCAGTCCTGCATGAGCCTTTATCCAGAAGAGTCTCAGGATTTTCTGCTGTTCTTGGAGCTTAGTGATGTCGCTCCTTATTTTCACTGCAAGTGGGTGAGGTGAAGAGTTGTTGGTCACCGTTTCGAGGGCGGATCTCGAGTCACAATATATGTTGCAGCTCGCTCTTTTGTCTTTCACTGCTCTTCCAGTCGCTGCCGCTAGCGCTACCAGCTCTGCCTGGTAGACGGAGCAGCACTCTTCCAGCTTCAGTTTTTTGGTGTCGATTTCCGTTTCACCATCCCAAACAGTTAGTGCGGCGCCGACCTTCCCCTCAATCTTACTTCCGTCGGTAAAGATGTTTAAGCCGTCGTTGTAGTGCTGTTGTAATGCCGCTCCGTCTTCCAGGCATATGAATTCAAGTTTCTCCTGTTTCGCAGGGTGTGGCATAGATCCATAAGGCACCGGTTTTTCCACCTCTCGATCTCCTACTACTCGCTGGGAATGACCTTTCTTTATTTCATAAAGCGAGGCTGCTTCCCGGACTCTGATGTCCAAGGGAAGCAACCCAGCGAGTAGTAGTGCCGAATTTAATGATACCGTCCTATAAGACTTTGTGATCTTCTGTGCAAAGCCTCTTTGTACTGCGTTCAGTTTATTCTGAATTCCGATTTTCTTTGTGGCGGGCGCCCATGCGCTCGCGGCGTACATGATGGTTGGTTCGATAACGGCCGTGTACATCGCTCGAATTATCTCCGGTTCCAATCCCCAATGTATTTTTGCAGCCCTTGAAAGCTGCTTATAGAAGCCAACTGCTTTACGGCAAACATTCACGGTGTGGGCGTTGAAAGTCAACTTCTCGTCGATGGTGAGGCCCAACAGCTTGATTTCCTTGAACATGCCAATGTCAATCCCACCCATGCTCAGGTGTGGGGTGTCGTGCTTCAGTTTTCGAGTTATTAACATTGCCAAGGTCTTATGTGGTGCGAATCTGAGCTTGTTCCTAATTCCCCACGCCCGAACATGTTCGAGTGTGGCATTGGCATGTTCCTGGATCTCCTGGGCTGTCTCTCCATCGAAGACCAATACCACGTCGTCCGCAAAAGCCTGCACGTAGTCTCCTCTCTTCTCCAGCTCCTTCAGCAGCGGGTCCAATAGCAAGTTCCAAAGGATTGGGCCACCGATCGATCCCTGAACGCATCCTTTTTCGGTTTTCTTCTCGATCTCCTCTCCTGCGTATCTAACTCGGACTTTCCGATCTTCGAGATAGCTGTCTATTACCCTCCTCAAGTTCAACGGACACTTTTCCTCAGCCAGTCGGACCCTGATAGCTGGCCACCATGCGCTATCGAAGGCTCCCTCTATATCCAATGACACCAGTGTGATTAACTTTTTCTTGTCTATCTTCCTGTGGATGTATTGCATTAGTGTATAGAGGGAGTCCTCGGTGCTTTTCTGGGGCATGAATCCGAACTGGCGAGTACTCATCCTAGGTAGCAGGTGAAACTTGATTCGGGTAACCAGCATCCTTTCAAGAATCTTCCCCATTACAGGGAGCAATCCAATAGGCCTATACGACTTCGGTTCCGTATACGTTTTCTTCCCCGGCTTCCGCAACACTATGACAGTGGCCTCTTTCCATGGTTTTGGGAAGTGGCCGAGTTCAAGGCACTTATTAACTATTCCCAAGAAGTGGTCTGGGCTGTTTTTGACTGCTTCTAGGCATATGTCAGCAGTGAATCCATCGGCACCAGGTGCTTTCTTCGGGTTGAAGGCATTTGTCGCAATGTTTAGCTCAGCCTGCGTAAACGGAGGGTCACAAAAATCATCTTGCGATCCAACGTTTACATTCTCTGCTTCGATTCTAATTTTACGATGTTCGGTGTTGTCTGCATCTGTACGGTCCTCCGGGTAAAAAGTATCCGCTAGTACCTTAGCGGAGCCTTTTGCATCCAACACTATGCCTTCAACCTCAAGTGGTACATCCTCCTCTCTCTTCCTTGTCCTGCCGATCACTCTATATATCCCATCCCAGACGCCCTCCCTGTCCTGTTTTCCGCAGAACTCCTTCCAACTTCTTATCCTGGCCTTCTGGGCTTCCAACTCATACTCTGTTTTCTTTTCCAGGTACTCTTCAACTACTCTCGACCTTCGGACAGGCGCGGCGCATCTGATTCTTCGCTTCCTGGTGGTGACTTCTTTTTTCAACTCTGCGAGTTCTTCGGACCACCACGGCATGGTAAGTATTTGCGTGTGTTTCTTTGCAGGTATTGAATGTGTGCATGCCTGTGTTACTGCTTTTGTGTATGTGTCTACTGCTGATTCTATTTGTTCTGTGTTGTGAATTTGTTCAATTTGTGCTTGTGTGAATTTATGTTCTGCTTTTAATTGGTCCAGTTTCTTATGAAACTGGGTCCAATTTGCTTTCTTAGTGTTGTAGAGTCGTGTGGATCTAACAATGTGTGTGCCTTTGGATTTTTGTAATTGTATGCTGAAGGTAATGCCGTTATGGTCCGAGCTCGTGAGGTTTTCTTCTACCTTCCAGTCCTCCACCAGGGTCAGCAAATCAGTTGAACAAGCCGTTATATCGACGCTACTGCAGAATCTTCTATCCCCTCTGATCGTGTCAAAGGTCGGTGTTTTCCCGGTGTTGAGTACCTGGAGGCCCAACTCGTCAAGTGCGCATCCCAAGTCTTCGCCTCTACGGTTAGTTTCCGCGCTTCCCCACCATAGGCTCCAGGCATTAACGTCTCCCCCAATCACCAACCTCCTTGTTCCTAATTTTTCGCTTATCTTGGTCAGGTGTTCGAGATATGGGTCTATAGGCTGGTCCTTTTCAAGGTACATAGATACGAAAGTGATTTGCCAGGCACTGGTTTGGATCCCCACCACTGTGATGTTATTCGTGGTGAGTTGCGGGTACTGTACTACGTCCAGTGTAGAGTCAAGGACAGCTATTGCTGCCTTGACTGTCCCTTCTCCTTGCTCAGTGCTCTGGTAAATCCTTGCCCCTTGGTAATTTTTCAGCCTCTTAGTCCCACCCACATACGGTTCTTGGAGAAGTGCAACTGCAACACCGCGCTTGCTCGCTTCGATGAAGGCTTCGTCCGTCGCTAGCTGCATCCTCTGGAGGTTGGCTTGCAAGATCTTATACGGGGTGCCCTTAGCAATGATACGCCACGGTGGATCTCGCAAGTGCTTCCCACTTGCGCCTCACCGGGCATTCATAGCTAAATGCGTTATGCTCTGCTTTTCCTACTTTTGCTTTCACGCAGTTTACGCAACACGGGGGGGCATCGGTGGTGAAGTCAGGACACTCCATCTTCATATGCGGTCCTCCACAATGGCTGCACACATCGACGGCTTCGTGACAGAACCGCTTCCCATGTCCGTACCCCAGACAGCGAGAACACTGTATGAGGGGGGACTGATCCGCGACCCGTATCCTCTGCACGTCTATGTGTACAGCCTCTGCATCGGTCAGGCGCTGATAGATGCGCGGCGACACCTTTACCACCACGTGGGATGTGAGCGGGTTTCTTGCCTTTCTTCTGAAGCGTACCTCCATCCGGTCCTCCTCCGCACTTATCCCTTTTAGTAGGTGCTTGTTCTGGACTCGGATGGCCTTCAGCAGCTGCTCGTCTGTAATTTTGCATATGACTCCATACAGTACAATGAGTGGGTCCTTATTTTTGATTTCCTCCACGCTCAGTTGTTCATCCCTTCCCATGTTGTCCTTCACCTTCCTCAACTCGTCCTTGTCCCTGCAGCCAATTATAATTTTTCTATCCTTCGCTGTTCTAATCCTGTCGATCTTTACTCCTTCATCCTTTGCGTTAACAGCCTTTCTTACCTTTTCAAAGACCTGCTCCCCCGTCTCGTGTTCGTCCTTTGATGTTACGACGAGCGAGTGCATAGCGGCCATCTCCTGAGGTTGCCTCCTTGGCATGCCGGCTGTCACGTTCGCGTACGACCTTTGGAGCAGGTCCTGGTGTTTCTTAATCATGTCTGTTAGTATCCCCATTTCCTGCTTATGTTCCATTAAGAGCTTATTATGCTCCTCTAGTCCCTTCCTCATGTCCACTTCCAGCATCAGTGGTTCTACCTTTTCCCCTTCGTGGCGTTTCTCTTCTTCCTTATCTTTCTCTACTGATGCCTTCCCCTCCTCCGATTCTTTAACCAAGCTATAGAGCCTTTCCACGGCTTCTATGACTTCGTTTTTGATCTCACTTTTGAGATTGCGGCTGTTCCCCAGGTGCGTTTTCGCCTTTGTGAGACAGGCTTTTGCCTCGGAAGTCCTGTTCTTGTACTTCGGAATCACTTTTGGGGATCTCTCAGCCTCGGGTGCCTTAGCTATCACTGGCTTCCCTTTCTGCGCAGCTTTGGGTTTCCCCTCTTGCTGACTGAGGGATTTTTGCTGGACAGGTGGTGTCGTCCGGGCTTCAATCTCCCCTACACTACGCCGCACTTTGGTGGTTTTTTCATCGCTCTCTGTGGAGGGGCCGGCTCTCTCTGCCACTAATCTCCTTCGTTCTTCTTTTGGTGAGCTACTGGTCTGCTTCAGGTTAGGGTCTCTAACTTTCCCGTCTGGGGTTCTGATGCAAGACATCTTGTCTACTGGGGTAGATAGCCTCGGGTGGAACGTCAAACACTTAATTAACTGTGTAAAGGCAGTCAATTAAGGTACACAGTAAAGATGCAAAAGCAACAACAATTAAATAATAAAAGAAACAATAAAATAAACAAAAAATAGATTTACTGACTGTAAAAATACGGTCTCGGTCCCACAACAGTGTTAAAATTCTGGAATGTTATTTAAAAAATTTTGTAGAGCCTGCAGTTGTCACTTCCGTCGAGATTTGCGTGCTCTATATTTTTATGTCTGTACAAAATACCAGAATACAAGGATTCCAAAATACACAGTATAAAACACACAAAAAGCAAAAATAATAATGTTAAAATATACAAGCTGCTCTACAGCAAAATGCAGTCGTCTGAGTAAGCCCCTGTATAGGAGGCCACACTCTCCGGGGTCCAAAACAAAAATAAAAAGCAAAAAAATTTTTGACTCTAGGTAGAGCCAAATTTTTGGTCCAAGTCGATAGCTCTCTCTACGCCCTCACCAACAACCCCAAACACGGTATGCCTAGCTCTATTAGTTCCCGAGATATCGGATGCCAAAGTTTCGGGTTAAAAACCAAGATGGCCGCCAGATGTTTTTATCCCACTATATCTCTGGAACCAATGGACCGAACAACCCCGTGTTTTGGCTTTTCCTACTGGGCTCGATGAGATCTACCCACCTACACAATTTTCAGGCTGAAAAAATATAAGTGCCTGAAAACGCCTGAAATTTATACAGTTGATAGGGCTAGGCACAACGATGTCCCCAGAGAAAACCCCGGCGCTCTACGACAGCTAGTTTGGGAGCTATCGATGGGAGAAAAAATCCAAAATGGCCGCCGAGCTGTCAAAGTGGAACTTTGACGGGCCGTAACTCCCTTCGTAGCAATCGCAGAACACCCGAGCTTGGGCCTATTTGGCACAGTCCGACCTTCTCTGTCGGCTGGAATCGTTTCCAGGACCCGAAAAATTTGTCGCGCCAATCTACCCCAAAATTGGGGAGAGTATGAGCTGAGGGCCCCTAATGCCAACTGTGAAATCCGCAAATTTCCACAACCTCCGGCTGCGAAGCTGTGGCGGATCAAAGATTTCCAAAATGGCCGCCGAGCTGTCAAAGTCCCACTTTGGGAGCTTATAACTTCGCAACCAAATGTCGTAGAGAAACCGGACTTTGGGCTAACTACTCGGCTCGACCTTCCTCGTGTCCCAGAACCAACTCCAGACCAAAAAACTTTTTGGGCTCAGAATCGCCCAAAAACAAATAGAAATTTTTACTACGGTGATTTCACCCCCTGAGGTCAAAACCGTAATTTCCTAAGTCTTTCCGTTCCCGAGATATCCCGGGTTAAAAATTTTTGCCTAAAAAACAAAATGGCGGATTTTTTCCAAAATCCGTAATTTAAAAGATACAGGGCCCGAGTTTGGGCTTATTATGGTCACAAATAGTGTATAGGACCCAGTCCTAAAGTCAAATTTTGATTAAATCTATTAATTTAGAATTAAGTCGAAAAAACATTAAAAAATCAATATCTCGAGAACGGATAGTCACAAAAATACAAATGAGGTGTCAAAATTTTCCGTAAATGACCCTCTATCACACAGAATAATAATAAAGGATAATGTCATACAAAAATATAAATTTAGGGTAAAAAGTTTAAAAATTTACTAAAATGGTAATAATACAAAAAATATTTAATTTAAAAATCTGAGATTTGAAATTTAAGCTTGTCAGGCAAGCGCGCAACTGATTCTAAAATAAAATTATATAGCTCTGCCTGGAGTTTTTGAGTTATCCGATGTCAAAGTTAGCCAATAAAAATGTGAATAACTCTGCAAATAAAAGTCCAAAAAATAAAATTTCTGTACCGTCGATCTCAGGATTCCCGGGTGCTGAAGGCTGCAATGAAGTGGAACTGCTGACGGTGCTCCTTCACGGACCACGTTTCCACGTGGTTTTCCGTTTTTTGCAGATATCTTCGAAAGTCCCGACCGGAAAAATCTGGATTTTTCCAGCAAGGTGCTCCTTCTGGGTCCCCACCGAACGGCAGTAAAAAACAGGGGGGGTATCGATCTCGTTCCCGAGATAATCACCAAAATAAGTAAAAAACTTGTGCACTTTTAGGTTATAAACCACTTTTTCACATATAACTTTGTGCACTGCGATCCAATTTTCACACGGCTTTCACTCACTTATCGGGTGCACCGAGACGCAACTTTTGAGGTATCGGGCGGTCAAATCGGTGCAAGATTTCCCACTTTTTTTGAATAAAAACTGAGGAGCGCGTGTTAAAATGATCCGTTCTCGGTCACGGGTGGGTCGGAACTGGGTTAGGTTAGGTTAGGTTAGGTTAGGTTAGGTTAGGTTAGGTTAGGTTAGGTTAGGTTAGGTTAGGTTAGGTTAGGTTAGGTTAGGTTAGGTTAGGTTAGGTTAGGTTCCCCCCCGTCGTGTTGCCACCTTGTCGTGGTGGGGGGGCTTGCGTGTCCCAACGATCCCCGAGGCTATACCGGCAGGGCCACCCATACCGGGCAGGCTTGGGGGGAGGGGCCAGACCAAGAGCAACACAGTGGAGGAGACGTCTTCGGATGTCTGGCGGAGTCTTTAGGATTGCCGCGTGAGGTGATGGGTCTGCCGGTTTCTTCTGGCAGACAGGCTTCGGCCACCGTCGGCTCAACCCGTAATCCTGAATTGACAGGACCGGGGGTTCTTCGGAATCGCGGGGAAGAAAACCCCTTTAAAAAATTACCCAAATCCCAAGCTCCGGCGCCTGGCGATGGGATGTATGGCTGGGGGGAACCCAGTCCCAAGGGCGTCGTTCGAGGGACCTCACCCTCTAAAAAAGGATAATATGGCAGCAACGAACAGTGTAACAACTACCCAGGAGGGTCCCAACCAATTGGTTGGGGAATCCCTTGGTGCCTCGGCACTCAGCCCCATCGTATCTGGGGGGGCAACCTGTCGTTCACGTATTGAGCGCGAAGAAGGTGTTTTAAAAGACTGTCGCGTGGTTCTGGAGAGAACTGTGCAAAAAGTGGGAGAAGAGAGAAGTGTTGGAGCTCAGGATGTGGGCATGGATGTGACGTCCGAGCCATCCGAATCCAATGCCAAAGGGCGATTTTGGGTGAGAAAGCGGACGCATTCCGGAGGTTACTCCGGATCCGACAGCGCCTCCAGCCTTGACAGGACCCGGAAGATCCATACAGGACATAGAGGAAGAGGTACAGCCCGTCAACCTTTGACAGGCCCGTACAGTAAGAGGGCTCAGCTTGTAGCTGCGAAACGCGCAGCGGCGGAGCAACAGGCTGAGGAGGAGGTGGCAGTTTTGTCACAGAGGCTTCAGTCTGCCTCGGATAGATTTAAGAAGCCGCCTGCGGATATCACCGCGACGGCTGATGCGCTGAGTAAGAGAGTTGAGGATTCCGTGGCGATAATTTACAAGGTCGCCAAGAGATCCTTAAATCTCAAAGGCTCGTTTTCCCACGACCTTCAGGTCGCTGCAGCGGCTATAGAAGATACGGTGCAGGACTTGCAGTCCCGCACCACTAATGGGGAGAACCAAAGGCTGCTGGCAATAAATGCCAGCCTAAAATCGGAGCTCGCAGAAATGCGAAAGGAGTTGGCTCAATTAAGAGCTGATATGCAGCGAGCTCCGACGGGGAACACAGTGGCGCCACAGCCTTCGTCTACGTCTCGTGACACAGAGGAGCTATCGCGCCAAATCCTGACCCAGGTTGGGGTAATGATGAGCGCCCGGTTCGAGGCGCTTGCGCTGGACGGGAGGTTGCTTCCCGAGCAACGTACCCGGCCACCGCTAGCCGCTGATCGGCTTAGAGCGCCTCCTCCTGCACTCACGAATCTCGCGACTTCTGCGAGTGAGCGGGGGGCTGGTGGTGCGCCTTCGCCACGTGAGAACAAGGGTAGGACTCCCGCGCCGGAAGCATCGGACGTTGGTCTGGGCACTCGACGTGGAGGAAAGAAGCGAAGGAGTAAAAAGAGCGGTGCCCCTGCCCCTATCGCTAAAGAAACAGCCCAAGAGCCGCGTTCTCTGCCGCCGGCCCCGAGAGCTCAGGATGAGCCTTGGTCTAAGGTGGGGGCGCGCGGTAAGCGGAAGCCCCAGGCGCAGTCTACTTTTGCGCCGACTCAGAGACAGCAGTCGCAGCGGCAACAACAGCCGCGAGTTCGCGTCCCAAGCACGGCGGCTGTAGTTATCAAACTGCAGCCGTCCGCGTTGGAGAGGGGCGTGACATACGCGGCAGCAATAAAAGAGGCCCGAGGAAAGGTGGACCCGGCTAGCCTGGGCATCCCCGGCCTGCGTTTTAAAACGGCCGCTACGGGCGCCCGCATTTTTATGGTGCCTGGCGAAAATAGCGGTGTGAAGGCAGACTCCCTCGCAGCAGCGCTGAGGGAGGCCTTCAAGGAGGAAGACGTCCGTGTCTCCAGACCCGTGAAGTGTGTGAATCTGCGCATCATGGATCTGGACGACTCGGTAACTCCTGAGGATGTTCAGGCCGCGTTGGCCAAGGTTGGTGGATGTCCAAAGGAATCCATAAGGCCGGGTGTGATTCGCTGGGGTCACCAAGGCCTCGGGTCAGTTGTTGTTAGCTGCCCTGCTGCAGCTGCCAATAAAATATTGGATAAAAAGGAGCGCTTGCTGGTCGGCTGGGTGTCGGCACAAGTAAAGCTCCTGCAGGCGCGCCCGACGCGCTGCTTCCGATGCCTGGAGTGTGGGCACGTCAGGGAGCAGTGTCAGTCGGAAGTGGACCGTGGCGGACAGTGCTACCGGTGTGGCCAGCTTGGCCATAAAGCCGGTGAGTGCTCTGCCGCGCCACACTGTACGGTGTGCGAGGCTGCGGGAAAGCCGGCGTCCCACAAACTTGGGAACAAGGCTTGCGTCGCGGCCCGGCCACCCAGCAAAAAGAAGAAGAAGAAGTCGAGGGCTAAAGCAGCCGCGTCGGCCAGCTCACAGCCAAGCACCAGCGCGGCGGCGAGCGAAGGGGTGGTTCCGATGGCAACGGAATAACGCACGCCCTTCGCTTGCTGCAGGCTAATATCAACCACTGTGCCAGAGCTCAGGACTTGCTGGTCCAGAGCATGGCGCAGTGGAGGATACAGCTAGCTGTGGTGCCTGAGCCGTACCTCATCCCTCCCGGTGATGACTGGGTTGGGGACCGGGATGGCCTAGTTGCCCTTGTCCGTCGGGGCGCCGCTGGCTCCCCTCCTTTCGAAAAAGTAGCGAAGGGTAGGGGATGCGTCGCGGCGTTGTTGGGGGAGATAATGACCATAGGGGTCTATTTTTCTCCCAACAGGTCCCTCGCCGAATTCGAGTCCTTTATGGACGAGGTGGGGACCCTGATCGGACGGAGCCATCCTCACCCCGTGCTGGTGGTCGGGGATCTCAACGCCAAGTCTGTGGCGTGGGGATCTCCCGCAACCGATGCGAGGGGTGAGTTCTTGGGGGATTGGCTCCTGGCAAATGGCCTATCAGTCCTCAATCGGGGGTCGGTAAACACGTGCGTGCGGTATCAGGGTGGATCGATCGTGGACGTATCGTTTGCGACCTCCGCCCTGGCACGCCGGGTCCGAGGCTGGGAAGTACTGGAGGACGTGGAGACATTGTCGGATCACCGATATATTCGGTTCGACGTCTCCGCTCTGCTCCAGAGAGTACCGGATAGCCCGATTCGACCCCCGAATGGGATGAGTCCAAGATGGCGGCTTAAAGCCCTCGACACGGACGTGGCAAAGGAGGCCGCGATGGTTCAGTCCTGGGTGCCCGCGCCTGATGGACCTGTGGTGGTTGAGGACGAAGCGGACTGGTTCCGGGAGGCGATGACGCAGGTGTGTGACGCGTCAATGCCCCGGGCCAGGCTTTGTCCTCCTATAGATCAGGTGTACTGGTGGACCGCGGAACTCTCGCAACTGCGTGAGTCTTGCGTTGAGGTTAGACGCCGGTACACCAGATACCACAGGAGAAGGCGCAGGGACGAAGCCCAGACGGCTGCCCTATACGCCGCCTACAGAGAGGAGAAAATAGCGCTGCAGACGGCGATAGCCATCGCCAAAACCCGTGCTTGGGAGGAGTCGTTGGAGGCTCTCAATCGTGATCCATGGGGAAGGCCCTACAAGGCTGTGAGGGGCAAACTTCGCCCCTGGGCCCCCCCGATCACACAGAGTCTCCAGCCGCGACTCCGGGAGGAGGTTGTTTCGGCCCTGTTTCCACACAGGGAGGAACACCTTCCCCCGGCGATGGTTGCGCGTGACGCAGCGCCCCTACTACCGGACGTGACTCAGGTGGTCCCGGAAGTATCGCAGGGGGAGCTGGGTGCGGCCGTTTTGAGGCTTCGTGCCAAAAATTCGGCCCCCGGCCCCGATGGCATTCCGGGACGTGTGTTGGCTCTGGCCCTGAACCCCGACGCCCTGGAGCTTCGATTGAGGGGACTATTCGACGCCTGTCTGGCTCAGGCCATAATTCCACAGAGGTGGAAGACAGGTCGTCTGGTTCTCCTCCGGAAGGAAGGGCGTCCAGCGGAATCTCCCTCTGCCTACCGGCCCATCGTGCTGCTCGACGACATTGCCAAACTCTTTGAGAGAGTTGTGGCTAGGCGGATCGTCGAGCACCTGGAGGGTGTGGGTCCGGATCTGGCGGAGAGCCAGTATGGGTTCCGCAGGGGTCGATCGACCATCGACGCGGTGATGCGGGTTAAGTCCCAAGCGCAGGAGGTAGTTGCCCGGGGCGGGGTTGTCTTGGCGGTATCACTCGACATCGCCAACGCATTCAACTCCCTCCCCTGGAGCTGCATACTGGAGGCGCTCCGGTATCATGGAGTGCCCCTGTACCTGCGCCGAATTATCGGGGCTTACCTGTCCGAAAGGTCGGTGGTCTACCCCGGCCGAGAGGGCTGGGGCCGACGGGAAATGTCGTGCGGTGTTCCACAGGGTTCGGTTCTGGGTCCGCTCCTGTGGAACATCGGGTACGACTGGGTGCTGCGGGTACCGTGTATCCGGGGTGTCGACGTAACGTGTTACGCCGACGATACCCTGGTCACCGCCCGCGGCACGACGTATAGTACAGCCGCCTACCGCGCCACCGCTGGAGTGGCGCAATTTGTGGGCCGGATACGACGGTTGGGCTTGGAGGTGGCCCTTAGCAAGTCTGAGGCCCTGTGTTTTCACGGGCCTCGGCAGGCGCCACCTCGGGATGCCCATATCGTCGTGAGTGGAGTCCGCATAGACGTCGGGTTGACGATGAGATATTTAGGTCTCGTCCTCGACGGTCGGTGGGATTTCACAGCCCACTTCGGGCGCCTGGTGCCAAGGGTGATGGGCGCGGCGGCTGCTCTCGGGCGGCTGCTGCCGAACACCGGCGAGCCGGGCGCCCTTTGTAGGCGGCTGTACCTGGGGATCGTGCGATCAATGGTGACGTACGGAGCTCCCGTATGGGCGGAGGCCCTGAATCGCCGCAATATCGCCCTTCTGCGGAGACCGCAGAGGGTGGTGGCGATCAGGGCTATACGGGGATATCGCACGATCTCCTGCGAAGCGGCGTGTGTGCTGGCCGGGTCCTTGCCATGGGACCTTGAGGCGGGAGCCCTCGCGTCAGTTTATTTTTGGCGCGAGGAGGCGCTGGCCCAAGGCGAGAGGCCGGCACCACGCGAGGTGGAGGAGCGCAGGGCGCAGTTGCGCGCGCTCGCTATCCAGGAGTGGAAGTCCAGGCTGGAGCACCCTAGTGCGGGTCTTAGGACCATTGAGGCCATCCATCCAGTTTTGGATGAGTGGCTGGAGCGGGGGCACGGTGTGTTGACCTTCCGGTTGACGCAGATCCTCTCGGGACATGGTTGTTTCGGGAGGTATCTGTGTCGGATTGCCGGGAGGGAGCCGACCGCCGAGTGCCACCACTGTGACGGGTGCCTCGAGGAGGAGGCCCAGCACACGTTGGAGTTGTGCCCAGCCTGGGCAAGCGAGCGCAGCGAGCTCTGCGCTGAAGTGGGGACAGATCTCTCGCTGCCGAGCGTGGTTCGCGCTGTGGTTGACAGCGAGAGATCGTGGGACGCACTCCACTCCTTTTGCGAGCGAGTTATGCTTGCAAAGGAGGCGGCGGAACGTGACAGGGAGGACACAACCACCCTGGCTATCCGCCGCAGGAGAACCGGGCGTCGGAGGGCGGCTTTTTTGAGCCACCTTCCCCCCAACATGGGCCCAAGGGTGGCGGACTCGGGGGAGTCTGCCGCCCATCAACATCGGGCCCGAGTAGTGGAGCGTGTGTTCCCGCACGCTACTCAGGAGGAGACGGCAGAGACAAGAGCTCCGGTCTCTGCCGTCGACGAAGAGGAGGCCTCCTCGCAGGCCGTCGCTGCTGGATACGCGGACGAATGCTTCGGCGCCCCCGTATATCCAGCCGGCAGCGACAGGTAGGAACGCCGTGGGGTTTTAGTCAGTAGGAGTCTGACATAACCCGGCCGCTCCCCCCGGAGTGCCCGGGTATCCATGAGGATTTCCCCACGAAAAAAAAAAAAAAAAAAAAAAAAAAAAAAAAAAAAAAAAAGGTTAGGTTAGGTTAGGTTTTTTTTTTTTTTTTTTTTTTTTTTTTTTTCCTGTCCGGGCGCTTGTCGGCCCGGCCCGCGAGCTACTCCTCTAACGTGATTAGAGATTTTTATTTACTTAAATTTAGCAACACAGGGTAAATGAAAAACAATGCGGCAAAAATTATTATTACAAAAGAACATATTTAAAACAATTTCCTTATCTATCGATTTTTCTTAATTCTAACACAGGTCTTATCTTAATTATGACAGGGATCTTATTTTCTATCTAGCATCTTAGCATTTAACATTTTTCTTAGTATTTACCAAAACTTTCTTAAGGCTAGAACATTTTTCTTATTTTCTATCCACCACCAATTTTATATAGTTACGCTTACATTTAGTTATTCTATTTGTTTTAACTTAGACACCAATTTACTTATTTTAGACTAGTAATTAACAATAAACAATTTTTTCTCATAATTGATTAGCCTATTATTTCTTTATGCTTCATCAACATATACATACCATATGTGATTAGCAATTTTGTATTACCTCGTTTTGTTTCTCCTAATGACGATTTCTGCTACTGCTTTACAGAATGCTAACATTTTGCAGCGCTTTTTGTTATCCGTCATTAGGTTACCTAGGTTTTCTTTTGTTATATCGTCATCAATTTCGCAACTTGTCTCAAAGCGTAACTTAGCATGTATTGGACAGTCAGTGACTACATGTATCGCTGTTTCAATTTTGTCTGGCTGACAGAGGCACGAAGGGCTCTCTTTACACTTAAACCGGTTTAAGTATTCCGAGAACCCCCCGTGTCCCGTCAGCACTTGTGTGTGCACGCAGTCTGTCGTCATTTTCTTGACAATCGGATAGGCCTTTATGGCATCTGGGAAGAACAGTTTTGTGACCGCAGCCACCGTCCCTGACTGGTATCTCCGGTTCCATTCGCCAAGCGAGTCCTGTCGGATATGTCGCTTAACGAATGAGATCGGACACCCGTCGTAGTGTGGTCTTGTCTTCGAGTAGAGTGCGGCTTCTTTAGCTAATTGGTCGGCTCTCTCATTTCCCTCTATCCCGGCATGAGCTTTGATCCAGTACAGAGATATCTCCCTGCCCTGGAGTTTAATACTGGTGATGTTAGTCCTAGTCTCTGTAGCTAACGGGTGGAGGGAGTCGTTGTTGGCGACTGTTTCAAGAGCCGATCTTGAGTCGCTTATGATCGCGTAGCTAGGCTCTCTTCCTTCCAATGCCATCTTGGTGGCTCGACAGATAGCCAGTAGCTCCGCCTGGTAGACAGTGCAGTACGGCGACAACTTTAGTTTGAGGGTTTTGGTTTCGGCCTCACCATTCCATACTGATAGTGCGGCTCCAACCTTTCCCTCAATCCTACTACCGTCAGTGTATATGTGTACTGCACTGTCCACCCGGCTTGCTATGTCTTCTTGCCTTGTTAGGCAGTCGAACCGCAAGCTGAGATATTTCGCCGGGTGTGGCTTGGTGGAATATGCCTGCTGCATCTCTACTTCTCTGTCACCTAGTACTGGCTGAGGTAAACCCTTTCTGGCTTCGTAGAGGGACGCTGCCTCTCTTATTCGTATATCCAGCGGGAGTATACCAGCCAGTATTAGCGCAGAGTTCAGGGACACAGTCCGGTAGGCCCTGCATAGCTTTAGTGCGAATGCTCTTTGCACTGCGTTCAAATGTTTTTGTACGCTGATCTTATTAGTGGCAGGTGCCCACACACTCGCTGCGTAAGACACGATTGGCTCAACCGTGGCGGTGTAAATAGTGTGTATGACTTCAGGGTGGAGGCCCCAGCTGACCCTGGCCGCTTTAGACAGCTGCTTGTAGACGTTCAATGCCTTTCTGCATATATTTGCAGTGTGGGCATTGAACGTCAACCCGCTGTCTATCGTGAGCCCCAGGATTTTGATCTCCTTTGACATAGCAATGTCGATCCCGCCCATGGTCAGGTGTGGCGTGTCATGCTTAAGCTTTCTGGTTAGCACCATTGCACAGGTTTTGTGCGGCGCGAACCTGAGCTTATTCATGACACCCCACTCCCGCACATGTTCGAGAGCGGCATTGGCTTGTCTTTGGACGTCTAGGGCTGTCTCTCCGGAGAACACCAGCACCACGTCATCGGCAAAGGCTTGGCAGTAGTCACCTCTGTGCTCCAGGCTCTTAAGCAACGGGTCCAACAAGAGGTTCCAAAGGATGGGGCCACCTATCGATCCCTGTACACACCCTTTATTTGTGCTTTTGGCGTACTCGCAGCCAGCGTACCTAACCCGGACCTTGCGGTCACTTAGGTAGCTGTCTATCATTTTTCTGAGGTTCGCCGGGCACTGTTCCTCCGCCAATCTGACCTTTATGGCCGGCCACCACGCACTGTCGAAGGCTCCCTCTATGTCCAGCGAGACCATCGTGATGAGCTTCCTCTCTTGGAGTTTGCTCCTCACGTGCGTCACTAGGTCATAGAGAGAGTCTTCCGTACCTCGTTGTGGCATAAAGCCGTACTGGCGGGGGCTTATCCGGGGTGTCAGATACCAACGTAGCCGTCTGACCACCATCTTTTCAAGTATCTTGCCCATTACCGGCAACAGTCCTATTGGTCTGTAAGACTTTGGGCTGGTGTAGTTATCCTTCCCTGGTTTCCTTAACACTATCACGGTGGCCTCCTTCCATGCTGTGGGGAAGTGGGTCAGGTGCCAGCACTTGTTGAACAGTGCCAGGTGCAGTTCCGTGTCTCTCATTATGGTACGCTGGCAGATATCAGCCGCGAAGCCGTCTACCCCAGGTGCCTTTTTTGGGTTGAAGCTCATTGCCGCTGACCTGAGCTCCTCCGTTGTAAACGCCGGGTCATGGCTTTCATCATGGCCCGGGTCATTTACTCGGGCAGCAAGAGCTCTGATCCGTCGATGGTTTGTGCTATCATCCTCCTCTGTGTCCTCTGGATAGAAGGCCTTTGCCAGTATTTCCGCGGACTCATCCTGTCCCACTTCCTTTCCATTTACAACCAGTGGCAGATCTTCTTGCCTTCTCGTCGTGTTCCTCATTACTCTATAAATGCCCTCCCAGAGCCCTTCCCTATCTTGTTTCTGACAGAAACTCTTCCAACTCTCAATCTGACATCTTTTAGCCTCTAACTCGTACTTTTCTTTTGCTTCCAGGTACAACGCGACCACACCTTCTCTACGTGACGGAGCAGCGCATCGGATTCTTCTCTTCCTGGTGGCGACATCGTGCTTCATCGCTTCAAGCTCTTCGGTCCACCATGGCATGGTAAGTTTACTAATTCCTTTTTTCCTAGGTATTGCTTCATCGCATGCTTCTGTTATTATATCTGTGTATTCCCCAATGATTTTATCTAGATGTACTTTACTGTTTATTTGTTCTATTTCTACTTTACTGATTTTATTGTCTATTTTTAATTGGTCCATTTTCTTATGAAATAATTCCCAATTAGCTTTTTTTGTGTTAAATAACCTTGTTGTCCTTTTTATATTAATACCTTTTCCCTTTTGCATTTTAATTTTGAATATGATGCCATTATGGTCGGAGCTTGTTAGGTCTTCAGCTACTGTCCACTCGTCCACCAGGTCCAACACGTTCTCCGTACATAGAGTCACGTCTACGTGACTTGTTAGTCTACGCCCTCCTCTGATGGTATCAAAGGTGGGTTTATTACCGCAGTTTAGTACCTGTAGGTCCAGTTCTCCAATCATGCCTGCCAATTCTTCTCCCTTATCATCGACGACATCGCTTCCCCACCACGTGCTCTTTGCGTTAGCGTCACCTCCAATAATGGCTTTAGTGGGCTTTATCTCTTTTATTATCGCTGTTAGGTTGTCCAAGTATGGTCCAATGGGTTGATCGGGCTCAAAGTAGCACGAGACGGCGAACATCTCCCACGCGTTCGTTCGCAGCTTCACCACCACGATGTTGTTGGTGGTGAATTTGGGACACTGTATGACGTCAAGATCTTGGTCGAACACCACTATTGCCGCCTTAACAGTGCCCTCGCCGTGATCCGCGTTTTGGTAGACCCTAGCCCCCCCGTACGACTTCATTGTTCTTATACCACCCACATACGGCTCCTGGACAAGTGCGAAGGCTATTTTACGTTTTGTTGCCTCGAGCATGAGTTCATTCGTTGCCAGTTCTTTGCGTTGGAGGTTAGCTTGTGCCACTACGTAGGTTCGGGTAGCTATCGTCTGTGACACGCCCGGGACCACCTTAGCAGTATGATGTTGCGTTTCGCGCTAGATCGTCCCATCTTCTGCGTACCGGGCAATCCATGCTGTAAACTGCATGGCCTGTGTCGTCGTGCTTTTCCCGGATGCAATTTTTGCACGTCGGTCCATCGCCTGTTTCCAACCTGTTGCATTCTGCCTTCATGTGTGGCCCCCCACAATAGTTGCAGAGGTCCGCTGGTTCCGTGCACAATTTTCGCCCGTGCCCATATGCCAGGCATTTTGTGCACTGGATTAACGGCGTTTGGTCATACACCTTAATTGACTGCAGGTCGATGAAAACTTTGCCGGCCGACGTAAGCTTCTTCCACATAGTCGGCGTCACCTGTAGAATGACATGGTTCTCCAAGGAGTTCCGTGCCCTCTTCCGGTATTTCACCGTGACTGTCGCTTCTTCGGCCGTCAAACCCTCCATTAGGCGAGCATTTTGGGTCTTTAAGGCGGTCATTATGTCTTCGTCGGTGTTTATGGCTAAGAGGTCCTTGAGTATTACAAGTGGGTTCCTGTTTTTTGCCTCCTCCACTTTCAAGTTACTGTCTTTCTTGAGTTGGGCAGTTGTTTTTGCCAGCTCTTCCTTACTGCTGAAGCTCAGTACGACCCTCTTATCCTTAACCTTCCGGACCCTTTCAACCTGTATACCGCTCTTCTTCGCGTCTAGGGCCTGTCTGACCCTTCCTATTACTTCAGTACTTGTGTCCATAGTAACGTCGGACGACACGATGACGGAGTGCTTAGGTTTATCCCACCGGGTGTTTTGGGGTGCCGCCAAGGCTTCGGCATAAGTGGGAGTCCGCTCCTGAATTTCGGAGACCATTTTTCCCATTTCCTTGGTAGCTTCCTTGAGCACTCGGATCTCCTGTATTATTTCCTCGCCTCCATGTCGTTCCCCGTCACGTGACTCAAGTGCCTCCCTCTGCCTATCCATTGCAGCCTGCAGTTCCTTCATCATTCCGTTGCCCTCCTTCACTAGTTGCGTTTGCTCTTCCAGTGCGGAGCGCAACCAAGTGACTCTCTCCAGGTCTTCCCCTTTTCCCATCTCCTTCTGAGTTTCCGTTCCCTTTCTATTTTCTGGTTCCTCCCTTCCTGTATCCGCCTCTTTTACCAGCTGGTATAATCGGTCAATTGCGTTAACGACCTCCGTTTTGATCTCCATCTTCAAGTTTCGGGAGTTATTGAGGTTGAGCTTGGCCTTGTTCAGGCAAGCCCTCGCCTCAGCAACTCGTGACGGGTATACTGGTTTGGGTGGCGGACTCTTTGGGGTCTCTGTAGTCGTCATGCCGAGTGGTCCTGCTTTGCCTTCCTGGGTTAGGGCAGTCCTGGCCTTACTCTTGGGAAGGTCCTGGGTCTTTGTTGTGGGGTTTGGTTGAGTGGCACCTTTGCCTTGCTCCCATTCCCCGATACTTTTCCTTACAGCAAAGGTCTTGTCGGACGAAGATCCAGATTGGCCGGTTTTCACCGGTGATTTGGTCTTGGCGAGGGGGCTGCGGCCAACTGTTGCCATGTTGCTGAGGGCTCGCGGGATTAGTTACAATACGATTGTATAGGGATCGTGATTGTACAATTGTATATATTAAGTGTAAATAGTATAGTGTAAACTTGTAAATAATAGTGTAAATAGTATGTCAATTCAATTCGTCAGTAGGTAGAGCTACGCTGTGAGACAGGTGCGTACATATAATAGACAGATACCAAATTTACACAGTAAAATTTAAAATATAATAGAGTCTCGGACTCTGTCAATTGATTCTGTTTTAATAACAGGTCAGAAATCTATATGGGAACAAGTGATTGCCCTTTTATGGGGTGTCACACCCTTCAGGGGCCAGTCAATCCAATACAAACGAAAAAAAAAATTTTAACTCTATGTAGAGTCAATTTGCTATATTCAGTCGATAGCTCTCACCGAGCCCTTTCCAATGACCCCAAACACGGTATACCTAGCTCTATTAGTTCCGAAGATATCTAGGCCCAAAGATTTAGGTTAAAAACCAAGATGGCGGCCAGATATTTTTATCCCACTATATCTCCGGAACCAATGATCCAAAACACCCCGTGTCTTGGGCTTTTCTGATGGGATTGGCGAGATCCATCCACCCACACAGCTTTCAGGGTAAAAAACTAGGAGTGCCTGAAAACGCCTGAATTTGGCACACTAGATAGGGCTGGGCACAGCAGTGTCCCCAGAGAAATCCCCGGCCCTCTACGACACTTCGTTAGGGAGCTATCAAAGGTAGAAAAAATCCAAGATGGCCGCCGAGCTGTCAAAGTGGAACTTTGACGGGCTGTAACTCCCTTCCTAGTTGTCGTAGAACACCCGAGTTTGGGCCTATTTGACACAGCAAGACCCTCTCTATCTGTTGGAACCACTTTCAGGACCCGGGAAATTTGTCGCTCCGATCTTCCCCAAATTTGGGGAGATTATAGACTGAAGGTCCCTAACACCGACTGTCAAATCCGCAATTCTCTACGACCTCCGGCCGCGAAGCTGTGGCGTGTCAAAGTTTTCCAAGATGGCCGCCGAGCTGTCAAAGTCCCACTTTGGGAGCTTATAACTTCGCAACCAAACGTCGCAGAGAAACCGGACTTTGGGCGAACTATTTGGCTCGACCTTCCCCGTGTCCCAGAAGTAACTCCAGAGCAAAAAACTTTTTGGGCTTAAAAACGCCCAAAAATAAATACAATTTATAGATACGGTGATTTCACCCTCTGGTGTTCAAACCGTAATTTCCTAAGTCTTTCCGATCCCGAGATATCCTAGGTTAAAAATTTTCGCCGAAAAAACAAAATGGCGGATTTTTTCAAAAATCCTTGTTCTTAAAGATAATGGGCCCGAGTTTGGGCTTATTATGGTCACAATGACGTATTAAAGTCAGTCCTAAAGAAAAAATTTGGATATTTCTATTAAATTTGGAATAAAATACAAAAAACAGTTAAAAATCTATATCTCGGGAACGGATAGTCAGAAAAATACAAAAGAGGTGTCAGAATTTTTGACAAATAGCCCTCTATTACACACAATAATAATAAAAAATGTTGCCATACAAAAATACAGTTCAGGAATAAAAAGTTTGAAATTTTGCTAAAAAGGCGATTAAAAAAGATCCAATAAAGATAAAAATCTAAAAATTTTGAAAATGTGCTAATTTGGCAAGCGCGCAACTGATAGTCAAATAAAATTATAATGGTCTGCCTGAAGATTTGGAGTTATAAGCTGTCAAAGATTTGATTTTAAAATTTAAATAACTCACAAAATAAAAGTCCAAAAATTCCAATTTTTGTTGTGTCGGCCTCGGGGTATCCGGGTGCTGAAGGCTACGTCAAAGAAGAGCTGCTGGTGTTGCTCCTTCACTGACCTCGTGTCCACGTGGTTTTCAGTTTTCTTCTAATAACTACTTCAGATTTATCCGGAAAAATCCGGAAATTTCCAAAAAGGTGCTCCGTCAATGCCCCCTCCGAGCGGCAACAAAAAATGGGGGGGTCGTCGATCTCGTTCTCCCAAAAAGTGACGATAAGTGTAGAAAACTTGTCAACTTTGAGGTTATAAACCACATTTACACTTATAACTTCTTTCACTGCAATCCGATTTTCACGGCACTTTCACTATTTTGTCGGGCGTACTGAGACGCAACTTTTGGTATATCGCACGACCAAATCGGAGCAGGATATACCGGTTTTTTGTATTAACCTGTAGAGTGTCCTACGGTCCGTACGGACCGCGAGTTTGCGCCTTCCGTCGGGTGTCCCACGGTCCGTACGGACCGCCATAATGGCGGCTCGAATTTCACTTAATTGCTTTTTTTTGTAAACACGTTATCGTCGGGTATCGTACTCAAGTGCTCAAGTGTTTGGTATGTGAATAGAGAGGATTAAATGACGCAACCGTTTGTAGGGCGCATTATGTTACTACCAGTATAAAAAAATTGAAAAATCGTAATTTTTTTGTGGTAAACGGCTGAATGAGTTTTCTCGCTCCGAGACTCGCCGAAAATTAAAGTGTAAGTGCAAAAAACTAACGTATTTCCTATAAAAGGTGGGTGATTTATATAGAATATTAGTTTATCTAACCGTTTTAGTAATAATTTATATAATTACTGATGTGTGCAATTAGAATTCCTTGCATCTAAACACTCGGAAGTACTCACGTGTTTATAATCGAAAATAAATATTTCACACATCAGGATTTATATAAATAACTATTAAAACGGTTAGATAAACTAATAATCTACACAAATCGCCCACCTTTTACAGGCAATCCGTTAAATATCACTATTCACACTTCATTTTGTTTTGAGTCGCGGCGCGAGATTCAAATTCACGTAATGCAACGGCTTTTATCAACAAATATTTTTTTGACCCTTATGCCTATAACATTAAGAGATAATAGTCAGGGACTCATAAAAGCTAATACAATCAATAATGGTTAGAAATTCATTTACTATGTGTGTGTACCATGACCTGAAAGTGGTGGTCTATTTTTAGATATCGACACACTAATCTACCTCGTTTTTTTTTTTATCATCGTTTATTATTTAAAACTTGTAACATTCGTCGAGTTTGGTACATTATCTTTCGAATAAAGAGGCAAAACCGACCCTAAAGTCATTAAGATAAGAGAACAATGGACCGACAAAAAAAAGTTTGGTTTGTTTACATGTGTTCACGGTGTTTACTTTTAGCATCGTATTTCTCTTTATTGCTTACTTGAGACTAGTAAAACAAATGTATTAATTAGATTAAACGTTTATTCATGTTGATATAAAGGTAAGTAATATGTGGACAGAGTTATTCGTCTTGAAGTGCAAACTCGAAATGTTTATGAAGTGCCGTTTTTTTACAGTTGTCATTTTTTCCAGTATTCTTATTGGAATCTTGTAATACTTCATTCCAATTCCAATAAGATTCCAATAAGAAAATGTATTCAGGATGGCGCTATAAGTTACTGTTTCTTGATTAATACTGTAAATACCCAGATATTTATGATTTAGTGACCTTGGGTGCGCCCGCCATTTCGCAAATTTGCAAATTCCGCGAAATATCCGCGAACCCCGCGAGTCAAGCAAAGCTGCCAATTCAGCAAATTCGCGATTCGACAGGTTAAAAACTGTGGAGCACTTGTAAAAACGATCCGCTCTTGGTCACGGGAGGGTCGAGACTGGTTAGGTTAGGTTAGGTTAGGTTAGGTTAGGTTAGGTTAGGTTAGGTTAGGTTAGGTTAGGTTAGGTTAGGTTAGGTTTTTTTTTTTTTTTTTTTTTTTTTTTTTCCCTGTCCGGGCGCTATCGGCCCGGCCCGCGAGCTACTTAATCTACCCTCTGACGGTCAAGACAGTCAGAGTCATTGTTTACAGAGGAATTTTAAAAACCAGGGATCATTTAATTTCATAATCTTGGATGAGAAGTTACATATTTACTTATATCTTATCTTATTATCTATATACTTTTATTATGCCTTAGGTCTATACATTTATCTTATAACTTACGGTTTTTATTACATTTTTATTATACCTTAGTTCTATACATTTTATCTTATAACTAACACTTTTTACTACATTTCTTATTGCAATGGTCACTATCTGCATATACATAGTACATTATATGCAGTAGTGGTTCCTAATTTCTACCTACTTGTTTTTTCTTACTACTATTCTTACAATTTCTTCAGAAAAAGTTACAAATTTATTCCTACTTTCTTTGTTTTCTAGTATTTTGCATAGATTTTCAGAATTTACTGCAATACCTATATCATTCTCAATCTCGAACCTGCGTCTACCATAAATTGGGCACTCAGTGATGACATGCAGGGCACTTTCCTCTACCTGAGGATCACAGATGCATGACGGACTCCCCTTGCACTTGAAACGGTACAAGTACGATGAGAATCCGCCATGCCCCGTTAGTAATTGCACCATTGTAGGACCGAGCTCCATCTTTCTAATAATGGGATGCGCCCGTATCGCATCCGGGAAGAAAACCTTTGTTGTTCCAGCCGTTCCGCCACCTATGTACCTCCGGTTCCACTCTTCCAGCGACTCCGTCCGGATTTGTCGCCTTATGTAGGAAACCGGGCAGCCACCGTAATTCGCCTTTGTCTTAAGGTTTATCGCTGCACTCTTCGCTAGCTCGTCCGCCCTCTCATTACCCATAAGTCCCGCATGAGCCTTTATCCAGAAAAGTCTCAGGATTTTCTGCTTTTCTTGGAGCTTGTTGATATCGCTCCTTATTTTTACTGCAAGCGGGTGTGGTGAAGAGTTGTTTGTCACCGTTTCGAGGGCGGATCTCGAGTCGCAATATATGTTGCAGCTCGCTCTTGTATCCTTGAGCGCTCTTCCAGTTGCTGCTGCTAGTGCCACGAGCTCTGCTTGGTAGACGGAGCAGCACTCTTCCAGCTTCAATTTTTTGGTGTCGATTTCTGTTTCGCCATCCCAAACGGTTAGTGCGGCGCCGACCTTCCCCTCAATTTTACTCCCGTCGGTGAATATGTTTAAGCCGTCATTGTAGTGCTGTTGTAATGCCGCTCCGTCTTCCAGGCATATGAATTCTAGTTTCTTCTGTTCCGCAGGGTGTGGCATAGATCCGTAAGGTACCGGTTTTTCTACCTCTCGATCTCCTACTACTCGCTGGGAATGACCTTTACACACTAATCTACCTCGTTTTTTTTTTTATCATCGTTTATTATTTAAAACTTGTAACATTCGTCGAGTTTGGTACATTATCTTTCGAATAAAGAGGCAAAACCGACCCTAAAGTCATTAAGATAAGAGAACAATGGACCGACAAAAAAAAGTTTGGTTTGTTTACATGTGTTCACGGTGTTTACTTTTAGCATCGTATTTCTCTTTATTGCTTACTTGAGACTAGTAAAACAAATGTATTAATTAGATTAAACGTTTATTCATGTTGATATAAAGGTAAGTAATATGTGGACAGAGTTATTCGTCTTGAAGTGCAAACTCGAAATGTTTATGAAGTGCCGTTTTTTTACAGTTGTCATTTTTTCCAGTATTCTTATTGGAATCTTGTAATACTTCATTCCAATTCCAATAAGATTCCAATAAGAAAATGTATTCAGGATGGCGCTATAAGTTACTGTTTCTTGATTAATACTGTAAATACCCAGATATTTATGATTTAGTGACCTTGGGTGCGCCCGCCATTTCGCAAATTTGCAAATTCCGCGAAATATCCGCGAACCCCGCGAGTCAAGCAAAGCTGCCAATTCAGCAAATTCGCGATTCGACAGGTTAAAAACTGTGGAGCACTTGTAAAAACGATCCGCTCTTGGTCACGGGAGGGTCGAGACTGGTTAGGTTAGGTTAGGTTAGGTTAGGTTAGGTTAGGTTAGGTTAGGTTAGGTTAGGTTAGGTTAGGTTAGGTTAGGTTTTTTTTTTTTTTTTTTTTTTTTTTTTTTCCCTGTCCGGGCGCTATCGGCCCGGCCCGCGAGCTACTTAATCTACCCTCTGACGGTCAAGACAGTCAGAGTCATTGTTTACAGAGGAATTTTAAAAACCAGGGATCATTTAATTTCATAATCTTGGATGAGAAGTTACATATTTACTTATATCTTATCTTATTATCTATATACTTTTATTATGCCTTAGGTCTATACATTTATCTTATAACTTACGGTTTTTATTACATTTTTATTATACCTTAGTTCTATACATTTTATCTTATAACTAACACTTTTTACTACATTTCTTATTGCAATGGTCACTATCTGCATATACATAGTACATTATATGCAGTAGTGGTTCCTAATTTCTACCTACTTGTTTTTTCTTACTACTATTCTTACAATTTCTTCAGAAAAAGTTACAAATTTATTCCTACTTTCTTTGTTTTCTAGTATTTTGCATAGATTTTCAGAATTTACTGCAATACCTATATCATTCTCAATCTCGAACCTGCGTCTACCATAAATTGGGCACTCAGTGATGACATGCAGGGCACTTTCCTCTACCTGAGGATCACAGATGCATGACGGACTCCCCTTGCACTTGAAACGGTACAAGTACGATGAGAATCCGCCATGCCCCGTTAGTAATTGCACCATTGTAGGACCGAGCTCCATCTTTCTAATAATGGGATGCGCCCGTATCGCATCCGGGAAGAAAACCTTTGTTGTTCCAGCCGTTCCGCCACCTATGTACCTCCGGTTCCACTCTTCCAGCGACTCCGTCCGGATTTGTCGCCTTATGTAGGAAACCGGGCAGCCACCGTAATTCGCCTTTGTCTTAAGGTTTATCGCTGCACTCTTCGCTAGCTCGTCCGCCCTCTCATTACCCATAAGTCCCGCATGAGCCTTTATCCAGAAAAGTCTCAGGATTTTCTGCTTTTCTTGGAGCTTGTTGATATCGCTCCTTATTTTTACTGCAAGCGGGTGTGGTGAAGAGTTGTTTGTCACCGTTTCGAGGGCGGATCTCGAGTCGCAATATATGTTGCAGCTCGCTCTTGTATCCTTGAGCGCTCTTCCAGTTGCTGCTGCTAGTGCCACGAGCTCTGCTTGGTAGACGGAGCAGCACTCTTCCAGCTTCAATTTTTTGGTGTCGATTTCTGTTTCGCCATCCCAAACGGTTAGTGCGGCGCCGACCTTCCCCTCAATTTTACTCCCGTCGGTGAATATGTTTAAGCCGTCATTGTAGTGCTGTTGTAATGCCGCTCCGTCTTCCAGGCATATGAATTCTAGTTTCTTCTGTTCCGCAGGGTGTGGCATAGATCCGTAAGGTACCGGTTTTTCTACCTCTCGATCTCCTACTACTCGCTGGGAATGACCTTTCTTTATTTCATAAAGCGAGGCTGCTTCCCGGACTCTGATGTCCAGGGGAAGCAACCCAGCGAGTAGTAGTGCCGAATTTAATGATACCGTCCTATAAGACTTTGTGATCTTCTGTGCGAAGCCTCTTTGTACTGCGTTCAGTTTGTTCTGAATTCCGATTTTCTTTGAGGCGGGCGCCCATGCGCTCGCAGCGTACATGATGGTTGGTTCGATAACGGCCGTGTACATCGCTCGAATTATCTCCGGTTCCAGTCCCCAATGTATTTTTGCAGCCCTTGAAAGCTGCTTATAGAAGCCAACTGCTTTACGGCAAACATTCACGGTATGGGCGTTGAAGGTCAACTTCTCGTCGATGGTGAGGCCCAACAGCTTGATTTCCTTGAACATGCCAATGTCAATCCCACCCATGCTCAGGTGTGGGGTGTCGTGCTTCAGTTTTCGAGTTATTAACATCGCTAAGGTCTTATGTGGTGCGAATCTGAGCTTGTTCCTGATTCCCCACGCCCGAACATGTTCGAGTGTGGCATTGGCACGTTCCTGGATCTCCTGGGCTGTCTCTCCATCGAAGACCAATACAACGTCGTCCGCAAACGCCTGCACGTAGTCTCCTCTCTTCTCCAGCTCCTTCAGCAGTGGGTCCAATAGCAAGTTCCGGTTAGGTTAGGTTAGGTTAGGTTAGGTTAGGTTAGGTTAGGTTAGGTTAGGTTAGGTTAGGTTAGGTTAGGTTAGGTTAGGTTAGGTTAGGTTAGGTTAGGTTAGGTTAGGTTAGGTTAGGTTAGGTTAGGTTAGGTTTTTTTTTTTTTTTAGTTTTCCCAGGCCAAGTACACCCTTGACCTGGGGAGTATATTATCGACAACACTATGCTAAGTGATACAACTGTGTGTCTATACTAAGGGTAGTTAATAATACTTATTATTGATAACATTGGTTTTTCGTGCAGATTACAAGTATTTTTTAAAATTATTTTACATCTTGTTGATATAGCTTAATTACAATTCTTAGTTGTTGAAGCTGGGCCGTTTGACTTTTATTTATATGATGAAGAGATTTTAATGGGCCCAGTGTTACATTATTGCAGTATTCCTAATACTAAGTTACACATATATAATACATAAATGATTTGTTTTAGTTAGGTGATCATAATTATAAGAAGTACAAATTTTTAGAAAGGGTGCAGCCAGGATGCATGTCAGGCGCAGGCGATGTTTTGCATTAAGTGTAAGGCAAGGCGCAGATTCCGTGCGCGGCGCAAGCGACCCCGCAGACGGGCCATCCCTTGTGAGCCACTGCTCAAGGACCCATCCACGATTCCGCCCACCCCGCGCCCGGCACCACCGCCTCCCGCGCGCCCGCCGCTCCCCCCGCTCCCCCCTCGGGCCGCATCCGCATCTGCCCGGATGGCGGTTCGTTCCCACAGAAACAGGGAGAGGGAGAGGGGCGGGCAAGGGACGCGCGGCCCCCATACACAAGATGCATGTACAAAATGTTGCTCAATGGTGAGCCTATCTCTAGTGTCAGCTGACATTCCTAATCCTAAGTTAGATACATATAATACATTAGTGATTTGTTATAGTTAAGTGATCATCATTATAGTTATAAATAAGAAGAAGTACAATTTTTTATAAAGGGTGCAGCCAGGATGCACGTCTGGCGCAGGCGATGTCTTTTCGTTTTGCATTAAGTGTAAGACAAGGCGCAGATGCCGCACGCGGCGCAAGCGACCCCGCAGACGGGCCATCCCTTGTGAGCCACTGCTCAAAGACCCATCCACGATTCCGTCCACCCCGCGCCCGGCACCACCGCCTCCCGCGCGCCCGCCGCTAGCCCCGCTCCCCCCTCGGGCCGCATCCGCATCTGCCCGGATGGCGGTTCGTTCCCACAGAAACAGGGAGAGGGAGAGGGGGGGCAAGGGACGCGCGGCCCCCATACACAAGATGCGTGTACAAGATGCATGTAAAAAATGTTGCTCAATGGTGAGCCTATCTCTAGTGTCAGCGGTTAGGTTAGGTTAGGTTAGGTTAGGTTAGGTTAGGTTAGGTTAGGTTAGGTTAGGTTAGGTTAGGTTAGGTTAGGTTAGGTTAGGTTAGGTTAGGTTAGGTTAGGTTAGGTTAGGTTAGGTTAGGTTAGGTTAGGTTAGGTTAGGTTAGGTTAGGTTAGGTTAGGTTAGGTTAGGTTAGGTTAGGTTAGGTTAGGTTAGGTTAGGTTAGGTTAGGTTAGGTTAGGTTAGGTTAGGTTAGGTTAGGTTAGGTTAGGTTAGGTTAGGTTAGGTTAGGTTAGGTTAGGTTAGGTTAGGTTAGGTTAGGTTAGGTTAGGTTAGGTTAGGTTAGGTTAGGTTAGGTTAGGTTAGGTTAGGTTAGGTTAGGTTAGGTTAGGTTAGGTTAGGTTAGGTTAGGTTAGGTTAGGTTAGGTTAGGTTAGGTTAGGTTAGGTTAGGTTAGGTTAGGTTAGGTTAGGTTAGGTTAGGTTAGGTTAGGTTAGGTTAGGTTAGGTTAGGTTAGGTTAGGTTAGGTTAGGTTAGGTTAGGTTAGGTTAGGTTAGGTTAGGTTAGGTTAGGTTAGGTTAGGTTAGGTTAGGTTAGGTTAGGTTAGGTTAGGTTAGGTTAGGTTAGGTTAGGTTAGGTTAGGTTAGGTTAGGTTAGGTTAGGTTAGGTTAGGTTAGGTTAGGTTAGGTTAGGTTAGGTTAGGTTAGGTTAGGTTAGGTTAGGTTAGGTTAGGTTAGGTTAGGTTAGGTTAGGTTAGGTTAGGTTAGGTTAGGTTAGGTTAGGTTAGGTTAGGTTAGGTTAGGTTAGGTTAGGTTAGGTTAGGTTAGGTTAGGTTAGGTTAGGTTAGGTTAGGTTAGGTTAGGTTAGGTTAGGTTAGGTTAGGTTAGGTTAGGTTAGGTTAGGTTAGGTTAGGTTAGGTTAGGTTAGGTTAGGTTAGGTTAGGTTAGGTTAGGTTAGGTTAGGTTAGGTTAGGTTAGGTTAGGTTAGGTTAGGTTAGGTTAGGTTAGGTTAGGTTAGGTTAGGTTAGGTTAGGTTAGGTTAGGTTAGGTTAGGTTAGGTTAGGTTAGGTTAGGTTAGGTTAGGTTAGGTTAGGTTAGGTTAGGTTAGGTTAGGTTAGGTTAGGTTAGGTTAGGTTAGGTTAGGTTAGGTTAGGTTAGGTTAGGTTAGGTTAGGTTAGGTTAGGTTAGGTTAGGTTAGGTTAGGTTAGGTTAGGTTAGGTTAGGTTAGGTTAGGTTAGGTTAGGTTAGGTTAGGTTAGGTTAGGTTAGGTTAGGTTAGGTTAGGTTAGGTTAGGTTAGGTTAGGTTAGGTTAGGTTAGGTTAGGTTAGGTTAGGTTAGGTTAGGTTAGGTTAGGTTAGGTTAGGTTAGGTTAGGTTAGGTTAGGTTAGGTTAGGTTAGGTTAGGTTAGGTTAGGTTAGGTTAGGTTAGGTTAGGTTAGGTTAGGTTAGGTTAGGTTAGGTTAGGTTAGGTTAGGTTAGGTTAGGTTAGGTTAGGTTAGGTTAGGTTAGGTTAGGTTAGGTTAGGTTAGGTTAGGTTAGGTTAGGTTAGGTTAGGTTAGGTTAGGTTAGGTTAGGTTAGGTTAGGTTAGGTTAGGTTAGGTTAGGTTAGGTTAGGTTAGGTTAGGTTAGGTTAGGTTAGGTTAGGTTAGGTTAGGTTAGGTTAGGTTAGGTTAGGTTAGGTTAGGTTAGGTTAGGTTAGGTTAGGTTAGGTTAGGTTAGGTTAGGTTAGGTTAGGTTAGGTTAGGTTAGGTTAGGTTAGGTTAGGTTAGGTTAGGTTAGGTTAGGTTAGGTTAGGTTAGGTTAGGTTAGGTTAGGTTAGGTTAGGTTAGGTTAGGTTAGGTTAGGTTAGGTTAGGTTAGGTTAGGTTAGGTTAGGTTAGGTTAGGTTAGGTTAGGTTAGGTTAGGTTAGGTTAGGTTAGGTTAGGTTAGGTTAGGTTAGGTTAGGTTAGGTTAGGTTAGGTTAGGTTAGGTTAGGTTAGGTTAGGTTAGGTTAGGTTAGGTTAGGTTAGGTTAGGTTAGGTTAGGTTAGGTTAGGTTAGGTTAGGTTAGGTTAGGTTAGGTTAGGTTAGGTTAGGTTAGGTTAGGTTAGGTTAGGTTAGGTTAGGTTAGGTTAGGTTAGGTTAGGTTAGGTTAGGTTAGGTTAGGTTAGGTTAGGTTAGGTTAGGTTAGGTTAGGTTAGGTTAGGTTAGGTTAGGTTAGGTTAGGTTAGGTTAGGTTAGGTTAGGTTAGGTTAGGTTAGGTTAGGTTAGGTTAGGTTAGGTTAGGTTAGGTTAGGTTAGGTTAGGTTAGGTTAGGTTAGGTTAGGTTAGGTTAGGTTAGGTTAGGTTAGGTTAGGTTAGGTTAGGTTAGGTTAGGTTAGGTTAGGTTAGGTTAGGTTAGGTTAGGTTAGGTTAGGTTAGGTTAGGTTAGGTTAGGTTAGGTTAGGTTAGGTTAGGTTAGGTTAGGTTAGGTTAGGTTAGGTTAGGTTAGGTTAGGTTAGGTTAGGTTAGGTTAGGTTAGGTTAGGTTAGGTTAGGTTAGGTTAGGTTAGGTTAGGTTAGGTTAGGTTAGGTTAGGTTAGGTTAGGTTAGGTTAGGTTAGGTTAGGTTAGGTTAGGTTAGGTTAGGTTAGGTTAGGTTAGGTTAGGTTAGGTTAGGTTAGGTTAGGTTAGGTTAGGTTAGGTTAGGTTAGGTTAGGTTAGGTTAGGTTAGGTTAGGTTAGGTTAGGTTAGGTTAGGTTAGGTTAGGTTAGGTTAGGTTAGGTTAGGTTAGGTTAGGTTAGGTTAGGTTAGGTTAGGTTAGGTTAGGTTAGGTTAGGTTAGGTTAGGTTAGGTTAGGTTAGGTTAGGTTAGGTTAGGTTAGGTTAGGTTAGGTTAGGTTAGGTTAGGTTAGGTTAGGTTAGGTTAGGTTAGGTTAGGTTAGGTTAGGTTAGGTTAGGTTAGGTTAGGTTAGGTTAGGTTAGGTTAGGTTAGGTTAGGTTAGGTTAGGTTAGGTTAGGTTAGGTTAGGTTAGGTTAGGTTAGGTTAGGTTAGGTTAGGTTAGGTTAGGTTAGGTTAGGTTAGGTTAGGTTAGGTTAGGTTAGGTTAGGTTAGGTTAGGTTAGGTTAGGTTAGGTTAGGTTAGGTTAGGTTAGGTTAGGTTAGGTTAGGTTAGGTTAGGTTAGGTTAGGTTAGGTTAGGTTAGGTTAGGTTAGGTTAGGTTAGGTTAGGTTAGGTTAGGTTAGGTTAGGTTAGGTTAGGTTAGGTTAGGTTAGGTTAGGTTAGGTTAGGTTAGGTTAGGTTAGGTTAGGTTAGGTTAGGTTAGGTTAGGTTAGGTTAGGTTAGGTTAGGTTAGGTTAGGTTAGGTTAGGTTAGGTTAGGTTAGGTTAGGTTAGGTTAGGTTAGGTTAGGTTAGGTTAGGTTAGGTTAGGTTAGGTTAGGTTAGGTTAGGTTAGGTTAGGTTAGGTTAGGTTAGGTTAGGTTAGGTTAGGTTAGGTTAGGTTAGGTTAGGTTAGGTTAGGTTAGGTTAGGTTAGGTTAGGTTAGGTTAGGTTAGGTTAGGTTAGGTTAGGTTAGGTTAGGTTAGGTTAGGTTAGGTTAGGTTAGGTTAGGTTAGGTTAGGTTAGGTTAGGTTAGGTTAGGTTAGGTTAGGTTAGGTTAGGTTAGGTTAGGTTAGGTTAGGTTAGGTTAGGTTAGGTTAGGTTAGGTTAGGTTAGGTTAGGTTAGGTTAGGTTAGGTTAGGTTAGGTTAGGTTAGGTTAGGTTAGGTTAGGTTAGGTTAGGTTAGGTTAGGTTAGGTTAGGTTAGGTTAGGTTAGGTTAGGTTAGGTTAGGTTAGGTTAGGTTAGGTTAGGTTAGGTTAGGTTAGGTTAGGTTAGGTTAGGTTAGGTTAGGTTAGGTTAGGTTAGGTTAGGTTAGGTTAGGTTAGGTTAGGTTAGGTTAGGTTAGGTTAGGTTAGGTTAGGTTAGGTTAGGTTAGGTTAGGTTAGGTTAGGTTAGGTTAGGTTAGGTTAGGTTAGGTTAGGTTAGGTTAGGTTAGGTTAGGTTAGGTTAGGTTAGGTTAGGTTAGGTTAGGTTAGGTTAGGTTAGGTTAGGTTAGGTTAGGTTAGGTTAGGTTAGGTTAGGTTAGGTTAGGTTAGGTTAGGTTAGGTTAGGTTAGGTTAGGTTAGGTTAGGTTAGGTTAGGTTAGGTTAGGTTAGGTTAGGTTAGGTTAGGTTAGGTTAGGTTAGGTTAGGTTAGGTTAGGTTAGGTTAGGTTAGGTTAGGTTAG